>JAPPVO010000029.1:180334317-180934317 GCA_030407325.1 Camellia japonica
TCATACATCACTACTTTTAGCGTCCTTAATTTTGTTTCCTAGTCTACCCTTTTTTTTCTTTTTCTTTTTTTAATCTTTTCCTGTGAAGTTATGATATAGCCAATATACATATGATACAGTCAACATGTATATGCGCCAGCAAGATTAGGATGGTACATGTTTTCCAGTTCGATAAAATAATTGAGCATTCATTACGTCATCAACGTTATTACGTGAGTGTTTGGGAAGTAAATTTTTATATAATTTTTTTTAATTGTAGGATATTATTGGATAAAAAATTTTTAGTATTTGGAAAGATAGTTAGATTTTTTTGTGGTTGGATGTGATGTTTATGAGAGAAAAAATGAAATAATTATGGAGTTTGATGTGATATTTTGTTTGAATTTTTTTTTTTTATTTTGCAAAACTTTTGTCTTTTAGTGAAAAAAATCAAAAAAAAATTTGAAAACCAAGTTCCCAAACACCACCATATGATGAATAGTATAATAAGGGCATTAATGTTACCAATCATTTTTAGAAACAAACGATGATAGAAAATTTTATTTTTTGAATTCTAAAAAAGGTTCTAATAATATGATGAAAGTAAAAAAAAAACACATACACATCACATCACATATGAACTCTACAGCCATTAAAACTCTTCTAAAACGCTTTTTTTTTTTAAATTCTCAATCTCGAACCAAATTAGGTTTCACGAATTTAAATTTCAACCCTAATAAACAAGAAAGAGGCAATCAAACCCAACCCACTATCCCTAGGCCTGGGCCACATGCATTTATGTGGCTGTTTGAGCTGAAGGCCCGCCTAATTTGCCACTTTTTTGTCAGTCTTTGCTTCCATCATTGGCAAACATAATACTGTGTTTTGATGTTACATTTATAGAGTATAGAAAATGGGAGGAAAAAATATATGAAGTATAAGAATTTAAAAAAAAAAAAATACATTTCCTTTTCTTTTTCAGATTTAGATCCTCTCCAACACTTTTTTCATTCAACAGTTAATTCAATGGATGAAAAAAAATACTGAAGAGGATTATCCTCCCTCTTTTTCCTCCACAAAATGCACATAAACACAACTTCAAGTGTTTTCTTCAATCAATTAAACTAATTGAACAAATTATTATAATTTTATGTGTCATTTTGACTTTGAAAAATTAATGTAGGCGAGCCACTGTGTGCCCGACCCAAGTGAATTTGTATCTGCTGACACTGTTGGGCGATACCTATCAAGCAAGCAATAATTTTATTTTGGGCTCACCCAAGAATGAGAAGCTTTTGCTTTTGTCAATATCAACTCATTGATCCCTTTGCTTTCATTTTGCCCCTGACTCTGACTACCACCCTACTTTCGAAATATAAAGAAATATGGGCCCAATAACGGCTAGGATAGTGATGAATCAATTCATTGGAACTTTTTGGCGAATCTGTATTGAATTTGATGGGGCCCAGACCACTGATTAATCAAACTGATGAACTAAGCCTTCGTTTAAGGCTTTTTAACGTGGGACTAAAAAATTTCGTTTGAAATGAATTTTTTAATTTTATAAGAGAAAAAATAGAATGATTATGATTTTGGTGTGATATTTTATTTTATTGACTTTTTAATCTATTTTGTCTTTTTATGACTATTTTAGTCTAAACCATTTATGCCAAACGAAGCCTAAAGCTATATTGGGCTTTGGCTTTTGTGAGTGTGAATCTGTGAACAGTGCCAAAATTACATCGAAATTAGGCCCAGCCCAAGCCCATAAGCTGCATTTTGCACAAAAATGAAAACAGATTGGTGTTTTCAAACTTTTCATAACTTTTTGTTTATGAAAACACAAAAACAAAAACAAAAACAAAATTTAAAACGATAAAAAACTAAACGAACCCTTATTGACTTGCACTAATATGTCCATTCATTCACGTTTGCCAAAAGAGCTTGTCTTTATATCCATTGCTATTGCTATTTTTTCTTGGATATGGCAGTGCTACAACAAAAGAAATGAATGAATAGGGCATGTCTGCCTCATTGTTACGACATATCAAGCACATCAATACATGTACAAATACAAACAAGCATTCTCTTTCAGAAGAAAATGTCAGTTTGCTTTGATTGTGCTTTGAGGTCCTTCAATTTCTTCAATATGTTTGTGAAGTAATCCTGCAAATATTTCTCCAGCGTAATAATGTCTTTTGAATCCACACCAAGAAGTTTGTACGTCTCAGTCATTGGAATTGAGAAAACTGTATCACTCGTGAGGACCTGGAATGCCCCGGGTCACATGTTAGCTCCACTTATACTAATAGTACTACACTGCATGCTTTATGAATCCAAGAAAAAGTAATTTTTGACAAAAGAACACAATTTGCAATAAAAGAGTGATTGTTGATATACAACTGTCATGGCAAGGCATGCACATAACAAGATTTGAATAACAGCCATTCACATCTTCCAATCATTTTTTCTTATTTATTTATTTATAGGTAAGCAGTTAGTCTTATACCAAAAAAATTAGATATTCCAGTGAAGCTCAAACACAGCCCTAAGGGTTAACACTGCTTCAAAGAAATTGAAGCTTCTTAAATCTGATCTAAAGAAATGAAATGTAGAGATTTTTGGTCGTCTGGAGGCTCAAAAGGCAAACATTGTTTCAGTGATGCAGGGGTTGGATGAGCGAGAGAAGTTGTGGGGGGTCTATGTGAGGAGGATGTGGCTTGTAGGGATACGGCTTGAAGAGAATATGCTAGGATAGCTCGGATAGAGGAGACAAGCTTTCGTCAAAAATTCAGATGTTTGTGGTTGAAAGATGGAGATCGTAATACAAAATTCTTTCATTGAATGGCAAATGCTCATAGGCGGGTGTATCAAATTGGGAGGATACGGGCGAATGGGGTGATGTTTTCAAACGAAGTGGAGATTAGGGAAGGTATAGTGGGGTTCTATCAGCATCTTTTTCGTGATGAGGGAGATGAGTGGAGGCCAGGATTGGACGGTGTTGTTTTTTATTCTGTTTCCGAGACAGAGGTTTTGTCATTGGAGAGACCGTTTTCTAAGGAGGAGGTCTTGGGTGTGCTGAGGAGTATGGCGGGGGATAAGGCGCCGGGACCGGATGGTTTTCTATTGATTTTTTTCAGCACTGTTGGGGGGTGGTGAAAAAGGAGGTGATAACAGTATTCGAGCAGTTTCATCAGACAAGGCAGTTTGAGAGGAGTTTGAATTCAACTTTCATATCCGCGACTTTAGGCCTATTAGTCTCCTGGGAAGTGTCTATAAATTATCGGCCAAGGTTCTGGCCAATAGACTTCAGAGTGTGCTAGAGGGGGTGGTGTCAGAGTCGCAGAATGCTTTTGTGGGCGGTCGTCAGATTTTGGATGTTGTTCTTGTGGCTAATGAGTGTGTGGATTCGCGATTACGTCAGGGTAAAGAGGGGATAATTTGTAAACTGACTATTTAGAAAGGCATATGACAACGTCAATTGGACATTTTTGTTGTATGTGTTGGAGAGGATGGGGGAGCGGTGGAGGAGTTGGATTCATTTTTGCATTTCGACGGTTCGAATGTCTGTGTTTGTAAATGGGATGCCGAAGGGTTTTTTCTCCACTTGGAGAGGTTTACAGCAGGACGATCCTTTGTCCCTTTTATTGTTCATACTAGTTATGGAGGCGCTGAGCTGTTTGTTGTCCAAGGCAATTCAAGGCAGTTTGTTGTCGAGTTTTGAGGTGGGGGAGGGGCTTGATTCTTTGGCGGTTTCTCATCTCTTCTATACTGATGATGCGCTAATTTTTTGTGATGCGGATGCTATTCAGATTGGTCATTTGCAGTATGTATTGTTATGCTTTGAGGCGGTGTCTAGCCTTTGAGTAAATTTGGCTAAATCGGAACTGATCTCAATGGGAGATGTGGCACGTCTTCTGATGTTGGCGGTTGTTTTGGATTGTAAGGTGGCTATGCTACCAGTGTCTTATTTGGGTCTTCCTTTGGGGGCTAGTTTTAAGGAAACAAGAGTGCAGGATGTGGTGGTGGTGGATAGAGTGCAACGACGGTTGGCGGGATGGAAGCTGCAGTATTTGTCCAAAGGGGGGCGGCCTACTTTGATCAAAAGTGTTCTTTCTAGTATCCTGACATATTTTATGTCTTTGCATGTCATGCCTGTGGCGGTGGCAAGGTGACTAGAGAAGCTTCAACGGGGATTTTTTGTGGGATGGAGGTATGGAGGTTTTCCATTACCATTTGGTGGATTAGGAGAAGGTGTGTACTTCTAAGGAGAGAGGGGGGGGTGTTTGGGGGTGAGGAGGTTAGGGGTGTTCAATCGGGCTCTTTTAGGGAAGTGGTTGTGGCAGTTCATAGAGGAAAGGGAACGATTATGGAGGAGGGTGGTGGTGGCTAAATATGGAGAGGAGAGGGGGGATTGGTGTTCAAAGAAGGTGGTCCAATCTCATGGGCGTAGTTTATGAAAGGGGATTTGGTTGGGGAGAAGGGATTTTTGGGGTAGGGTTCGGTTCAAAGTCGAGGTAAGGGATCGGGTTCGGTTCTGGCAGGACTAGTGGTGTGGTGAGATGTCTTTGGCAAGCATGTTTCCTTTGATTTATGTGATTGTAGTAGATGGGAAGAAGTTGGTTGCATCGGTTAGGTTGAGGCAAGGGAATTCAGTAGTGTGGAATGTTCATATTCGTCGTGAGGTGCAGGATTGGGAGGTGGACCAATTAGTAGATCTGCTGGGTTTCTTGTATGGGTTGCGGATGGGGGTGGATTCTTTGGTATGGGAGGTTCGGAAGTCTAAAGGTGTATTTACTATGTCATCATTTTATGGGCTGCTTGTGGGGGGCGATACAGTTGTGCTTCCTTGGCAGACTATTTGGGTGACGGGTTCTCCTTCCAAGGTGATGTTTTTCATTTGGACGGCTACTTTGAGACGTATCCTTACTATTGATAATTTGATTCGGCGGCACCATGTGCTTGTACATTGGTGTTGTATTTGTTGTAGGGATGCGAAAACGGTGGATCATTTGTTGGTTCATTGTTGGGTTGTGTATTGGTTTTGGCGTTTGAATGTTGCTCTTTTTGGTGTGATTTGGGTGCAACAGGGGTCTTTGCGAGCCGTGCTGTTCAGCTGGGGTGGGGTGACGGTGGGTAAGAGGCGTCAGAAGGCTTGGTTACTTACTGCCTATTGTTTATTATGGTTGGTGTGGTTGGAGCATAGTCGACGTATTTTTCAGAATTTAAGTCATTCTATTCTTTGGCTGGAAAATAGACTTCTTTTGGTGTTACATAGTTGGGTTACTGGTGTGGTAGATCTAGGGGTGTTCACGGGTCGGTTCAGCTCGGGTTTACCCTTAATTCGTCAGCCGAACCGACACATTCGGGTTACAGAATCGGCCATCATCATCGACCGAACTACTATTCGAAATCGACCGAATAGAAGAGATCAATTTGGCGGTCGGTTCGGATGATTTCGAATATCTAACAAATTTTTTAAAAAAATATGAAAAATGAAATAAAATTTCAAAACAACAAATTTAAAATTATATATATATATATATGTATGTACAGACCTATGAAAAAGAATGGAAGAGAGGAGAATATAAGGAAGAGAGAGAGAGGGGTGGAAGACTTGCCATTACCCTCAGTGACCGTCCATGCCACCGTTCAACAACATCACAATCATTGCTCATCGCAATCGCAATCGCCACCATTGTTACTGAGATGAGGAAGATAGTGAGAGATGGGTTTGTCATGAGAGAGAGAGAGACACGAAAGGGGAAAAAAACAGAGATGAGAAAGACTTAGATGGGTTTGTCCCTCAAAAGGAGAGAGAAAGAGGGAGCCAAACGAGGGAGGGGAAAAAAAAAGCACAGAAATAATAAAGGATGGGTTTATCTTTCAAAGAGAGAGAAGAGGATGGAGCCGAAAGGGAGTAAGAGGGAGATGAGAGGTTTCAAAAGAAGAAAGGAAATGAGAGAGATGAAACGTGATGATGTGGCGGAGACAAAGGGGTAGGTGGGAAGTCAGATCTATCACTTGGGAAGATGATAAATGCATTGGGAAGATATAAAAGTTTTCTTGAAAAAAACAATAATGATGTCATGCTGCTGTTGTTTTATTTTTCTAGGCAAGTAAATCCCAAGTAATGGTTAAAAGTACATAGGGTTCGTTTGGGAAGGGCTCATTTGGGCTCTTTTGGCTCTTTGAGCCACAAAAGACAGAATAGGCTATTTGAGCCACAACAGACAAAACATCACATCCAACCCATAATCATTACACTCTTCTCTCACAAAAAAAGTCAAAAAAGTTAAAAAGCCAAAAAGTCCTTCCCAAACCAAGCTTTTGAGCCTAGGCTCAAATAGCCAAAAAAGCCAAAAAGCTAAAAAGTCAACCCACTTCCCAAACAGAGGCATAATACACGTATGTATTTTCGGTCGGGTCGGATCGGATGAATATTTTTAAAATAAATCCGACCTCCGACCGAAAATTAAATAAAATTGAAGAATTTCAACCGCAGCCGACCGTGAAGTTGGTCGAAACCGCCCGTACCATGAACGGGTCGTCGGGTTGGGTCGGTTCTGCGAGTAATTCGGTTTTTTGAACACCCCTAGGTAGATCCTAATGTTTTTTCTTTTGTGGAGGATTTGATTAGCTAGCTTATGCAGACTGGTGTGGGTTGGTGTTTTTCTTGTATTCTTTGCATCGCCTTGATGCTTTTTTAATAAAGTTCGATTATTTATCCCAAAAAAAAAAAAAAAAAGCGACACCCAAGCCAAAGGCTTTTCCAAGTATTCATAATTTGCTTGGCTGCATAGTTTGACAGAGAAATTTGAAATTGGAGGAAATTGATGGCTCAAAAACAAAGAAATGGATGATTGGAACACGATACTATTAAGTCCGTCCAGTGGAAATATAGAAATCATAATTATTACCTCTGAGAATGCCAATCTGTCAGCAACATCATTAGTCCACTCAAACAATCGAGTCAATTGGCGAGTTAATCTCAAAACTGAGACGGGGACTGTAGTAACATTTGCATCCTGCCCTGCTAGCCTTTCACACAGTGTTATCACCTAAAACCAAGTAGACACTTGTAAATAGAAAGAAAAAGACTATGTACTTCAAGTTACAGCAAAGAATGGAAGAATTTGAAGCTTGATCAGATGGTTTTTGGGCCAAAAAAAAAAATTTGTAGCTTGATAATAGATTTGAAGGGCTGGAAGATTCAAAAGCTATCAATTCTAGTAACCAAGTATCAAATTTGAGAAAGGCATATGTGAACAAAGCAGACATTAAGAAGATATTTTTGAAATAATATGGTTATTGAATTCAACAAATTTATAAACATTATTTACCTCTTGGGTTGTCCATGCCCGAGGACCAGCAAATGTGAGAAGCTTCCCATTAATTTTCTCGTTTCGCAAAGCTATAAATGTCAATCGAGCTATATCCTGGAAAAGACTGGGAAAATGTTTATACACCACTTTCCTTAAAATTTAAAAATAAATAAATAAATAAAAGCTAACGAGGTTTCATGAATTAATTCGTATTTACCTGAGTGTCCATGTAAGCTATTCGTGTTGGAGCATCAGTTCCCCAGACAGATTTCTCTTCTAAGATAGGAACTGCATACTGCCCTATTAGGCCCTGGACAAATAGGCAACAAGATCACACAGATTATCCAAGGAAGAAAATTTCTAAAATAAAAAATAAAAAAATGAAAGAGAGGCAAGAGATAGAATGGAATCACTTTGTTTAAGTGATGTATTGGAATCACTTTGTTTAAGTGATATATGTAGACATCTTGATCTAAATATAGACCTAAAGATATCAGCCAATACATCACAACATGAAACAGAAAAGAAGCATTTGGCACAGATATGTAACATATTCATGACCTTGTTTGAAAGATGAAAATGATGAATACTAACACCCAAACTATTCGGGCAATCACATAAAGAATATTCAAGTTCAATTAGTGGAACAGTTACCTGCATGAAACCACATAACCGGATAATGATGTGGTTTATGCCAGAGTCCTTGAGGAACTTCTCAGTGCAGTACTTGATCTCCATCAAAGGAACTTCAGGATGCTTGTCACAGTTGTGGATGGAGTAGAACACAAACTTTTGAATTCCCATTGCTTTTGCACATTGTATTAGAGCAACTTTTCCTTCCCAATCTACCTAAATTGAACAAGTGGGTACGTAAAGGGCGAGGCCACATGCCAAAACTAAAGATGCAAAGAAACATGTAAGAAGAACTTCATAGGGATCTGGGATCAATCAAGTAATAAAGAATTGCAAGTTAAACATATTTCATATTCAGTTAATAGAAAAATCAGAGTGTCGTAGTGAGAAAGAGAGAGAGAGAGAGAGAGAGAGAGAGTTACAGTTTTGATGGGTTCTTCAGGACGCCCTGTAGCGCAATCAATGATTGTATGGATACCAACCAAAGTGGCAGGGATGGTTTCTGGTTTGCTCAGGTCTGCCTGCACACAAAGAATTTTACATTCGGAAGTTGATGTTCATCTATAATATGTATATGTATATGTATATCTATTCGATTCTATTCTATAAAGCACACAAACTCATAATAACATAACAATTTTATTTTTTTTTCTGGATAAATAATAATAACATAACATATTTTGAAGCTTTGTCATTTTTTCATTTCAAGGATGGATGCCAATAAAATTGTTGACTACAAATTGAGCCCATTTTCCTAATTCATTAAATTATCCAAAAGTTATAGATGTAAAAGTGTAAATGTAAAATTGATGACTTTTGTGGAGATTGAATTGGGGAAGTCTATTTTTTTAAAAACAATACTAATAAGATAGATTATACACAAATTGCAAAGCTTGAAGAAACAGACTGACTGAAGTTAGTCACAAAATGATACAAACCACAGACAAATAATTGGAATAATATATATGGATAGATAGATAGATACATTGACAACGGTGGCGCCCCAATCACGGAGGAAGTCGGCGGGGGCGGGTCGAGGCCTGACGAGGCAGCGGACGTCGTAACCCTCGTCCAGAGCCCTCCTCACAATCTGCCTACCAAGTGTTCCGGTGGAGCCCACCACCAATATGCTCGTTGGCCTCACTGGAGTCCCCGGAGCTAGATTTGCAGTCTGAGCTGTACATGTTACCAATGGTTGCACATAACATCTGCGCCCTGATATCAAGATTAAAAAACTATTATTTTGATTTTGTCCTTTCATCACCCAAAATTGATTGATTGGTTGATTGGTATAAGAAGCAGTACCTGGAGAAGAGGAGGAGGAGGAGGAGGCAAGAGTGAACAAGGATGGGGATGGTGGTGAAGAAGAGAGGCCGTCGGGGGATAGAGTGTGACGCCATGAGAGTGAATCGTGTCGAGTGCAAGTTTTGACGCTACGAGGAGGAGTGGTCGCCAGCTGTGTAGGGAGCCTCCACGCCATTTCCCTCTCTCTCTCTCTCTCTCTCTCTGTGGATCCGTCCAAATTTCCTCTCTACTTTAGAGTGAATGTTGTGGGTTATTCAGACCACAACAGAACAGAACAACAAGAAGAGAAGAGGGGTTGATGATGGAGGATTGCGTTGGTTGTTTAGGAAGGACAATAGAGATGTGAATGCTGCCACGTCCGTCCTTCTCCCTCTCCAAATGAAATGAACCCAATCAAATGTCCACCTCACACTTTCTCTCGGATAATGTCTAATGCTTTGACCTTTATTTTGCTGACCTCATGCTGGCTATGTATGAAAAATGATTGGTGGCCCTAAAAAACTGTGGCTCAAATGGCTCAAATTTCCTTTTCTGGAAAAGTTTGTTTTTTTTTTTTTTTTTCTTTTACCTTGTTTTTTTTTTTTATTTCCTTATAAGGAAAATTCGGGGCATTCGAGCCCCGAATTCTCGGGCCCTCAACCGCTGCCGGGCTATGTATGCTCTCTATAGAATATAAATGAAAAATCATACTCCAAGATTTCCTTTAAAAATTGCTACTGTTTCATTTATAAAATTTTGAGAATAACATGAGCATGATCTTTGACCATAGCAACTCCTACACTACTATAATTTTTTTTTTTTTGTTAACTACAGGAAATAAAATGTTGGTTAAATTACATTTTGCCCTGTTAAAGTTTTATTTATTTTTTATTTTGACATTTTATATTTGTAATCTTTTGACCTTTCATGTTTACAATCATTTTTATTTTGGCCTTTTAAATTTGATTTTTTTTGTTTTGGTCCTTTATGTTTGCAATCTTTCCCACTTGACTCATTGACTAACTTAAGGGTTGTTTGGGATGTTCTAAATAAGTGCACTTTCTGACTTTTTATAAAATATGGGTTGGGTTTGAAATGATGTGTTAGAGAGGTGATGTGAATTAAGCCAAGTTTGGCAAGTTGAAAAAAAGTCAAAAAGTCAAAAAGTTACTCAAAAAGTTTAAAAGTTATCACTATTCACCAAAAGTCAAAAAGTATGGTTGCACAACTCGCAATCCTAATTTTCCTCTACACGTTATTTTTCTATAAAAAGTTAAAAAGTTAACCCAAACATTCATATTTTTTCCCTCAACTTTTTAGTTCAAAAAGACAAAAAGTATACTTATTTAGGACACCCCAAACAATCCCTTAAATTGGATAATGTGACTTAAATAGGATAGTGACTTTTTGACTTTTTTAAGAGATGCCAAACCTAGCCTTATTACATCCAAAAAATAAACAGAATCTGTCACATCTTCAACACATCAGCTCCACATGTGATGTAAAAAATTCACTAAAGATGCAAAAAATAAAAAACAAAAAAATTGAAATTTTTTTTAGTTTTTAGTGAATTTTTTCAAATTTATTCATAAATATTATTACATTATAGATGCATCGAACTTAGATGCACCTAAAAAAAAAACTTCACTAAAGATGAAAAAAAAAACGATAGTAAACTTTTTATTTCAGAATTGACAATACAGATGTTTGAGTCAATATATTTTTATTTTTTTCATTTTTAGTAAATTTTTTTCTTTTTTAGTTGAATTTGTTTTTTATTTTTTTAGGTGCATCTAATTTAGACGTATCTATAATATAATAATGTTTACGAATAAATTAAAAAAAAATTAGCTGAATTTATTATAATGTAATAATGTTTATGAATAAATTTTTTTAAAAAAAATTCACTAAAGGCTAAAAAAAATTCTAATTTTTTTGTTTTTTATTTTTTATTTTTTACATTACACGTGGAGCTAATGTGTTGATGATGTGGCAGATTCTATTAGTTCTTTGGATGGAAGTTAGTTTAGGAGTAAAGTATGACGGATTACAAACATGAAGGGTCAAAGTGAGAAAGATTACAAATATAAAGGACCAAAGGAAAAAAAATCAAACTTAAAAGGCTAAAATAAAAAAATAGGTGAAACTTTAAGAGGGTAATTGTTGGCTTTTTGGCTTTTCGAAGGGTATTTTTGTAAATGCGAGCGTGTCAGCAAGGATCAATCAGTCCTTACAGAAATTATAATTGCCAACCAATTATCAGACGATTGTGTTTTAGTTCTTTCAGCCTCAATGAAGAGGACTTTTACTGGTGGCTTGACTTAGGAGAAATTAAGAGAATAACAGTTAATATGAAGAACAATCGAAGTATTTCATTAACATGAACACTTACAATGGTCCAAACTCGGCCTCGAAGAGGTTTACAGCAACAGTCTACTTGAATCTATTTGAAACTACTCCTATGAATCGAAGTGCAGTGCAGGTATTTAAAGTGCAGGAAATTAAAGTACAGGAAATGTAAAACTGGAAAAGAAAATATGAAGTAAAGACTGGTTTGTATGATCTGAGTCTGGGGTTTTTTTCTGGGAACCTCCTTGCTATTTATACTCCTCAAGGATGACCATCGAACTGCACTTCAAACTGTCGAACCGCTCCTCCATGATTGCTGATCATGCTGCCTTAGAAGTAGTTCCACTACGCTTTTCCTTGCAGTTGAACTTCCCTCTTGTATTTGAATTTGAATATGAGCAACCGTTGAAGCCACGTCATCTTGTATCTCTTTATTGATCCTGTGCTACTCAGATCACGTGAGAACCAATTTTCACTGCCACGTGTACGATCAAGATCGAAGACTTGAGCAGTCTCCCCATACTATCCTTGCTTTGCCACGTGTCGAACTATAATTGGCTTTTACAAAATATGTAGCCAACATTACCCCCCGCACTAATATACCCAATACTTGGTGATATTAGTGGATCGTAGCTTTCCCGCTCTTTCGGAATGTGCATAGAATCTATCTTCTGGAAACACAACCGTCATCTCCTTGGTGATCATTTGCATTAACTCTTTTCAATTTGTTGAACGTCCCAATACCTTAGCATTGAACAGACTATGGCCAAATCAATTTCCCTTTCTATTGATCAAGCACACGAAGAGCCATTGAGTAATGCTGTTTCTCCTCGAAAGAACCTCCATGCATTCATTAGCCACCTTTACCCGCCTTTCTATATTCAGGTCATGGAAGCTTTTGCAAATTACCACCTTTGGACTACGAATACATTGTCCTTAGTCCTTCGATTCAACAAGTTGCAGACACAGATACAAGAAGTTCTTCCTCTGACTCCCCCTTGTACCTCGAACGAACTGCTTCGAATCCTTTGATTTGGCAATTTGCAAATATGGACTTAGGAAACTCTTCTTCACAAAAATCTGCATGGGATGAAGATATAACTTCTTCGTCTTCTGGGGGCTCTGGCTGGACAAGCTGGTCAACACCTGAGACTTATGATTTGAAGGAACGAATCAACCATCATTTTATTGAGTTTACTGACCCTTTGGAGTTTCCTCCCTATGCTCGAAGTTCAGTGGTCTACCCTTACGTACCCATTGACCTTCGACGTAGTTTGGAGGAAAACCTTCTTGTGGCATGGTACACATCCTCCATGCCTACCAAGACAGTGCTTGTTGCCCAATGTTCAGAAGAAGCTCAAGGGTACCACCCATCCTTCTTAGCCAAGAAGGCGAAGATTTGCTCTTCTGACTGGCTTGATTATATTAATGCCTTTGTTCCTTCCACCCCCATGCCATCTCCCATAATAGAAGCATCCACACCTTCTTCTTCATCTTCTGAAGCAGAAGCATCTATACCTTCTCCTCCACCAACTCTTTGCTGGACAAAAAACTGAGACTTGCACTCCCCATGAATGAAGTCTTTTCACCTTACAAACCTCCATCATTTCCTACTCCAGTTGAGCGGAAACAAGCTCAACTTCTGCTTGCAGCTTTCTCTCACTTGCCTTTCAATGTGCTTGAGGACGCAGTCCCACTCAAGAACTTTCAATGGGCTTGTGACATTCTGACTAGGAGCCATGTCCTTAATCCCCTTGCCCAAGCAGAACTTCATACGTTCCTGGACCAACTCCCATTGCTCCTCTACTGGCATCGAAATTCCAAGGTTACTACACAATCTTTGGACCAACTTTCGTCTCTCCGAATTCAAGCCCAATACGAAGCAGAGAACTTCATCGAAGAATTCGATGATTTCAAGAATAAAGATTCTACATATTGGGATGATCTGGTCATAGACGAAATGGAACAAAAATTGAGAGAAGAAGCCTTCGAAATAAAGGCTGAAGAGCTCTACTATGAAGTGAGAGCACATCAACTCATGCAGCCAACATTAGAGGAAATAGAGGATATAATAAAGAAAGAACAAAATTTCATTGATCACTGCTGGACCAAATTTCATGATCTTGTTATTTATTCTATTCCTTATTTTTATGAGCTTGAGTTTGTACCCAGATAGGGTTACTTGATGTAATTGCCTTGGCTTGAATACAAACAAAGTTTTTCTGTATCTGACATTGTTTGATTCTGTTTCCTTTTGTCTTTTAAAAGCCAATTCAGGACTTCGAATTGAACAATCTCATCCTTCGAATCTGGACTCAATAATGAAAACATGTCTTTTTTCCAATTTATGGAGTAAAAGTTGACAATTCTGGTTGATATCATCTGGAATTAGCGTTTCGAATTTAACAACTTTAACCAATACATGGTCATGGTTGATATAGTCAGTCAATTTTAGATTGACCACTTCTGCTTCGAAAGAGCAGTCCATGCTGTTTTAGTTTAACAGACAATTTCCTTCTTATACAAACCAATGATTGGTTTTGATGCTTCGAACAGTGCTCCTTACCCTTAAAGAATCCTAGGATTTGCTCCGAAGGTCGTTGCTTTGATTAATAACCCTCAAACAGGTCTTTAACTCTTCAAAGTAGACCAATACTCAAGCATTCTAGCACCTTTGAGCATGTAGTATGCTTCGAAGCCGGCTTCTATATTTCGAAGCCGTTGTTGTTTGATTTTTGGCGCCAAAATTTGGCGTTCGAAGCCAAATACTCTCCTTCGAAGCTAGTTTCAGTATCTGAGTTGTGTTTTTTCCCTCCAAAAGTATCAGATTTGGATGAGACTCCTCGTATTCGTACTTTTAGTACTTAGCGGCTTATGCAATATGTTTTTTAGACACAAAGCTTTTAAAAACCCCTTTGTTTCGTATTCTGAAATCACTTGCTCTTTCAACACACAAACCCTACCGATCTTCTGTTAACTCTCTCTTCCTTACTACTTGCTATCCATGGATCCTTCTTCACTGAAAGTGCCCACTGGCGACCGTCTCAGCCCCACTATGGCTTTGAAGAAATGTATTGATGAAGAAATCACCAAGCTCACGACTGGTGGGCCAAGCAACATAGATGGGCGTCTCTTCGTTCCTCGCCATAGCCGCCGACAAGAGTATGTCCTAGGACCCATCTTTCGGGAAACTCCTGACCAACTTCCAGCTTTGTACCCTCGTTTGGAGGATCACCTTCTGCTATATGAAGGAGGGCTTGACTGGAGCAACTGGAGACTGACCCGGCCTCATCGCTGCTGGCCGACATTGAGAACCGAATGGGAGGAATGGTATGACAGGGTTGTACCTGCGAGAGAAGATGACCTACAAGAGCTTTACATCCTCGACGCTCTTCGCCTTTCCAGGTTCATCATTCCTGAGGATCCCTTTTTGATTCCAGCCGCTTTATGTTTTTGGAATATGGCTTTTAATTTTTTCCAATTTCGGTGTGGCATGATGGCTCCCACCGTTCTTGATATTTGTCATCTTTTAGGGCTTTCCCCCATGGCTCTCCTTTTACTCCCAACTACCCGGACCTTCCTGTCAAATTTTCCCTTCCAGCCTTAACCTCTTCTTATAGTGACTTTGTAAAGGCTGAAAATAAAAAGGAAGGCCCTGTGAAAGACAGAGAATTCTTTTCCTTCATTTTGTACTGGTTATGCAAATTTCTTTTTTGCACATCATCTCAGAGGATTATGCCTGAGTTTGCTCCCCTCGCAAAGGCACTTGTCTTGAAAAAGCATATAGCTCTTGCCCCTTACCTGTTAGGCCATATATACAGAGCTTGCTCCCAATTTTGTGAAAGACCACTTGATGTTAACCAAGGAGGTCCCTTCTGGGTGCTCCAGCTCTGGCTCTTCGCCTATTTTACTGATCTGCATTCTAAATGCCTCAGATTTCTTGTCCAGGATCCTAGCACTTATGGGGAGAAGTATGCTAGGATTGCTCTTTATCCTGCTTCCTTCGTTTATTACTTTACCTTCTTTTACCAACTCCCTATTTCTCCATCTGCCTCCTTCTTTTGTCCCTTCGAAGCCAATAGAGGACCAGCCTGGCTGCGGACTTTTCTGGCTGATAAAGAGTGCTCCACATCACCTCATAAAGATATGTGGGCTTCCATACTGTTACCAAGGGAATTGTTCATTGGCACTTTGCACCCTCGAGCCTATAAATGTATATCTGAGGTGTATTGCCCTTCCCAGTTCGCAAGACAATTTGGGCTCACCCAAGGGATTCCTGTTCCACTTTGCAGTCTCTCGAACGTCCACCTTACTGCTAGAGATTTGAGAATATCCAAATCCAAGCTAGAGACGGCAATACTTAAACTGTTGAAGGATTTGAATGAATTCCAATTTGTTCCCTTTCTTCAATCTGGCTTGGTTTTGAAAAGATTTCAGAACTGGTGGACAGCCAATATGGAAGTGCGCCTGTCTATGCATCCTCATGACTTGCTAGTGGGGTTGGGAGTACCTTCAAAAGCCAAGTCAGCAACAGCTGAGGACATTCCCCCTCCTCCTGAAGTTGTCACAACTATTCCTGCAGCTTCATCTCCTCCAGCCAGAGTTACTAGAGCTGCTTCGAAGAAGGGTAAGTATTTTCAGATTTCCCTTTTTCTTTCTTTTGAATCTTTTATTCGTTTCCCTTATACTTGTGTTCTTTGGTGCAGGGTCTCCGCAAGAAGAATCCCCCAAGAGAGCTGAGACTTTGGCTCTTCTCAAGAAGAAACAACAAAAACAGAAAAGGAAGCTAGTCCTTCCTCCTGAGGAACCTGAATCTCTGGAAGAAGAAAAAGAGGTTGAGCAAGAGCAAGAAGTGCTCTTGCAGAGAACAAAGAGACAAAAGGTGGCTGTCTCCACTTCTGATACAATCGAACCTCCTTCCCTCGAGACAACCACTACAATAATGGAGAAAGAGCCTATCTGTGAAGAATCTGAACCCCAAATCGAAGAGAAGGGGATCGACAAGGAGCCAGTAGCATCACTGCCAAGAAGAAAAAGAAAGAAAGTGACTGTCCCTGCCACTGACTTGGTTGAAGACCCTATTCATGAAGCAGCTGCCAAGGCAGTAGAGCAGGAACATTCTAAGGAAATAATTGTCTTTGAGAGGGCCGAGAAGAAACGGCAGCAACAACTTTTGAGAGATGAGGCTGCTACTGCTGATGCACTTCAAAGGGAAGCTGTAAGAAGGCAACAGACTGCCGAGCATTATTCCCTTCGCAGCTCTCCCATCAGTGTTAATACCTCTGGAACAAGTAAGTTCTTTCACACTTCCGCTGTTTTCTTTTTTGTCAACTTTTGATACTGAATTTTGACAGTCCTTTGTATTTCTTCCTCTTGCAGCAACAACTATTGCATCCATCTTTCCAGCGAGGGCTCCCTCTATTTCAGTTGAAGTTGACCAAATGCAACATGTGAAAACCATCCACATTATGCTCCCACTCTCTAAGCCTATATTCGACATACCTTCTTTGAGTCCAAACATCCCTGCATCTCTTTTTCTTGGCTTAGAGCCATATCTCCCCTTTTTGACTTTTGATCAGCCTCAGTCTACTTCTTCTTCCTTCACAGAAATTCCAACTGCTACTCCCTCTCCGACGGCAGTTGATTCCCTTATAGAGGGTGCTGGCAATCTTCCAATTCATAGTTCATCACCTTTGCCTACTTCCAGCCCCTCTTCTCTTGATTCATTGGTGGCTAAGACCATAGAGGCTGCCAAGGATGCTCCTTTCATTTCTCCTATCCTCATGCAGTCCTTTGTGTCTTCCACCATAACACTTTCTGCACCCTTCATGTCTATGGATGAGGTAGACATCTTTGAAGCCAGACTGGCTAGTCTCTTTGACATGCCCTCTACCTCTCCATCATTCAATGCTGAAGCTGAGCCATTAGTCTTGGCTGACTTCTTGGCTGACTTCTTGCTAGAGATTTTTGAGAGTTCTTCCTCCAGCAGCAAGCCTTCTGCACCTTTGATAGATATAGATATATGCCTAGAACTGCTAATTTCTTTCTCAAGGATTCCCTTCGAGGCTCTGCAAAGGCCAATAATCAGAAATGGATTCCTCCAATGCTGCAAAATTGCTGAGCAGTCTGGCATGAATGCTTCAAGTCATCTATCTCAGGCAGCAGCTACTGTTGATTTCTATCTTAACATCTGTCATGCTGCTAAGGCTGCGGACGAGAAGCTGACTAGGGACCAGAGTCTTGTTTCTCAGGTGCATACCGAAGTATCAACTCTGAAAGAACAACACTCCTCTGCCTCCCACTTTCGAGTCCAGCTGCTGGAAAAGAAAGCTCAACTTGAAGAGGAGTTAGCTGCAGTAAACCAGGCCTTGGTTCGAACTGACACTAAATTGCAAATCACTAACCAAGAACTGGCCGATCGCAAAGAAGACATGGCTACAGCTATTCAGCTAGCTCCCTCTCTTAGCAGTAGGAAATCTATTGTACAAAAACAACTAAGACATTGTAATGATTTCTGGGCCAATTTGTGGCACAATGTACTTAATTCTTTATAAAAGAACAAATTTTTGTCTATCATTTGAGCAGTCTTGTGTTTTTGTATTCAATATTTATTCTATTCCTTGTGTTTCCCAAATGGTTGGAAAATAAGGCTTCAAATATCTGCCATTAATCTTTTTGGGATGTACATACCCATTCAGATTTCTCAAATGGTATGCTCCAAAAGGCAGAACTCTATGAATTTGATATGGTCCTTCCCAGTTAGGTGACCATTTGCCAAACTTATGGCTTTTAATTCCTATTGGGAGTATTGTTTTCCATACCAAATCACCTTCATCAAAGCCAATGTGTTTGACTTTCTTGTTATAATTCTTGGCTGCCTTCTTCTTTTGGAAAAGAATGCTATTTAATGCCAAAATTCTAGCTTCATCTATGCCTTCTAACTCCAAGCACATACTTTGATGGTATTGCTCAGGATCTAACTGATCTTGGCATCTTACCCTCAAAGATTTGACATTAATTTCCACAGGTAAAACTGCATCATGCCCATATACTAAGGCATAAGGAGTGACTCCTGTGCTTGATCTTGGGGAGGTTCTGTAAGCCCATAAGACATCCAACAGAAGGTTATGCCAATCCCTGGGATTATCCTCCACACCTTTTGTATTCCTTTTTTCAAGGACTTGTTGGATGATTCAGCTTGACCATTGGCTTGTGCATAATAAGGTGTGGAATTAACAAGGCTAATTCCAAACTCTGCCACAAAAGACTTCACCATTTTCCCATCGAATACAGTCCCATTATCCACAGTAATGGTTTGTGGGATGCCAAATCTATGGATCAAGTCTTTAATGAACCCAATGACCTCTGTTTGATCCACAGCTTTATATGGCTTGGCTTCGACCCACTTAGTGAAATAATCAGTGGCCACTAGAATGAAACAATGGTGCTTCGAAGAAGGTGGGTGTATTTTTCCCATCATATCCATGGCCCATCCTCTGAATGGCCAAGGCTTCACTACTGCATGTAGGTCAGTTATGGGCACATGCCTTATTGTGCCATGCTTTTGGCATGCCTGGCAACCCTTTGCATATTCTATGCAGTCTTTAAGGATAGTTGGCCAATAGTAGGAATGCCTTCGAAGCAACCATCTCATCTTTACACCAGGTTGATGAGCACCACAGATGCCTTCATGAACCTCAGCCATAGCTGTTAATGCTTCTTTTGGGCCTAAACATTCCAACAATAAGCCATCTCCCCCCTTTTGTAGAGAGCATTGCCATATATCATATATTGCATAGACTGTAATTTGATTTTCCTGCTGGCCTTCGAAGATGGACCAGCCAAATACTGCATTATTGGATGCCTCCAATCTTGTTCTTGTAAGTCATTATGATTGACTTCCAAGATCACATTCCTTTTATTCAAAGGTTGTATTAATCTCTGATATGTTGTTTGGCTTATGTCCCTTTGGGTATTATCCCTTCTCTTGAAGTTCGAAGCTTTCTGAGCCACATCATTAGCTCTATTGTTCAAGAATCTTGGAACATAGGTTACATTTGCTATTTGAAACTGAGAAAGCAAATGCAATGCAACAACATAGTATGGCAAAATACTTATGCTTTGACACTTGAAAACCCCTTTCACTTGGTTAACCACCAATTGAGAGTCCCCAAATATGTCAACCGCATGTACTTGTAATCCAATGAGAATCTCTAGTCCCACTATTAAGGCTTCATATTCAGCCTGGTTATTGGAACAAGTGGCTTCATCCACTCTGAAACCATGTGTGGTTTCTACCCCCTGTGGAGATTTAATCACAACACCAATTCCAACTAAGCCATTGGCTTTCGATCCATCGAACCACATCTGCCATGGCTCAACATTAGCCATACCAAGCTCCATTATCTCTTGGCTTTCTGTTTGAGATGGATGGTCTGCCAGAAAATTGGCTAAAACTTGCCCTTTTACTGCCCTTTGAGGGACATATTCTAGATGAAATTCTGACAAGGCTAGTATCCACTTGCCAATTCTCCCCCTCAACATAGGTCTGGATAACATGTATTTAACCAAATCTGTGGTTGCAATTACCAAGACAGTTGTAGGTAAAAGATAATATCTTAATTTCATCGCAGCAAAATACAAAGCAAGACATAGCTTTTCAACAGCTGAATATTTACATTCACAAGAATTTAAAAACCTACTAAGGTAATAAATGGCTTGCTCCTTGCCTTCTTCATTGTCTTGGGCCAAAAAAGCTCCCAATGAATCTTCTGCTGCAGCTATGTACAACTTCAAGGGCTTGTTCCCCTTTGGTGGCATCAGCACTGGAGGGTTGGCCAAGTAGGCTTTGATACCTTCGAAAGCAATCTGATGCTCTGCTGTCCACACAAATTCCTCTTCATCTTTCAGCCTTAACAAGGAAGAAAATACTTTAGTTTTCCCTGCAGTGTTAGAGATGAACCTTCGAAGAAAGTTAACCTGCCCAAGGAACCTTTGTAATTCTTTCTTACTTGATGGAGGCCTGGCTTCAATGATGGCTTTGGCTTTATTCTGGTCAATCTGTATTCCTTTCTTGTGTACCACATAACCCAAGAAGTTTCCAGATGATACGCCAAAAGCACACTTAAGAGGATTGAGCTTCAACTTGAACTTCCTCATTCTTTCAAAAGCTGCTTCTAAATGAAACAGATGCTCCTCCATGGACTGGGATTTCACTACAATGTCATCAATATAACACTCTAGATACCCTCCAATGAGGTCATGAAAGATAGTGTTCATAGCCCTCTGGTATGTAGCCCCAGCATTCTTTAAACCAAATGGCATTTTAACCCATTCGAAGGTGCCAATATTCCCAGGACATCTGAATGCTGTCTTGTGGATATCCTCCTCTGCAATGCAGATTTGGTTATAACCAGAGTGCCCATCCATCATTGATAAAATCTGATGTCCTGCTGAACTGTCTACCAGCAGATCCACTATAGGCATAGGGTACTCATCTTTGGGAGTTGCTAGATTTAAGTTTCTGAAATCGATGCATACCCTCATTTTGCCATTCTTCTTAACTACAGGCACAATATTAGATAGCCATTCGACATACCTGGCTGTCCTAATAAAGCCTGCCTTGAGTAGTCTAAGAATTTCTTCCTTGACTTTCTGAATTACTTCTGGACTCATTCTTCTAGGTTTCTGCTTGTATAGCTTGAAATTAGGCCTCATAGGGAGCCTATGTTCCACTAATGACCTATCCAATCCTGATAGTTCATTGTAAGACCATGCAAAGCAATCTTTGTATTTCTTTAGAACAACCAACAACTGGTCTCTGTCCAAAGCATTCAAACAAGCACTTATATAGGTGGGCTGCTGCACAGAACCTTCCCCTAAATTCACTTCTTCTAAAGGGTCTTGTGTCTGAGAACTCATTGAAGCTTCTTCTTTGGTTTCTTCATCCTTCGAAGCAACCTTCTTACCTTGTTCTGCTCCTAGGTTCTTTAGTTCGACATCTCTGCCCTCTTCCTCATAGACAAAATCTGTCCACAAGGCATCTTCTTCCTGTATCTCCTGGACTTTTGTTTCAATGTCCAACGCACAGTATTTCCCAAGGGTCAAAATTCTGACCTGTTGCTGCTCTTGTTCACAGCCAATTATCATGGCTTTTCTCTCTTGCTTCTGTACTTTCTGGACTATTGCTTTTACGTCCAATGTTGAGAATTTAATCAGAGCCAAAGACTTGGCTTCTTGTTCTTCATCTCTTTGCCTATAACCAGGCATCATTGTCATCTTTAACGACAACCTCTTCATCAGCACTCTCTTGGACTAAGTGCTTCAGGTGTGTCACTTCCTCATCAGCCGTCACTTCGGCTGAGCCATCAGCTTTCCTCAGTATACTGAGTGGTGTCACTCCCTCAATATACAGCTTGGCCTCTGCAAAGTCTGCACAGGCTATGAAGGGTTGAGGATCTGCATCAATCTCCTCTGTCTCTCCATTGCCCAAAGCCATCATGATCTTCTGATGCAAAGAGGAAGGCACACATTTGTTAGTGTGGATCCAATCTCTCCCGAGTAAAGCATTATATTTAGCATTGCTGTCGATTACGAAGAATGCTGTCATGCAGTCCCTGGTTCCCACGCTCAAGTTAATGGGTAGAATCCCTTGAGCCATTTGTTTATCTCCAGCAAAGCCAGCGATGGTTGTGCTGGTTGGGATCAACCTGGGATTCTTTTTCCCTAGTTTCTTCAAAGAAGATTTCGGTAATAAGTTTACTGCTGCCCCATTGTCTATCAGGACTCGATTCAGTTGTATCCCATCGAAGAAAGCCTTGATGTACAAAGGCTTGACATGTTGTGTCATGGAATTCGAGGGATATTCAAAAGGATATGAGAGGTTGATGCTCACCTCTTCCTCGCTCTCACATTCAGTTTCTATCGGGATAGCCATTCCAGGACCATCCTGTACCATACTCACTTGCGATTCCTCACTAGAGACTGGAATAGGATCCATGTCTTGGTCCTCATCCCCAGCCTGGAACTCATGAGGCAATATATGTACCATATTGACTGATACTGGAGGAAATGAGCCAAATTGGATGGCTGGCTGTACCTTCTTCCCCTCTTGGCTACCTTGCTTGGTGTCTTCAACAGCATCCTCCATGCTGCACTCTGGCACTTCGTTGATAACTGATCCCTTCGAAGAATCTTTTTCAACTGGTTCTTCAGTCAGAAATGTTTGTTCAGCCATGAAGGCTTCGAACATTTTTCCTTCTGCCATTTCCTTCTTTTGGCTCATGCCAATCTCTTCTTCTGTTTCGCTGTCACTTTCCATCAGGGCCTTCTCCAACCCTGCCAAACTAGACTTCTCTCTGGCCTTTAGTTCAGAATGAACCTGGGCCAACTGTTCTCTACTACAAACCACTTTGCTTTGTAGAGTCGGTTTTGGAGTACGGTCTGACTCCGAAGTCTTCTTTCCTTCTGTCTTAATCAGTGAAGAACTCTCTCCACTTTCTTTCAAATCTTGCTGGTACTGGGTGTACCTGCGCTGAATTTTCCTCCTTTGTGATCTGGAAATGACTGGAACCATATCTGGTTCCTTTGTCTTTGGATGTTTCAGCAGTACCCAGTTGTTCGGAGCCACCAAAGGAGGCTTGACCATCCTGCCTTGGTTTCCAACATCCCTTTGGCAGGCACCTCCCTAGGCTTGTTCTGCATTACAAACCAATCTGGGACCCCAGGTACCCACGAACTTGCTGACTCAGATGTTGAACTGGCTTTTTCAACCTTCGAAGCCATCTTCGAAGCTGGCTGTGAAGGTAAGTGCTTGAATCTGGTCTCATGTTTCGAGCCTGATTCTGGCCTTCGATGGAGGTGGCCACTTTCTGCTCTTCGTGAGGTTGGTCTAG
Organism: Camellia japonica; assembly: GCA_030407325.1. Classification (NCBI taxonomy): domain Eukaryota; kingdom Viridiplantae; phylum Streptophyta; class Magnoliopsida; order Ericales; family Theaceae; genus Camellia; species Camellia japonica. Next base: position 180,357,782 of record JAPPVO010000029.1, read on the forward strand.
GGGGCCAATCTCTGGCTTTAGTCCCATAACCTGAACTCCTCTCCAATCTTCTTTCAGAATGGCTGCTCTCCATTCTGTAGTAGTTAGGTGGCCTAGACTCATACAAGGGCCTCTTGCCTTTATCACGCATTTTGTCTACTGCAGGCTCAACCACTAATGGTCGCTGCCTATCACTAGCCGGATACGGCCTTTTGTTGTAAGCATTGGTTGACTTAGGACGTCTCTGGACATCCCTATAGTATTGCTTCCCATCAATTGGAAGCCCCTTCAACCATTTGTAGCTCAGTCTGCATCTGGGACACATCCTCTGCATTACAGCTGCTTCCAAGGAATCGTCATCCAGTGCTTCTTCATCAGAGTGTTCTTTCTGATGTGAGAAACCTTGTCCAATAACTGGTGGGTTTCTAGTATCCTTCTTTGCAGTTGTCTGGTTGGCAATATGCATTTGCACATTGACCTCTTCCAATTCCTGCAGAGATAAATTCTGAAAGTTTGGTACAACCACATTAGCTGCGCTTTCTCCAACTTCTGGAAACGGGTTACTGTCAATCCCCATGGCCTTTTCTGTTTTGGCTGGGAACTTCAAACTTCCTTTCCGAATTTGCTCTTGGATCCTGTCTCGAAAAACAATGCAGTTTTTAGTCGAGTGAGACCAAGAGTTATGCCATTTACAGTATACTTTTCCTTTAAGTTCATCTGGAGATGGCAGTTTTACTCCTTTTGGTAACTTAAGGAAATTGGCTGCAAGCAAATGATCAAAAATGTCATCTGCTTTTGTTAGGTCGAAAGAGTACTTTCTGTGAAAGTCTTTCTTTTTAAACTGCTGGTCGATGGTTGTATCCTTATGAATTAATGCTTCACAGATTACAGGTTCTTTGCCCACAATCTCTGCTGCATCGATCTCATAATTTGGATCTCTATAATATGTCTTGTACGAGGCATTATTTCGATCTTGTTCCTCCTCTAGTAATGCTTCATATCGAGACACCTTATAGGTTAGTTCGACCAAATCCCTGAATTCAGTTGAATCAAACTTCTTTCGAAGCCTGAACTCTAAACCGTTTTGAGCCAATCTTACGAATTCTGGCTCTGGTAGGATGACTCTACATTTATTTCGAGCCCTTTTAAATCTGGCAATAAACTGAGTAGCCTTTTCTTCAGGCCTTTGACTCAATCTTGCCAAGTCTGCCATGGAAACCTCTGGCTCCGACTGGAAGAATTGGGCATGAAATGCCTCTTCCATTTGTTGCCAAGTTTGAATGGAGCCAGGTGTAAGGTTGATGTACCATACAAATGCTCCCCCAGTTAGAGAATTTTGGAAACAATCTCAGTTTCATATAGTCATGATTAGTGAATTCACCGCATTGAGCAGCAAATCTAGCAATATGCTCTACTGTTGACTGATTTCCAGTTCCATAGAAGAGGGTAAAATCTGGTATTCTGAACCCTCTTGGGTATTCATGTACCCTATCCACCCATTCTGGGTATGGTTTTCTGTATACAGGAGTCTGGACCCCCCGAGCCATCGGTCCACACATCTCCCTAACAATATCAGCAATTTGGTCCCTAGGGACCATATTTTGTGCCTGCTGAACCACTACTGGAGGGACGAACACAGGATTTGGTGGACAACCTTGTGCTTGTGGTCCTCTTGGTCCATAAGGTGGTAAATTTGGGACTGGTTGCCCCTGTGGTGCAGGTTGCTGTTGGGGGTGTGGGTAACCCCTTTGAGCCTGTCCTGCGAAAGGGCCTGCGAAAGGTGCTGGGACAGGCGTTGTGTCCCTTCCATTTGTGGGAAAACCCTCCAACCCCCCGGGTACAAATTCGAATAAGGGATTATTATACCCCCTAGTGCCAGGTATGGCTTCGAACATGGGATTTGTAACCATTCTTATGCCAGTTTCTTGTACTTGGCCAGATCCACCAACTTGTGTGGCTTCACTGTTAAATACTGAGGCATTTTGGCCTGCTATAGGCCTTGAAATGGGTTCATACCAAGACTGAGGTGATGGTCTTTCATAGTTCTGAGTACTAGTTTGACCATTAGGCTGTCCATTAACTTGCATAGGCTGTTTATCTCTAGCCAATCTTTGCTGAGGGACATTTAAAACTTCCTCTGTGTGTCTTGTGTTTGTTGGTTGGTGGTTATTCATTCGATCCAAAAAGGATGTCGCCCACCTTTCCATTGTGTTCATTAATTGTTGTCCCATAGCATCTACTAAGCCATCCCATGGATTTGTTGGCTGGGTAGATGGAACAGTGGATGGTCCAATTCTTTGGTTTCGTCCAATATTATGAACATATGGTTTTGTCCCGAAGTACTGGTCTGTTCGACCATAGGTTCGGATAATATGGGGTTTCCACAGGATGTGTTACCACATTATCCTCTGGATTAGGTATTTCTACCTCCCCTTCTACGCCTTCTTCCAAGCGTTCATTTTCTCCCTGTCGTCTTCGTCTAGCCATTTTAACAAGTCCCACCGGGCGTGCCAAAAATATATGTTGGCTTTTTGGCTTTTCGAAGGGTATTTTTGTAAATGCGAGCGTGCCAGCAAGGATCAATCAGTCCTTACAGAAATTATAATTGCCAACCAATTATCAGACGATTGTGTTTTAGTTCTTTCAGCCTCAATGAAGAGGACTTTTACTGGTGGCTTGACTTAGGAGAAATTAAGAGAATAACAGTTAATATGAAGAACAATCGAAGTATTTCATTAACATGAACACTTACAATGGTCCAAACTCGGCCTCGAAGAGGTTTACAGCAACAGTCTACTTGAATCTACTTGAAACTACTCCTATGAATCGAAGTGCAGTGCAGGTATTTAAAGTGCAGGAAATTAAAGTACAGGAAATGTAAAACTGGAAAAGAAAATATGAAGTAAAGACTGGTTTGTATGATCTGAGTCTGGGGGTTTTTTCTGGGGACCTCCTTGTATTTATACTCCTCAAGGATGACCATCGAACTGCACTTCAAACTGTCGAACCGCTCCTCCATGATTGCTGATCATGCTGCCTTAGAAGTAGTTCCACTACGCCTTTCCTTACAGTTGAACTTCCCTTTTGTATTTGAATTTGAATATGAGCAACCGTTGAAGCCACGTCATCTTGTATCTCTTTATTGATCCTGTGCTACTCAGATCACGTGAGAACCAATTTCCACTGCCACGTGTACGATCAAGATCGAAGGCTTGAACAGTCTCCCCATACTATCCTTGCTTTGCCACGTGTCGAACTATAATTGGCTTTTACAAAATATGTAGCCAACAGTAATTTACTATAAAATGTATAACCTTATTTATGTTAATCATGTTATCTAAGTAAATATTTTAGCATTACTCTCTACATAAATCTTTATCCTAACTAATGTAAGATTATTAGTGTTTATGTATACCACGTCAACACTAGAGATGGAGAAAAAAAATATTAAACAACAATAAAATTAAATTAGCCTTATATTTAAAAAGCCTGCTGGAGTAGCTTTTACTCACTCTTTGACGTCTGTATTACATGTATATATACAAGGCCTGTTATCAAGGAAGGAAAGCCCCATGGCCCAACCCCTAGTCTCCTCCTGGTCCGTCAATGTATCAGCCCATAACCACCAGACCAAAAAGAAAGCCCATAACCAGCCCAATTGGGCCCTTTCTTCCACACTTGAAAGGAGATAACAAGCTCATCAAATGATCTTATTCATGAAATCATGATTTTCACCTTTGAATTACCAATAGGAAAAAAGAAACTAGAGAGAAAAAGCACACACTTTGTTTTTCCATCCCTGCCATGCAATTTTTTACAATAATACAAAAATATTTCTCAAACAATCAAATATTTGATATTTATACCTGCACTTTTAAGAAGACAATCAAAAACCCAAAAAAGAAGACAATCAAATAACAAAACAATGTCTGTACACACAATTCCATCCTCCTCCCATATACCTACCCCTGCCACAAATTTTTATGCTAAAGAATCAAAGAAAAAGATGTCATCTTCAGCCACAAATGTTCCTATTGCCTCTTCATGTACATACTCTCCAAAATATGAATACCGCAACTCAAATCTTGCCACGAGCTGCCCGTCAGTTATTTACAACATTCTTTCTGCTGTCACTGCTGCTTAAGTTCAGGAAAGGCATTACCAATAGAAATATAGTATCATTAAGGTAAAGCAAAGAACCCAAAGAATTTGATTAAGAAATGCATTAGGTATGCCTATAACTCTGCTTCTCACCAGGAACTCTGACATTAGTCTGAAAACATCTCTTCCAGCTCTGGTTGCTCGGGTTTCAGAAGCAGACCAGGATCTTGATCTGTTATATTAGGCAACCTTTTCCCTTGAAGCCCATTTTCATTCTCTGCATCATCTGTATCAGACCAATCCTGCTCGTCCTCTGCCAATTGCTCATCAGTGGTTTCACCAGTATCCCTCCTTGTACTATTTTCCATAACAATTTCCCGACTGATGTTGGCATGACTTTTAGAACCTAAATTTCCCCTTGCCTTGGCATCGGATTTTTCACATATGCAGGAAGAAGGATTTTCATGGAACTCACCCCTGCCTGGCCTTACCTCATTTGGCTCTCCCATGAAGCCAATCTGATTAGTATGAATTCTTGAGGCAAATTCTTCCCATGTCATGTTATCTCGGCTCATGAACAATCGAGAAAGTTTTTTAGCATTTGGACGGATTGTTGGTTTGTGCCCAAAGTATCTCCTGCAATTGAAAAACACGTTGCACAGTCAGTTAGTCCAAAACTTATTTAAACCTTTTAAAATCAAAGTCAATGCGGATATTTCTTACAAACACAAGCCAGCATAAGTCATAGCATACCTTCTTCCAGCTAAAATTCTAGCCATGTTACCATTATTGTTCGTGACAAAAACATCGCTCTCATCACAAACAATAAAGTCTAGTGCAGCCAAGCGAGAGGAAAAAGAAGAAAATGGAGCCAATTCTTCCTTGCTCGTGATAGTGTCTTTTGAATGAAAATTTGGAAAGAGGGCTCTGAGAGGAGCTAATGTCTCTTCACCTCCATATACTTCACCAGACGCCACATAAATGTGAACATCCTTGCCAAAACCAAGTGCTCTCAGCATGAGACCAACTTCCTCAGGAGTTAGTGGGCATCTTCCTTGCCTTCGTTCCTTGTCAGGGTTCCTTTTCTACATCATTCCAAAATAGGCATCTTAGGAATGCTTTAAATCTCTAGTTGAGGTTGCATGATGTTTTATAAAATAAGTGAAACCTCACATGTATAGTTTTCCACCTCTTCCGTATTGCACCTAGTTCTCTTATTTCCTTTTCTCCGCCACCATAATAGCATCCAGAGAACGCAAGCATATCAGGTTCAAACCTACCATCATACGGAACATGTATTCACATCAATACCCCATGCTCAGTATAAAGTGAAAGTAAGAAAAAAAAATTGGGAGGCCTTTCACATACGATCAAAGCAAGTTTCCTAAAGCATGGTCATACACGTGCACATGATATTATGATGATATAATGATTTGAAGGCCTTTACACATGTACCCCATTGCACAACTGGCATATGCATACATCATATCAGGATTCATATATCTCTCTTATTGTTCGTAATTGGGTAATAAGAAAAATTGGTGATTAACATCAATTATCAAGTAACCAACTACTCTGTGTAAGCACATTACCAACAGCAAGGTTCAGGACAAGATGCATGTTTACCTCAAGTGCAGGGCAATAAAATGATTGCTTTTCATTCTCATCCTATCAACCAATTTTTCACCCATTTCATGAATCGTACTGGTAAACTTCAAAGCATGGTAGTTAACCCTACATCTCAGCTTCTGTAGATCTGTGGCCAACCGATTTGAAAGCCTGTAATCAAACTTACCGAGCTGGACAGCCTGCATTAAAGAAAGTATGATGGCCTAAGTCCCAATTCTGGAATAAACAAACGAAATCAAAAACTTTCGTGACCCCAAAACAGATGCGAGTCTTTCAAGCAAACAGTGGTTATACTTGGGTATAAAAAAACACCATCTTACAAACATCCAACTACCATTATGAGAGAGCAAGAATTAACACAGATACTTATTAAATATTAAACATGGTACTGAAAGGAAATCCTGAACCTAGATCCAAGATTTCATAGACCATCATGATGAAGTCCCCTCACTTATGGCCTTTTTCTAGGTTTCCCCAAATAGCAATCACTATTCAGCTTATCTGATACCTAAGCTAAAAATAGCTTTACTATGGGTGATGTAAGAAACTCCCATTTACAATTATCCAAAAAAAAAAAAACCTCCCATTTATCCACCAAATCTTTTTATATTCCACCACACTGGTTGCACATATATCATGCATATGTCTTGCTTGATTGACCGCATCTGAATAAAAATTGTTTAAATTATCAGCTTTAGGAAATTAAATTTTGAACTATACAATGGTTCCAAATCTCCCATCCAAGTTCAGAAAATGGCTAGCTAGACCTAGACAGACCAAGCAATGACATCGATAGGTGATGCAGCAGCAGAGAAATACAAAAGTTGAAGTTGCTGTTCAAATATTTGAATGCAATCTGGCACTATACACTATTTGGGTAATGGAATCATACATAAGATATGCTCCAAACAGTGAACTTGGTAAATACACACATCCAATAAACTTATTGATGAAAGATGAAGCATGCAACTCTCAAAGAAACTAAACACTTACATGCTTTTTGTTAAGAACAGGTAATACTCGGATTACATAGCATCTTGGATTGCACTTCCTTGGAACACGCATGCTGTGTGGATTAATAACCTTCCCTCCCTTTGTTGGAAGCTGTTTAATGATTTTAACATCTTTTGAAAGATGCGATATAAACCAATCAACGTCAAAGATTTCAGAAAAGTTGCTGCACAAAAAACAGAGAGCATATAAATGCACAAAATACTTATATTAGTGAAGTTCAGTAGTCAGATAAATCAACAACTGTATATAGCAACCTAGTGTCCTTCCAGAACGATTTCTGGTCCAGCTTTGGAACAACAAGTGTGGCATTTAATATATAGGCTGCAACAACTGCATCTGTTATCTGCAGCCACAATAGGAACAATTCTAAGCATTAATAACAACATTCTCAGGTAATGCTACATAAACAAAAACAAATGACGTGTCCTTGTGCGATTTTCTCATTTCAAGGAAAAACACATATAATTGTGGCTTACAATTGCAAAATTGCCATTGTCACGTCATTTTGTATGAATTAAATGTATAGAAATAGAAATTAACATACTCTATTTGAATATCTTAGGGCATCTCCAATCCTTGACTCAAGCATGTATCAAATTTAAATTTGAGCAAAAATCACCTAAACCACTCTCCACCCCATAGTCCAAACTAATACCAAATCGAGTTTTACTGAAAATTTCAAACCTATTTGTGGCTTTCAATTTTACTACTCTGCCATTAATGAAGCTTTTACTCAAATTAATACTTAAATCTAAGTTTGTCCCTTGGAGTGGTTTATATCAAATAAAGCTTTTACTAATTTGAGTAAGGGCTAGAGATGGCCTTAGATTCTACATGCATTAATTGAACTGCACAAATAGTAGGAAGCTACAGGTGTGGTGCTGACCATAAATAAATAACTAGGCATACCATTGTTGTCACTCATGGAAAAGGAAAAAACTAAAAATTTCATTATATGACAATTATCAACAGTGAATTCAACATTGCAGTAGTGACCTAACATTAGGCTCATCACTAACGTAATCCTTTTTGCACAAGTCAAAATTTCAATAATTAAACCAACCACTTAAGTTGATAGAGATTGATATCTGAATTAGGTAGCTAAAGAAAGTTACCCCTGTTCTTTGTTGATTTAAGCCTCCACTGGTTGCAATCAACAAGTATCGATTTTCATGAGTTTTAGCTTCAGCAGCTGGAGCACATAAAACACAGTATAAATCAATTCAATATGAGAGAATCTTAAATTACATGAGATTAAAAGCCCTACTAAACGGAAAATCTTTTTTAATTAACTTCATTCATGAATAATCTATTTCCTCAGGGGAAAACAAATTAAGACCAATTCAAATTGATACCAAATTTCAACGAATTACCAATTCAAATTAGTTGAAAGAGTCAAAGTGCTTAATCATAACCAGTTCAAACTCGCAACTCCGACGATCATAATCAGAGAGAAAACGTACTCAGAAATTTATTGCTGGCATTACTGCAACCATAGAAGAATTTCGATTGCGTCGAACTCCATAAGTCATGGCCTGAACTCCCTCCACTCGACTAAACAAACATTCAAAAAACGATAATCGATACAGAGTTTAGGCAAGATCCAAATGAATTAACGAAATCAAATAAGCAATCAAAAGAATTAAACGATAAGAAACCCTAACCGGTACACGAAAGGCTGTCACTCCGTCCACATCCGATCGAACGTGAACTCCATTGATGGACTGTATAGACAAATGAGAGAGTGATGAATCCAATCCAATGCAATAGAAATAAATAATAAGATACAGAGAGACGAAGGAATACCAAGTTATGGTTGGTGATCGGAGGAGAGAGAAATGAGAGAAGGACGAAGAGGAAGAGAAGGACGGCGGCGACGGCGGAGATGAGGGGGAGGAGGTGGTCGAGGCGGCGGCTGCGACGGGACAGTATTCCATGGAGGATTTGCATTCCGACGAAGAAAGCACCAGTGTCTCGTTTCTTCTTTTTCATGGCGTTGTTCGTATAAATATGGAGACAGAAGAGCAAGTTAGACGAGTAATGGTGGTGGTTCTGTTTTAGAGAGAGAAAGGTGGTGGTGGTGTTGTTGTCGTTGCTGCTGTTGTTGTTTTAGAGAGAGAGAGAGAGAGAGAGATGTATGTATGTATGTATGTATATTGCGGTTCATTCGGAAACAACAACAGCGTTTGCGTTTTATATACCAACACTGATAGACACCACTAATTTTGGAGCTCTAAAAAGATCATTAATGACATGATACTCAATAAATAAAAAAAAATATAACAATAAAGTCAAAACATCAAATTATTTATGGTGAAGCCCACTATCATATCATTAGTGACAGTACTAATTAGTGCTTTCACTCATTTTCCTTTATATATTTGCATTTTCCAATAAACACCCGAAAAAGTCCTCCCTGGAAGGAATCGCGCGTAAATCGTAGTTGGATTGAGTTGTGTGTATTTACACATACCAAAACATTTCCAACCCATTGACACCTTGATGATTGAAACGTGGCAAGTAATCTATCTGGACCGTAGAAATTTCCCAACAAGGTGGAAAACAGTTGTGGATATGGGTCCCACTAGAGGTGTTTCTTGCCATTGTTGAGTTTAAGAATCTTGTGATTGGGTCAGGTTAGATATGACCTGCTCATGGGCACCAAATAATTTGAGAGAGAGAGAGAGAGAGACTATTACCCTTCCTGGGGATTTGTAGAGAAATCTACCCTCATTTGACAAAGGATGCACCAAGAATTCTCTAGAGTGTTTTTTTTTAAATTTTTTAAAGTGGTGTATTGTGTGGTTAAGATTTAATGTTTCTTAAATTTTTTAAAGTGGTGTATTATGTAGTTAAATTTTAATGTTAAAAAATTAATGTGACTTATCATTAAATCTCAACCACACAATATACCACTCTAAAAAATTTTAAGAAAAAAAACTCTAGAGAATCCTTGCTCAAGGGAGCCGGGACTACAAGTGGGTCCCACATATTCGGAAGACGCCGTGCGATTGCTCGTACAGGAACTCTTCCCAGCACGTGACGACAGAGATGGATGGCTATTAAAATTTATTCAGTTTTAAATCATATTTAAGATTAGATTTACAAAATGGCTGTTTAAACAACCTCTATCTTTTTATGGTTTTTTTTTTTTTTTTTTTTTTTTGGTTATAAAAATTATTTTTCCATTTATTTTTATTTTTAAATAAATTATAAAATTTATTATATTATTGTAACAAAAAAATTAATTTAATTGGTTTAGAAAATAAATTTTAGTTTATTTCTCCCTGTTTTACTACCTCACATCATCATTCATTGATTGTCAACACGATGGACTATCTCGTCCCTAACAAGTTCTTTTAAAGATGATAAAATTTTGAATTATTTATATATTGAATCAATCTTAAATAAACTTTTGACAAAGTCACCGTTTGGTATTAATTTTTTTGAGTTGTGATTTTTTAATTTGAGATTAAAAAGTTCGTTTGATAATTTTTTGACTTTTTTTTAAAAAAAAAGTAAAATTATTATGATTTTAATATAATATTTTGTCTTAATGACTTAGCCTATTTTGTCTTTTGGACTTTTTTTGCATCTCCAATGATAATAGGTATTTTATCTATCTAAACATTATTATAAAGTATATATTTTATTTTACCTATCAACTATTTCATGTTTCTACTCCAATCATGCTCTTTATTTTAGCTATTCATCTAAATACTATTAATTTTATAAAATGTCACATCAGCAACAAAAATAGAGGGAAATGATCTTAATAATTAAATACATTTTGCCTAGTCTTAAAGGCTAACTATATGTAGCTAGTGAATGTGAGTTGAGCTAAAATGCCTAATCATATGCCTGGTGCATTGGAGTTGAAAAAAATGAGTTATATTAGGCATTTTGACTAACAAGCATGATATACCTAGTGGGTTGAAGATGCTCTAGCCAAACGACGGCAAACATCGTTTGGCATGCACTTGTTTTAGTTTAAAAGTTAAAAAATTACAAAATAAAAAATCAAAAATCAAAAAATCTATAACTTTTACAAAAAAAAAAATCAAAGATTACTTTTTCTCTCTATTTTTTTCATATCTTTTCGTAAAAAATCAAAAAGTCATTACAAACATACTATTTTTTTTACCTCATATTTTACCCAAAAAATTAAAAAATTACTAAGATAACATGTTTCCAAACGAGATTGAGTTAGAATACTTAATTTATTTTGATCCCGATTGGAAACTTAACTATTTTAATTAGTTTTTTTGTTAGTTGACTATTTTAACCTGATTAAAAAGTTGTATTTTGGATGATAGTTAGCCTTTTTTTTAGTTGATCTAACAGTTGTGAAAAAAAATATAAAATAATTATGGTTTTAATGTAACATTTTATTTTATTAGTTATTTTAACCTAATTTATCTTTATTGATTATTTTAGTAAAAAAAAAAAAAAAACTACTTCCCAAACATAACCAAAATACTCAAGATCAATGTCTCTTTATTCTTAAATTTTATTATTGGTCTATCTTAATAAACTCTCAAATTTTAGATTATATAGAAATTTTACAAATACGTTAGAGATCTTAAAAATTCTATCAAAAGTTTTACTAAATATCTTACATGGGTATGAGACTCACATAAGATCTATATTATGTAAGTCTCATACTTATATAAAATATTTAATAAAATTTTTAATAAAATCTTTAGGATCTCTAGCATTATTCGAAATTTCAACATGTAAAATGTTGTAATGTTTTAATGGGAATATGATGTAATGCATGAATTTTAGGGGCACGTGGGAGAGCCGTGCATTCTATTTTTATTTGAGTAATATTACACCAATAAAAATTATATGATCTGATTTATTATGAAATTTTTACTTTAAAATAAAACATTATTAAAAATAAATTTATTTACAATAATTGTATTGCCTCGTTATTTTTGTTAAATTTTTTACATAAATTTTATATATGTTTGGAATTTTTATTTTTATTTTATTTTTTTAATCTTTCTATTTAATATAAGTATGTGAAATACATGTGAGCCTGACATTGATAATAACGCTTTTACTAGTGATTTAGGAAGTGTTCTTTTGTCTTGTTTGATTTTGGAATCTGCAGACAACCGTCTTTGCTTTCTCAAACTGAGATTCAATCTCTTTTGTTTTACGCTAGCCAGTTCTTTTAAATAATCTCCAAAATTATCTTTAAATAAAATTGGATGCAGGTATGATTTTTAAATATAGTGTAAATTAAAATGTATTTTTTGAGATTTGCTTAAAATACGAATTATTCTCTGTGATTTGAAAATTTATAAATACCTTTCTGTCAGAATTTTTTATTTAACAGAATTAATTAAAAAGGTAAAATTTCTAACTGTTCACCTATACAATAATAAAATTATCTGAATTATTAATTGAAATAAAATTTTAACATTATTAAAAATTGTTAATTAACTTGATGATTTATTAATAAAATGACCTATTTGTTATGAAATTAGAAATCTTACGAGCATAATGTAATTTTTAGAACTACAGGGGTAATTTGTAATTTAAGTAAATTGCTGGGAGTGTGTTTGTGTTGGCTTATTTTTCCTATGAAGGAAAATATTATAAATGCGAGCGTGCCAGTAAAGATTGAAAAATCCTTACAGATTAAATTTAAGCCAATTATCAAGCGATTGTGTTGACGGTTCTTTTGCCTCAACAAAGAGGACTTCAAAATCGCCAAAGTGTAGAGAAAAGAAAAATTAAAAGAAGAAAGGGAGATGGAGAAAGACGATTGAGTGAACAATCAAAATAATAATTACTTACCTCTACTCCTATGCTTCGAAAAGGAAGTGCATGAAATGCTTCGAAATGAAAGTGCTGAAAATAAATGCTTCGAAATATAAATCTATGTTCAACTACTCCTAAGATAAGGAAAATGACAAGAAATATTGAAATCAACTGTCTTTGATTTGAGTTCTAGCTCCCTTTTACAATGTAGCCATTAATGGCTATTTATAGAGGAAAAAATACAGCAATAACTACTTAGTAACTACCAATTTCTTCCATCTTCATTCTTGTCTTGCCATGTGTCCTTCCATTCATCCACTTTGTCCTTCATATTCTCCATCATCTCTATAACTTCTTTTAACTTCCAAATGAATAAGAGAATGCCACGTGTCCTGTAATTATATAAATAATAAAAATTATAGATTTATGGTGCTAACATTACCCCCCGCGGCCCTTAAAAATGATATTTACTTGAATTTTTGAAGGGCCGAACCAAGCACATGACTAATCTAAGCAACAAAGTGCTTCGAATGATATAACAACACCAATAAGGTGCTTCAAATGAGTATGAAATTATAACTAGATGACCAATAACAAGCTTCGAAGGTGGTGTAAAAAACCAAATTCATCGTTCGAAGGTCTTGCGGCACAGTTTTGAAGGAACAACATCACCCCTCGAAGGTTGGAAGCATTGATATAGGATGATGATACTTACAATGAAGTTTCAAGGTTAGGCTTGACGCTTCAAATGTTTCTTCGAAGCTTTATACAGTTTCGAAGGTGAAGTAATCAACCTTTGAAACAACTCTTGATGCTTCGAATGTATCTTCAAAGCTTTATACAATTTCGAAGGTGAAGTAATCAACCTTCGAAACAACTCTTGATGTTTCGAATATATCTTCAAAGCTTTATTTAGTTTCGAAGGTGAAGTAATCAACCTTCGAAACAACTCTTGATGCTTCGAATGTATCTGCAAAACTTTATACAGCTTCGAAGGCGAAGTAATCAACATTCGAAACAATTCTTGATTCTTCGAATGTATCTTCGATGCTTTGACTGTGTACATACAAACAACTGACCATCAATTTGAAAAGATAAGCCATTCTCAACCACTTATTTAAATGCATAGGCTTTTTCTAGCCAAATTCATGCATTTTAAATGGTCATCCCTTGTTCTTAGTCCTTCGAACTCATAAGAACAATTTGTTAATTTTATTAGGCACATCATTAGAATTATATTTTGATGTGAACCACAAATCCAAAAATGATTTTGAACACCAAAAGTCATGGTATAGTGTGACCATGAAAATTCATACTTTTTGACATTTTGAAAAATGTCAAAAATTTTGAATTCATGAACAGTGGCTTGTTCATCATTCTTGACCATGTTTGTTTTAAAAACAAAACTTTCGCCGAATTGATTTTCATAATTATTTAGCAAAGTGGGTTATTTTTCCATGTTAGCCATTAATGGCTTATGAAAATCACCCATAAATATGTTATTTTCATGACTTGACTCTCTAAAATTTGGTTTTTAGACCCCCCGAGTCATACATGGAACATCATTTTTAGCCAAATTTGGCTCAAGAACATGCTCTTTTGTTGTGTTAATTTCATAACTTGGCTCTTTAAAAACGGACTCTTGAACCCCCGAGCCATTGATGAAATCAACTCTTTGCTTTTGCTATTTTCAACCATGGAAAAATTCTTAAAAAATTCACCAATTCCAGCCATTAAAGCCTCAGTTAAAGACTTGGTAGTGAGAGTTGATAACTCATCATTCCATTGGCGAATTTCCATATCAAGTTGATGAATTTCTCCAATTAAATGGTGTCTTTTTTTTTCTACCAAATAATATTGTAATGGATGAAAGTTTATTTCATCAAGAAAATAGATCTCTTATTGAAGATCCAAAATTTTTCTTTCACGCCAATATATTTCAAATTGACAAGTTCGAATGGCGAAATCCAAATTGTTTGTCATTTCTTACACTTGACTGTCCCACTAGGCGTGCAAAAAATGTTGGCTTATTTTTCCTACGAAGGAAAATATCATAAATGCGAGCGTGCCAGCAATGATTGAAAAATCCTTACAGATTAAATTCAAGCTAATTATCAAGCGATTGTGTTGACGGTTCTTTTGCCTCAACAAAGAGGACTTCAAAATTGCCAAAGTGTAGAGAAAAGAAAAATTAAAAGAAGAAAGGGAGATGGAGAAAGACGATTGAGTGAACAATCAAAATAATAATTACTTACCTCTACTCCTATGCTTCGAAAAGGAAGTGCATGAAATGCTTCGAAATGAAAGTGCTGAAAATAAATGCTTCGAAATATAAATCTATGTTAAACTACTCCTAAGATAAGGAAAATGACAAGAAATATTGAAATCAATTGTCTTTGATTTGAGTTCTGGCTCCCTTTTACAATGTAGCCATTAATGGTTATTTATAGAGGAAAAAATACAGCAATAACTACTTAGTAACTACCAATTTCTTCAATCTTCATTCTTGTCTTGCCATGTGTCCTTCTACTCATCCACTTTGTCCTTTATATTCTCCATCATCTCTATAACTTCTTTTAACTTCCAAATGAATAAGAGGATACCACGTGTCCTGCAATTATATAAATAATAAAAATTATAGATTTATGGTGCTAACAGTTTGTAATTTATCCTTAAATATATTAATTATGTTTTTAAAATATAATTTTTAAAAAATAAAAAACATATCAGAGTTCTCTTGTGGTAGTGCTACACATGAATAGATAAGGCAAGTGAATGATGGGTGGAGAAAACTCGGGGTTGTTTTAGTAGTAAAATTTTGATAATAAAATTTTAAAATATATCAATTTTGAGTTATTTTAAGGAATTATTAGAGGTTTGTTTGGTTGTTAATTTTAGAGTTGTGAGATTAATTGAGGTCTGGACAAATTGAATTGAACAACCAATCATTAAAAAAAAAAAAAAAAATTTTGATAAGTGAAGAAAGAAGATAACCCATGAGTTGTTCTGGAAAATGATTTATAAATTGGTTTTTTTAATTTATTACAAAAAAAAGTGTAAAAATTAAAAAGATAATATGATTTAAATAAATTAATAAATCAACAAACTAACTTATAAACTTGTTTCCCAAATGACTCATAATAATTGTATAAAATATCTTCCTGACTGTTTGGTGACTTTTTTATGTTTGAATGTGATACTTCAAGTCTTGAACAAGTAAAGGAAGAAAAAAAAAAACTTTAGCCTATGGGTAGTTAAAATAGTGGGAAATCTTTTGCCTTTTGTGTCATGAAAGATGGAGCATGAAGGTGACTTGTTTAAGAGAGTTTTGAGCTATTCTCCTCCAAAATTGAATTACATAATAGTGCCCTCGGTTGGCATAAAGGTTTTTGAGGTTAAAAAGTTAAAATAATAATAAAAAGATAAAATAAATTAAAAATTAATAAGATAAAATATCACATTTAAATTATAATCATTTAACTTTTTTCTTTCACAAAAGTAAGAAAAAATCAAAAAGCCTAACTCAAATGAGATTTTTTAGGCCAGATTATGGCCAAAAAGCCAAACCCATTTCCCCAACGATGCTAGTATTTCAAATAAATAAAATATAATGAAATAAATTATTTGACATTTATTATCTCTCAATTATTTAATGTAAGTGAATCACCATGTTGTATTTGTAAAATTTCATCTTTATTGGTTTTGAAATACTATTAAACAATGTGATATGATATTTTGAAAGGAAAAAAATCTAAGCTTGTTGGATTTGTTTAGCATAATATTATTAGCACCTCATCAATTATTTTAGATTTTTATTTTTTTGAACGTCCATTTATAAATTATAAAACCCTTAAAATTCATTTCCTCCTAAATAATACTAAAATTATCCTTATAAAAATACTTCTCCCATTCAAATGCACATCTCCACACTCTAAAAAGCCTCTCTCCCAAAACCCTAACAAAACCCATGACAATGGAACCTCCAAAAAATAATATTCGGACCTGTATTCCTGAATTTTAGTCATATGTTTGGGAGTTCAATCCCGAAAAAATGATAAACAATTTTATTTTTTATATTTTTTTTAAGAAACTTACTCTTAGAAGACCAATCTCCTCTGAGCTAAAAATATCATTAAAGCTATAAACCTCTTCTAAGCTTTTATTGTTATACTCATCTTGTCGCATGGAGTTGTGATTGTCGCAAAAATTTCCACTCATTGTCATTGTTGGAGAAGTGTGTATAATTAAATAGTTGTCACCGTTGCAGCCGAAATATTACTACCAAAAGGTTTTCAAAGTTTTGATGGTGGATAAGTTTTGAATGTGAGATTTGGAAAAGATGGATGAGTAGTGATGGAAATAGGTACTCTCATAAATCTTAACTCATGATGTAATGGGCATGTGCGCTTAATTGTAAGATGAGATGTCTCAAAATTATTGATATCATTTTTAATAATTTGACTTGAGATTATTATTGTAATAATTAAAAAATAGAAGATCTAAAATAATTGATGAGGGCTAATAAGAGCGATCTTTATTCGACGTAGAAATGACAAATTTAGTCTGTTCATCATGCTCACAAAATATGAATCATCTTCAATCATACGACACATTGATGATGTCTTTAATTTTACTTTACTATTAAAAATAAATAATTGAAATGTTATGAAAGATAACTATTTGAAGATAGGTATCAGAAAAGTAATTGACATTGGTTTTAATGGGCGTCTTGGCAGCATAGTAAAATGTTAATTTTTTAGTTTTTTAACTTTTTTTTAAAATTACATTATCTCACAAATTACAAAAAAAAAAAAAATTAAAAAAATTAATTTTTTTTATCAATTTCTCAAAACACCACAATATATAACAATATATAATGTAATGTACACTAAGGGGTTGTTTGGGATGACTTAAATAAGTGTACTTTTTGTCTTTTTACAAAAAGATGTACAGAAAAGTAAAGAGATGATGTGATGAAAAAAAGATAAAAAGATAAAAAATGTGTACTTATTTAAAATAGCCAAACTTGACCTAAAATGATTAAGGTCCCACCACTTGCTTTTATTCGGATTTCCTTTTCAACTAAAATTTTGCAGTGATGTGGCTTTTCCCACATATGGAGTACTTTTTCACAGGTTATTTTTTATCAACAATGATTTAGATCACTAAAAAATACATTATTAATAATACTAATACATTGAGAATGGCAAAAAAAATAATAAAAAAATAAAAACAAGGCATAGAAAGTAGACGGGCCCACTGCCACATCATTAATGCTCCCTCTAGTGATCCCTTTTTAGTGCTCCCAAGCATTTTTCATTTTTTATTAGGATACACGCTTTTGATATTTATTTAAAACATAAATTATTTTATATAATTTTAAAAATTGAATCACCTTGTTTGTTTTCATTTTTCAAAAAATACTTTTCAGAAAATTCTACTTTCTTATTTTCGTATTTTTTTGTTTTTACTGAATTTTTTTAATATTTTAAGCAATTTTTTTTACTTTTTAGACACACCTAACATAAATACACCTAAAAAATAAAAAAAAATTGTAAAAAAAATCTTTTAAAAATTTACTAAATACCAAAAATATAAAAAACATACAAGAATTTAGTACATTTTTTGTATTTTTATGTATTTATTAATTTTTTAAAATATTTTTTCACAATTTTTTTACTTTTTAGATACATCTAAGTAAGGTGCATTTAAAAAAGTAAAAAAAATGTTTAAAATGTAAAAAATATTCACTAAAAACAAAAAAAACACGAAAAACCCAAAAAGTCTGTTTTCAAAAAATTTAATGCAGAAAATTCAAACCAAACACACGCATTTTTTCAAGTTCTTAATGGTATAATAGATTATTTATTTTATTAATAAATTATTAAGTTAATTAATAATTTTTAATGATATTAAAAATATATTTTAATTAACAATTTAAATAATTTTATTATTACACAAGAAAGTAGTTATGAATTTTGTTTATTCTATTAAATTTGTTAAATAAAATATTTTTAATTTTTTAAATTATACAAAACAATCTGTATTTTTAGTAAATATAAAAAAAATATATTTATAATTTACTCATTATTATTTTTATTTTTTAACGAGTCTTGACAAGCCAACTCAAGTACGAGTTATTCAAATTGTTTTATAATTTGTGTTTCCTTTTAATTTGTGTCAAATTAAAATAAGCTATGGAAAATAATATCTGTCCATTCTACTTTTAATTAGAGTTAATTACACATATTTTTTTCATAGTTTAATTGTGAGCCCTACAAGTTATCACAATTACATTATACTGCCTTAATGTTAAAACTTATAATACTTTGTCCATTTACTATCATCATACTGTTAGTAATATGAATAAAAAATAATAATGTCATCATCTCTTATACACTAAAATATATATTTTATATTTGATTATATATGTGTTCATATATTGTCAAACTGAAAAATATATCAGTATACCTATGTCAAACTTGTAATATTTATTGTATTACTTTCAAACCTTATGGAAGATAATAAATGAAAACAAATATTATAACGCCCTAAAAATTTCCATCGTTGTGGTGTCACCTGGTTTATCATATTCTTACGAGTAGAGTAGATATAAATTGTATTTCAATTTAAAAAAAATATATATCTAATTAAATTAATCTCGTAGGCCCCGTTTGTTTGAAGAGTTAGAGGAGGGATTATGATTGGTAGTGAGGTGAGACCTACTAGTATTGTGTTTGTTTTGAGAGATAGTGAGGAGATTGATAGTGAGCTCCAGAATATGAATCCCCTTGGGGAGGGAATTCAGATGGGCCTCTAAGACTTGGTATTAGAAAAATTGCCTGCCGGATTAGAAATTTTTTATTTTTTTATATTTTTTTACATGTTTGGCATTTTTTTTTAACATTAATGTTTAATTTTTTGTATTTTTTGATAAATAAAAATCATTATTTTATTTGTTTTATTTTTTCTGGAAATTATTTATTTATTTTTTAAATTTTTTTTACATGTTGGGCCTTTTTTTGTAAAACATTAATGTTTAATGTTTTTATATTTTTTTACTTGTTTTATTATTTTATATTTATTTTATATAAAAATAATTTAACAATCCATACACTAATAATTATCATCAAAATAAATACAATTTGACTAAATTCTCTCACCATCAATCCCTTCACTATTAATCCTCTTATTATAAATCTTCTTTATTCTATCTCTGAAAACAAACAGAACGTATAATCTATGATCCAATAATCAATATGTACAGTACAGCCTGGTTTTAGTATTTAACCCAAACTCTCATGTTTGAACTGTTTACATTAGAATAATACAAGTCCTGATTAACAAGACCCTCATGTAGCTCAATGGCTGATTGCTCAACATATATATATATATATATATACTAGTTAAAAAAGGTCCGTGCAAAACACATACTATTACAGTGTATTTAAGTTTTATATTTGGATAATTTTTTAATAATAAGAATATTATTTTATGAAATTGAATAGAATAAATTATTATATATGATAGAATTATATAAATTTTATTATAAATAATAAAAAACTAAAAAAATATAATAAGTCGTACAATTTTAACATAATTATACTTTTAACACTCAAGTGTTTGTGCATGACCACTTATGCTATTGTCTAAATTCATATCAACTTCAAATAGTCACCAAACTACATATTTAATACTCTTTTTTTGTTTTTGTTTTGTTTTATATAAGTGTCTTTTGGGTTAGTTCATTTTGTTATTCAATACTTATTTGATGTTGTGGGTTTCATCAGTATTGTTCAGTTTACTGAAATAAAAGTGGAATGGAATGATCAATTAAAATGTTCATTATCATATATGAAGAAAAAAGTACTATTATAAGGAAATGATCATTCTATAAATTAACTTAAAAAATCTCTT
Source organism: Camellia japonica (assembly GCA_030407325.1). Taxonomy (NCBI): domain Eukaryota; kingdom Viridiplantae; phylum Streptophyta; class Magnoliopsida; order Ericales; family Theaceae; genus Camellia; species Camellia japonica. The sequence continues at coordinate 180,378,197 of JAPPVO010000029.1, forward strand.
ATTTTGAACTATTAGACTAAACAATTTTGACAATTTATTATTGTAGAGGAGAATAATTTTTTTCCCCCTAAGTATTGTGTTAAATTGAAATTTATAACAAACGATAATTGTAATTTATAGTATTATAGGACCGATTCGTATTTTAAACAAACCTTATGGGTGTGTTTGTAATTTGTTAAAAATAAAAGATTTATGTTTTATAATTGACTAAGAATGTTTGCGTAATTACGAAAAAACTTGTTTTGTAATTGACCAAGAATATTTACGTGATTATGAAAAAATCAATTACATAATTGACCAAAATGTTTCGTAATTACGAAAAATCTTCACTCAACATATATGTTACAATTAGTAAATTATTCAAAATGAAAGGATAAAAAAAAAGAAGATAAATCTCAAGCAGTTAAATAGTTCATATATATAAGATACGACAGTGCTGGGGACCCCCAATGGCAGTGGGGGTGACCCCCAGCACCTCCACCTCCACGTGGAGGTTATGAGACCAAGACTAAAAAAAAAAATAATAATAATAATAATTTTTAGACCAATCAAAAACCAGTAGGAGTGGTGGGAATCACCTCCACCGGAGGTCTAGTCTTTTTCCTATAAGATATTAAATTGCGCTGGATTTAAGACAATAATGTTGTCATTGGATTCTAAATGTGACGTAGCTTACCAGAAACTATAAAAAAAATAATATACAAACAAATATATATATATATATTTTATATAAAATAATATAATGACATTGTGACTTATTGTTTAAAATTTGAGTGCTCATTAAAAGGACCAGCACATCATTTTAGCAACAAATTATGTGCAAGTAATACTTTTCATTCTAAAAATGTATACAAGAAATTTTTTTTTTGATAACTCTGTCCGGGCCAGTTTGTGCGTACCTCGACTAATCCCTGGGGACTAATCCCACCATCCACTAGCGGAGGGTCCATTCAAAGCCAGAGCAAAACTCTGTATGAACTGACCCAACACAAGAGTTGATAGCACCTAAGAGTTAAGAAAAAAGAAAAAAAAAAATTATAAGATTGCTTTTAAAAATATGATGAGTTGACCTTTGACAAAGGCCCAACTAGTATGGGATGGGCCAACTGGACTTGTCAAGATGAGAAGGACAAATATCTCGGACAAAGAATATTGGAATAAGATGCAATTATAATAGACGATGGAGTCAATTATTTTGCCGATCAAACGTGATCAGTGTTATGCTATGAGTAATGCTACGTAGAGATTTGTAAGCGTTGGGATGATGACATGATCATATCAAAGACAGTACTTTATGAGGAATGATGATAAATGGTAATATAAAAATGACAAGTGAAAAGAAAAAATGTATGAATGATGGGGTACTATTACTAGATTTCTATGTCATATTCTAACTTAGAAAAGCGTCTATTATGATTTTACCGTAGGAGCTCTTTATGGTCGAAAATTCTCGGCAGAGGGTAAATCTCTTTGATTATCTTTCTCACAATGATTGGAAAATTCATACGAAATTATCATGTACTCTATATTGTGAGAAATAGATCTCAGCACAATTATCAATCACACTTAATAGTAAAGACATCTTGTGAAATTGTATACTATACTTTTTTATTTTTTATTTTTACCATTCAAGTGATTGAAATAAATTTCATCACATTGTTTTGTATAAACGTTTGGCATAATATTTTTTTTTGCTTATTTATTAATTTATTTTGCTTGGTTTGTGGTTAGATTTGTAAATTTAAGCTCAAAAGTTTTTATTTGGAACTAGACAATCCGACACAAACAGGTAAACCCAACTAAGTTCACTACAAAAAAACAAAAACAAAAAACCTAAAGTTTGCATCAGCTAGGCAACACCTCATGTGAAACCAAAACAAAGGCCCACATAAGAAGAAAAATCATGTGATTTCAAAAGATTAAATATATATTTTTTTAATTAACTATTACGTGTAATGCTTATTTTATAGCATCTCATCATCATCATACACTATCATCAGTGATACATCTATTCATTGGAAAAAATAATGTTCGTGTGTTTGGTTTTAATTTTTTAAATTTAATTTTTTGAATATTAAGTTTTTTTATTTTTGTATTTTTTTGTTTTTAGTGAATATTTTTAAAATTTTAAATATATATTTTTTATTTTTTTAAATGAACCTTACCTAGATGTAACTAAATAGTAAAATATTTATAAAAAATTATCCTAAAAAATTAATAAATATACAAAAATATGAAAAATGTACTGAATTTTTGTATTTTTGTATATTTTTGGTATTTAGTGAATTTTTTAAAGATTTTTTTCATAAATATATTTTTAAGTGTATTTATGTTAGATGTATCTAAAAATTAAAAAAATTGCTTAAAATATTAAAAAAAAATCATTGAAAACAAAAAAAAAAAATAAAAATAAAAAAAGAATCCTGAAAAATATTTTTTGGAAATCAAAACCAAACAAGTTGGTTTTGTTTTTGGTTTTTGTTTTGGACTTGTCTGTTCTTCAGGGCTGGCCTTGTTTCATTTTTTCATTTTTTCATATAGAGGTTTCATTGGGCTTCGTGACCCCACGGATGTTGCTTGCTTTTTAAGGCTTTGGGCCTCAAAACAAAAATAAAAATAGAAATAAAAATGAAAGATTATTATAATATAATATGTGAAACACTATAGTTTACAATTGCTATGACAATTGCATATTAATCTAAATAAAAACATATGTCGTTTTTATATTTTCTTTATATTTGAAGGCATAATTTAGATATTGCAAAAATATTTATAAACGGTAATTTATCAAATTTCATCAATTTTGGTGAGAAATGAAAGGTAAGCTTTAGGAAATTTATCTTACTCACTATTTTTAAAGAATTAATTATTTAAAAATCTTATTTATAAATGTTATAATAACTCGTGTCCTATTTAAGATTTTTTGAATTAATAAGTTTTATTTAGTAAAAAATTGATAATATTATCAATTTTTTCAGTTTTTAAAACCAATAATATTATCAATTTTGCAAGTAATGTTCTAAAAAATTGTTTCATTAACTGATGAAAAAAAAGGGCATGAGATTAAACATTTTTACCTTTTTACTTATTGATTTGATTCAACTATTTAATAAAACTGATAACATTTTAGTTTTTTTTTTTTCAGTTTTAAAATCGATAACATTATCATTTTTTTATTTTTTTTATTTTTTTCAATTTTGCACATCAATGTTCCATCGTCATGCTCATTTATAAACACAAAATTTTCAGTTTTGCACAAAAAATAATTCAATTTTTTCAATTTTTTTATTTTTTTTCCACACACACCCCTATACATATTTTTGTTTTTTCCAATTTGAAAGTTTATATTTTAAAGTTTTGAAAATCAAAATAAATGTTAAATCATCATGTTCATTTATAGATAATCATAAACGATAAATAATAATTAGGGAAAATTAGTCTAGAGTCTCTCTCCCACTTTTCGTAATGGAAGAGATCCACAAAATTATTTTTTGATTTCTAAGGTCCCTAAACATATATCAGAGAAATTTGACTCTTTATCTCTCCTCCTCTACTGCAGAGCAGCACTTCCTCTCTCTTTCTCTCTCTAAAACCCTAGAGAGAATAAATGGGCAAAGCAGCACGAGGAGCCGAGGCTGTAGAGTTGGATAGGCTCGTTTTCAGAATCGAAAGCATATCGAAGACTCGGATTGATTCTATCAAGAAAACGAACGAGGTTCGATCAACTCTCCATCAAATGCCGCCGCTGAATCCGGTTCCTCCACCAAACCTCACCGTCGCTCAAGGAGTCTTAGTCGCTTCTCCTGGCTCCTTCCGGACCCCCCTGAATTCGCCGACGCTCCAAGAGGGAGATCATCACCAAATCAGACCTCCACCAGACACACGGCTCTGTCAATGGTTCACTCACGCTCAAGTTCACCCTTTGGTCGCTGATGGGAGTGCGAAATCGCACAAGATGTCCACATCACATAGATCTAGCATTTGACCCTCCTGATGTCCCATTCAGTTCCATGAATTTCTTGTATTCAAAACCATCCATCCAAACTTTGTCTGGCCCGTTGGTGGACCCTGGTGCTGTCGGTGCTCCCAGAAGAAAGAAATATAAGAAGTTTGCTTGGATCAAAGGGAATGAAGGGTTGTAATATAATCTCTGGTTCTTACGGGAGATACAATTCATGAATTTACATGTATTGCTCGACCAGTATGCCTTTAATACAAACCAGAATACCTGTTAAATTGCATTGAGAGAGTAAAATATATTGTGTGTCATATTTCTTTTATGTCATATTTTTTGGATTGGCGAGAAGCTTCTCTAAGTTGTAAGAATTCGTGAATCATGGTGGGGTGATCTTCAAAACCTATGTGGTTGGGGACTATGTGAAATGCGTGAAGAGGATTGTATTCTTTGTTATCATGATATTTGTCTTCGAGTGCTCGCAGTCGCAGCAAAGCAGGATTCTGTGCTCATGGTTTATGTTCTTCATTAATTGATTTCTCTTTGCACAAAAACACATTTTAATATATATATATATATAGGTTGCTATTGTTGCTTATTCACTCAATGAAATGATCTTCTCTCTCTGCTTTTAACTGAAATTTCTCTGGATTGGTCAAGAGAAATTTTCTGGTTTGAACTGAAATTTCTCTGTATTGGTTCTCTGGTTTAAACTGAATTTTCTCTGGATTAGTCCAGAGAAATTCTATGGTTTGAACTGAAATTTCTCTGGGTTGATTCAGAGAAATTATCTGGTTTGGATTGAACTAGTCCTCAATGTTGTTCAGAGAAATTTGGCAACCTCTTCTTTTCCAACTTTCTCTGGATTTCCAGCAAGAGCAAAGGTTGCTTGAAGAAAGGGTTGCTACGTTGTCTGGAAAATTTCTTTGGACCAATTTTCTATGTGACGTGAATTTTCTTTGGACTAATTTTCTCTGGACCAATTTTCTCTGGACTAATTTTCTCTGGATCAACTTGAGGGATCTTAGACATTATGAAAATATTAGATGTCCTTTATGCTATAAAATCTTAATACGAGGGACCTTAAAAAAAAAAACCCTAATAATTATTTGAAAGACAATTTCTACTATTAAAAATTTAATGAGACTTGAAAATCAAAAAAATCTTAGTTAAGACTTATGAAATATAAGTTTATAAATTATAACTTGTATGTAAATGCTCCCTTTTTAAATTTATGTTATCTTAACTCTTTAATCATTTAAATAAGTAACAAGATAAAATTTTCTATTATTATTAATTTTGTTTTTGTTAAATCCTTTCAATGGAAAGGGACTGTGACAGGGAAGTCAATTATGGTGAGTGTGGTGGTTGTTCTAATTCCTCACCAGCTTTCATACACAAATTCAATGTGGTTGGCTAACTACAACAGTAAAGTAATTAATATTGTCAGCTATTTTGATTAGGATAAGAATAATATTATATGTATCAATTAGTGCACTAATTAATATATTAATTGATGATGTGATATAATTTAAGATATTTTTAATATCTGTATTTTGTATAATGAGTGGGGTCAATAATAATGTCAATAGTATTGGTATACTAATTAGTATACTAATTAATGCATGTTAGGATATACTAATTTTCGGCAATGTTGGGCTAGAGTTATTTCTGTGGATCTCTCATGGACATAAAAAGTTTAGTTCGAATCAAATTTTTTTTTTGTCATGGTTGGTATTGTTTTTAGTTTTTATCTAAAAAATAACATGAAAACTATACTATATGTTTACAAATTGAATATATATATATATATATATATATATATATATATAGAAACAAAACCATACCAAATGATTATAAAAGACCTAGGGTGCATGTAAGAATTGAGGAATTTTTTTATCAGCAAGATGACTAAAAAGATTAGTAAGGAAAATTTATTATAAATCACAATTTTCTAATGAAATTTCAATTGAGTCACAATAAAACATGAATAAAATATTTTAACACAATGTTATAAATAAAAAATTATTAAAAAAAGGCTCATTGAATATTTTTCATAATAAAAAATATCATCTCAAAATAATTCACGTAGAAGCTGGTAAATACATCAATTAAAATTCTAATATACATTAAATTAAATTATTATTTTTTTTTCTCAAAATACATTTTATAATAATACATTAAATTAATGAAATGTTAATTTTTTTGAGTATTCTTGGCATTTGCGTTGGATTGCGCGAGCGGAACATTTGTCGAAGGCAGAGGAACAGAGAAATCTTTCTCACAGTCACAGAGCCCGCTCTCTGTGATCGGAATTGAAACCGTCGACGCCGGAGGCCGAAGAAGAAACAACGTCTCAAGGTATGTATGTTCATGTCTCAACCTTTTCCATCTATCTTCTTCCAAAGATTTCGCTTTTTTTTTAGATTTTCTTTAACCCAAAACCCTAAAATTAGATTATATGGAGGCTTTAATCCTTACACTCCCACTGAACTAGATTTAAAATTGCATATATAGGTTGGGGATTTGCAAATGTTTTCGTTAGTCGTAATATGGGGATTTCTTTTATATATTTATGTTTTTCGTGACAATCAATCTTGGTCAGCTGGATTCATTTGCAATTTCTCACAAAAAATGAAGTATATGGGTATTGTGTTTGTATTCCAACAATGGGTATTTATCATTTTGTGTTTTGGTAATGAAAATATGTATTTATGTGATCACATGCAAATTGCAATTGAAGTTTATTGGAGATGAATTAGAGAGTTCTTCTAGATCTTGCACTTCTGTTGTTGTTCTGTTTGCTTTATTTTGCTCTGAGCTTTGTATGAATATTTGGATTTTGTTTGTGAGTTCTTCTCTAGAAATTTTTTTTTTTTTTTTTTTGTAGAGCTAGTATTGGGGAAGTTGCATTGTGCTGGGGCATGGTTGAGGACTAATTTTAATTTTGATGTTACTTAATCATAAATTTGTTTGTGGGGAAGGGGTTTAAAGTGTCATTCACAGTAATGTTTCCTTTCTTGGTTCTTTCTTTATTTTTTCTTTTTTTTCTTTGAAATACAAAATCGTGTACTCATGTTTTGTGGGTACAGCTGTTGTTTTAGTTAGAAAGCACAGTGCTTCAAGATTACCTTATGGAGGAACACTTACTAACATTTTGTTCTCCCTCTCTCTCCCTCTCTCTCTCTATCTCGGTAGCAGTTGAGAGCCACAGAGATATAGGGAGGCTGAGGATGAGTAAACTAAACAAATCAAGCTCTGAATTGGACTTGGATCGACCAAACATCGAAGATTATCTCCCCTCTGGTTCCATTCAAGAACCTCATGGCAAGCTTCGCCTGTAATCTCTCTCTCTCTCTGTATGTCTGTGAGTGTGTGAGCTTATATTTTTCTGTAAATTAATTCTCTGAACAAATTTGCTCAGGCGTGATCTACTTGACATCTCACCAACTCTGACGGAGGCAGCTGGTGCCATTGTTGATGTTAGTTTAATTTCTCTTTCTCTTCTTTTTGTTGCTGTCTTTGACACAACTCTCTTTTTTAATTATTTTTTATAGGTATAATAATTCCCTCTCTCTTCTTTTCTTCTGACCTACTTGTGATTTTTATTGTCATTTTTTCCTTTTCTCTTTGATTATGCTATATTTGTGGCCCTCCATTTGGTTTTTGTGTTTAGCATTTCAAATGGTGTAATTGTCATCATTTGCACTTGTGTCATGTGCTTGTAATTTATTTTTCGGTTGCTATATAAGAATAATTATGATTAGCTTCTAAGTGTTTTCAAGTACTAACAAATGTTTTAATGATCGTCTAGCAAATTTTATGAGTTGCTTTTTTGTCTATTTGTATAATCATGTTATTCAAATTGGTTCTAACAGAGTTTGCAGGAGTATGGTTTCAACTTAGAATTTCAGGCTGCATGTTAACAAAACTTTTTCCCATTTTACTGCAATATTATATTGGGTTATTCAGAAGAAATCATTTCATAGAACTTTATGGATGTCATATTACCTCGTTAAATTGTGGTGTGGGCTATATATATTTTTTTCAAGTTCGCCAGCCACTCTTTGCATTTCTTGTCCATGTATCATCTTAGGGATGACAACGGGGAGGAGACGGGTTTGTGGTGCCCTGGCCCCTCACAAATTAAATCAAGGTGAGTTAAATGGGGAGGTAGCAGGGGCAGGGGTGGGGACAGGTTAATTTTGCAACTTTAGGAATGGCGGTGCTATTTAAAAGTGAGAGATGACATGGTATATTACGGATAAGGATTATTTATCAAAAAAAAAAAAAGTGATGGGAATTCATAGAGGTAAGATGAGATAAAGAAGTGAAAATGAGTGTTAAGTGTTATATTTTGGTGGTCTTACTATATGTATATTATATACATTCAAAGAGATTTAACAAATCTAATCACTGCATTTTGCTTTTTATGCCTGCTTATGTTAAGCTGAAAGAACTAATGAATGATGAAGAGAAGCTTTTCTCCAGCTGACAATTTTTTGCTACTGTTGTTGATTATGCAATTTGAGGTGAGAATTTCAGAGAGAGACAGAGAAAGAGAGTGATGGACTTTGGTTCAAGGCCCACCCAAGGAGGTAGAAGCTTCTTAGGCGAGCACATACCTAATATCAGTGACCCATGTACTCTGTGGCCATTCTTTTCTTATTTTTAAAGAATATTTTGCCCCTTTCCCAATACCCTGGTTCCTTAAATTTAGATTGCATTAGTTTGAGATAAGTTAACATATTCTGTACTAATGTGGGACTTTTTCATAAAACTGGACATTGCAGCATGGGTGTTACAATCCACCATCCAGGGATATGTCAACGCGTTGAACACTATGAAATACTTAGTTGCATAAGTTTGCATCATTCAAGATTAGCATAGCACCATGTTGGATTCTAAGTGACATTTTAGTGGCCGCCTTTATAGTAGATCTTATATATATTTATTTATTTTGGAGTTGGTTTTTGATATAATCATTGTGAGCGTTGCATGCATCTGATTGGGAAATTTATGTCATTTTCATCAGAACATTCTCAAATATTTGGATGACCATGAAAATCAAGTCACAGCTTTAAAAGATGATGAGTTGAAAATGAAAATGGTAAGCCAGAATAAAACTTCTGACAACTATCCCCATAAGATTCACGTTGGAAAGCAGGGGAAACGTGGATTATCTATGCTTTACACAAACTGCTTAGCAAATTTGAGATTCTTATGCAAGTTACTCACGATGATCTTGTTTGCAACTTGAGTCCCAAGTTAGCTCGAGTTATGCAATAATTCATTCCATTCTTGGTACATTAGATAATTGCATCCTCAATACATCAAGAAAGAGGGTCTTTCATGCTATTTGGATTTTTTTTTCATTCATTCATTCTTTTCTTTTTGTTTTTGTTTTTTGGGGTATTATTGTACTTATGCTTCTCCTTTGGTTTTTGACACATTACTTTGTTGAAAGAATGGTATCTATATTGATATGTTGACAGTGAAATATTTTCCATTTTGACCCCACTAATTTCATTCAATTATGAGCAGGACTCTTTCACACGTTGTTTCAAGTCAATTCCTCCAGAACCTTGGAACTGGAATGTGTATTTGTTTCCGCTCTGGTGTTTGGGGGTGGTAGTTAGATATCTGATCCTTTTTCCAATGAGGTAAGCCTTTTATACTGTTGAATGACAATTCCTTTTTTTATTTAAAGCATGAAGAAATAAAGAAAGCAAAATAAATTTTGAGAAGACATTTTGGATGTTTTGTGGTTTTGTTTCTTTTTGGTTCAAGGTTCAATTTGTAGTTATTCTATGTGAATATAACTTTCTATTCTAGTGTGCATATCTACTAATGTAGTGCTAAGAAGCACGAACACTTTTAAATTGTCAAATGCAATGATTATTTTTAATTTGATGCAATGATTCTGCATATCTTGGTGACTTGATGTAATTACGTAAGTTTAGGGGAATCAGTTGAGTCATCCAAAAGGAATGACTTATTTTTCTAGTTTAACATTGTTTTCACAGAACAGCTGTTTGGGGAGTTATTATGTGATTGCTTTTATTTTATGGGTCTTCAAATTAATGCTTGCTATGAATGTTACTTTCTAGATATTTGATGCATCTCATTTGATTATGCAGGGTTCTAGTATTGACAATAGGATGGATAGTATTTCTTGCAGCATACTTTCCGGTGCATGTCCTATTGAAAGGGCATGATAAGTTGAGGAAAAAGCTGGAGGTATGGTTGATTGCTAGTTTACTTGAGGCTCTTTGCTATTGTTTCTTGTCTATTTGTACATGCACTATTGTTAGAGTAGGCACATAAAGGTCTGGTTTTGATTATTTTTATGGCCCGATGGTTATGTTTTGAAGTTGTTGATCTGTGTATTGACATGTCAATTATTATGCATTGTTGAAAGACCTCAGTGAATTTTGTATAAAATTTTGAGGATAATTTGAACTATTGGCATTAGAAAATTCTGAAATGTCAATGATACTGTGGCATGTATTGATATGTGAATGTGTATGCATGCACCGCCTTATCACTTACAGCTAACATAGGACTTCTTAGTTTTACACTGACTTTGTTTCTTGTTAGATCTGCAATTCGTAATAGCCATTGCATCACTTGCCTCTTCCATACATAGTGCTCTGATTTGCGAACTGGCGAATTGAGAGCAAAAAATAGGGTCAAATCCGTGAATTCACTTGGATTTGACTGATTCTCTTTTACTTCTACTCTGCTTCTTTTATTTTCCATTTAATGTGATTTACATACATAATGAAAAAAACAATAAGTTGTGTAATCGGAGTTTATTGATCAATTAAATGCAATGATTGCAATCACTGCATTAAGTGGCATCTTCTCTAATCCCAGTTTAGTTTGAGATGTATTTCTCTATTGAAATACTGTGAATTGTGGCATCTTGTCCTCTCTTATTATTATTGTTGTTAAAATGAGAATTTGAGTATCCCTTTTCATTAGACCAGACAAGCATTTATTGCTTTCATTATTTTCTTTTCAGAGGTGTCTGGTGGAGTTAATTTGCAGCTTTTTTGTTGCATCTTGGACTGGGGTTGTCAAGTACCATGGACCACGGCCTAGCATGAGGCCTAAGCAGGTATTTGTGAATTATTTTTTCTTTTTGGTGTTTCCCCAAAGTTCTTCAAATGTTAGTATAATAAATCAACCTTCATGTGTTTAAATATATTATATATATGTCTGAACTTCCATTGCTATGATGTGTGCAGGTTTTTGTGTGCAATCATACTTCAATGATTGATTTCATTATTTTAGAGCAGATGACTGCATTTGCTGTTATTATGCAGAAGCATCCTGGATGGGTTGGTAAGTGTCTAGAGCAAGAACACATCAAATATTTGGTGAAGCATTCTTTGCTGATGTATCTTGTTTCTGCATTTTACATGCCCTAATAAGAACTATATTGAAGTGCCCTGTAAATTTGGGTGCATTTTAAGCACCAAGATTTTCATCCTTGCAAGTTATCCTCTTCATGAACTTATATTCTCGTCAATCATCATCTCATGTTATTTTTTCTGATAAACCATCAAGAAGAACACTTCCCATCATTTTTTGGTGCAGCTGGTTACCTTGTGGGAGTGGCAGATGTTTTTGCATGTTTGGGATTGTTTTTTGTCACCTTTTTAGATCTATTTTCAAGAATAGGAGAATTGGCATTTTAGAATGGAGGCACAGTAAAACATTGGCTTCATGTAAAAATATGGCTAGGCACCACCATGTAATGATATTATTTCTTCTTTTCTGTTTGTACAGGACTGTTGCAAGGCACTATTTTGGAGAGTGTAGGATGCATCTGGTTCAATCGTTCAGAGGCAAAGGATCGTGAAACCGTGGCAAGAAAGTATGTTTTGCTGGAAATGGCAAAAATTAATACATTGTAACATATTTTCTGTGTCTTGAAAATATGGGTTTCCTTTACAGGTTAAGGGACCATGTTCAGGGGGCTGATAATAATCCCCTTCTTATATTCCCTGAAGGAACCTGTGTGAATAACCACTACACTGTTATGTTCAAAAAGGTAATAGTTATGATTAACCATTGCAGAATCTATTCAGTACATACAGTCGAAGAATCTCTGCAATATACATGATAGAAGATAAATTGTTGTAATAGAAATGGGAGAATTGAAATTTTGTTTTTGTTTTTGTTTTTTTTAAGTTCTTGACAGTGGTTACTTATTTAACTCATACAGTTTCTGCTATTTTAGGGCGCCTTTGAACTTGGCTGCACTGTTTGCCCAATCGCAATCAAGTATAACAAAATTTTTGTGGACGCCTTTTGGAACAGTAGAAAGTAAGAGCTCCTTGATAATTCTAATTTTTATGTTACTCTACATTAGTGGGACAAGCAGTGTGTTGTCGGTATGCATGAACTAAAAATGCTTGCTTAACACATTTGATTATTGTTTTATTTTCCAGTGATCTAAGGTCATGTTTGATTCACAAGATTAATAGTGAAGTATTAATAATCCTATTAAATTAGTGTAGTATTCACTATCCAATTGGATTAATATCCATTGGATTAATAATCCCACCCCTACCCCATTACTAATAATCCTAAACCAAAATGTTAAAACAAGCATAGGATAATTGGGCCCACGGATTAATAATCCCAATCCCATGCTCTAATCCACCCAATCAAACATGCCCTAAGTTTTATTTCCACATTGCAAATCACTAGACTTTGTTGTTTAATGCTTTTATATTACTCAGAAGCAAACAAGTACACCTACTTTCTAGTAATGGGACATGGCTATCTAGATTGGGTTTACTCAAATTTGTTCATCTATATTTCAAGGCTAGTGTTGTCTGTGACGTGAGACAATTGTGATGAAACACTCTCATACTAGTATTGAGCCTAAAATTGATATGATTTGTGGCAGACAACAAAACCTTTAAAACTGATATAGGGGTTGTTTGGAGAATAAAAACACTACATTATAGGGGTTGTTTGGGGGCTGTTTTAGGTACTGTGAACAATTACTTTCAATATCTGTCTTTTATACGTGTTTTGTGAAAGTTAAGAGGTACTGAAATCACTTATTAGTTGTATGGTATCAGCATATAACATGTAGCAAAACAGTGATAATATTGACCCATATTTTAAATTTTGAAGATGGTTAGTGGATCCTAATGTATCGAATGTGGGACAAATATTTTTGTTTTAAGTTATTCGTGATATAGCTACCTTGTATGCATGATCTTGATTTGTGGGAAAGACAATTTCTTGTCATGGGTTTTAGCCTTGGTGAATTAAACTTAAAAAGACCAAAAAAAAAAAAAAAAAAAAAGGTCTGGGTGAATTAAAGCTTCACCTGTTACTTGCATTAAAATCCAGATATGATCTTATGATGTTTTACACCTTGATTACATGTCTTATTTGCAGGCAATCCTTCACAATGCATTTACTGCAGCTTATGACTTCGTGGGCTGTTGTTTGTGATGTGTGGTACTTGGAGCCTCAAAGTCTAAAGCCTGGAGAGACGGCCATTGAATTTGCAGAGAGGTGAGTAATCTTTTCCTCAATTGTGTCAAATAAATGTGATATTGGAGAAACTAAAGGTATGTATCTTAGAACTATCTTCAATGAGGATTAGCTTTTCAATGCGGCTGCTCCTGTACAGGGTCAGGGACATTATTTCAGTTCGAGCAGGTCTCAAAATGGTTCCTTGGGACGGATATTTGAAGTACTCTCGCCCTAGCCCCAAGCATAGGGAGAGCAAGTAAGTTGATCATCTAATTACTCTGTGACTCTCTGTCTTATTCATTCCAAGTGATTTTGCTTTTGGTTTATGTTGAGAACATGCAATTGTTTTGGTCTAATTGTCTATTCAAGTTTTATGAGTTGGACTGTGGATTAAACCGTGTATTATGCTGTTAGTATGGTTCTCAGAGATGGCCGTTGACACAGCATAAGTTGACTGTGTACATCCTCAAAGTATCACGTATAGGCTATAGCCAGTTGAACATGATCGCAACTTATCCCATCTTGGTTTCATCCATGTCTACTCTGAGCTAAGCAGGTAGGAATTCTGGTGTAGTGGTTATGTTGTAAGAAGTTCATTAAGCCAGTTGTACATAGGTTATCTTAGATCCATCCAAATCCATAACCTGAGTGAGATGAGTTGTGCTGCCCTGCCAAGCATGGTGATGTTCTTTTTGATTTACTTGATTGTCATAGTTGTAGCATTTTTTTGGCTTTGTTTACTTTATTACTAGTTTGAATGAGAGATTTCATTGCCTATTCATTTTAGGATTTATGTACGGCCTTGTTCCAAGCCTTTATTCCTGGTCAGTGAAAGACGGTAACATTTATGCATAATTGGTTGCATAGTTGCTATGATTATGTTGTCAGTCCTTCATGAGATTTATTTATTTTCATTGCGCTTCAGTAATGACATTAAGGATCTGAATCGCCTTGGCATTCCATGTTTTTGTCTCTGCATAAATTATTTTTCCTTTAGGTTTGGATGCGTAATTGTGAACTATTCTGCAAACAAAATTTTGTCACCTAATATAGGATTTGTATGTAACTACTTGCATTTTGTTCTCTTTCATGTGTTAGGTTAACTGATATGTAATATAAAGAAGAAAAAAAAAAGTATGAAAACATCACTTAGTTCTTTGGTACATTTGTATATGCAGGCAACAAAGCTTTGCAGAGTCAGTGCTGCGGCGCCTTGAGGAAAAATAAAATATAGATTTCTTCTCTTTTTCTTTTTTCTTTGAACTTACAAGTAGCCCCTCTAGCTATTAAAGTAGAAGCTTACTGCTGTGTTTTTTTTTAAATTTTTTTTAACGGAAGTGCAAGCTTACTGCTATACTTCAACTTCCTTTCTAGTTGAATAAATATTTGTTTGAGGTGTTGCTTAGTGATTTACAACTTTGAAACACTTCTTTCAATACAATAAGTTGCTTTCCTCAAGTTCATTGAAACGCTCTGTGGACGTAGCAAGCTTGGTCTGGCTGGTGTTGGTCAAGCTTGATATGTTTGTACTTGTATTGGCAGAAATATGTTTTGAAAGTGCAGTAGTTTTGGTGATGTCAAAAATATGAGTAATGCTCTCCAAACACGGGATTTGGCTAAGTAAATTCAATTTGAAACAAACGAATGACATGCCTCCAAAACATGGGAAATTATTTGAGTTCGAGTTTTGTGTATTTTGCATGATATATCGGTTAGTAAGAATTGTTAATTTGTATAGCATTTTGTTTATATAAAAAAAATCAATTTCTTTTGGTTACGATGGAATGCAAGAGGAAGACTGGGAAGGAACTTCCTCCTTTTAAGGAGGACACTTACAATTTCTCTTGTTTCTACTTCTATTTGCTGTAATTTATAAATGAACTTATGTCAATAAATAAGGCAAGATAATTATTAGACACGTGTTTTTTTTGGCTTTTGTAAAGAACAAGGCATTGTTTGGTAATATTACTAGCTTTTCGATAAAAATTACAAAAAAAGAAAAGAAAAGACAAGTATTTTGATTAGGAAAAAAAATGATCTTTATGACTTTATTTATGGGGCATTTACACAAGTTTTAATTTATAAACTTATACTTCATAAGTCTTAACTAAGAATTTTTGAACCTTCAAGTTTGATTAAATTTTTAAGGGAGCTTTTTTGATAAATTCTTTTTCTAAGAGTTTTATTCCATCCAATTCATGTTCTGTTTAACTATTTCATTAGATCCTATTTGTAGTAAGAAAATCAAAACACCTTCAATCTTTTCTGTGCTCTGTTAATGTTGATATTTAATGTTTTAGTGCATGTCAAACATCTACTAAATGTCTTATATGAATGTGGAATATATATTTTGTGAGTTTCATGTGGATTTCACATTCATGTGAGATATTTGATAAAATATTTGGATCCTTAACATTAATTGACTTTTTTGACTGATTTGTGTTTTGGGGTCGGGTTAAGGAAAGGGATTGGCTTCCGTCTAATCTATAGTAAGATTGGAGAGTGTTGTTGAGCTTGTGATGGCTCACCACGGGTCCTATTTTGATAATCCGAATCGTTTAATGTGTAAAAATCGTCGAGTATTATATATACTTGTAAAAAATCACGTTGATCGAATATTGATAGCTATTTCATTGGATTAGATTTTTGTCAATTGTTTATTTTTTCACCGTTCATTTTTTTTTTATTTATACAAAATTGATTTGATCATGTAGCTATCGATATCCAATCAACGTGATTTTTTACAAGTATATAGCACTCGACGAGTTCTACACATTAAACAGTTCAGACTATGAAAACGGGATCCGTGGTGGGCCCTCACGGGCCCAACAACATCCTCCAGCTTGATCACGGACTAGAGGAAAGCCAAACCCTTAGAGCATCCATACCAATCTCTTCAAATTTTTAGTCAAATTAAAGTTATTTTACTATTTTGGCTAGTCACCTCTTAGAACATCCACACCAACCTCTTCAAATTTTTAGTTAAATTAAAGCTATTTTACTATTTTACTTAGTCACCTCTCCTACTGCATCAAACTCTCTATTTTAACTTGTTCTTATTAAAATATTATTTTCTTACTGTGTTTGATAGTCTTTCTTTTTTTATTAAATTGATAAGTTACTAGCCAAACAATTCTTAAAAAATGAAAAAAGAAATAAAAAATTGCCGTTGACCGGCCAGACTTCCGGGCAGACATCCGATGACACTAATTTAGCGATGAACAGTACTTCGCTTTTCGTAGTGAGATACTGTAGCAAATATAAATTTTGACGAGCTGTAAGCGAGTTTGATGGAGTTGATTTTTTTAAGTTTATTAGCTAAAAATGATTTTGAAGAGCTTGATGAGGATGCTTTTAGCACTTACTGCATCAAACTCTCTATTTTAACTTATTCTTATTAAAATATTATTTTTTCATTGTGTTTGTTAGTCTTTCTTTTTTTATTAAATTGATAAATTACTAGCCAAACAATTCTTAAAAAATGCTATAAAAAAAAAATGCCGTTGACCGGATGGACGTCAGGTCAGACTTCCGGGTGGACATCTGATAACACTAATTTAGCGATGAATAGTACCTCGCTTCTTGTAGCGAGATACTGTAGCAAACATAAATTTTGACGAGTTGCAAGCGAGTTTGATGGAACTAATTTTTTGAAATTTATTAGCTAAAAAATAATTTTAAAAAACTTGATGAGGATGCTCTTAAAGGAAAATACTTTCATTAAATTAAAGTAGTACTTTTTTCCTAACATCAATCATAGATGATGGTATATAAAATTAGCTGGTAATTCGAATTTAAATTTATTTAAATTGTTTAAATTTGCACATGTTGGTCAATCGTTTGGACGATCATCTGAATGATTAGGGTAATATTTGTCTATCGCGATTGTTACTCTTGTCGATCACGACTGTCACTTTATTGCCGAATGATTGACCAAACGACCGACATACCAAAGTTTGGACTATTTTGACAAATTCAAATTTGAGTTACCAATTACAAGTAATGTAAAAATTTCAAACTTTATACTTTAGCCCACTGGAAGTTTTTTTAATTTTTTTTTATTTAAAAAAAAATATATTCATAAAATTTTAAAATATATTTTTATGTTAAGATGGGTTTCCACTCCCAATGGATCCAATGGGTGATGCAATGCGTCACCACAGTTTCTTTTTCAGTTATCGTTAATGGGGCCGAACGGACTAGTTTTAAACCGCTCCAGGGTCTTCGTCAAGGAGACACCCTCTCCCCATATCTGTTTATCCTCATCATGGATGTGCTTTCGAAGTTGATTGATAGAAGTGTTCGTAATGGGAAATTGTCTGGGATGCGCATTCGCCGGGGTTGTCCGTCATTGTCACACTTGTTCTTTGCGGATGATGCGATTCTTTTTGCCAAGGCCAGCACTGTGGAATGTCTTGAAATCAGCAGAGTGCTTCATGTTTATGGTCTCGCTTCGGGGTAATCGGTTAACTTTGACAAGACGGGAGTTCAATTTTCTAGAAATGTTCCTCTCTCTCGCCGGATGGAGGTGTGTGGTTTGCTTGGTATTCCGCAGATGCAAGCTAATGCCAGATACTTGGGACTACCGTCATGTTGGGGTCGCTCTAAGGTTGAAGCTTATAATTTCTTATGCGAGAAAGTGCTGTCCAAATTGCAAGGTTGGAAGGCGAAGTTGCTTTCCCAAGCAGGTCGAGAAGTTCTCATCAAATCGGTTGCCCAGTCTATGCCTACCTATGATATGGCCTGTTTCTTATTTCCCAACAAGTTGTGTGATAAATTGAGCTCCTTCATTAGGAATTTCTGGTGGAAAGGGGATCCGGAGGGAAGAGGTATTCATTGGGCCAGCTGGAACAAATTGTGCCTACCGAAATTCAAGGGTGGTTTGGGCTTCCGAGACTTTTGGGCTTTCAATAGAGCTCTCCTCGCTCGGCAAGGTTGGCGTTTAATTAAATTCCCGAATACTTTATTTGCAAAAATTATTAAAGGAATTTATTACCCCAACTCGGACTTCCATCATGCGGCGCGAGGGACGCGACCCTCATGGGCTTGGCTAAGTTTACTTCGAGGAAGGGAAATTCTGTCAGGAGGCTTACGGTGGCAAGTTCTTAATGGGAAATCTATCAACTTCTGGGAGGATCAGTGGATACCATCTAATCCAGGATTTCGAGTCCAAACAGTGAGGCATGGTGGGAGTTCGGTTCTTACAGTCAATGAGGTCATCCACCCTGTGCGCAAGCAGTGGGACGAGAGGAAGCTTCGCAGCCTAGTGTCTGGCGTGGACTGTGATACTATACTATCTATTCCTGTTTCTGTAGAGGATAAGGATGCTGCACTTCTTTGGCACCATGACTCAAGAGGTTGCTATACGGTTAAATCGGGCTAGCAGGGGAGGCATTCTGGAGAAGGAATTTTGGGGAAAAGAAAGGCTAGCGGGGGAGAAAAAAATAAAGAGGGGGAGAGAAAAAGTCTGAAGAAAAAAAAAGAGAAGAGGGAAGATAAAATATTTTCTTTGATATTTTTATTTCCATTTCATCAATAAACCATTCAAAAAAACAACCACTAAAGTTGTAATTCCAAATTTTGGACTGAGAATTGAGAACACATTCCACAGACTTGAGAGTAATCAAAAGAAAGTTTGTGACTCAGAAAATTCATCATTTCCCCAAAAGGTGAGTTTTCGCAAATTTTCATTTAATTTAAAAATGTGATATAATTTGTTTAAATACTTCATTTACTTCTTTTCATAACTGTTTTTTTTATCGCTTTAATGGGATGGTTGCACCACCCACATATCTGCTGTAATTTAAATATTGTATATAAACTGTTGTAATTTATTACTTTAAATAATTTACCCCACCGGATTAAATATTGTATATAAACTGTTGTAATTTATTATTTTAAATAATTAACCTCCGGCAGTGAATAGTAACCTCGACGATGAATAGTAACTCCGGCGGTGAATAGGACCTCCGGCTATTAATTTTGCTCGCTTTCTATAGCTTAATTTCAGCACTATTATATGCTATTTAGGGGGCTGTTTAATTTATTTCAATGATTTATGTTTTAAATATCAAGTTTGTTTGTACTAAACAATTAATCAATTTCGCATAATCATCTCTGCAACCTCCCTCCATTCTTTGCTTATTTCGATTAAAAAGTTGTGAAAAATTAAGATTGTGATTCAAGTATAAGAAAGGAACTCTTCCATGCTTAATGGTTTAATCTCTTCGGAGGTTTATTATCAAAAGTATAAAACGCTCTATGTTTAATGGTTTAATCTCTTTGGAGATTCATTACCAACGGCATAAAACGTTTTATGCTTAAGAGGTTCATTACCAAAAGTATACAATGTTCTATGCTTACTGATTTAATCTCTTAGGGGATTTACCACCAAAAGCATAAAACGTTCTATACTTAACGGTTTAAATTTTTGGAGGTTCACTACCCCAAATGTATACATGTTCTTATACTAAAGCACAATCTTTTATTTTTCATTTCTCTTTATTCATCAGTGTGTTTACTTTTAAGGGACTAATTGACCCTTGGAAATCACCAAGGAAAATGTCATTATCACTTATTATCAAGTTTGGATTTCAAGTCATTATCACTCAAGTTTGGGTTTTTCTAAGTCATTATCACTCTTTTTGAGTTTGACTAGTCCTTGTTGCACATCTTGAGTTTGACTTGGAATCCCTTATCGCTTGTAAATAAGTTTGACTCTTCCTTTGTAATTTCCCCCGAAGAAAATTTTCTCGGGTTAAGTTGATGCTTGTTTCTCTTTATTGCATTTTGGACTTAGTGGACGTAAATATCACTTTTGCACAAACAGGAGAAAAGATAAATAAATGGAAAGGTAATAAAAAAGGCTAATAAAATTGGTTAAAATTGGATTACAACCGACATAAAGAATCAATATGATTAATTGAATTCGGTCGGACGTTATACCGAATTTATTGTGTCAAGGCTTGCCTTACATCAATTCTTGTAATAAATTAGATAGCCCCTTTCATTTATTATTCATTCGGTTTTGTAATAATTATTTATTCGGACATTTGGACATTCGGACCCTCCTACGCGAGGGCAGACAAATTTGTAATAATGTGTATGTCTTTCAACCCCACGTCTTTCTCCATTTTATTTACCAGCTTATGATGGTTAGATTAGGGACATCATGTTTAATTTAGCATACTCATGTTTGCATCCACTTGTATTGCATGCACTGAGGCTCGGTTCATCATTCGAATTCACATTGTCGTTTCAATACTTCTCTGAATACATGCTTAGACCGCATGCGAGCAAATCATTTCACATATTAGTAGTCGAGCCTAGTAATTGCATATCACATGTGTTGCATTGTCACATTGTATAGTTAGGAATCATGCATATTTTCTAACTTTGTTTTGTAGCTTGTTCGCGGGACGTTGGTAAATATGTGAGTTGTTATGTTTTAGCATCCTGCTTGTACATAATTTTCTTATTATGTTTAGCAGCCTACCATGAAGCTAATTGCTTAAATGATAAATTGTTTGAATGCCTGTGGATGAAGGCTTGTTGCTTAAATTGGAATGATTCAACGAATATATGTTTTAAGCCCACTTTGTTAAGTGGCAAATTACGCTCACCTGAGGTGGCAAATTCAAACTCTTTTCGAGAAACAAACATGAAATTGAATTGTTCCAATTTGAGCAAACTAGTCTATACCTTGTATGCTTCACATAATAAATTTTAGGATTTATTAAATAATCAGAACAAGAGCATATATTGTACATAAAAAACCACATCATGATTAGTAGAGGCCGATCTTTGATCGGGTGAGTGGGGTGTTCAATTATTGACCTTCCCCTATCATACCTAAGTTTCCGAACCAAGACACTTTGGTAACGACGGACTAATGCCCTTTGGCACGAGTCATGGGTTTCCTAAATTTCCCAAAATAAATATTTAGGTGGCGACTCTGATATCTGGCAAAGCAGTCCATTTTTGGCATTTGATTCAAACATCGATTTTCCAAAAGAATTTGCCGGATTTGGACTCTTTTTGTGTTTCCACTGTTTCACATTGCACTTGTGAAATCAGAATCAGAACCAACACACAAGTGGAGTCCGAACTGTAAGGGCTATTTTATTCTTCTGAAAGGGAGCGCGAAAAGTCGAGCTACACGGGTGTGTGCCGGATACCTCTCCGATGCCTAAGTCAGCAAAATAGACAAATAGACAAAAGCTCTGTGTATTTGGGAATCAAAGTTGTGTTACCTCTCCGTAGGTGATGCTATGAGCTTTTATAGGTTTTGCGTGGCACAATCCAAGTAGGACTCTTACTCCTCCATGTAGAGTCCTCCTAGGAATCACATTCCTAAAAGATAATACTTATCCTTCAACACCCCCCTCACTGCTTAAACCAAGTGAGATGGTTCTACCACAGTTGGATGTCAATACGACCGAGATAACATGGCCATGCTAAAGCCGCAGACTAGACCGAGCTCCCACTAGCTCGGTTCTTCCTTTCACTGCGTGTACCTCGATTTGACATATTCCAACTGGGTTGTCTGAGACTGCACTAACCACAACGAGCTTGGACCGAGCTAACCAATAGCAAGGTTCTGAGGAAAGCTTAACATACTTCGGTTCAATATGGTATGACCGAGCTAACTGCTACCGCTCTAAGTGTGGTGACCGAGCTAATCTGCAGAGCTCTCTTGGATCGGGCTAACTTCTAGGCCCTTTTACTCGGCCTCTCTTACTATGGCCCACACATCGGCCCATTTACCCAGCTCGGCCCAATTTACTTATAAATTACCCTCTCAATTGCCCCTTAATCCCATCTGCGCAGCATGATAGGGATTATCTTTTTCCAGCCGAGCTAAAAAACTTTAGCCTTTCAACCGAGTTAAACCCACACCAGGCTACCCATCTGCCCGGTCAAAACGTCTCTTCAGTCGCTGTAACTGAATCGCTTCTCATTCCAAGAACACGTGGCACACTCTCATTGGCCCAATGCAGCTGTCGCACCGTCTTCGTATTTCACGTATTTTGAACAGTCCCGCCCAATTTCTCATTCTTTACACAAAACCTGCTCATTTTGAATCTATCACGTCCACTATTCATCGTTTTCTCTCTCTTTGAGCTTCTTCTCCTTCGTTCTCCTGCAACTGTGGAGCTTGTGTTCTTGCTGGGATTTGTTTCACCTTCAGTTCCTCCATCTTGAGCTGGTAAGTAGTTCGAATCTGTTTCCTTTTCATTTATTTCGTACTGTTTTTCCAATACATACTTTAGTATTCATATGTTTTTCAAAATACATCCCATGTTTGCTTACATTTTTCTGGGAAAAACCACGTAATAGAACCACTTGTATTTCACGAATAATCTGAGAAACACTGTATTTGATCCAAAATCACACCCCAACCGAACTAGGATATTGTTTGTATTAGAAGCTAGCCTAGCCGCTCCCAACAACCGAACTAAAGATTCACGCCATACTTGTAACTTCAATAAGTCTTAGTACCTTGTGCTTATCTTAGCCGAGCTAGCGAACCGTGCTAAGTTTGCGCAATACCGTACTAGAAAGCCTTCTCTACTTACTGAGCTACAACTTGGGGCCAAACCAGCTTCCTTAGTTCAAACCGAGCTAAGAATGCTCCCCCAAAGGCTCAACCGGAATAAAAAAGCCCCTTGCTAAAACCGAGCTAAAAACTAGTAACACCTTGGGTAGCCGTGCTAGGACTACATTTATCTTGCCCTTGTTTTTTGTAGCACGGTCCAATAATCAGTGCTTAACACCTTTCTTTTTTACTTTGCAGACTTAGGTTGGCCAGGCACTCTTCTGATTGCTCAACCGAGCTACTAGGCGCCTTTTCTTGACCGAGCTAATCCTTCAGCTAATTTATTTGATAACTTAATAATCAATGGGTAAATATAGGTTTTTAGTAAACTCACTAGGGGCCATAGCCGATTCCGTAAGGACTACCAAATTCCGGATGATGTCCACCTTTCACTAGTCGAGCTAGACACCGTCCCCTGGGGAAAACAAGGCTTTGTCCTTTTTAATGTTATCTCCATCGTAGAGTACGGTCTGCGATTCCCTGTACAACCCCTTCTTTGTGAATTCCTTAGACAAACCAAGCTCTGCCTTACCCAACTTTCCACCAATTCTTATCGCATAATAAACGGCATTGCCGAGCTAAACCGCCGGGCTGGCCTTAATCTCGGTCTAGCCGAGCTCTTCCATCAATACTCCATAGGATCGGCCGAAGATGGCTAGGTTTATTATTTAAGAATAAGGCGCCGGCGTGAAAAAATAATAAAGGATACCCCGGATAAAGACGTGAATGATGATGATTTCTTCTGGGTATCTGGGAATTTTGAGGACCAACAAGCCCAGATCCCTGGCCACAGAATAAATTGGAACAAGAGTGTAGTAGGTAGGGTTACCTCGGCTTCATTGCATGCTTTTCTTTACTTCGGTTTTCACTTCCTGAACTGAACTAACTGTTGTCTTTCTTTATGCAGATTTGAACTTTCTCAAATCCCAATACAGCTACCCTAACTTGAATGTTCTTCGCGCCGCGCTGCGCTGCGATATTCAAACCGAAGTTGGACCGAGCTATTGAATTTTGAGCCGACCTATCGATATAGCGGTAAACGAAAGACCAAGGTAACTAACTTTTTGTTGGAAGCCTCTCTTGAACCGGACCCAACCTTGCCCCAAATCAACTTGATCCCTCTAATCGCTGAGCAAGAGATGGCCAAGAAACGAGCTGTAAGGGCCTTCCTGACCGAAACAAACCAGCCCGAAGTACCACCAGCCGGTCAGACTCAGGAGACCGTGGTGGCCCTTCCATCCCATCAACCCTCATCATTTTATCCAAACAAGCGTGCTCAGACTTCCACAACCGAGCCACGCCTTGTTGATGAAGAAGATACCATCCTTCCGCCAAGCCCTCCACCGAGCCCACAACCGGAGCGCTCTGACCGAGCTAGCTCATCCAAATGGGTTCCAAAGATCACTTTTCAGAACCGTGCTATACGGGATACTGATTCAGTGGTCGCTGAAAAAGACCACCTAATGGCCTTCAATCTGGCCAAGAGTGTTTGCCTTCCAGCCGACATGGAGTACCACAACCATCTCACCGAGCTGAAGGCCATTCGCTCGGCCACAAAGTCAATGGTGCTGGTAAGTAACCTCCTTTGCTTATCTTTCTAATTTAATTTGCACAACTTTCTGCTTGGTTTTACTACAAGTCTCTTTTTATTTTTTTGCAGGCCATGCAGAAGAACCATATCGCTCACAAGCGTGTGTTGGAACTTCGCAAAACAACAAGGCAGGCAATGGTAGAGGTAACCGAAAAAACCGCCGAGCTAGAACAGGCCAGGAAGTAGATAGCCGAGCTACAAACCGAGAATGGTCGTTTGACCGGTCTTGTTAGCTCGGCTGAAACAGACAAGAAAAAGGCTGCGGCCATGGTAAAAGATAAATACTTGCGCGAACTGGCCAAGCTGGAGGGGAAAAAGGATGCCGAGATAAAAGAGTTGGAGAAGAAGCTGGAAGGCGCGAAAGACCGCGGTTATAAAGAAGGCGAAGCCACGTATATCTTGCAGTGTGAAACTGCTAAGGATCTATTTTTCAAGTGCGGGTGGAAAGCGGCGGTGGAATATCTCGGTCATGGTTCAGAGACTGAGATTTTCCTGAACCCTCTACCGTACTTCATACCGGGCTGCATGGCGGAGTATGCAGCCGCCATTCAACAAAAATTTGTTGAGGCTGAGGATGATGAAGAAGAAACCGTGCCTAACAATGCCCTGGTCGTTGATGATCCTGCCATTCAGTTAGTTCGGGTGGAGCCGCCGGTAGAAGACCTGACGACCGAGCTACCAACTGAAACCAGGCTCTGGGCTGAACTGGATGCTGATCTTGACGACTTGTTTGCTTGACTTTGTATTTTCTTCTCTTTACTTTTGGAAAAGAAACTGTAACCGGGCTGAAGTCCCACATTTTGTACTTTGATATGAATTTCCAATGAAATCTTCTTTTGTTCCAACTTTTGTTTCGGCTTAACTTCCATGCTTGTTACTTTCCTAATATAATCTGAGTGAAGTATAACATTTTCCGGCCGAGATATTTATCCCGGTCTTAACCTGGCCATACCTGCCAACCTCTTTAGCCTTGATCCTTATCTCGGCTAAAGAACAATAAGCGTTGGTTTTTCCAGCCAACCACTCTTCAGCCTAGGTCCTTACTTCGGCTGAAGAGTACTAAGTGTTGGTTTTTCCGGCCAACTTCTTTAGCCTAGATCCTTATCTCGGCTGAAGAACAATAAGTGTTGGTTTTTCCAGCCAACCACTTTTCAACCTAGATCCTTACTTCGGCTGAAGAGTACTAAGTGTTGGTTTTTCCGGCCAACTTCTTTAACCTAGATCCTTATCTCGGCTGAAGAACAATAAGTGTTGGTTTTTCCAGCCAACCACTTTTCAGCTTAGACCCTTACTTCGGCTGAAGAGTACTAAGTGTTGGTTTTTCCAGCCAACCATTCTTCAGCCGCTTAGATCCTTATTTCGGCTGAAGAGTACTAAGTGTTGGTTTTTCCAGCCAACCTCTGAGTTGGTTATTTCTGCCAACCTAGAGTAGAGTGTTTGGTTATTCCGGCCAAACGTCCTGCAGCCTGGATCCTTATCCTAGGCTTAGGAGAGGTGTTGGTTATTCCAGCCAACCTCTAAGTTGGTTATTTCTGCCAACCTAGAGTAGAGTGTTTGGTTATTCCGGCCAAACGTCCTGCAGCCTGGATCCTTATCCTGGGCTTAGGAGAGGTGTTGGTTATTCCAGTCAATCTCTAAGTTGGTTATTTCTGCCAACCTAGAGTAGAGTGTTTGGTTATTCCGGCTAAACGTCCTGTAGCCTGGATCCTTATCCTGGGCTTAGGAGGGGTGTTGGTTTTTCCAGCCAACTTCGTCAGTACTGATCCTAATCTTAGCTGAAGAGAGTGCAAAGTTGGTTATTCCGGCCAACTGTGTTTTCAGTGCGCCTAACTCACTAAAACAATCTTTTACAGAAGGAAACAACTATACTGAAAAGAAACTACTTATTTTATTGAGAAAGAAAAAATTACAAATACTTGAAAGAAAAGCTAAAAATAAAATAGTTTGAGATTGACAGTGTTCCATGGCCTGGGAATGGCTTTGCTGTCTTTATCTTCCAAGTGGTATGCCCCTTTTCCTGGTAATCCAACCACCTTGTAAGGTCCCTCCCAATTAGGCCCTAACTTGCCATCTCCGGATACCAAGGTGTTTCCTATCACTTTGCGCAGTACCCAATCTCCGATTTTGAATTGTCTCGGATGTACTGTTTTGTTATACTTTCTGGACAACTTTTGTTGGTACGAGGCAATGTGAACCAGTGCTCTTTCTCTTCTTTCTTCCGCAAGATCGAGCTCCAATGCTATGGCTTATCCATTTAAGTCTGGATCAAAATTTTCACTTCTAATTGTGGGGAGACCAACTTCCAGTGGGATTACTGCTTCCATGCCATAGGCCAAGGAAAAGGGTGTTTCGCCAGTAGACCGTCGAGGTGTGGTACGGTAAGTCCATAAAACGTGGGGAAGCTCCTCAGCCCACTTGCCCTTTGCTTTCTCTAATCTTTTCTTCAATCCATCTAAGACCACTTTGTTTGATGCTTCTGCTTGGCCATTTGCTTGTGGGTATGCCGGTGTAGAGTTGTAGAATTCTATCTTGTACTCCTCACAAAAGCCTCTAAAAATTTTACCGTCGAATTGAGTGCCGTTATCCGATATTAGAGCTTTTGGTATGCTGAACCGAGTGATGATATTCTGCCAGACGAACTTTTTCACATCCTTTTCCTTGATTGATGCCAATGCTTCGGCCTCCACCCACTTTGTGAAGTAGTCTGTTGCTGCAAAGAAGAACTTTCTGTTGCCGGGTGCCGTTGGAAGTGGTCCTACTATGTCCAAGGCCCACATTGCAAAGGGCCATGGGCTTGTCAATGGTAGGAGTTCTCTGGCTAGCTGATGTATTTGTTGTGCAAACTTCTGACATTTCTCGCACTTCTTGA
Organism: Camellia japonica; assembly: GCA_030407325.1. NCBI lineage: Eukaryota > Viridiplantae > Streptophyta > Magnoliopsida > Ericales > Theaceae > Camellia > Camellia japonica. The sequence continues at coordinate 180,405,720 of JAPPVO010000029.1, forward strand.
CATACTTCTCTGAATCTGCTTATCCTTGCGAAATTGCTCTGTAGGCCAATGATCTTCCTCTTTGATGGCTTCCGCATACGCCTTCGTGTATTTCGAACAAGAATGCTTCTACTTTGCTGGGGTGGATACACTTTAGGTAAGGTCCTGTGAATGATTTTTTGTATAATGCCATTGATGGGGAGAGCCAAAAGCGCTGGGACTTTGCTCTTATTTTGTTGGCCTCTTTCTTTTCTTCCGGTAAGACGCCGTCTTTTAGGAACAGTATGATGGGATCCATCTATGAAGGGCCTAGTTCAGCACAACATATCTCTTCTACTTCGGGTTCTTCAATGCTTGGTCTTGGTAGGTAGTCAATCAGCAATGGATGAGGGATGAAGGTATCTGCCATTGAAGCAAAGCCTGCTAGTTCGTCCGCTCTACTGTTTTCTTCCCTGCCGATCTGCTCTATCCGCACTACTTCAAATTTCTTGATTCTGACTAACTCTTGGTACTTAGCCATCCTGTCATCCTTTGTCTCGTAATCGCCTGAAATTTGGTTTACTACCAGCTGTGAGTCACTGTAAACCATTAGCTCGGTGGCCTTCATGTAGGATGCTGATTTTAAGCCTGTCAGAAGCGTTTCATATTCTGCTTTGTTGTTTGATGCTGGGAAGGCAAGGTTGACTGCTTGCTCCACCACTAGGCCATCTGGTGAGATGAAGACTATGCCTAGTCCTGCACCGTGCCTGTTGGACGCTCCATCCACGAAGAGCTTCCACATCTCTCCAACGAACAGTTTCCAGCAAGTGGAGGGATCATATGATGTCTTGGGATCAAGAGTGTTGCTGGTGTTTTCTTCGAGGTCCATGCTTGCTGTTTGCCCCTTGCTATCTGATTGTACCAAGTCTTTATTCGTTGGTGAGTCTTGGCTTGATGTAGCATAGTTTGCTTCTTCCTCCCTTACTTTACTCTGGTCTGCCTCAGGGTCTGACTGGGTATCCTGCACTAGGGGTTGTTCTATTCCGGCGTCAATTTCCAACCCTAGTTCGGTTGTACCAGTTAGGTCGACTGGGCAGATATGATGACTTCCTGGGGTGAATTCTGCGACAAAGTCTGCCAAGGCTTGGGCTTTTACCGCGGTTCTGGGTTAGAACTTGATGTCGAACTGTCCCAACTCTACTGCCCACTTTAGGATTCGCCCAGAAAAGTTTGCCCTCTCAAACAAGGCTTCTAATGGAAAGGCTGTGAGGACGACTATGGTGTGGGCGTGGAAGTAATGCGACAACTTCCTTGAGGCCATCATCAAGGCTAGGGCCAGTTTTTCCAGTGGTAAGTACCTTGTTTCTGCGCCTAGTAATGTCTTGCTGACATAAAAGATGGGCAAATGTTGGATTCCTTCCGCTCGGACCAACACTGCGCTAATTGCGTGCTGTGAAACTGCTAGGTACAGAAAGAGTTCTTCTCCAGGTATTGGGGTTACAAGCAGTGGTGGAGAAGACATATATTCTTTTAAGCTTTCTAGAGCGCGGTCGCATTCTTCGTCCCACTCGAACTTGGTTTTTAATGCTTGAAAAAATGGTCGACATCTGTCTGACGATCAACTTATGAATCGGTTGAGTGCAGCTGCCATGCCGGTGAGATGCTGCACTTCTTTTACTAAGTTGGGCCTTTCCAGATCCTGAATCGCTTTGATCTGAGAGGGGTTTGCCTCAATACCTCGGTTGGTCACCAAGAAGCCCAGGAATTTGCCAGATTCTACACCGAACGCACATTTGGACGCATTAAGGCGCAGCTTGTGCTTCTTCAGGATCTGAAACATCTCACCTAGGTCCTTGAGATAGTTATTCTTATCCTTGCTCTTGACCACCATGTCGTTGATGTAAGCCTCCATTGTTCTGCCTAACAATGGTTCGAACATCTTGGTGACCATCCGTTAGAATGTTGCCCCTGCGTTCTTAAGGCCAAAGGGCATGACCTTGTAGTAGTACAGTCCTCTTGGCATTGTAAAAGATGTGACCTCCTGGTCTGGTTCATACATAGTGATCTGATGGTAGCCTCTGTATGCATCCAAAAAGCTAAGTCGGTTGTGCCCCGCCGTTAGGTCTACCAGTTGGTCTATCCGGGGTAGGGGGAAGCTGTCCTTTGGGCATGCCTTGTTGACTGTTTTGTAGTCTATGCAGACACGCCATTTTCCATTCTTCTTTGGCACCACCACTGTATTGGAGATCCATCTGGGGTAGTGTACCTCTCTGATAGCTCCTGCCTCTAGCAGGTTTCCTACTTCTTCCGCCACTATCTCGGCGTGGTGGAGTGCCGATCTGCGATTGCGCTGAATGATTGGTCTGGCGGTTGGGTGGACGTTCAATTGGTGACAGATGAAGCTTGGGTCAATGCCAGGCATATCATACGGCATCCAGGCAAACACTTTGATGTTAGAGGTCAAGAATTCCATGACCTCTATTCTCTTAGTGCTGGACATAGATGAGCCAAGCAAAAAGAACTTATCCGGGTTCTTTTCATCTATTCTTACCTGTACCAAGTCTTCCACTGCCTTCTGTTCAGCGGCTTTGCCAACATTTGCGAACAATTCATTGCTCTCTGATTCTTCCACCATCTGTACAAACCCCTTGGCAGCTTGGCTGCCATTTACTGTGACGAAGCATTGCTTGGACATAATTTGGTCTCCGTAGACCTTTTCAATTACTCCGGTTTCGTTGGGGAACCGCATTACTTGATGGTAGGTTAATGCTACTGATCGCATGGCATGCAGCCATATTCTTCCTAAGATGATGTTATAAGTGGAAGGGACTTTCAATACCCAGAATTTCACTTGTTTTGTCATGCTTCTTGCTCTGACTGGGAGGATTATCTTGCCAACTGGCCACTCTGGCATTGAGTTGAATCCGATCAGGGGAGATACGGCTGGTGCCAAGTCCTTGTCCTTTAGTTTCAATTGTTTGAAGGTTTCGTAGTACATTATCTCGCATGAGCTCCCTTGGTCAATCAAAATTCGCTTGATGTCGTAATCCTTGACGCAGAGAGTGACGACCAGTGCATCATTGTGAGGGCAATATATCCTTGCCAAGTCTTTGTCCGAAAAAGACATGACGTTCGTGGCCTCTGTTCTCCCATTTTTAATGGTAGGTCGCGCACTCAATACCTTCCTTAAGTGTTCAGCCTTCTTGATCGTTCCCCTGAGCTCACATACTCTCTCAGGTTCGAATACCACATGTATTACGTTAATCACCCCTTGAGGTGGGGCGTCGATTGGCATTCCGTCTGGGTGATCGTGGTTCTGTGGGGTTGGCTGTGCCCCTCCTTCTATGTACTTGTCTAGATGCCCAGCTGCCATTAACTCCTCCAAGTGTTGCCTTAATGGCGTGCAATTTTTAGTGCGGTGCCCCTTTTCCTTATGGAAGGTGCACCTGGATCTTTCGTCGTAGTCCTTTTGTGCTTCTCCCAACTTAGCTGGCCATCTGATGAAATGTTCATCACGTATCTCACTGAGAATTCAGACTCTCAACCAGTGCGGACTCTCAACCATCTTTTATCTCGGTCATCTGGCTTCTTGAATACCGTGGTAATGGCAGTGCGGACTCTCAACCATCTTTTATCTCGGTTCTCTTCGTTGTCTCGCCTGCTTCGTCTATTCTTGCTTGGACGTTCTACCGTGTTGACTTTTGCCGTAGTCTTCTTATCTGGCGCTGCTGTTGCACCAGATTTTGCTTTAGCATGGGCGCCATCTTCCTCCACCCGAATATGTTGGTGCACTCTCTCCATCAAGGCTTCCATCGTGAGGGGTGGCGTCATAGTAATTGAATCCCTCAACCTGTTTCCGACTAGAAGTCCTCTTTTGTATTGTGTGATGGCGAGATTGGTTGGGCAGTCCCCTATCTGGTTGAACGTCTCCCAGTAGCGACTGTTGTAGGATCTCAATGTTTCCTTGTCGCCTATGTCAATGGAGAGTAGTTGATCGATCTCCACTGGGGTCTTGGTGTTTGTTCTAAACCTTGTCACGAATGCCTCTGCCAATTGTGTCCAGGAGGCTATGCTGCCTTCTGGTAGCCTTTCGAACCAGGTTAAACCTAGGTCGCCAAGGCTTGATGGGAATATGATGCACATTAAAGCCTCGTTTCGTCGGTAAACTGCCATGACCTGGCGAAAGTGGCTTAAGTGCGAGTAGGGGTCTGTCTTCCCCTCATATGTGGTAAATTTGAGTTGAAGGAAGCCGGAAGGTAGGGGCGCGTTCTCAATTGCCAGAACGAATAGCGAGGTCTGCAGTCTTGCTAAGGCTTTGTCTGTCGGTTCGTAAGCAGGGCGCGCTATTGACATTCCTACCTCGACGCTTCCATGCGTCCGAGGAGCCAACCGCTGAAAGGCTGAGACTCTGCGCGGGTCGCGCGCCCTGGTGTCCTCTTTCCATCGTGCCCTTTCTTCTAGCACAATTCGTAAGTCGGACGATCTAGGTATCTCCGTCTGCCTGGATGATGTTTGGTGCGTGCGCGAGGGCCAATAGGTGCTTCCCTCAGTATATGACCTCTCAGTTCTCATTCTCTCAGACCTGGAGTAGTGAGTCCTGGAAGTCCTAGATTGAGTATCGCCTGTTCTGAGGCTTCTACTCTCTGCTTGTGATGGTGTGGTATGCCTGCCACGATCCTCCGAGTGGCGAGGGGGCGTGTTGCCTTTGCGCCCTCTCTTGTCGCCACCCCTTTTCTCTTGATCTGGCGCTTCATGGCCTCCATGTCCGCCGCCATCTTCCTTATTAGTTCATCCTGCTCTTTCACGCGATCCTCCAGAGCTTGCGGGTTGATTCTTCGCCTCTGCCTTTCAGGACTTTGTGAGCGAGAGCGACGGGGGCTGTTGTTCCGCCTCCCTCTTGCATCCCTCCGGGGGTTCTGTCGCTGGGCTCTAAGTCCGCCATAGGAGGGACATGAGGTAAACCTTCGCGCCTCTCGTCCCCCTCTGGGGTTTGTCCGTCAATGGCGGACTGCGGCAAATCTTCATTGTGCGCCATTACTTCCAATTTAGCGAGGAAAACTTGATCAAGAGGTTTTGTTCTGTCTGTGATTCCCACAGACGGCGTGATTTTGGATCAAATACAGTGTTTCTCAGATTATTCACAACATGGAGTGATGTGAATGTTCACAATCTCTCATCTAATTTAGTGATGTGAACGTTTATATTCGTATGTTTTAATATAAATATTCACATTATGTAATTGACAACACAATGACAAAAAATCATTTCAAATTAATGTGAATATTAATTTCAATTACATGATGTGAATATTTACATCATGTAATTGACAACACAATGACAAAAATTCATATCAAATTAATATGAATATAATAATAGTCAACATCTTGATGCATGAAAACTATCAAAATATAATGACAATTAACATTAATAGGAGGACAAGAGAGATTGTGAGTATTTTAGTCTTTTTATCTCAAACAAGATCTAATGAAATAGTAAAAAAAATATGAATTTAATGGAATAAAAATCTTACAAAAAAAAAAAAAAAAGGAAAAAAAAAAAGAGAGCTCCCTTTTTCTTTTTTAAAACTTCTAAAATTACTCATATCATCTGTTAATATATGAATTGTTATATCAATTAGCGCATATGGTATTAATCACAAAGCAAAAAGCAGTAAAAAAATGCCTAACCCAGAGAGAGAGAGAGAGAGAGAGAGAGAGAGAGAGGAGAAGTGTTCATCGGAGCTCCATTGAAAGATGAGTAAACGTGGTCGTTATGTAATGCCGGTGACCGAGCTCAGTTGAATCTAATTGGTGTTGTAGTTGAGTTCAGCCTTCCAAGGAGGAGCCAAGGAACTGGTACTCACAAAACCCACTCTTCCTCTCTTTCTCTTCCTCTTCCTCTTCCTCTTACAGAGTATGTATGTATGTATGTAAAGGCTGAATCTTTATGGTAATGAATTGATTTCACCGCAGATTACTCCACGATTTTGAAAGTGATTGACCAGTCCCAACACAGCAATGAGTTGTCGGTCAATGTTTTCATTGATGATATTCATGGCCTACCCCACATTCGGTCCCGCAGAGACATCATTTTGCTTTCCTCTGTTCTGTTCTGGTACTACTTCAACAAACAATGAATGGACATCATGCTTCTCTCCTTTCAGGCCCCATGGGGCCCACTATTTAAATTGTTCATTTTGCTCAACTATCCATTAAGATTTATCTCATTATCATAATTTTGAAGACAAATCTGATAAAATTATGTCCAGTCCCCATCCCTCCGTACTTAGGAAGATTCAATTTTGTCTCATTATTATTTTATTATTCTTTTTGTAGTTGTCTCCATTTTTGTTATTGCTTGGATTTTGTACATTATCCTAGTCAGTGTTTTCGAATTGTCTATCATCGTATCACTTTTTTTATGTGTCCAGTATTACTATATATAACCAATTACATGAAAAATTATCGCTAAGAAGCGTACAAGTTGGTAAGAGACAAATTTACGTTCATTAAAAATTCAAGTATCCAACTCGTAAGAAATTAAAGAATATCAAAATTTTAATATGACTAAAGAAATGACATTTCATTGCAATTATACCAAAAATATATATATAACTGGGCCCAGTTGCTTTGATTTCGGGTTCAACTGTTTGTTGTTTTGAAACCAAAAATATTCTTTAAGATTTGTTTGGATATGAGCTATATTATATGGATTCGGGTGCGAGTGTGTATCCAAGCGTCAGACAATTTAAATCTTAAGATCTTAGGATAAGTATGTAAAATTAGATATGTGTATATGTCATATACACATATATATTGTATATTATATGATATTTGCGGATGAGATGTTGCAAATTATGTAGGAATATATTAGAAATTAAATAGGATTCAGAAAAAATATAAAATTTTTATATCTAATTCACGTGAGAGGCTAAACATATTACTTTATTAGCAAATGTGAGTTTTTTCTTCGTCATATATTATAATAAATTAAAGGATCCGAGTGTCTAAATTAGGTACGAGTGTTGGACACATATCCTACACTCTTACTCATGTGACCATGTCATATCCGGTGGAGACGGGTACATTACATTGGGTGAAATAGAAGAGTCCATGTAACACAGGATATGAGTAGTCCCAAATATAATTGTTATTTGTCATGGTCAAACAAGTGTTTTGGTTCAAATCTCAGATCTAAACTCAAACGCAATAGTCTGTGTTTGTAAACTCTTTGTTTTCTTTGACCTGAATTTCTGAGAATGTGGTTTGTGACTGTTCAGTGAGTGTCAGTCATGGTGATTAATAGTGAAAAAAAAGCTGTTAATTTAATTGGGCCAAAGGTGAAGGAGTATGGCAATTTGATGTAGGACAAGTGTGACAAAACATCTTATATATCTATGGTATAAAGCTAGTTGTGGGCAACATGTTAGGCGGGCTTTTTAGGGTGACTATAATAAACTCATTGTTGCTAAAGACTAGTGAACTACAGATTTTTTGGGGTTTGTTATGATTTATGAAGGAATAACTCCTATAGAGAATTTTTAATGAACATTTATAAGAAAATTAACATAAAGAAGAGAAGGGAGTAACCTAAGTAAAAGGCTAGCAAGACCTTTATTTAGTTTATGCTTACAATACCCTATTGAATAGTTGTTATGCTTCAAAAACATGTATGGGTTGATTGTTTTATCCCATTTCAACACTAATTCAATCTAATGCAAAGTTGCAAATGAGCTTGTTCATTTACTTGTATGCTTTGTAACATCTCATTGATTAAGAATGAATTTGTCTAGCATATGGCTTATGTAACAACTTGGGTTTGCAGGTTAAAACCCACAATCAAGAGGTGTATGTTGTTTTCAACAAAAAAATTTCATCATTTTCTCTATTTGATGGGCAAGTTGGTTCTAATTTTAATCCATATCAAAATTCTACAACATTTTGTCTCCTAGAGAACGACCAGCAGTACATTACAAAGCTGAGGAATTGGTGCCAAACTTTTCAAATTGATGCAGGTGAAGTTTCATGAAATTGATAATGTAGTTATTTTACTCATGTATTGTAACATTTGAAATTGCCAATGGTAAAGGCTTGCTACTAGCATCCTGCTGGCACAAGGTCAAGTCACATAAACATTGCTAGAAATGAGGATAAGGCTGTGTGTATATCATGCCCTCCTCAAATCTCGCTTTCACATGAACCTTGTGCGTTGAGTTGTCTTTATATTATGACATTTGAATTGCTACTTTTTTTTTCTCATACTAAGTTGCCCTTTACTTATCTTTAGGATGATCTTAGTGAGTAGATGTATATCTTTGTCTTTGAAAGTTTTGAACATATATATATCTTGCAGATGATATACATGTGAAACAATTCTTTTATCTATGTTTCAGCAAGCAGCTTCATTTTATCACATTCAATTCCAGGTTTGGGCCTTAGACATTTTATTCTGCACATGCTAGTTCTCTCTCTCTCTCTCTCTATATATATATATATATTGGTCTGTCTTGAATAAACCACCCTTTTAGCCATGATCACGATGATGAAACACCTTAAATGAGTTCCCCTCATTCAGCCACTGGCATTTCTGGCTTCTCCTGATGCATTAGTGTCTGACTTTACATTTGAGAAGCTTCTATCGTTAATTGCTTTTCCAGCCCCCCCCTTTTTTTTTTTTAATATATATATTTTAAATGTTAACCATCATTTTTTGGAACTAATTAGCACAGTTTCAGTCCTTGCAAGTTTAGCATATTACATTGCTTCACTAGATTTCTCTATTTCTGGACTTTAGAACAGCATTGGCGTGTCTGGTTGGTGATTTTTGGATTGACCAATGCATACTCATACAATATCTCCTAGATGATACCAGTTTGAATTTACTGCATGACAGATTTAATAACTGTTTCTTTTAAGCTCAGTTTGATGATTCACTGTTACATGTTCTTTACAGGAATTAGTGACTACCTAATGTCACTGAAAAATATTAAGGAAAGGGTATATTTTGATCTAGTATGCATGGTAACCATACTTTTCTGGGATTCCACAGTTAGTAAGACCCAATAGTCTTAGGTTGATGGGAGTAATATTCTGCTATATGTGGCTACTTAGTCCCCAGCCCAAAAGAGAAAAAAAAAAAAGATTTGGAAATGTTGACTACCACATATATGTTTTTAATATTGATCTTTAGATGTCACACAAGGGTGAATTTGGTTTGATTTGGTCTGGATGATAGGTTCTGGGTGTCTGTGAAGGATCTAGCAATGAGTGGGTGCTCTTTTTGTGGGATGGAACTGATGCTCCTCCACTAAGCTTAAATGCAAAGTAAGTTCTTTTTTTCAAATTTGTTGTGTTAACATGGATCTTAGCTTGGGACCCTCAGTAAGGATGAAAGCTTTGTTTTCCTCTTTAGTAACCTCTTCTCATCAACTAGGTAAACATTATCAGATAATCAACACACATTGAACCCCCTTTTATTATTATTATTATTTATGCTTAAGGGTTAGAAAACTTACAACACTGATTGAGACCCCATTTTTTTGGGGACCCCCCACAACCCCCCTTTGCATCTCAACTATTGATGGTGTGGGCTCCGCGCATACATCAATGGTTGAGATCCAAAGGGGGTTATGGGGGTTCCCAAAAAAATGGGGTCCCAAGCATTTTTCGAAAACTAATTATATTTTCCAACTGGTTTTTTTACCTTCTCAGTTTTGATCTCATTATCTTTTATTTTCCCGTGTAAATTTTCTCACATTAAATGTCAGTAATTTGAAATGAAGATACTTTACTATTCTATTTTCTTGAGAAGATGGAATGTGTCTTTATCATGTTGTCAGGCCCATTTATTGTACACCATAATTTTTTTTCCCTTGAAAAATTAAAGTATGTTAGTCCTATTTGTGTGATCAGACTTGAAGATCAAAACCCCATTCGTCTACAAATAGAATCTGCGCCGTTGCCTACAAATGTTTTGGATAAGTGTCCGTGCGTTGGAACTACATTGAGAGTGATTGCCAGCCGCACTTACGAAAACCTTGGCCATCATTTTCATTATTTTGGCAGTTGGATGAGATTTTGTAATCTTGTATGTGAAGTAGATTCAGGTTTATGGAAGGGTTTATTAATATCTGGAAGTAAGATCCGACTTCTAGCTGAGGATGACTATAGTGTTATTGAATGTAAGAGGTAACAATATATATAGCTCAAGATTTGTACATGTTCAGGATTACTTTGATAATGGAGCATATGTTCGTATGGTATTGTTTCAACCTTGTAAATAAGTTTTTAGTTCAAGATTTGTATTTAAATTCTTAATTTTTAAAATTTCGTGTTTTATGTGGAACAGGAAATTCCAAGAAAGAATATCGTTGTACGGTCGAATGCCTATGTCAAGCTGCCACGTTTCTAATTTGTTAACTGGTATTTATTAGTTGTGTGTTTCTTTCTGTTTATATTCTTTCTCATAGTGGCTATGTAAGTGTCTCTATCCTTGGGTACTTTAATACATAAACAATAATTTTTTAAGGGAAAATTTTCTTGTTTACTTATCTTTATTTTTCACTTATTTTTTATTGTTCAATTTTGACAGTGACAACTTTTGAGACCAGTAAATTTGCAATGTCAATGGATGTTGTTACTTTGTCAAAGGTGCCATAGGTTTTCTATAATACTCTGTTGTGTAATTTTAAATTGGATATAGCTTAACAAGTATTTTGTAGATTTAGAGAATTTATGCAATTCATTTCTTTACACTTAATGTGATTATTTTACAAATGTATTTCTTCTTAATTGTGTATTTTTGTTTAGCTAGATGATGAGGATCGTTTCATTTTGTCAACTTGGTGCTTAAACTTGTCTGATCTTATAGGATAGGAGCAGATTCAAATGCATGGTTCGGATGGTGGCTATTTGTCCAACGCAAGTTCAGGATTTTTGGACACCTGCTGGTCGATATAGAATAAACATTACATTAGAAGATCCAACTGCAAGAATACATGCTCTACTTTGTAATGAAGATGTGGTAATACTAACTTTATATACTGGAAATTTCACAATTGTCTTTAGATCCTTAATTGATAATCATTCTTTCTCATTTTCCCATTTATTTTTTGCTTGCTTTAGAGAACAATTTATTTATTTGTTTATTTTTATAGGAAAATTTCTTTGGATGTTATACATCTTTATCTGAATATTCTGCCAAGATGAATAAATTACTTGGTTTGCCTGAAAACAATGATGATTCTCCAAGGAATCCACCATGGATACAATGTTGTATACAATTTCGTTCTTCTAACCGGGCTGGTACTTCTTCGGGCAGTGGGCGTTACTATATATGTTGTACTGAACTTGTTCTAAAGTAGGCAATGCTACCAAGTTGTGTAGGCTTTTGTTAGTGTAGTCAATTTGTATGTATGTTGTGGTCACTAACTGGGGTTTTGAAGGGGTTTTGGCACAGAACAGGTCAGTGTATATTTTGTATCTATGAAGGTCACAGTTGGGTTTTGAATGGACCTAGAACAGTAGTGCAGCTCAGTGGATATATGTTTTGAAAAGTGCCTATGAAGTTCCATTTAGTTTCTGGAACTAGTTGTAATTAAATTTTCAGTTATTCCTTGGATCCACTTAAATGGATACTCCAGTTTAAGATGGTTTCCTGGCTATGCATAGCCTTATTTGTTTCATTCTCTTTTTGAGGGCATACCTTTTTCCGTTAATTATAGGGATAGTGTCTTGGTTTTCTATCTTTTTTGCTTCCAGAAGTCGGGATATCTTCCATGAATGTGTTGTATGTTTCTCATACTCCAGAGGATAAAAATCAGATTCTTGATTGAATGCAATATGGAGATTACAATATATGTATATGTAGAGAGAGAATGAATATGTAGAATGTCTGCAATTGTTGATGCGACTGGAATGAAGCAGCATTTACATCAGGTTAAAATTATAATCTGAAGAGTCTGGTTGGATTGGGTGGCCGTTAACATAGTGAAATGGCAAAACAGAATTTACATAGCTGATCCTACTTGATTGAATAAAACATCATACTTTGAGGTTTTCTTAACCTAATTCATGTTTCTATTATACAAATTTGTTATGAATGTATTTTCTAAGCTTATGTTGTTTTGCGAAAGTGTGTTTTTAAAATTCGACTTTAGACTAGAGAATTGTGTTCAATACCAAACCATTGAACGAGACAATCTTTTGAAATCAATAATTAACCATGACAGCACTGCTCCCATAACAGGTAAGTGTCGCTTTATGCTATTTTCTTGTATTTTTTTAAAAAATATTTTTACAACGGAACAAAAGAAAAGTATTATGGTTAATTGGCAATCATGAATGTGGAGTGAAGTTCAGGGAGGTGTTTGATCTTCTTCAACACCCACCAAGAGATGAGTCAAGGATTCTCAGAGATTCTCCTAATTTTATTTATTTATTTATGTATATATATATATTTTTAAATTTTTCAATGTTAAAGTCCTTATAGTGATTAGATAATTAAGAAATTTGATGTATGATAATTTCAAAATGTCAAAGAAACGGAACAAAACTATGTTGAAAGTACAAAGTCTTATATATCAGCAATACAAAATAGGGGTGAGCAGCGGATATACCGATTCGCTAAAACCGATCGAACCGAACCGATCCACCGCATTTTGGACGGATGCGTGATGACGAGCGGACAGTTGCGGATTGATTTTCTCCAATCCGCCAATCTAGCGGACGGATGGCGGATTTGAGATTCCTTTGGCCGCAACCGAACTGCCAAACCGCGAACACGCCTAGTAATTTATAAGGTTTTGTGTTTTCAATTTGTTTAAATATTCTATTTGCGTTTTCAATTAAAAAAGAGTTTAAATATTCTGTTGAAAAAAAGTTTTCAACTTGAATATATTTTTGGAATTGAAAAAAATAAACGTATTATTTATCTATATTTTTTGGTTTTTAAATCTATCTCTAAAAATAATAAATAGAAAATATGATATATGCTGGTTGATTTTTGTTTTCAAAAACAGATATAGATGTAATAATACAGAGACATACAGTCTCTACTACTGCTCTGTTCATGGTTTTGGTGGTTTGAATTATTTTTATATTTTAAGAATCATAGATTGTAATACTTTATGTGGATGAGGCATGAAGTGATTGTGATATTCTAAAGTTTCAAACTTTCTTGCTTTGGATGAGGCATGCAGTGATTATAATATTTTTTCAAGTCATTAACTGTAATACTTTCTTCTTTTTTTTTTTTTTTTTTTTTGAAGAAGTACACAAGTTGAATTATTTTGAAAATTTATAAAATTTTAAACCGCCAAATCGATTCGCATCCATCCGCCAAACCGCCAATCCGCTCAATCCACATCCGCCAGATTGGTAGACGAATGCGGATTGATTTTCTACAATCTGTCAATTTAACAGACGGATGACGGATTAGAGGTTCTGTAGCCGCAACCGACCCGCGCCCACCCCTAACACAAAAACAAAAGAAGAAAACTTCAAAACAAACACCACTTGTTAATAACAAGAGTCCTCCATATCCATTACTCGTGTGTGAGAGAAAGAGAAAGAGAAAGAGAAAGAATAAGAATGGGGTTTGCTAAGGTGGTCCCCACAGTATTTGTTCTATACGCCGCCGCCATTACACCACCAATTCATTCATTCAACTGCACCACTTCCACCACCACCACCACCTCCTGCAATGGCCTCGTCGGCTACATCTCCCCCAACTCCACCAATCTTTCTTCAATCACATCACTCTTCGGCATCACCTCCCTCCTCTCTCTCCTCGCCTCCAACAACCTCCCTCCCTCCACTCTACCCAACCATACCCTCTCCGCCTCACAGACCATCAATATCCCCTTCCCCTGCATCTGCGCCAACGGCACCGGAAACCCCAAAGATCCGCCGCTCTACACGGTGGTTTCCGGCGACACCCTGGACCACATCGCGACGAAGGTGTTCTCGGGATTGGTGACCATCGATCAGATCCAGGCCTTCAATATGATTGTCAATGCGGGCTTGATCCAGATTGGTCAGGAACTGAAGATCCCGCTTCCCTGTAGCTGTGATGAGGTGAATGGAGAGACGGCCGTCCATTACGGACACGTGGTGGCATCTGGGAGCAGTGTGGCAGGGATTGCACAGCAGTTCAATACTACAGAGGATACCCTGCTCAAGCTCAATGGCCTTGCTTCTCCCAAAGATCTACTTGCTGGTGCTGTTTTGGATGTTCCTCTCAAAGGTTTGACTCTTTTTTCAATCTCTTTATTTATTATTTTACATATACATACATAAATGTTTAATAGATAAGTTTTCTTTATACAAAGATGTTATTGTGAATGATGTGATGGTGGCGTTGAGTTTTTTAATACAATTTATGGGTATACAATCAATTGCACTAAATCTGTTTCTAATATGATTAAATTAATCAAATCACATGCATAAATATTTTTATTTGACAAAATTCACAAATATTTTTATAATAAAGTGGATTAATGTCAATAGTAATTTTTCGGTACATTGGAGAGGAGGTAAGGTTTTAACGAGAGGAGGTAGGTAAGGTTTTAACAAGGTAGACTGATTTTTATTATGGGATTAACCTGATATTCATTTTTTTTTTTAATTTTTTAATTTTGAGATCAAAGATCATGAGTTATACATGAGCAAAATTTTTAAAAAAAAGAAGAGACTACTCTGTTTGTTTCTAAAACTTTTGTGTTAATTACATAGACTGTTTATTATGAACGTGTTGTAAGTTAATTAAGCTAATCACTTTTGTGTTTGATCACTAGTCCCATGCCTTTTCATGAAATTTGTTAGTGTGTATATATATAGTTATATATTGTATTATATATAGATATATATTAGTTGATTGGTTTACCTTCCATATTTAGTGTAGGATTGATTCACCTTCCAATTTAGTGTATATATTCTTCTCCTATATATATATATGAGTTATTGTACTTGGTTAAATTAAATACAATTTTTATTTATTGATTTATTTATTTTTCTCTCTTCTTTCTCTTGTTCATCACCAGAATATATCATCTTAATTCTGGGTTTTACTTTTGGGTACTGATTGCACACTGTCAGGCTATCCTGTTCACTATTTTACTCAAAAAAAAAAAAAAAAACCATCATCTTGCTCGGAATTTCTTCCAGATTCCAACCCCACCCCAAAATCGTCGTCAACGGACCACTTACGTGCTCTCACGTGCCGCGTCCGTCGTCGTTGCGTCACTGTCTTCCGTCGCCAATGCACATCCATGTGTGTCTCTGTTCATCACTGACGTCAGCCTCTCAGTGTTGACATTAGCCTTTAGCTGCTTCCATCAACCGCTTCCGTCAGTTGTCGCTCCACGCCAGTCGCCTAACCAAGCCGCTGACTTTCACCTAATGTTAGCCCTTTTACTACGCCTCCCTTGCTAACACACGCTGCGTCATCTTTGCTATCGTGCTCCGTGCCTTTGATCCCTACTGTGCGCTGCGCCTTGCTGACGCCAGCCCTCTACTGCTGACGTCAGCCCGCTTCTGCTGCTGACGTCAGTCCTAGTTTGGGCCAACTCCTCTTTTGGGACTTTTTATCTATTTCTGGGTTCCTATCTATTTTGGCCTTCCCAACTCACTGGTACGCTCTATTTTTCTAGTTTTGCCTCTATTGTGCTATTTTCTATTTTTGCCTTGATTCCAGACCATCATGGATCGCTCTGAATTTGCTCATCCAATTTTTGTCATTCTTGACGGTTCTAATTATGTTCTGTGGGCCCAAGCCATGTCTGGATTTCTCAAAGGCAAGAAATTATGGCGCATTATTACTGGGGATGTGTCTAAACCAATAAAGGGGGCTGAGGAAACTGCAGCCAAATTTGCCGATCGTTTGGAAGAATGGGACAGTAAAAATTATCAGATCATCACTTGGTTCCGAAATACCTCTGTCACTTCTATCAACCTTCAATTCGGTCGCTTTCAACTTGACTCGGTTTCTCCCCTCCTAAAGATACTTGGGACTTTCTCAAAGAACAATATCAAATTACTGGTCTTGCACATCAATATCAGCTTTAGAGTCACCTCCATCGCATGTGGCAGGAGCCTAGTCAGTCTATTAATGATTTTTTGTCTCAAATATATTCTGTTTGGGATTACCTTGCTCTTTTTGAACCTACCTGGCCTTATCCTGAAGATGTTGCTTTATTTCTTGAGTATCGTAATCAGCAGTGGTTGGTTCAGTTTCTCATGACTCTCACCTCTCATTTTAAGCCGATATGTGCATCTCTCCTGCATCGCACTCCCTTGCTTTCTCTTGAGCAAGCTATATCCTAGCTTCTATCTGAGGAGACTCGTCTTGGTCTCTCCTCTACTTCACATATGGACTCAGTTCTGGCCACTCCTCAGTTACGGAGTTCCTCTTCTCTCCCATAGACTCCTTAGTGCATTTATTGTCAGAATCGCTGGCTCCCTTCTGCTCATCTTCTGGTTCATTGTTCAGTCAGGCCTTGCCATTATTGTAACAAAACTACCCCAGGTCATCTCCAGCAAGATTGTTTTCGCAACCCATCACGCCCATTCTCTACTGGAGCATCCTCTTATGGATCTCACTCTCAGGGACGGTCCCACCATTCCGGGAATCAGTCTCGGTCTATGCCTGCTCGTCGCACTGCTGCTGCTGCTGCTATTGCTCTTGAGGACTTTTCATTTTCTAACCCTTTGGATCCTTCCATCACGATCTTCTCCCAGATGGATGTTGAAACCCTGATTAAAAAGTTTCTCTTTACCTTTCGTACTCCTCTTTCTACTACTTTTTCTGTCACCTTAGGTACATCTCCCTGGTATTTTGACTCTGTCTGTTGTAACCATATGACTTCTGACTCTACTATTTTTTCTTTCACATCCTCTTCTCTTCATATTCCTTCTATACATACTGTTGATGGTTCTCTCATGTCTGTGAGTCATATTGGTTCTGTCTCTACATCTCATTTGTCTTTATCACATGTTTATCTTATTCCTGCTCTCACTCTAAACCTTATTTCCATTAGTTAGTTATGTGAACATGGTCTAACTATCACCTTTGTAGGACCCTCAGACGGGATAGACCCTTGGGATCAGCCGTAAGCATGGATGTCTCTATAAGCTCATTCATCTTCATGTTCCAGTCTCTACTCCATTGGCTGCCCCTACCTCTGCCTCATTCTCATCTACCTTTACCTTATCACTGTTTCATCTTTGGCATTGTTGGTTAGGTCATATTTCTGTTGGTTGATTGAAATCTTTAATTTTTAATGGTCAGTTAGGTCATTCTCTTCAGACATTTTAGATTGTTTATCTTATCAACTTGCCAAACAATCAGCTTTATCTTTTAATAAAAGTAATTCTGTTTCTTGTGCTCTTTTTAATTTTGTACATTCTGATATTTGGGGCCCATCTCCTACACCTACCATGGGGGGATCTCGCTATTTTGTTATTTTTATTGATGATTTTTCTCGTTATACTTGGATATTTCTTATGCAAAATCGTTTTGAACTTAAACAACGTTATTACAATTTTGCCAAAATGGTTCAAATCCAGTTTTCCAAAACTATAAAAATCTTTCGTTCTGATAATGCTATGGAATATAGGGATTCTGATTTTTTATCCCTTTTTTAGAGTTATGGTACTTTAACCTCATCGTTCTTGTGCCGGCACATCTTAATAAAATAGACGTGCTGAACGGAAACATAGGCATATTCTTGATACTACTCGGGCTCTTCTCATTTCTTCATCTTGTCTTGAAAATTTTTGGAGGGAAGCTACTCTTACTGTTGTTTACATTATCAATTATGTCCTTACACCGGTCCTTCATAATCAAACACCCTACGAGCGATTGTATGGCACTTCTCCTTCTTACATTGCTCTTCGGGTTTTTGGTTTTGCATGTTTTGTTCTTCTCCAGCCTCATGAACGCACCAAACTAAAACCTCGTTCTCGTCTGTGTTGTTTTATTGGATATGAAATTGAACATAAAAGGTTATCGGTGTTGGGATCCCATTTGTAGGCCTCTTCGTATCTTTCGCCATGCAGTCTTTTGGGAACATAAAATGTTTGTCTCCCTTTCTTCCTTTCACTTATCTTCTCCAGCTTACACTTTTCACTTTACTGATCCCTCTATGGATCTTTTTCTTGATGATTTTGATGCAGATCTTCCTCCTCTAGAAACGCCATTGTCTACGCTTGATCCCGTTGCGACTGTTCTCCCTGATGGTCCTCATGGTGTCTCTTTGGCTCCCTCGCCTCTTAATGAGTCTTCACCATCTTGCTCATCTCCTTTTCAACCTCCTTCTTCCGGTCGTCTATAAAGGGTAACACAACCTAATGTTTGTCTTCGTGATTTTATTGTTGGTTCTACTACATTTTCTACTTATGAGCCTACCTCCTATCATTAGACTTGTTCTAACCCTCTTTGACAGCAAGCTATGACTGATGAATTATAGGCATTAGACAAAACTCATACTTGAAATGTTGTTGACCTTCCCCTTGGTAAGACTGCGATCGGTTGTAAATGGGTTTATAAAATCAAGACTTATTTTGATGGATCTATTGAGTGATACAAAGCTCGTTTGGTTGCCTGGGGCTTCACTTAAGAATATGGTATTGATTATGAGGAGATTTTTGCTCCTATTGCTTGCCTCACTTCTGTCCGTAGTTTGATTGCTGTTGCTGCTGCTCGTCACTAGGGACTTTTCAAGATGGATGTGAAAATTGCCTTTCTCAATGGTGATCTTCTTGAGGAAGTTTATATGCAACCCCCTCCTGGGTCTACTATTCCGGCACATAAAGTCTGCAAACTACAGCGTGCTTTATACGGGCTCAAGCAAGCTCCTCGTGTTTCTACTCCAATTGATCCTCAGAATCGTCTTACTCCTCTAGATGACACTTTTCTCCCCGATGCTACACTCTATCGACAGTTGGTAGGCAGTCTTATCTACTTTACAGTTATTCGTCTTGATATTTCATATGCTATCCACATTGTCAGTCGGTATATGTCGGCTCCTCGCACGCCTCATTATGATGCCCTGCTTCACATTCTTCGCTATCTCAAGGGCACTATGTTTCATGGTCTTCACTATTTTTCTCTATCCTCTCTTAAGCTTCATGCTTATTCTGATACTGATTGGGCTGGGGATCCCATTGATTGTCGTTCCCTACTTCTTCCTAGGGGATTCTCGTATTTCTTGGTGCAGCAAGAAATAGACTCTCATTGCTCTCTCTAGTACTGAGACTGAATATCGAGCTCTTGCAGATACTACCCTAAGAACTTCTGTGGCTCTGATGGCTCCTTGCTAACATGGGTGTAGCTTCTACTGATGTTACTTCTCTCTATTGTGACAATCAAAGTGCCATTCAAATTGCCCATAATGATGTCTTCCATGATCGCATTAAACATATTGAGATTGATTGTCATTTTATCCATCGGCATGTTGCTCGTGGCATAATCCATCTCCATTCTATTGCTTCTACTGATCAACCGGCTGATATCTTCACCAAGGCTTACCCCCTTGATCGTTTTAGTGACTTAGTTTCCAAACTCATGTTGGATGATGTCTATTCACCTTGAGTTTGCGGGGGGACTGTTAGCGTGTATATATATAGTTATATATTGTATTATATATAGGCTCCGTTTGGCAAGGGCTTTTGTGGCTATTTTAGCCACAAAAGACAAAATAGATTATTTTAGTCACAACAAACAAAACATCACATCCAACCCATAATCATTACACTTTCTCTCACAAAAAAAATCAAAAAAGTCAAAAAGCCAAAAAGCCCTTCCCAAACTAAACTTTTTAGCCCTGGCTAAAATAGCCAAAAAAGCCAAAAAGTCAAAAAGCCAACCACTTCCCAAACGGAGGCATAGATATATGTTAGTTGATTGGTAGTGATTGGTTCACCTTCCATATTTAGTGTGTGATTGATTCACTTTCCTATTTAGTGTATATATTCTCCTCCTATATATATATAGGAGTCATTGTACTTGGTTAAATACATAATAAAGTATGTAGAGCTTATTCTCTCTCTCTGCACTCTTTCATCAAAATTAATTAATTTATTTGTTCTCTGATGTTTGATTGTTAACAGTTTGTGCATCAATGGTGAACAGTACATCACTGGACTACCCTTTACTTGTCACTAATGGCACTTACACCCTCACTGCCGGCAATTGTGTGATGTGCAACTGCGATGCTTCAAACAACTGGACGTAAGTGTCCCATCACCGATAATTTTAAGTGCACAAAATTTGATCATAGAACTAGGCACAACTGTGATCGAATTTTGTGCGCACATAGAAGAACTAATCTCATTACTTGTAAACTTAATTTCTCGTCTTTGTTAACTTGTCATTTCTTCCAAAATATGATAATATGTCATTTTTTTCTTGCTCATGTCATGTCCTCAGATTACAATGTAAGTCGTCCCAACTTAATTCATCCATCTGGACAACTTGCCCTTCTATGCAATGCCAAGGTGCAGAAAATTCGTACCTGGGAAACACCACATCTTCAGGTTGTAATCGCACGACTTGTGCCTATGCCGGTTACACTAACCAAACCATCCTAACAATCCTTGCCCAAGACTCCACTTGTCCAGGTAACTCTACTATTCCTCATGTGAGGTGATGCACCATTCTAATTTAGAAATTATATTCTATAAATGTGGAATTATAATGACTTCTTGTTGTTGTTGTTGCTGCTGAACAGTTTCAAATAATAACAATGCTTCAAAGTTCAATTTGCAAGGTTGGCGTTGGAGCTTCATTCTCATCCTTGTCCAATTGGTGTTGCTCTGTCATCATTTTATTCATTGAAAACGAAATTACTGTTTTTCCTTCCCCTTAAATGTCTCTTTTTGGCCATCCCCCCCACACCCAATGGTGACAGACATTGTAATGTATGAGTAAATTTGTTAAAGGTAAGACCTTTTGATTTGTAATTGGAAGATTGTAGGATGGTATATAATGAAAAATAAAGGTAATTGCAAAGGATAAGTGATATTTTTGTGTGGGGTATATAAGCCCACGTAAATTATATTGTAATGCATTATAAAAAGGGTTTTTTACGGGCCAGTCCCATTTTTAAGAGTTATTACCCAACAGGTCCTTAGTAGAGACTTTTTTACCTATAGGTCCTAAACATTTTTATTTATCCCGTTTTTGCCCTGAAGTTTCATTCTCAGATTCAGATCTGGAGATGATAAAAAAAAAAAGAAGCTCTCTCTACACATCTCTCTCAGCCACACCATGAGTGGTCTGATCGAAGAAGAAGATCCGCCACCATCGCCGGCGCATTCAAGGAGAATGTTCACTACGAAGTCTGGATCTACAACCGCTGTAGTCCACCATTGCCGAGCTACACATAGATGATTTCCAGAAGCTCGCCGACAAGACCTTCAAGGTCTCCGATTGCCCTAGCAAGCGAACCATTTCCTAATCCATTTCTTTTCCCTTTCCTTTCATCTCTCTTTCTCTCTCTCTCTCTCTCTCTAAATCGATCTATCTCTATAGATTCACACACACACATATATATATATATATGTGTGTATGTGTGTGTATGTTTGTGTTTGTGTTATATATCTGTGTAAAATATCAAAGTGTTTAATGTGTGTAATGTTGTTTAACTTGGTAGTTATGCTCTGTTCCTCATTTTCTATGTTCAAAAAAAAAAAAAAAAAGTTTTTCAGTGATAAACCAGTGATAAATTTGTTTAAATCAGTGATAAATTTGTTTAAACTAGTGATAAATCAGTGATAAATTTGTTTAAACCAGTGATTAATTTGTTTAAACCAGCGATAAATTTATTTAAACCAGTGATAAATTTGTTTAAGCCAGTGATAAATTTATTTAAACCAGTGATAAATTTGTAGTGTTGAGTCTAGGTGTAAAAATGGAAAATACTGTTTGATTTTTTTTTTTTTTTGCAAACAGTCAGTGATAAATTTATCACTGAATGTATCTCTGATTCTTGTGTTGGTTTGTAATGGTGATTGCTTGATTTTCCTTCTATAATTTTTTTTACAAACAAATAGTGATAAATTTACCACTGAATCTAATTTTTGATACTGTCTTGATCTGTGAATGTGAAAAATAATGAGAACTATTTTATAGTAATGGCTTCTTGTCTCTCCCCTTCATTCTCTCCGTCATTCTCTTTATTTGTTCCGATTTCCCCTGAGAATGGTTTCCAAATCTTCACATGTTTGTCTGCAACAAACAAACTGTTGGAAAGCTTGTGACGTCTTCTTTGCTTCATGTGTGTGGTGTGATATTGAGGGGTAAAATTGGAAACAGAAATAGAACAGGACTTAGCTGGTATTAATTTAGTTTCATGGGACCGGCTGGTAAGTCCCCCTTATAAAAACCCTTGAGCTAAGCTTGTAGTGTATATAAGCCCGCTTAAATATATTGGATCATTGACACATATGATAAGGTGAGTAGTGATTTTTCACTTGCTCGTAAAAGGTAGAGTAATAAATTTATACGAGCTTTATAGGTGTGGTTTGGCAACTTTTATAATTTATAATCTATTCTTTTACAAAAAAATATTAACTATGTTTATATATTTTTTTTAGTAAAAATGAAAATGAAAAACATGTTTGATATGTATTATAAATTTTTTTTCCTTAAAATAAGTGAGAAGCGGTGGTCCGAGATGGTTGTTGGTGAAGATGGCGGACAAAGATAATTGTCGATAATTGTGATTTCCAACTGTTGAAGGTTGTGGTTTATGGAAAGAGGTGGTTACTAGCAGTAAAAGTGATTTTCCTAAGTGAGTGCCGATGATAGTAGCGAGATGGGGGTAATTATTCAGTAATTTCGAAATATGGATACGTAGTATTTTATAATATTATGATTGATGGAGAAGGTGGGTATGTGAAAAATTGTGTTGGGTGATTGAGGAATATGAGAGATATATTGAATAATAATTGGTTAAGGAATATAGACACGTGATACTCCGAAAATATTGAATAATTTTCTGAAGAGTGGTAGAGCACCGGATGCGTTGTCTCATAATGGTGATTACATGTTGATTTATAATTTTTTTCAAAATTTCAATAGAGTTGATCATTATAAACATGATAGTGAAGAAATATACTGTAAGAATACGAATTTTTTTTTTATAATAATTTTGTTGGAGTGGGCGGGGAGATACATTGTTGACTAACAAAGCACACCATTAAAGTTATTTATTAAATCCACTTTTAATTAATTATTTTCAATCTAAGTAGTTTTGGATGTATTTGTCAAATCTACATTGTTTATTGAAGTCGTTCTCTCACTTTTAAAAACACGAACTTCATGAAATAATATAATTAAAAAAATAAGTTTAAAATTGATGATACTGCGTGTTCAGACGGAACAAGACGGTTTGATCCACGCTTCCTAAACTGATGCTCGAGATACCAAACCCTCGGGGAGACCTGCACAAGAGTTCAACGGGGAATGGGGAGTCTCCCAACGAACCTTCTGACGAGCAAGTTAGAAAGAGAGATGGAATGTGGAGATAGATTAGTGATAGAGAAGCTTAACCTTTTGCCTTGTCTTCGAAACCCGCTTATATCCTCTGCTAATCATTTCCTTGTCCCTTCCGACCTGTTACGTTGGCTGAAAGTCTATGTTCTAGCTTGTCTTGTTCACGGTGAGGCCGTTTTGTTTCGACGGGGAGAGGTTATCGCAATAAATGCTGCAGGGAATCTCATTAATGGCTGATGTGTAGTGCAATAACTTTACAGGATCTTTGTCTATCGATGTGGCTGGTTCTACTCTTAACAGTTGTCTGGATGTCATTGGTTCTTAATGTCACGTTGAGCTCCAGCACTGTTAGGCATTGGTGTTTGAATTATGTATTGGGTTCTAAATGATGGGCCAAACGCTCTTATAGGCCCACCTATATTAAAAATTATTCAAATATAATAAATAAATTTTAAATAAACATAAATTTGATTAAAAAAAACTCCACAAGAAAGTACTTGCATTTAGAAAATAGATTTTAAATGAGCATTGATTTGACAATTTTTATTTTTAGTTTTATTTTTATTTATTGGTAAGGGGGCAATTAAATAGAAATTTTCGATAAAAAAATCTTCGTCATCATCAAGGGTGGACTCCACAGTCAGGCAAAGTAAGATACCATTGTCATAACTTTACCAATTATCGATGAGTCTAGGCACAAAAATTATTTACGGTATCAGTCATGCTACGTATTATTAAATTTTTATCATTAATATCATCATTAATGATAT
Organism: Camellia japonica; assembly: GCA_030407325.1. NCBI lineage: Eukaryota > Viridiplantae > Streptophyta > Magnoliopsida > Ericales > Theaceae > Camellia > Camellia japonica. The sequence goes on from JAPPVO010000029.1 coordinate 180,429,944, forward strand.
GACAAGTTTAAAAAAAAAAAATTAAGACACAAAACATATATGACAGTGGATGAAACTTACTGCCACATCTCTAATGCAACCACTAATTAATGTTCTACATCATTTTTCTTTACGGTATATATATTTGTGACAGTCACGTTACAGTCATAAATTATCATTGTCATGACTCACGTACTTGAGTACTGTAAATTATTTATTTATTTATTTATTTTTTAACTCAGCAGGCACTGTACTAAACTTGTTGTCTATAACAAAAGCACACCATCTTTTAGATTTTTGGCGAAGAAAAAGTATAAAAAGATCAGATTGGTTATCTAAGTTATTAAAATAAATTGTGACATTTAAATTATAATTATTACATTTTTTCTTACATAAAAGTCAAAAAATCAAACCAAACGAGATTAAAAAAGTCCCAATACAAAAAAGCCAACTACAAAACTGAAAGATGAACAATCAATGGCTAAGTGATCGGTGATCCCGTGAGGATATTTATCACGCAAAATGGAATTGATAATTCGGAGACAAAACAGGGTGTGAATGTATGTTGATTTTCAATGCAATCCAGTAAACCCAATATGTCAACTATTTATAAGTATCTTGGCCACCATTGCTAAGAGTCACCACTTGTTTGGCAATGATCATAATGCTTCAAATATGATGTGAAGCATTGTGTCTTTTAGTGTTCAAATTCAAACACTATTTTTGTTCCCAGATCATTAAATTACCTTGCAGGAAGGTTTCCAGATCACTTATATCAAGATTTGATTTAATATGGAGAGGCGCATCACATTATGGTGTGGTCACACTTAATCTAACACAAAAATCAATGACAAACGAAGACTAACATGCAACTATGGAAAGCAAATAAATATTTGAGGTTAGGGATCAATCTCGGCTAGAGACAAATTTTGATTATCTCCTTATAAAGGATTGTATTGAATTGTATTTTTTGTTTGGGGTTTGTTATATAAATATATATTTTTTATTTGAGTCATATCACTTTTTTATTTTTTTACATACCTTTTTATAAAAAGTTAAAAAGTGTACTTATTTAGATCATTTCTTTTTAGGGACACTTTTTTATAAATCCCTTTTTACCTACTTATATTCCATTTAGTCCACATTATTTTCTTATATTCCAATAAGTCCTATGAGTAGCATAGTTACTAAAATACCCCTAATAATATTTACATTTACAGTGCGAATGTTTCGTGATGTGAATGTTCACATTGTCAATGTGAATGTTAATACGTCAATGTGAATATTAATATTGTCAATGTGAATGTTTACACTATCAATGTGAACATTCACACGTCAATGTGAATATTCACATTATAAAATATGAATGTCCACATCACCAAATTGCTAACTGTTTAAAAAATATTGTAAGGATAGAAATGTTCATAAAATATCTTAAAGATGAGAATTATGATTTGGTATATCAAATGTTCAAATAATAGGATTTATTGAAATACAAGAATATCTTATAAACTAATTAGAATACAAATACTTGAAAAAAAATTTTCTAATAAATCTCCCTTCTTTTTACTAAACCTTTTAATTTTAAATTATTTTTATAAAACTCATCTAGTTCATACATGGTTCAAGAATTCAACTTATAAACTGCAGTCAAAAGAATTATTAATTGTACCAAGATATATAATTTAATAATACTGCAAACAAAATGATAATAGTTGGACTAAAGTAGCGTAGACTTGTCCAAAATATAAAATGTTTATTTATTAGTTTTTAGATGAATTATACTGGTTAAAATTCAATAGTCTTCAAAATTTAAGATATTTAATATATTTCTTAGAACACCATCCTTTTATAAGATTAATATATCACCAATAATTCAAGCATTATGATGATGTGAAGTTTGAATTTTAAAATATTCTACACTTAAGTGGTAGCTTCTTTTGTCGATTAAAGAAAATAGAGTTGATTCTACGATGAAGACAAAATTTCTACGATGAAGACAAAATTAAAATTTTATGTTGCGTTAACTAATAATTTTGTAATAGTTAATAAAAATTCAAACATAGTGAAATAACTATTTTGCCATCATATCTATTAATTTTTTAAAAACAAATAAATTACAAAAGTTGAAACTGATAAGGATGATTAAGCTTGCCATTTAAAAAACGGGGTTGGTATGGGTCTAAGCTCTTCCAATTTCATCATGTTCATTGAATAGATCATCCACAGATTTTCTGAATTAACATCCATAGATTTTCTTCAAGAATTCAGGTGATGCTTTAAAAAATTAATATCGATTTCTTGATATTATTTGTTTTGAATTTCAGAGCCAAGATCACGCTCATGAACCCAAGTGTCAATAGTCTACATTGACCCATAATTACAATAAGCAAAAAAGATATTAAAAAACAAAGAAAGTAATCAATCTTGATGTCATTAGGTTGACCCTTGAATTATTGGTGTGCCTATTTATTTAGAAGTAAGGTGTCTAACTCAATATGGTGTGAAACTAGTGTTTTATCCGCAATGAAAATATGAGAGAGGGGAAAGATTTTTTTTGGCTCGCAAGTGCTCATAAAATCTATTACTAGTCTAATTTAATGATCTAAAGTGCTTATTTTATTTGTAATTCATTTATAAAAAAATTAAATTGATAATGATAATTTTAACTATCACATTTATCTAAAAAAAAAAATATTTTCAAAATTATATTCGTCAAAATATCTATGTAGTTATAAATATTGAATCAATTTATTTTATTTTATAAATAATATACTCATAAAATTAAATATAAATAGCTCAAATCTTAAAATGAGATATGTACTAATAAATTTCACACATCCCAACAATACTATGAACTAGACAATTCCCTTCTCACATACTATGCAATTGTGTATTGACTAAAAAAAGTTGGGATGTGGAATACAATGGTTCCATACTTGGGTTGGAAATTTATTAGCATTATTATAGTATGATTTTGATGCTAGATAGGGCTTTGTCAAATTTAGTGGGCACTAATTTATAAATATTTGAAATTAGCTCAATATTTCAATTATACTAAAACAATGACAGGGAAATATCTATGTAGTTATAAATATTGAATCAATTTATTTTCTTTTATAAATAATATATTCATAAATATAAATAGCTTAAATTGTTAAAACAAGACATGCACTAGGGGTGGGCGCGGATCGGTTGCGGCCATGGAACTTCCAATCTGTCATCCGTCCGCCAAATTGGTGGATTGGAGAAAATCAATCCGCATCCGTCCGCCAATCCGGTGGATGTGGATTGAGCGGATTGGCGGTTTGGCGGATGGATGCGAATCGGTTTGGCGGTTTGAAATTTTATAAATTTTCAACATAGTTCAACTTGTGCACTTCCTCAAAAAAAAAAAGAAAAAGAAAGTATTACAGTCAATAACTTAAAAAAGTATTACAATTACTGCATGTCTCATCCAAAGAAAGAAAGTTTGAAACTTTAGAATATTACAATCACTGCATACCTCATCCACATATTACAATCACAGAATGCCTCATCCACATAAAGTATTACAATCTGTGATTCTTAAAATATAAAAACAATTCAAACCATCAAAACCATGAACAGAGCAATAGTAGAGATTGTATGTCTCTGTATTGTTACATTTATATATGTTTTTGAAAACAAAAACCAATCAGCATATTTCATATTTTCTATTTATTACTTTTAGAGTTAGATTTAAAAACAAAAAACAGTAATGTTAGGTATCATGAAAAGTCTTTCATGAAAATGATCATGAAAGATTTGTGACCTTTGGATTACACTTAGAATAAAACATCACACACTAATCAAGGTAATCTAAGGGTCACAAATCTTTTATGATCATTTTCATGAAATTTTTTTCATAATCCCTAACATTTCCCAACAAAAAAATATAGATAAATAATACGTTTATTTTTTCAATTCAAAAAATATATTTAAGTTGAAAACTTTTTTTCAACAGAATATTTGAACTCTTTTTCAATTGAAAATACAAACAAAATATTTAAATAAATTGAAAACACAAAATCTTATAAATTACTAAGAGTGCTCGCGGTTTGGCAGTTCGGTTGCGGCCAAATGAACCTCAAATCCGCCATTCGTCTGCCAAATTGGCGGATTGGAAAAAATCAATCCGCAACCGTCCGCTCGTCATCACGCATCCGTCCAAAATGTGGCGGATTGGTTCGGTTCGGTCGGTTTTGGCGGATCGGTATATCCGCTGCTCACCCTTAACATGCACTAATAAATTTCACGGACCCCAACAATACTATGAACTAGACAATCCTCCTTTCACATACTATATGCAATTGAGTATTGACTAAAAAAAGTTGGGGTATGGAATAGAATTAGGGGTGTGCACCAAACCGATCGGCCTGAACTAAATTGAAGTGTAATGGTCGGTTTCAATTAAAGTTCGGTCGGCGGCGATTGTAAAATTGTCTAAAAAATTTCAGATCAGTCCGCGACGGGTATGGTAAAGGAAGGGCCACTTAAACCAATCCGACCGATGAGATACAAACACGTGCCTCTTCCTATTCTTCACCTCAGATTTTATTGAATATCTTATCACTTTATTGCCAATCAACACTTTACACGTATTCCATTACTTATCTCCAAATTTTATCACTAATTTTCTATCTCTTTCAATTACATAGCTTCCAACATCCATCATATATCACAATTCTCTCTCTCTCTCTCTCTCTCTCTCTCTCTCTCTTATACAACTTCCAATAACTTCATCACTTATCATCAATTTTCTCTCTTTTTTAATTACACGAACTCTTTCTCTTCTAATAAAAAAAACTCTCTTCAATAATGTTTCTCTTATGCTGTGTTTGGTTGGAGGATTTGGGGAGGGATTTGGAAAGGGAAAGAGAAAAGGTGTGTGAAACTATGTGAAGTTTAGGCATATTTTATTTTCATTTCACTTACCTTTTCCATTTCCTTTTCCAAATCTCTCTTCAAATCCCCCAACCAAACACAGCATTAATTGCTCTCTTATCTATGATATGTCTCTCTCTTCCCATATCATCCCTTTCGATTTCTCTCTCCAGAAAGGCAAACATTCATCTTTGATCTTCTTTCCTAAAACCTTTTTCTTTTTTAATCTCCCTCTATTGCTGGAAATCAATTGTAGTAGTGCTCATTGATGGTCGTGATGATGCTATTCAACATCGGCAATGGTGATGGTGATGGTGATGATGATGGTGATGATGATGGTAGTACTCAACGAATGTGGCAATGGTGTATATCGATGATGGCTGTGAACGATGGTGACTGCCTTTGTTTAAGATTTTCATAGCACCGACCAAATTAACCACCGAACTGAAGGTTTTGCCTCGATCGATTTTGAATGGCTTGTGGGTCGGCATCGAGTGACAATTTTTTCAATCCGATACATTCGGTTCGGTTGCTAGGCTGAGGGTAAATCCGAATCAAATCGACCCATGCATACGCTAAATAGAATGGTTCCATACTTGGGTTGGAAATTTATTAGCATTATTATAGTATGGCTTTAGATGCCACATAGGACTTTGTCAAATTTAGTGGGCACGAATTTATAAATATTTGAATTTTGTTCCCTATTTCAATTATACTAAAACAATGACAAGGATTGACGTGTCAAAATATCTATGTAGTTATAAATATTGAATCAATTTATTTTCTTTTATAAATAATATATTCATAAAATTAAATATAAATAACTCAAATCGTTAAAATAAGACATGTACTAATAAATTTCACGTACTCCAACAATACTATGAAAGACAATCCCCTTCTCACATACTATATGCAATTGAGTATTGACTAAAAAAAGTTGGCGTAGGGAATAGAATTAGGGGTGTGCACCGATCAGTTCGACCAAACCGATCGGCCCAAACTGAACCGAAGTGAAATGGCCGGTTTAAATTGAAAGTTCAGTCAGCGGCAGTTATAAAATTGTTGAAAAAATTCCAGATCGGTTAGCGACGGGTATGATAAAGAAAGGGCCGCCTACATCGATCTGATCGGCGAGATACAAACACGTGTCTTTTTCTGTTCTTCACCCCATATTTTATTGAATATCTTATCACTTTATCGCCAATCAACACTTTACACGTATTCCATTACTTATCTCCAAATTTTATCACTAATTTTTTGTCTCTTTCAATTACATAGCTTCCAACATCTATCATATATCACAATTCTCTTTCTCTGTCGCTGTCTCTCTCTGTCTTTGTCTTTGTCTGTCTATCTCTCTCTCAATTAGACAACTTCCAATAACTTCATCACTTATCATCAATTTTCTTTCTCTTTTAGGGTTCGTTTGGGGAGTGGGTTGGTTTTTTGGCTATTTTAGCCTGGGGCTAAAAAGTCTCATTTGGAAAGGACTTTTTGTGAGAGAAAGAATGAAATGATTATGGGTTGGATGTGATGTTTTGTCTTATTAGACTAAAAAGTCTACTTTGTTTTTTTGTGGCTAAAATAGTCCCAACGTTTCTTCCCAAACGAAGCCTTAATTACACAAACTCTTTCTTTTCTAAAAAAAAAAAAACTCTCTCTTCAATAATGTTTCTCTTAACTGCTTTCTTATCTATGATGTCTCTCTCTTCTTATATCACCCCCTTCGATTTCTCTCTCCAAAAAGGAAAACATTCATCTTTGATCTTCCTTCCTGAAACTTTTTTCTCTTTTAATCTCCCTCTATTGCTGGAAATCAATTGTAGCAGTGCTGGTTGACGGTGGTGACGATACTATTTAACATCGGCGATGGTAATGGTAGGGGTGCTCGCAGATCGGTTTTGTACGGTTTGCGGTTCGGTTTTGACCTGCCCGCATCTATGCGGTTTGAGAAAAAATCAACCCGCAACCGCTCGCAGTGCAGTTTGCGGTTTGTGCGGATAAGGTTTGCAGATGTGCGGACGGTTGCGGTCGTTTTGCGGTTTACACTTTTTTCTTTAAAAATTAAATTTTGAGTTTTTTTTTTCTCATCGAATTTAGGCATCAGATTCATTTTATATATTTGTGATCATTTGACAACAATTTTCTGATGAGTTTACAAATAAAAATTGAATATCAATGCATTAAATGAAAGTACTCAAAACAAAGAGACCCTACACTAGCATTTTTTTCATAAAAAAATGTATATCAATGCATTAAAGGTTGTACTCAATTAGAATTGCAATTCAGTAATCAATAATCAAACTAGAAGCTCCATCGACCACCAGAAGGAAAATTTTATTAGGAAAAAGTGGATGAGTCACCAATGAAAATCATATAAGAAACCAAGTTTAGGACTTGATAATTCTACGGCATTAAGAAAGTTGAGAAATACTTAAAAATAAGGATCCTAGTGTCATAGAGAATATAATGGTGCTCCTGTTAAAGTTACAAAGTTGGTATATAAAAATAATAATAATTAAAGTGCGGGCGGTTTTTGCGGGTTGCGGGTTTAACCCGCGACCCGCCCACAACTCGCAAATTTGTCATATTTCAAACCGTATCCGCCCGCATTATGTTTGCAAAATCGTCCATTTATATGTGGGTGTTTGGGCGGTTTAAGTGGTTCGGATAAACCGTTGCCCACTCCTAAGTAATGGTGATGGTAGTACTCAATGAATGTGGTAGTGGTGTATATCGATGGTGGCTGTGAAAGATGGAGACTGCCTTTGTTTGAGATTTTCATAGCACTGACCTAATCGACCGCCAAACTGAACGTTTTGCCTCAGTCGATTTTGAATGGCTTGTGGGTCGGCATTGAGTGACCATTTCTTCAATCCGATACATTCTGTTCATTTGCTAGGCTGAGGGTAAATCCCAACCAAATCGACCCGTGCATACCCCTAAATAGAATGGTTCCACATAGGACTTTGTCAAATTTAGTGGGCACTAATTTATAAATATTTGAATTTAGCTCACTATTTCAATTATACTGAAACAATGACCGCGGTTGACGTGTCAAAATATCCTTAATTTAATTTTATACAAAAAGTTGCTATATTATGGTATTACTGGATAATTATCCCATTACATGAGCATTCTGCATGCTTTCACAATCCTCATATGTGTTCGGGTTTTTTATTTGTAAAATCATTTGTGAAATGGACAAACAAAGAAAGTGATTTTAAAAAAAAAAATTTGATTTTTGTTTTTAAAAATATTTTTTAACCTAAAATATTGAAGATTAAACAAATCAAAATATCATATTAACAGGAGACCTCATTAGCTAAAAACTCTGTAAACTAGTCTACCTCCAAACTATCCCACAACATCAGGGGCGGCGGCCGAACTCTTTTGGGAGCTAAGACAAAATTTTAAATTGGGGCATTTTATTTCTTAAATGTTAATAATGATTTTTTGTTTTAATATTGCATTTTGTTTGATTTGAGTTTTTTTAGTTTTTTAATTTTTTTGTGATGCAAAATTACTAATTAATCTTTTGTAAGTTTTTCTAATGTGTCTTTTTTAATTCATAAAATAGGAGACTTTTATAGATTATCTCCACATTCTCCTTCAATTTGTTATTATTATTATTATTATATGTGAGATTCCTTATTTTTTACAAAATTAAAAACTAACAAAATTAAACTGTGAAATGTGATCGTTTCAGTTTCTCAACGAATAAAATTGAAGGATTTAGTTTGGTGCTAAAATTTTCTTTTAACTCCGACAAAACCAAACTAAATCGCTTATACCCCTAATGAAGAGAAGAAGAGAAAAACACACGCACAAAATAAGTGAAGAAAAATAAATATAATTAAATGATCCTTCAGTATAATTTTATTATTATCATCTCAATTACACACACAAATAAATAAATAAATTAAAAGAACCTTTAACGGAAACGGGGTCCAAGACCACTGCCTCAATTGCCTACGGGTAAGGCCGGCCCTGCACAACATTATACCCTACTGAAACTATTCCTTTCACAATATATTTGACTATATGATCAAAGCATCATAATATTAATTTTTGTTAGATGGTTCATTTTTCCCTAGCTTACAAAGTCGCTAAGCTAACAACGTCACCATTATCAGTACAATATATAAGAATTTTAAAAATTAAATTTTTTTAATTTTTGAAAGTAAAAATTTTAATGCAAAAGATATTTATGAATCAATTTCTATCGTCGTGAAGATAATCGTTAAAACGTCGTCTCGAAAAGTTTAAAATAAGGTTTTTAGTGACAAAATTTTGAAAATATCATTAATAAATAAACTTTTAGGGACAAAATAATTTAGTCTCAAAATAGTTTATTTTTTCAGACAAAAAATTTAGTCCCAAAATGATAATAATTCATTACTAATGTCTAATTTTCGTTGCTAAAAATATAATGACACTTTTCACAACAAAAATATTTAGTTCCTAAAAAATAATTTTGATCCTATATTTTGGTCTCTAAAACTTTAATTTTTTGTATAGCAATAATTAATCAAAGTTATTCTATCATTTTTTTTCCTGTTAACTAACAATTAATACGTGCTATGTATGAGATGAAATTATATGTTTGAAATTTACACAAATGATATAATTATAACTTTTACATGATCTTGGATAAATTAAATAGCAAATGAAGGTTGCATAAAAATTCTTAAAATCAAATAAAATGTACTAAAATTTTTAATGCATAAACATAATAAGGGGATATTCTAAGTAAAGATATGACTTAATATTAAATGTTTAGGATATACAGTGAAATAATATTTTAAATTTTAATGAAAATATATCTTAAACTTTTAGTTTGAAATTTTTGTACTCAAAAATTTTAGTATTACTAATGGTTTGATTGATTCAACATGTTCAAAGATTAATTATCTTTTTATTGTTTAAGCAAAAATATCTTCATTCAAATTTTTGACGAACATAATTAATGAAATTGTTGATTGACTTATATATATTCATAATTCAATATGGGTAACATGACATTTGGATGGTGTCACAACCCGCTCCCGGTACTTAAGGATTAAGTATCGTGATCGCCAGTAATTGAAATTACCTCCGGCCAATTCTTGATCAAATTAATAAACGCGAGCGGAAATAATATTTAAGTGAGGGTACCAAAATAATCATTGAAACTTCTATTTTTATAACAAAATTTATTGACAAAAAAGGCCGATATTTACATATAAAAATATCATAAAAGTGCTGTGTGTGTCTATTCCGCAGCCTCGCGTCTAAGACTTTCCAAAAGCTATTTCTGAATTGCATTGTTTCTTGAAAATTAATACCTCATTCTTTCTTTCAACTACCAAAGACCTTTTCGACTTTCAGTAATTTCTTCCTCTTTTCCTAGTTACTTTTCCTTTCATTTCCTTTTCTTTTTGTCTCCTAAGCAACTCCTCCCTCATTTATATAGAAAGAGAACCGTGGGCACCAAGCCACGCAGCTGCCCATGTGTCGCATTTCCATTAATACGCCATTAATTCATGCTTATCTCTTATCTTTAGGTTCAATTTCCAAATCTAAACTAATTATATATATATATATATATATATATATACTAATAATACGAATATAAAATTTTTGTTGATAATCTCATTTATAATTAAATAATACGAATATAAAATTTAAAGGACAATTTAAATTTTCGGGTTGTTACAATCTTCTCTCCTTTTAAAATTTCGTTTTCAAAATTTGTCATATGTGTAAGCTATCCGTTGTGCACTTTGATAAATATATATAAATATATAAATAAATTTGATGATTAGTCTGAGAATAAATTTGATGATTAATTACCTCAAAAAATTACTAAAAATAACTCATTGTTTATTTGTCAAAAACTGTGTTGGGTCAAAATGAGAAACAATGGGTAACTTTAAAAACTTTTCATTAGTTTTGTTTCCCGAATAAAATAAAATAAAATGAGAACATAATTAAACAAGCGACTAGAAGTGAAATGACAGAATTATATCAGGAGTTGAAGGAATTTGAGATGAACTTCCATTTCTTTTATCCGTGAACTTTTCACTGATGAAAAATAGTTTTAAAATTAGTATCTTTATAATTTGAACCCACTTTTAAAAAGTCAAAATGAATTATTTTTTTTTTTTGAATATTGAACTGGAAATTATATGTATTTAATTATATTATAATTTTGGTGGGTGTTTGAACTCGACATTCTTTGTTTCTTTTCTTTCTTTTACTATAACAAATATAAATTATATCTAATATCTTTCACAAATTAGGCACACAAAAAAATATATATATATATATATATATAAAATTATAGCGACCCCGGTCTTTTCCCATTTGGTTGTTGTACCCGGACTTATGTTTCGTAGATTCAATTGTTTTTATGTTGTTGTTGTTGTCCTTTAATTCCTTATTTTGAGTTATAGGATATGTTGGGCAGGTTTTGTTACAGGTTGGTTGGGTTCGGAAACCAAGTGTTGCTGTCCAGTTTTTGAGTTGGTCGCTCGAGCGAGGGTTTGGTCGCTCGAGCGAGGGTTGTTTTTGTGTCTGGTGGCTCGAGCCAGTGTTTCTTCGCTCGAGCGAGCGATTGCGTCTAGTATAGACCTGAGAGCAGTGTTTCTTCGCTCGAGCGAGCTTTCTTCGCTCGAGCGAGCGAGGTGTATGTTTTCGAGTTCTTCGCTCGAGCGAGAAGTCCTTCGCTCGAGCGAGCTTCCGGATTACAGACCTGAAGCATCGAGTTTTTGGCTCGAGCGAGCTTTTATTCGCTCGAGCGAGGCTTTCTTGTGTCTGGTCGCTCGAGCGACCATGTCTTCGCTCGAGCGAGCCTGTCCAGTTTAAATAGGCAGCAGCGGGTTTTTAATCAGTTTTTCATCATCTTTTTGATTCCAAACCCTAGTTCCGAGTTTTCTCTCTCTCAACTCACCTTCTCTCTTAGGTTTGATCTATTTAGAGTGCGTTTCTACCCTAGTTGCTTTATTAAAAAGTTAGAGTGGGTCGAGGGCTTCAGTTTAATCTGAACAATCTTGGATTTGGAGCACTTTGGAGTTTGGGTCTTCATCGCTGTCTTCTCCTTTTGGGTTATTTCTTCGAGGTAGGAATTTCCTACTCCATCTTATAGGTTTTAATCCTAAGTTTTGGTGTTTCTGATATGTTGGGGTTGTTTGGTAATATTGAGAAAGCTAGGGTTTGTTTTATATTTTTAAAAGCCCTAATTGTTGTAATAAAATTAATTCGTATAATTAATTTTGGAAAAGGTATGGAAATTGGTTTAATTCATAATATTGGGAAGTTATGTGATTAAATGTTGTAGTTGGATAATTTAACCACTCATCTTTGAAATTGAGATTATATGTCTTGATACATTTATTTCCTGCTTAGAAATAATTGTTTTGGGCTATCGGTGGAGGATAGTCATGATTGTTGTAGACATTGCATGTGGATTAGGGAAAACTGAAACTAATCAATTGGCCATGTCGTTGTGTAAAAAGGTTGGAATAATACATTAAATTTATGTATTGATTGATTGTGTATATGACTTTGTGTTTATATGCATTACTTGTGTATGGGAGGAGATAGGGGATGTACTCCACGGTTTAGGGGAAGATAGGGGATGTACCTCTAAACCGGTTAATGATTATGGGAAGATAGGGGATGAACCCAGGGTTGCAGCTCATATGCGCGCCTATTGCAGAGATACAGCTCATATGCTTATCTATTGAAGTGTGATACAGCTCATATGCTTGTCCACCGAAGTGTTTGTTTATTTGATTTGATATGGCACTAAAATGTATATCATTATCTTTTTGTGAAGTACGGAAGTGGTTTATGTGATTTTGATACAACACCAACATGTGTATCCGTTATGATATAAGAAAGGTGTAACTTGATTTGTTATCCCTGTTGAATTGGAAATATTGTTAATAAGAGATGAAACCCCTATTGAGTTATTTGGTCGGGCTCTGTGCCATATTTGTATAAATGGAAAGTGAGATGTGTCATAAACATTAGTGTCATGAACTTGTAAAATGATGTAATTGACTATCTTGTGTTAACCATCTATCGATTGCTACTGCTTTAGTTAATTCTTATACTTGGTTTAGTATTTTTCTACTGGGCTGTGGCTCACCCTATATGGGAACATCATTTTCAGGTTCAGGTGATAAGCTACCTCCAGGGACTTAGCTTGGGAGGATTTGGCTTTTGGATTTTGAAGACTGGTTTAGTTATTTGTTTTGTTTTGTTTTGATATTACATGTAATCACAAGCCGAGGGCTTAATTTGTAGTTGAGTTAGTACTCACATTTTGTGACCAAGTGTTGGCTTGGAAAGATGTAAGCCCATAGGGCATTTACTTTCATTATTACATGTAATGTCTTTATTTAAGGATACTCTGATGAATGAATTATGGTTTATTTTCTTAAGTAATGCATCTTATTATTGTGTATGTTATGGGTTATTTTTGAGGGCGTTACAAAAATCATATAAAATTATAATATAATTAAATCGACGAACAAAATATAATATTTAGGTACCAATTACCCGCTATCCTACTTCTTAAATGTGTGTGTGCCTTATGCTCCAATGATGATTTATTTATTTATTTTTATAAACCATTGCTCTGATACCATTTGTCACGACCCGTTCCCCGTACCCAAAGGTTAAGTATCGTGATGGCCAGTAACTGAAGTTACCTCCAGCCAATTTTTGATCAAATTAATAAACGCGAGCGGAAATAATATTTAAGTGACGGTACCAAAATAATTATTGGAGTTTCTATTTTTATAACAAAATTTATTGACAAAAAATGCCGATATTTACATATAAAAATATCATAAAAGTACTGTGTGTGTCTATTCCGCAGCCCCGTATCTAAGACTTTTCAAAAGCTATTTCTGAATTGCATTGTTTCCTGAAAATTAATACCTCATTCTTTCTTTCAACTACCAAAGACCTTTTCGACTTTCAGTATTTTCTTCCTCTTTTCTTAGTTTTTTTTCCTTTCATTTCCTTTCCTTTTTTGTCTCCTGAGCAACTCCTCCCTTCTTTATATAGAAAGAGAACTGTGGGCACCAAGCCACGCGGCTGCCCACATGTCACATTCCCATTAATACGCAATTAATTCATGCTTATCTCTTACCTTTAGGTTCAATTTCCAAATCTAAACTAATTATATATATATTTTTTCTGATAATCTCATTTATAATTAAATAATACGAATATAAAATTTAAAGGACAATTTAAATTTTCAGGTTGTTACAGATGGTCATTACCGCCACTTTTAGGAAGTCAAAAAAGTCAATTTATTAGTTTATTGGTTTATTTAGATTACATTACTTCTTTATTTTTTTACACATTTAAAAAAAAAAAAAAAGTCAATAAACAAAAAAAACCACTTTTTAAAATAGGCCTATATTTGCCGCCTAACCTAGTTGTGTGCTTAAAATGGTGGACATAACAACGCCATGGACACGCAATCAAGACTACATAAAATTAAAAACAAACTGGTAATCTTTGTATTTTAATTTTTATAATTTTAATTAGCTTGATTTTGATAATAAATTTAGAATTTTATTACAATTTAGTTCAATTGAATACAACTAATAACAATTTTTAATGTGAAATACGCTCATAGACCGTATGTGTCATGATTATGGGCAAAAATATAAGTTTGCTTAACTTAGTGAGTTAACATCAACTAATTCAGTGATAATTTTTCATAAAAAATAGTAAGTGTTATCAATTAGACTAAAATTAATACAAAATTTAAAATTAAGAGTAAAAATTAAGCCAATTGATAGTGTAATGATCAAAATGACATAAGGAACAAAATATAAGGAATACTGGTGTAAGTTGCCCTAAAATTAATCATGCAATTAATTTATTAAATCATTTACTAATCAAACATGCCAAGGAACATGAAATTGAAAATTAGAGAATGAGGAACAAGATATACTTGTTTTTTTTTTTTTGGTGTTTTATTGGTAGTCTTTATACATTTAAAAGTTTAAAAATCTAATTAAATTTGCGTATAAATATTTTAAAAAAAATATGATGCAATTATACTAAAAAAATAAAATATTGTTGCAATGTTCAATCGATACAATATAAAAAAAATTACAGTATGGGAGAGGGATAAACTAACTAATACAAAGGGTATCAAACTCATTTCTATTAAAATTGAACCTGAGATTTCACAAGAGGTGCTAAACAATCATTAGATCAAATGCCCTCATTGAATTCACTTCAATAAATTCAAAAGAGATGGTCAACTTCCCTCCCATAAGAAAGACAACTCGAAACATAAATGCATGTTACATGTACGCATAAAATCCAAGAAAATCATACCAAAAATAAAAAAATAAAAAAAATCCAAAAACAAAGATATTGGACAAGTATATATGCAATTCATAAACATATGCGTGCACAGAAATGTAATACAATTTAAATAGATTCATTAATTTTTTATTTTCGATAATATTACAAACAGAAACAGAGGAGAACAAAATTTAGACCAACATCTCTAATGGAACTTCTGGCAAAAACCTTCAAAAATACACACACCAACTCAAACATTGTTGGTCACCAAGCTTCTTTTTTTATTGATGTATTTAGCGATGTAAACTTTTAACTATCTAAATTTATCAATAAAATTTTTTTGCCGATTAAAAAAATAAAAAAAATTGAACATCTCCCATCCACCATATTGAGGAATGAAGCGATATCAGAAACGTGGTCATAGGCATTACTTAAACACACAAAAACAAAGAAGACCAAATTTAGCAGTTAAAAGGGTGAAAGGGAGGTGGATATATGGAAGTGGTAAAGGACTCCTCATATTTTTCAAATGGGAATGATTTCCCATATTTAGTGGGACACATTTTTATATGGGTATTGTTACTCTAATCCAAAAATTAGATCAATTTTTTAAACTCAATGAAAAACAAAAATATCCCAACTTCCTTATGGAAAAAAAAAAAAAAAAACTTTGAAGGCAACGCGATATTTGATTATGGCAAGAAAACAACTATGCAAATGTTGATGCTCAAAGCATATGCGCCTTTATTTAAATTCTTTATATGCGCCTTTATCTAAAAAAATCTTTCTACCAAAACGCAATTTGTCAATTTTCAAGTTACTTCTTGACATGGGTAGGCCCATAAAGGTTATAGCCCACCATTTAGGGCCCAATACATATCCCAAATACTAGAGCCCAGCACTGCTGAAGCCCCATGTAGCAATAAAAACCAATGACATCAAGACACATGGCAAGAGAAGGGCAAGCCACATCAGCAGATAAAGATCTGCAAAGTTATTGCTACGGCATATCGCCATTAATGAGGCCCCCTTACAGCATTTATTGCGATAACCCCTTTCCGTCGGGACGGCACGCCCTCACCCTGAACAAGGGAAGCTACAACATAGACTTTCGGCCGAGGTGACAGTCGGAAGGGACAATGAAATGATTACCAGAGGATATAAGCAGACGTTGAAGACAAGAAGAGGGTTAAGCTTTTCTATCTCTAATCTATCTCTACAATCCACTTCTCTTTCTAACTTGCTCGTCGGAGGGTTTGTTGGGGGACTCCCCGTTCCCCGTTGAACTCTTGTGCAGGTTCTCTGGTGGGCTCGATCACTCGGATACCAGTTTGAGAAGCGTGGATCAGTCTGACCCATCCAAGTCACTTGTAGTAACATCAGTTGGCGCCGTCTATGGGAAACTCTTACTTCGCGCGCCAGTTGTGCTCATTGTCGCCGGAGGCCCTTCCCCAATAACCCCTTTCCTACCACCTGCCAAGGTGTATGGTCACGACTAGATCCATGGCTTCTCACCCCAATGTTCCCGATCATCAAGCCGACCTCCCCAATCCAAATAACCCACCACCGTATTTCACCGAGCTCACCGACAGCATTAACCGCTTGGCCGAGCAAAACCAAGCCCTGATTAATGCTCTTCTCCAAAGAAACTTTCCTATGCCTCCTCCTCCACCTCTAGATATTCCCCCCAACCAAGAACGAGCCCCGAGCCATACTATCCTGCAGCCTAATCCACCCAACTTGGAAGGCTTACAACCTCCTCCCCCAGGTATAAACCTGCCACCTCGGGGCCCACAGCCATCGATCCCGGCACCGACCCCTGAAGGAGAGGCCAGCAGCGTCTAGCTCCCGCTGCCCTCCGGTGGTGACAACATCCCTCTCTGGGACGCAGAACTCCGAGCCATGAAGCTCCAGCTCCAAGGGGTCATGCAGAACATACAGCATAAACCATCTACCATAGCCAATTCCCCATTTGTTGCTTCCATCAGGGACAAACCTCTACCCCCTAAGTTCAAAAT
The DNA here is from genome assembly GCA_030407325.1 of Camellia japonica. NCBI lineage: Eukaryota > Viridiplantae > Streptophyta > Magnoliopsida > Ericales > Theaceae > Camellia > Camellia japonica. Next base: position 180,447,172 of record JAPPVO010000029.1, read on the forward strand.
GCCCACCATCGACTCTTTTGACGGTACGACGGACCTAGTCGACCACTTGGAGACCTACAGAACCCTTATGATCCTCCATGCATTCCCTGACAAAACTATGTGTTGGGCTTTCCCTGTGACACTCAAGGGGTCAGCTCGACTTTGGTTTAGTTAGCTGCCGGCGGACTCTGTCTCCACCTTCCCGTACCTCAGTGACTCCTTCCTCAGCCATTTCATTGGAGCTCAGCGCCAGTGACGTCCGGCAACCCAACTCCTCAACATCCGTCAGACCGAGGGGGAGTCGCTGCGCAGTTTCGTTACCCGCTTCAACACTGAAGCCTTGCAGGTAGCGGAAAACGATGACAAAGTCATCCTTACAGCTTTCGTGGCCGGTCTGCAGTCATCTGACTTCCTCTTCTCCCTCTCAAAGAACCCCCCGACCTCCATGGCAGCCCTACTCTCCAAAGCCCAAAAATACATGAACGCCGAAGATTCCCTAGCCGCTCGCCAAGACCCTGCAGCCAAAAACCCCACCACCAGGGAGAAGAGAAAGGATTCAGACACCAGAAACACCCAATACAATAACCGAACACCTCATTACACCGACCGAACCCTCCGAGCCGACCGGTCGGCACCAGCCTGACCGCCCTGCCGGTTCGAGTGGTACACACCCCTCAATTCACCCATGGAACAAGTCCTCAATCAGATCCAGCGTGACTACCCCCTAAAATGGCCCCAACCATCACGGACTCCTTCCAATCGGAGAGACCAATCCAAATACTGTTGTTTTCACCAGGACCACGGCCATAACATCGAAGAGTGTATTAACCTCAAAGATCAGGTCGAGGGCTTGATTCGTCAAGGTCGTCTCAGTCGATTCACGGAAACTCACCCTCAGCAGAGACAACGGACTGAACCCATCAGAAACAACCGCCGGCACACCCCTCCCCGACAACCAGCACAACCTAACCAAGGTCATGATCGCCCTCCACAGCAACCTCGGGCACAAGGTAACCCCGCCCCACCTGTTGGAGAAATCAGAGTTATCTCCGGCAGGCTTGTTTGTGGAGGACCATCCCGCTCAGCTCAGCGGCAAAACTCAGAAAAATAAGGCAGGGCTCAGACAAAGAAGTTGCCACGTTGGACCGACCCTCCAAACAGCCTAAGCAGTGGACTGAGCCTATCACCTCTACAGACGCTGACTGCGCAGGCATCCGTTACCCCCATGACGACTCTCTCGTCATCTCCGCCCTCCTCTCCAATTACAAGGTCAGACGGGTTCTCGTCGACAACGGCAGTTATTCAGATATCATCTTCCTCAATTGCTTCCGCCAGCTTAAGATCAGGGAAGAAAGTCTGTCCCCTCGCCAAACCCCTTTGGTCGGTTTCACGGGCGACTGGGTGACCTCCATTGGCTCCATCGATCCTCCCATCACAATCGGCGAGTACCCTCGACAGACCACTAAGTTGCTCACCTTCCTTGTGGTCGACTGCCCCTCTGCCTACAACATCATCCTTGGCCGCACCGCCCTAAATGCTTTCCAAGCTATCACATCCACTTTCCACCTTGCCATCAAGTTCCCCACCGATCTTGGGGTCGGTACAATGAGGGGAGAACAGACCGTGGCCAGAGAATGTTATGTCGCCTCACTTAAAGAAGTCAAGCTCATGGAGGCTATGATCATTGAAGGACTTGACGTCAGAAACGAGGACGAGCTGGTCAGAGGGGAACCAGTGGAAGAGCTTGTCGAGGTCCTCATCGATCCTACCAACCCGGCCAAAACTACCAAGCTCGGCAGCCAACTATCCCCCCAGGCCAAGGCCGACCTTACCGCCCTCCTGATTGAGCATAACGATGTATTTGCATGGACCCACTCCGATATGCCGTGTATTGACCCCTTTTTCACCACACACCGTCTCAGCATTGAGCCCCATTTCTGCCAGAAACAACGCATCTTTCACCCGGAGCGCAATAACCTTATTGCTTCTGAAGTAGATAAGCTCTTTGAAGCCCAGGTCATCACAAATGTAGACTACCCCAGATGGCTGTCGAATGTGGTTTTGGTTCGTAAAAATAATGGTAAGTGGCGGCTCTGTGTCGACTACTCCGACCTCAACCGAGCTTGCCCCAAAGATAGCTATCCTCTCCCTCGCATAGATCTGCTGGTTGACACCACGGCCAGTCATCAAATGCTCAGCTTCATGGATGCCTTCTCTGGGTACAACCAAATTCTGATGCACCCGTCTGATCGGGAACATACCTCTTTCATCACCGATCGAGGTACCTACCATTACCGTGTGATGCCGTTTGGGTTGAAAAATGCTGGGGCCACCTATCAACGGTTAGTCAATGCTGTCTTTCATCACCAGATAGGCCGAAACATGGAAGTATATGTCGACGACATGCTAGTCAAGAGCAAGCTCTCCACTGATCATCTGGCCGACTTGCAAGAGACCTTCGCCACCCTACGAAAGTACCAAATGAAGCTCAATCCGAAGAAATACGCCTTCGGCGTAGGATCTGGGAAGTTTTTGGGTTTCATGGTCAGTTAGCGGGGCATTGAAGCTAACCCTGAAAAGATCAAGGCCTTGATTAAAATGCAGTCTCCCAAAACGGTTAAGGAGGTTCAGAGGCTTACTGGTCGAGTGGCCGCCCTCAACCCCTTCATTTCCCGCGCAACGGATAAGTGCCTCCCCTTCTTTAAAGTTCCTCGGCAAACTTTTGAGTGGACGGCCGAATCCGAAGAGGCCTTTCATCAGTTGAAGCAGTGCATGGCCAACCCCCTCCTCCTTTCTTAGGCAATCACGGGTGAACCCCTTTTTCTCTATTTAGCCGTGTCAAACACCGCAGTCAGTGCAGCTCTTATTAGGGAAGACAGCTCTGTCCAACGGCCAGTCTACTACATCAGTCGGGCTCTTAAAGGAGCGTAACAGAATTACCCCCTGTTAGAAAAAATGTCCTTGGCTTTGGTCACCGCCTCCAGACGGCTCCGTTCTTACTTCTAAACCATTTCATAGTGGTCGTCACTGACCAACCATTGAAGCAGATAATGTAACAACCAGAGCTTTCTGGTAGACTTATGCAGTGGTCGGTCGAACTCAGCCAGTTTGACATCTCCTACCGTCCTCGGACAACGATTAAGGGGCAGGTTGTTGTCGATTTCATTCTGGAATTCACTAATCCTACTCCAACCACAGCTCCTCCGCCTCCACCAACCCTTACCGAGCCAGAAGACCCCCACTCTTGGACCCTCAACGTCGACGGATCATCCCGCAAGGAAGGCAGTGGGGCTGGCCTCATCCTCACCGCCCCCGACGGTGGATATTTCAAGTGTGCTCTCCGGTTCCTATTTGATGCAAGCAATAATGAGGCTGAATATGAGGCATTGATTGCAGGTCTTCGCCTCGCCAGAGACAGTGGTGTTAGCCATATCCAAGTGTTCAGCGATTCCTAGCTCATCGTTGGACAAATCACGGGGGAATTCGATGCCAAGGAAGATTCCATGCGGGCTTATAGGGATATTGCACTCCCCCTCGCTCGCCTCTTCAATAATTTCCACATCAAGCACATCCCTCGAGCGGAAAACTCCAAGGCAGATGAAATGACTCAGTTGGCTTCGGCAGACCAGTCAGACCTCAGCCACGGTGTCTGCCTCGAGTACCTGGCCCACCCTGCCATTTCCCCAAACCAGCAGCAAGTCTACTTCTTAAAAAATGAACATATCCCCTAGGCGTCTGATATCTTTCTATTTTTGACAACGGGGGAACTGCCAGATGACAAACAGTAGGCCGCCAAAGTCAGGGCCCGGTCATCCAATTACATTCTTGTCGATGGTCTTTTGTACAAAAGGGGCTTTTCACGCCCATTCCTGAGATGCCTTAATCCTGCTCAGGCGACCTACGTGATGAGAGAAGTCCATGAGGGTGTATGTGGCAATCATTTGGGTGGCAGGTCCCTAGCCCACAAAATACTTCGCACTGGTTATTTCTGGCCTACTCTTAATCAAGATGCGATAGACTTCGTGCTCAAATGTGATAAGTGCCAATGTTTTGCCAACATCCCCCATGCGCCTCCTACAGAATTGATCACACTCTGCAGCCCTTATCCATTCGCCAAATGGGGGATCGACTTGATTGGCCCGTTGCCCACTGGCCAGGGGCAAACCAAATTCGCCATTGTCGCCATCGATTACTTCACTAAATGGGTGGAAGCAGAACCCCTTGCCATAATTACCGAGCGGAACACAACCAGATTCATCTGGCAATCGATCGTTTACAGATTTGGCATCCCTCAAGCCATCGTCTCCGACAACGGTAAACAATTTGACAATGCCAAGTTCAGGAAATTTTCTGCCGAGCTTCAAATCCAGCCATGTTTCTCCTCCCTAGGCCATCTCCAAGCCAATGGCCAAGTTGAGGTCACCAACCGTTCTCTTCTAAAGATCATCAAAACTAAGCTGGAAGCTGCTAAGGGACTTTGGGCTGAGGAATTACCAAATGTACTTTGGGCATACCGCACTACCGCCCGAACTCCCACTGGGGAGACCCCCTTTCGCTTAACATACGGCGCTGAGGCAGTCATTCCAGTGAAAATCGGTCTGCCTACTCCAAGGGTTCTACATCCCAATCCAGAATTAACTGAAGAGCTGCGTCGGGTAGACCTTGACCTAATTGAAGAGCTCCGAGAAACCACTGCAGTCAGACGCGCCTCATACCAACAGAAAATGAGAGCTCACTACAACCGCAGAGTCTGACCGAGGGAGTTCGCCGTGGGGGACCTTGTTTTGCGCGAAGTAACCCTCGCCACCAAGAATCTGGCTGAGGGCAAGCTGGCACCCAAATGGGAAGGACCTTATGTTGTTAAAGTCAGATCTCGTCCGGGCACTTACCGACTTCAGAACATGGAGGGCCGAGATCTCCCCTACCCATGGAACGCCGCACACTTGAAGCGTTACTTTCAATAATTTTCCATTCTTGTACTGATCAGTTATTGTATTTTCTTCTTGGCTATTTACACACTTGAATGTTCTTGTTCTTCTCTCACATGATGTAAATTTCTGATCACATGGGCTATACTTTCATGACAACAAACTTATATCTCAGTTATCTGTGTGGTATTCCAATAACGCTTTGATCGCAGCCTCAACCAAACTGAGCATGAAGAGCTCGGCCAGACCGAGTTACCTAAAGCCTCAGCCAGACTGAGCATGAAGAGCTTGGCCAGACCGAGTTACCTAAAGCCTCAGCCAGACTGAGCATGAAGAGCTCGGCCAGACCGAGTTACTTAAAGCCTCAGCCAGACTGAGCATGAAGAGCTCAGCTAGACCGAGTTACTTAAAGCCTCAGCCAGACTGAGCATGCAAAGCCTCAACCAGATTGAGTGACTTAAAGCCTCAGCCAGACTGAGCATGAAGAGCTCGGCCAGACCGAGTTACTTAAAGCCTCAGCCAGACTGAGCATGCAAAGCCCCAACCAGACTGAGCATGCAAAGCCTCAGCCAGACTAAGCATGAAGAGCTCGGCCAGACCGAGTTACTTAAAGCCTCAGCCAGACCGAGTTACTTAAAGCCTCAGCCAGACTGAGCATGCAAAGCCTCAGCCAGACTGAGCATGCAAAGCCTTAGCCAAATTGAGCACGAAGAGCTCAGCTAGACTGAGTTACTTAAAGCTACTAAATTACTTGAAGAATCAGTTAATCATAGCTTAACCCAAACTGAGCGCGAATGAGGAGCTCGGTCAAGGCCATCCATGTAAACTTCATGGTTATGGCATAGTGGCCATACTTAGTCAAATTCCAGGTCCATGTTTTTACAACACTCTTTACGTTTTTTCTTTTTGACTTTCATTTCCCAACTTAATCTTTTATTTATCAACACCCTTACGCTGTGATTTAAAAATTTCGCTCTTGGGGACTCTCACAAGCCAGACTGATTCCATCTTTGGGTCATGATTTGAACCTTCAAACTTTTTCACATTCTTACATTTTGAACTTCACAATGATTTGTACACAAGCAATTACATTTTTAACATCCTTACATTCTTACAGTTTGTGCAAGTCACCATTCTCATTCATTGCAGAATTACACACACACAAAAAACAGTATGCCAAACACAATTCATAATTTCATTCATTCACAAACTTGTACATAAGTTTATTACAGCAATTCAAAAAAAAAAAAAAAAAACCAAAACTCTGCGTACAACTTTTCTTCACCCCACTCACTCCTCTTCACTTGCGACGAGATCTTCTTCTTCAACGCCTTCGTCTAGGGGGGTCTGGGCCACGTCGTCTTCGTCGATCTTGACACTACTAAAGTCTAAGTTTGGGAACAGCTTTTCAGCTTTATGCTTGAACATCTTCCACCCACTGTCCCAGAACTCAGCCATTTCGTGTTTGTAGAAGTCCGACCGCTGGAAGCTCTGGATTACTTCTTCTTCACTCCTTCCCCCAGCGGTCGCCCCCGACGGGACAGCCCCCCCAGACCCTTCTCTCGCCAGGTGGCTGGCGATCGCAGCATCGATAGCCATCGGAAAGTCAGCAGACCCCTTGAATTGCTCTACTGCTGCGATGCACAGATCGGTGTATGCTGCCCTCTATGAGGCTGACTTGGTTTTCTCCTCCCCCAACTACTTCTCCAGTGGTGCCTTTTCTGCCACAGCCTTGGTGCGTTCGTCCGCAAGATCTCGCTCCAACCCAGCGATCTTCAGGTCTGCTTCTTCCTTCTCTTTGATCCACTGGGCGCGCAGATCTTCATTGTTGGTCATGGCCTCTTCAAAACGCTCGTTGGCGACCGTGCAGGCATTTTGAGCATCTTCCAACTTCTTCTGCTCACCAGCCAGCTGGAACTCGAGCGACACCACCTTGCGATGTTCGTCCTCCAACTCCGCCTTGGCCGCGCACAGCTCAGCATGGGCACAATCGGCAACATTGCCCTGCACGATCGCCAAAACCTCCATCTTCTTCGCCTTCTGAGCCTCCTCCAACCCCCTAGCACACGCACTTCGCGCAACCTTCCTCCAACCTACGCTCTCCTTCTTAAAACTTTCAAGTTGGGCCTTCGCCTCCTCCAACTTTGCCTTCACAGGTTTCACTTTACCCTTTGCAGCCACCGCCTTTCTCAGCAGAGCCCCTACCAAGGTGGTCGCCTCTATTTGGGCAGAGCACAGCCCCCTTAGCAGCTCAGCCTCATTGAACCTGGCCGCAGAGCGCACGGCTCCTTCGTCCACTACCCCCAAAAGAAGATCTGCAGCTGTCCTGGCTGGGCCTCCTTCTCCCTCCAGTCGCCCAGACACTACAGAAGCATGGTAGATGGCATACTTCACCTTGACCCCCTCTCCTTGGGGCGCAGGACCCCCCTTGGGCTGCTGCTTCATCACTTCCTCAGGGTCAGCTGACCCACTTTCCAATTGCATCTTAGGGCCCAGGGCGCTCACGTGCTCTTCTCCTTCTTGGCCCCCTTGACTCTTCTTCCCCTGCGTCTCTGGGACAACCACCCCTTCTGGTGTAGGCCCCACTCCCCTCTCCTCTGCCTTCTCTGCCATGGGGGTAACCTCCCCCACCAACCCTTATCTTTTTTGACCCAGGCGCATCTGAAGCCCCCTCAGGGGCAACCCTCCTCTTCTTGTTCTTTTTTAAAGCCTCCCCCTCCTTGTTCACCCTTTCCTTAACCGGATCAGCTGGGGGCGGTCGTGGCTCAAAACTGCCCAAGTCTTTTTCCTCCAGCGGCTTGGGGTGTGGTCGGATTCTCTCCCTCGCGACCGGTTTTGGTGGCTGGCCTAACTGCGCTTCTTTAAACTGATTGGCCTTGGCGAAAATGGTCCGATCCTCTGCCTCTTGCACTTTTCTCCTCGCCTCTAGCTCTGCCAGTGCCAGATCTTCACCAGTCGGCTGAGGGCTCAACCTTGCGGCAAACAAGGCTGACGGCTGAACGAGATCGTCTCATCTGGCGCCCTCCTTCTCCCTCCATGCCTTCACTTTCTTCACCCTTTCTTCTGTTGCCGCCCCCAACCTTGGCTCCGTAGACTTGGTGGGCACTCTTCACACCGTGCGCACTTCAACTCCCCCGTTTGCGGACACGTAGAACCACCGCGGCCTCCACCTTTTGATTGATGACGGCAACCCCGCCACCAGTCCCCTCCCTGCCACCGCCTGCAAAGTGACCCAAGTTTCTTGTTGGCCCGAGGGCTTGTAGCACGCAAAGAACTCATCCACCGTCATAGCCTCCCCTTCGTTCGCTCTCGGCCACGCACTTGCACAGTACAATCTTCCACGCATTGGGCATTAGTTGCCCCGGCGCCACCTCCAATCGGTTTAGGACATCCACTACTATCTGCGGAAGTGACAACCTCAACCCTCCCTTAAATGCCTTTTCGTAGAGGGCAAACTCTCCCGGCCGTCCGTCGGATGGCCTCTCCGTTGGCGTCAACAACATTAACTCTATTTTGGCGGGAACCTGGTATTTTTCGCGCATACCCTCCAACTCCTCCGCAGTAACAGTCGACTTGTTGGCCTTCGTATGCCAGTGATCTGGTTTCGCCTGGCTGATTGGCTTCGGAGCCACTATCTTGGTGGACGAGCGAGGTCGTCCCGCCGGTTCCCCCTCTCTTCTCACTCGCCCCTCCGTTCTGTATTGCTCCGCCAAATCCACTGCATTGTCGTCCCCTAACAGGTCAACCCTGGTGGTTGCAACTTCCTCTTGGGCCATTTCTGTGGTATGTCTGCGAATGGCTTCGGATGCGGGCGCGAGAAAATTTACAAAGTGTTGCAAGGGTGTATCACAAGCAACGAAGGAGTTTACACTTGGAATATTTTGGTTGTTTGCAAAGAGGTACGTAAAACGGATAATACCAAACGCCCAAGGTTTGCTCGTATTCCAAGGGTCATAATTAATTTTCGCCAGTTTGAAAATTTTCAAAAATCCGCCAAAACTGTCTTTTCAATACCCTATAATGACCTATCGTTTCACTTATTACCCAACGCCTAACCTCCCTCACTGCGCGATTCTGCCACGTATACGACCACGATCCACTGTCCCTTTCCTCTTCCCTATCTATTCCACTTTACTTCAACACATGCCCCGCCGCCTCTCGAGCCCCGCGCCCCACGGCTCCACCCTTTGCGATCGCCCCTCCGCTCGAACACCCTTCGCGGTTGGCCCTCCTCATGGTCGGTCCCTCTGCTTAGCCACCCTTCGCGGTCGGCCCTCCTCATGGTCGGTCTCCCCGCTCGGCCACCCTTCGCGGTCGGCCCTCCTCATGGTCGGTCACCTTTCTCGGTCGGCCTTCACCCTACCGGTCTCTCACATCCCTCATTCTTTTCATTATTTCCTTCGTTGGACTAAAGCTGCACTTGGGAATGAGGGACTACTGACATGGGTAGGCCCATAAAGGTTATAGCCCACCATTTAGGGCCCAATACATATCCCAAATACTAGAGCCCAGCACTGCTGAAGCCCCATGTAGCAATAAGAACCAATGACATCAAGACACATGGCAAGAGAAGGGCAAGCTACATCAGCAGACAAAGATCTGCAAAGTTATTGCTACGGCACATCGCCATTAATGAGGCCCCCTTACAGCATTTATTGCGATAACCCCACTCCGTCGGGACGACACGCCCTCACCCTGAACAAGGGAAGCTACAGCATAGACTTTCGGCCAAGGTGACAGGTTGGAAGGGACAATGAAATGATTACCAGAGGATATAAGCAGACGTTGAAGACAAGAAGAGAGTTAAGCTTTTCTATCTCCACTACAAGAAAAGAGGGCAAAAAACACGGAAGCATTTGCGACGGCGTGTTCCCCGTCGCAAAAAATGGTCTTTTGCGACGGCAAAATAAACCGTCGCAAAAAATAGTTTTGGCGACGGCGTTTAACCGTCGGTAATAAAACTGCACGGGCATGTGTTAAAATGCGGAAGTATTAGCAACGGTGTGTTGAACTGCCGCCAAAATTTTTTTTTTTGAGACGGCATAAGTGTGCTGTCGCAAATACTCCACAATTTGCGACGGCAAATGTCCGTCGCGAAAAATTGATTACCAAAACGACGTCGGTTTATTAATAATTAGGTATCATTTGCGACGGTGTAAACCCTCCCGTCGCAAAAAGTAAAAAAAAATTTCCCCCCCTCTTCCCTTTCATCTTGCCGCTCAGTTGGATCGAAATCCCTAAAATTGTTTGAAACAAAATTTCTTTCCCCCAAAATCCCCAAACGAGCTACGGGCGACGAACGGCGAAGGGCTAGCGGTGGTGCGGTGGTGCGGCGACGACGAGCGACGAACGGCGAAGGGCTAGCGGTGGTGCGGCGACGACGAGCGGCGAAGGGCTAGCGGTGGTGCGGTGGTGCTTCGACGACAACAGCTACTCAGGTATGCTCTCTCTCTCTCTCTCTCTCTCTGTATATATATATATATATATATATATATATATATATATATGTATGTATTACCTGTCCAAAAAAAAATAAAAAAATATACATGAATATAAATTTTTTTTTCTATTTGTAAATTTATTTATTTACTATTACTATTTTTTTAATAAAAAAATGACTTTGAAATATCTAGTTGAGGCCCTTTATAATTACTCATAATCTAATTTTATTTTTTTAATACTGTAAATTTTATTTAAAATATCTAGTTGAGTCACTGGGGTTGCATTAGATGGTTTGTTCAAGGTAACTAATGATATATATATATATATATATATATGTTTAAATATAATTATTATACACTATACCTTGTTGAAAATTGATCACCCCACATTAATAAAGAATTTCATGAGTGGTTGCTTAGGGAGGTATTTGCATTACATTCCATTGTAGTTAGGTTGGAAGAATCATTTTCACTAATATGTTTTGGTGCTGCTCCACCAGTGCCTTTTAAACCTCATAACCTATGAAGCACAGATACTTTTAAAAGGGAGTTGTATTTGTGTCTTACGCATATCAGATACCGATACTCTTCAAATTGTCACGGATATGTATCTGATAATTCCTAAATGTATTTGATGCTTGATGTTAATTTTGCGAAGTATCATATACTTTTTTGACACTATAAGTCATGTATCCAAACTATTAATAAATTGAAATTGTGACAATTCTACATGGGTTAGGTTTCTTTCAAGTTTAAATCTTAACTTCAGAGAACTTGAGGGGTCTGTGGGGCTCACCATAGGTTCGGTGTTGATAATCCGAACCATTTATTTTGTAGGGCTCTCTGTGTACATCATTCATAAAAAAATAAGTTGATTTGATAATCGTAGCCTTTTTGTCTTATTGAATTTGTTTCTAAAAAAATTGATGGTTTATCTTCAAATACATACTTGTCGTCCATTTTTTTGAAGACAAACATAATAACATGAAAATGTTAGGATTATCGGATCAACTTAATTTTTTTCATAGATAATATACACGGAGTGTCCTACAAAATGGACGGTTCAGATCGTTGAAACGGGATCCTCGCCACACGAGGCCCTCAAGTTCTCTCAATTTGAGATTATAACAATATCTCCAACTTTCACAATTAAAATTATTTTAATATGTATTAAGGCATGGTTTGGGAACACTCAAATAAGTTATTTAATGATTTATTTTTATCATATTACCCCTCATTTCCATTGAACACACCCCTCTGAGACTATAGTTTACTCCTTCCAGACCCCATTAACTAGACCAATTTTGGTGTAAATCTTGCTTATATTTTTAGTGATGTGAGAAAATTAAATAAATCTTGCTGTATATTTGTGCTTGATTTATTTATTATTTTTGTGTGTTTTCAATTATGTTTGGTCTCAACTCTCACACTGTGGTTTCTTTGGGTGGTGTCTCATATTGAATGGCTTGGTGAAGAACCGAGACTGAGACCAAACAATAGTGAAAAACCGAAACTGAGACCAAACATATCTGTATTCATTTACCTTTATTAAACCTTCTATTTAGACAAACTTAAATAGATGAGTTTTGAGTATTTTTTCGAATAGGTTTGAGTTAAAGGTATTATATTTAGAGTTACTTTGATGAGATATTTTTGTGGATGTGTACAGATGATGGATAAGAGTTGGATTGATTTGCCAAATAGGATGTCGAGCGAATACATTAATGGGATTGATGAATTCCTTGTGTTTGCCTACACCAATAGGGTCGAAGGATCGATGATCAGTTGTCCGTGTAGGAAGTGCGAGAATCGATACTATTTTGTACAAGAGGGTGTACGTGAGCATCTGATTTTGAATGATTTTTTTAAAAAATACAAACATTGGATTAATCATGGGGAATCTTACGTATCTCTGCATGGTAATCGAAAGAATGAAACATTAGCTAATTTAGACATTGGGGATGATATGATTGGAATGATACAAGGGGCTATGGGAAATCCACATGCCGGTACAAGTGTTGAGGGTAATGAACCACAGGGGCATGATCCCTATGCATCTGAACCCCAGCTCGGTCCAAATGCAGAGACTGCAAAGTATTTCAAACTTCTTCAAGATGTACAAAGTGAATTGTATCCGGGTTGTCAGAAGTTCACATCTTTGTCATTCATTGTTTGACTTTTACATTTGAAGGTGCTTAATCAGTGGACAGACAAGTCTGTTGACATGTTGCTTGAGTTATTGAATGAGGCGTTCCCATTGGGTGTGAAACTCCCGGACTCATATTATAAAGCTCAAAAGGTCACAACAGATTTGGGCTTCACGTATGAGACGTGGGATGCATGTCCCAACAGTTGCATGTTGTTTCGAAACGAGGACGCCAATCTTGATAAATGCGTCATATGCAACAGTTCTAGATGGAAATCAAATGGTGATGGTGGTTCAAATGGTCCTAACAAAGGTGGCAAACGAATAGTTGCAAAACAGATGAGGTATTTTCTTTTAAAGCCAAGGTTGCAGAGGTTGTTTATGTCATCCAAGATGGCCAAGTTAATGAGATGGCATGCAGAGGAACGAACTGATGATGCTGTCTTCAGGCATCCTGCTGACTCCCTTGCATGGAAAGATTTTGACCGTCGGAATCTTGACTTTAGTAATGATTGCCGAAGTGTAAGGCTTGGCTTAGCATCTGATGGTTTTAACCCATTCAGAACGATGAACATAGTTCATAGCACTTGGCCTGTTGTGCTCGTTCTATACAACTTGCCGCCATGGATGTGCATGAAGCAACCATTTCTAATTTTAGCCGTGCTTATTGACGGCCCAAAAGGACCTGGTGACAAGATTGATGTGTATATGCAACCGTTGATTGAGGAGTTGAAAGAACTATGGAATGAGGGTGTGTCAACATTTGATGCATCAACAAATCAAATGTTTCAAATGCATGCAGCTTTACTGTGGACAATTAGTGATTTTCCTGCATACGCAAACTTGTCAGGATGGAGCACTAAAGGCGAATATGCATGTCCTTGTTGCAATAAGGAAACTACATCGTGTTGGTTGAAGCATAGTAGGAAACAATCATACTTGGGTCATCGCAGATTTTTACCTACTGGCCATAAATTCCGGAAGGATAAAGTATCATTTGATGGTAGTCGGGAAGTCAGACTCAAACCAAAATTGTTGTCTGGAACTGAGATGTTGCTACAATTAGAATCTGAGGGTATTTTAACCCAATACAAGAGGGATGACCTTATGGAGAGGCATAGGAGACAGGTAGAGAAGGAGAAAGCTGGACATCGCACCCACAGTTGGAAGAAAAAGAGTATCTTTTATGAATTGCCATATTGGGAGCACAATCTAATAAGACACAACCTCGATGTGATGCATATAGAGAAGAATGTTTGTGACAATGTGTTGTGGACAATATTAGGGGTTGCAGGAAAATCGAAGGATGGTGTTAATGCTCGGCGTGATTTACAAGATATGAATATTAGAAAACCCCTACATTTGCAGTTAAGAGGGTCGAATAAAGCCTATTTACCACCAGCACAATTCACGATGACCAAGGATGAGAAAGATTTGTTCTTGAAAGTGTTGAAGGAAGTAAGAGTTCCCGACGGGTATTCATCCAATATATCACGTCGTGTGCGCTCACATGATAGAAGTATTGGGGGTCTTAAGAGCCACGATAGTCATATTCTAATGCAACAACTTATTCCATTGGCTATTCGAAGATCGTTACCGAAGAATGTAATTGAACCCTTGATTGAATTGAGCAATTTCTTTAGACAATTGTGTTCAAAAGTGAATCGTGCGACGGATTTGCAATATATTCAAGATCGTATCGCTATAACACTTTGTCATCTAGAGAAAATATTTCCTCCGAGCTTTTTTGATATAATGGAGCACTTGCCTATACATCTAGCTGATGAAGCCTTATTGGGTGGAGCGATTCAGTTTCGATGGATGTATCCAATTGAGAGGTATCTTCTTACTTTGAAGCAATACGTGCGTAATAGAGCTCATCCTGAAGGATCAATTGCTAAAGGATATCTTATGGAAGAATGCATGAATTTTTGTGCACAATATCTCAATGATGTGGAAACCAAATCTAGTCGACCCGTGAGGAACTACAGTGGTGATGATAATTTGGGTCATGCTATTGGTGAAAACACAAGCTTTTATCTTGATAATACTTCTTGGGTACAAGCTCATCGGTACATCTTATTCAATACAAGCGCGGTTCAACCATTCATAAAGTAGGTTAAGTCACTCACTCAATATTTTATTATGTTTTATTGAATTTTCAACTAAATTTTTTGTATTGCTAAAATTTCAATCTACACAGCAAACACCTTGAAGTACTTAAGCTCAAAATGCCTCGTGTCGACGATCATCAACTTCGGCGTGAACATTTTGAAACTTTTCACATTTGGTTCAAGGAACATGTATGTATTTAACTCTATAGATTCTAGTTACTTAAGTCGATCTACATTTTAAATTTTACATTTTCGTGTTAAATAGGTCCAAACTTTGCGAAGGACTACTGATGTCATATTTTCTGAAGAGATTATTCTATTGGCAAATGGTCCTCATAACCTGGCAAGGAGGTTCAACGGGTATATACTGAATGGGTTTCGGTATCGAGTAAAGGCCATGGATGATCGTCGAGCCACACAAAATTGTGGTGTAGCTTTGAAGGCAGATACCATAAGTTATGCTAGTCGAAAAGACAAGAATCCTCGTCTGGGGTCTGTGTACTATTATGGACAATTGACAGATATTGTTGAGATTCGATATTCCAATGAGAAGAAACATGTGTTGTTTAAGTGTGATTGGATTGACAACATTCACGGAAAGAAAGAAGATGTCTTCAATTTCACGTTGGTGAACTTCAATCATTTGTTGTACCGAGATGATCGAATTACCAATGAACCTTTCATCTTGGCGTCCCAAGCAGAGCAAGTTTGGTATGTTGCAGACCCGTTACAACCAGACTGGCAAGTCGTGGTGAAGATGTCTCAAAGAGGTTTATTTGATATGAGTTCGACTGATCCACAAATCGAGCCATACATGAGCCAACAATTGGAAGAAAATATAATGCTTCGTGATGAAGAAGTTGGTTGGGTGAGGGAAGCCGCAGAAGGGGAAACAGTTGATGTTCAAATAGGCTGATATTTAATCAACATTAGTAATTCAATTAAGGCCAAGGTTGTAGTTAATCATCAATTTCTTAATTTACTTTGTCTTTGTAATTGTATTAGTTCAATTAATGTCATATTATAGTTGATGACAAACCATTGTCTATGTTTCTAATGTCAATTAATGTTATATTGCTTGCAGATTATTATGGGAAGGAAGAGGAAGCCTGATCATCCCCGGCGCATGATGTCTGATGTGCTACATAACAGGACATCAGTAGCACCACCATCAGAGGAGGCATCACATCGGCCAGCATCGGAGGGGCCATTAGTGCCACCACCATCTGAGGGGCCATTAGTACCACCGTATCGACCACCATCAGTGGCACCACAGCAGCTACCATGTACTCAGCCTCCACGCCTACCATCGGTGCGTCCACCATCAGTGGCACCACTGCAGCTATCATCATCAGCTTATGAGCCATCCGCAGGTATATAAATTTGCTTTGATTTGTATGAAAATTATTTACACATACATTTATTTATGCTCATTATATATAACTTGTTTATTCTCATTGTATTTTGCAGACCCTTCGACTTCTTCACAGCCCACCTCAGGTTTATTTGATATGATTTGTATTCACATTATTTAAATTTGCATTTGTTTATTACCATTGCATATTGTTTATTATTATTGTATATCGCAGGTCATGTTAGTTCTTCATCAACCTCGACTAGGCGTGGTAGAGGATGTGCCAAGGGCATTAAAGAGTGGGGTACTGGTAAAAAGCTGGACATACAATTTGATGGAAATTACTGCCCAATAGGGGATAACGTGGCCAAGTTAACTACTCAACTTGGCATTATTGTGCGGAATGGTAACATTGTTCCTCTTACTTTTCTTGACTGGAACAATGTGCCTGATGATATTGTTGATGCTATCTGGAAGGATGTGAAGGTAAAAGTATATTTTTGTCCACAAATTCGAATTCCAAATTTGTGTTATACTTAGCCTTAAACTTTGAAATTGTGTTTTATAGGACAATTTGAATATATGTCCAGAGGAGTACAAGCCAATCTGCATGAAAAACTGCAACAGCATATGGAAGGATCACAAGAACAAGCTTAAGGCTAAGTATTTCAAGCCTAGAAGTTCTGATCCTAATCTGAAGGATGATGTTCCTATGAACGTTGTGCCAAGCCAGTGGGAACAACTTGTGGAGTATTGGCGTACTTCCGATGCTGAGGTATACAATTACGTTATATTTATGATATGTAAACATACAAATCATATTTACATACTTACATTTGTTGAACCTGTTATAGAAAATTGCAAGTAGGAACGCTAAAAATCGGCGAGCTCACGGCATAGCTCATACCACAGGGCGTACTACTTTCTCTCAGATACGGCATGAGGTTTACATTTTATTGTTTTATTTTTGTATATAAACAAACATTGTATATTTGCAAATTATTTGGATTCTAATTTTCATATTTCTAAAAAAAATGTAGATGACCAGTAAGGGGGAGTCTACTGATAAGATGAATGTTTGGCTTATGACACGTAGAGTAGATGACCCAGAGGTTATCCAGACCTTGGTAGTTTCCAAACACCTTTGATTGTATTTAAAGTTTATTTTTTGTGTGTCAACCATCTTAATTTGGCATATACTTGTATGTCTTATTCAATACAGGATGAGTTTAATCGTCAACTCTCTATGCTACCTGAGGATGGTCGGACTTTGGAGGCTAGGAATGCCATTTTCCATGAGTTGATAGGTCATGACGGACATGGATATTGTCGCACATACGGGAGAATTGTGCCTCGGAGAGCGGTGTATAAAGATGGTGCTGGGCCATCACAGTCAACACCCCAGCCATCGACTATTGATCAGATCACGCAGCAGGTTCGTGCAGAGCTAAGGGATGAGTTGAGGGAGGAGCTGCGAGCAGAGTTCTCTACACATTTACAGCAGATGAGAGCTGAGATGATGGCCCTTGTGTCACAAGGGGCGAGTGTGGATCCCAACAGACAGGTTCCATATAAATTAAATTGTTTGATAGTTCAATTTTCACTCAAGATTATGTATAAAATTCGAATAAGATTAACACATTATGCATTGACTAACATAGGTTCCTGATGCATCGAGTGGCCACCGGGCATTTAGGGAATCTGCAGAATATGAGAATCCATATACACTACCACCAGAAGATCAGGTATAAAATGTATCTTTGCATTCTAAGCTAAAATGTATATTTGCATTCTTTACATTCTAAGTTAAGAGACTTGTGGGAGAAGACGGGACTAGTTAGAGCCGGATTTAGCACGAAACTTGGCACACACGACCTCCTAGGCATGAGAGACTTGTGGGAGAAGACGGGGGTCGAATCGGGTTCCCGGTTTGGGAGTTAGAGCCGGATTTCACTTTAGGCAAACTAGTTCCTTAAGAAACTTGAATTCGAGGAGTTAATGCCCCAAAATCACCAAATCGCGTCGGTTTAGGACGAAACTTGGCACACACGACCTCCTAGGCACGAGAGACTTGTGGGAGAAGACGGGGCTCGAATCGGGTTCCCGGTTTGGGAGTTAGAGCCGGATTTCACTTTAGGCAAACTAGTTTCTTAAGAAACTTGAATTCGAGGAGTTAATGCCCCAAAATCACCAAACCACGTCGGTTTAGGACGAAACTTGGCACACACGACCTATTAGGAACGGGAGACTTGTGGGAGAAGACGGGGCTCGAATCGGGTTCCCGGTTTGGGAGTTAGAGCCGGATTTCACTTTAGGAAAACTAGTTCCTTAAGAAACTTGAATTCGAGGAGTTAATGCCCCAAAATCACCAAACCGCGTCGGTTTAGGATGAAACTTGGCACACACGACCTCCTAGGCACGAGAGACTTGTGGGAGAAGACGGGGCTCGAATCGGGTTCCCGGTTTGGGAGTTAGAGCCGGATTTCACTTTAGGCAAACTAGTTCCTTAAGAAACTTGAATTCGAGGAGTTAATGTCCCAAAATCACCAAACCGCGTCGGTTTTGGACGAAACTTGGCACACACGACCGCCTAGGCACGAGAGCCTTGTGGGAGAAGACAGGGCTCGAATTGGGTTCCCGGTTTGGGAGTTAGAGCCGGATTTCAGTTTAGGCAAACTAGTTCCTTAAGAAACTTGAATTCGAGGAGTTAATGTCCCAAATTCACCAAACCGCGTCGGTTTAGGACGAAACTTGGCACACACGACCTCCTAGGCACGAGAGACTTTTGGGAGAAGACGGGGCTCGAATTGGGTTCCTGGTTTGGGAGTTAGAGCCGGATTTCACTTTAGGCAAACTAGTTCCTTAAGAAACTTGAATTCGAGGAGTTAATGTCCCAAAATCACCAAACCGCGTCGGTTTAGGATGAAACTTGGCACACACGACCGCCTAGGCACGAGAGACTTGTGGGAGAAGACGGGGCTCGAATCAGGTTCCCGGTTTGGGAGTTAGAGTCGGATTTCACTTTAGGCAAACTAGTTCCTTAAGAAACTTGAATTCGAGGAGTTAATGTCCCAAAATCACCAAACCGCGTCGGTTTAGAACGAAACTTGGCACACACGACCTCCTAGGTACGAGAGACTTGTGGGAGAAGATGGGGCTCCAATCGGGTTCCCGGTTTGGGAATTAGAGCCGGATTTCACTTTAGGCAAACTAGTTTTTTAAGAAACTTGAATTTGAGGAGTTAATGCCCCAAAATCACCAAACCGCGTCGGTTTAGGATGAAACTTGGCACACACGACCTCCTAGGCACGAGAGACCTGTGGGAGAAGACGGGGCTCGAATCGGGTTCCCGGTTTGGGAGTTAGAGTCGGATTTCACTTTAGGCAAACTAGTTCCTTAAGAAACTTGAATTCGAGGAGTTAATGTCCCAAAATCACCAAACCGCGTCGGTTTAGGACGAAACTTGGCACACACGACCGCCTAGGCACGAGAGACTTGTGGGAGAAGACGGGGCTCGAATCGGGTTCCCGGTTTGGGAGTTAGAGCCGGATTTCACTTTAGGCAAACTAGTTCCTTAAAAAACTTGAATTCGAGGAGTTAATGTCCCAAAATCACCAAACCGCGTCGGTTTAGGACGAAACTTGGCACACACGACCTCCTAGGCACGAGAGACTTGTGAGAGAAGACGGGGCTCCAATCGGGTTCCCGGTTTGGGAGTTAGAGCCGGATTTCACTTTAGGCAAACTAGTTTCTTAAGAAACTTGAATTTGAGGAGTTAATGCCCCAAATTCACCAAACCGCGTCGGTTTAGCACAAAACTTGGCACACACGACCTCTTAGGCACGAGAGACTTGTGGGAGAAGACGGGGCTCGAATCGGGTTCCCGGTTTGGGAGTTAGAGCCGGATTTCACTTTAGGCAAACTAGTTCCTTAAGAAACTTGAATTCAAGGAGTTAATGCCCCAAATTCACCAATCGGCGTTGGTTTAGCACAAAACTTGGCACACACGACCTCCTAGGCACGAGAGACTTGTGGGAGAAGACGGGGCTCCAATCGGGTTCCCGGTTTGGGAGTTAGAGCCGGATTTCACTTTAGGCAAACTAGTTCCTTAAGAAACTTGAATTCGAGGAGTTAATGCCCCAAATTCACCAATCGGTGTCGGTTTAGCACGAAACTTGGCACACACGACCTCCTAGGCACGAGAGACTTGTGGGAGAAGACGGGGCTCCAATCGGGTTCCCGGTTTGGGAGTTAGAGCCGGATTTCACTTTAGGAAAACTAGTTCCTTAAGAAACTTGAATTCGAGGAGTTAATGTCCCAAAATACCAAACCGCGTCGGTTTAGGATGAAACTTGGCACACATGACCGCCTAGGCACGAGAGACTTGTGGGAGAAGACGGGGCTCGAATCGGGTTCCCGGTTTGGGAGTTAGAGCCGGATTTCACTTTAGGCAAACTAGTTCCTTAAGAAACTTGAATTCGAGGAGTTAATGTCCCAAAATCACCAAACCGCGTCGGTTTAGGACGAAACTTGGCACACACGACCTCCTAGGCACGAGAGACTTGTGGGAGAAGACGGGGCTCCAATCGGGTTCCCGGTTTGGGAGTTAGAGCCGGATTTCACTTTAGGCAAACTAGTTCCTTAAGAAACTTGAATTCGAGGAGTTAATGTCCCAAATTCACCAAACCGCGTCGGTTTAGCACGAAACTTGGCACACACGACCTCGTAGACATGAGAGACTTATGGGAGAAGACGGGGCTCGAATCGGGTTCCCGGTTTGGGAGTTAGAGCCGGATTTCAGTTTAGGCAAACTAGTTCCTTAAGAAACTTGAATTCGAGGAGTTAATGCCCCAAATTCACCAATCGGCGTCGGTTTAGCACGAAACTTGGCACACACGGCCTCCTAGGCACGAGAGACTTGTAGGAGAAGACGGGGCTCGAATCGGGTTCCCGGTTTGGGAGTTAGAGCCGGATTTCACTTTAGGCAAACTAGTTCCTTAAGAAACTTAAATTCGAGGTGTTAATGCCCCAAATTCACCAATCGGCGTCGATTTAGCACGAAACTTGGCACACACGACCTCTTAGGCACGAGAGACTTGTGGGAGAAGACAGGGCTCGAATTGGGTTCCCGGTTTGGGAGTTAGAGTCGGATTTCGGTCTAGTCAAAATTATTTACTAAACTATCTTTCTAATTATATAGTAGTTAATTTTTTTATATTTTTCTGTAATTAAAATATTAACACCATTATATTGTTATTAATTATTTTTATTTTGTTTTTTTCAGATATTTCCTGAGTAGCAGTTTGCTTCGTGTGGAATGTGGACATGTAAAGATTATGACCAACTTCTGTTTTTGTAACCCACGAAAGAATCAAGTCGAAAACTTTTTGTTTTGATTTTGATTTTGATTTATGTTATTTAAATTTGTGAACAACATTATGTATGTATCATGTGACCAACATTATGTATTTTCATCATTTGCCAACTTTTGTTTATGTATGTATTTATATTATTATGTAATTTTTGGGTTTTTTTGTAGTTATTTTTCATTTGCCAACATTAGTTATTTTATTTATGTATTTATATTATTATATCATTTGCCAACATTACAGGTTATTTTTATATTTTTAATAATTGTAAAACAGGTTTTTTTTTTTTTTTTGAGATGGCAGCACACCCCGTCGCAAAAAAAAAAAAAAAAAAAATTGCCAGGCTTTTTGCGACGGCAGCCATACTGTCGCAAAAGGTATGAAATTTATTTGAAAAACAAAGCTTTAGCGACGGTATAATTGCCGTCGCCAATAGTCATTAGCGACGATTCAGGTTGCCTTCGCTAATAGTCAAAAGCGACGATATTTTTTAGTGACGGGATTTTTGCCGTCGTAGAAACCTATTTTAGCGACGGAAAGCTTGTGCCGTCGCAAAAAAACCCATTTTTTCATCCATTATTGGCGACAGAAAATTGCCGTTGCAAAAGAGAAAATTTCCCGTCGCAAAAACAATGGCGACGGCACTTGCCGTCGCTAAAACTCTTTTGCAACCCCCTTTGTTGCGACCCCTACTTGCCGTCACAAAAAGGAAAATTACCGTCGCAAATAGCTTTTGAGACGGGCCGTCGCAAAAAACAGTTTTTTTTGTAGTGCTCTAATCTATCTCTACAATCCACTTCTCTTTCTAACTTGCTCGTCGGAGGGTTCGCTGGGGACTCCCCGTTCCCCGTTGAACTCTTGTGCAGGTTCTCTGGTGGGCTCGATCACTCGGATACCGGTTGGAGAAGCGTGGATCAGTCCGACCCGTCCAAGTCTCTTGTTGTAACATCACTTTTTTTTTTTTTTGTCTAACTCAATTTGTTTTTTCTTTGTGAGTTTCGAGAATATTTCCATTCATACGTCCTCCCTATGAATCAAAGATACAACCTTTGCAGAAGCAAAACCTTTAATGCATGGCCTTGTTTTGTCCAACCTGTTGATTCTTTTCAAAACTATTCAGTTTGGTATTTTTAAAAATAAGTTTTTTAGTTTTCAATTTGTATTTTTTTAACATTTTAATCTAATTTTTTTTAAATCAACTTAACCTAAATACACTTAAAAGTATAATATTTATAAAAAATATTTAAAAATTTAAATACAACAAAATACAAAAATGTACTATTTTTTAAATATATTTTTTGTAATCAATGAATTTCAAAATATTTTTGCATAAATATTTTACTTTTTAAATGTAATTAGATATAGTAAATCTAAAAACTAAAAAGAGAGGTTGAAATATAAAAAAATAATAAAAGCAAAAAAATATAAACTAAAAATTTTAAAAATTCCAAACCAAATAGTCAGTAAAATAGGCGGTTCTAATTTTAAAATCAACAATTATGATTGGATTGTAATAAAATGTATGACAAAATTGAATTCGGCCCTATTTAAATTTTAAATTTAATATTTATCAGATATGACTCATAACAATTATATATATATATATATAAAATGAATTATTGCATGTTGTTGATATGGTTGAACAAAGACAAATGATATATACACAAAAGTAAAACAAAATTGTGAAGAAAGTATAATGTGTAATTGAGATTTATTTTAAGTGTTGTATAATTTATATTTAAAATAAATTTAAATTACACAATGTACTTTTTGTGTATTTTTTTAATGTATTAATTCTATAATTATAGCATTATTGTTTAGGCTTTGTTTGGTATAACCTATATAGGCCTAGCCTAGTTGGCTACCATACCTTCCTTAGGGTTTAGTCCTAAGGAGGTCATGGATTCAATTCTCCTTAGAGGGGTTGAATTAAGGGAGTGCAAGCACTTAAGCGCTTTGCCAAGGATGGGGAGATTCTTCCATAGGTGCTAATCTAACACCTAACAACTAATATTTGCCGATCAAAAAAAAAAAAAATGCTCTTATTTGACTCATATCACCTCTTTAACATCTCTTTGTAAAAAATCAAAAACCCCTTAATAAAATAATGGATATGAGCCAATTGGATCACGTAAAGAAAAAGAAAAAGAAAAAGAAAAAGAAGAAGAAGAGAGACATATTTAAGTTAAAAAAAATGACTTTTGTGCGATGTGAATGTAGATCGATAGAAAATTTTAATACTTGCTAGTTGCTAAATTACGACTGCTTCTTCTATAAATAGACATGCAGGACACAACAACCCCATCATCCCTTATCCAAGAATAAGAGTAATATATCATCCCATATTGCTCCTTTTCTTCTATTGAGAGAAAAACATGTTGTCACTAGGAGTAGTTTTGAGCACTTTCGTGGTAGCATTGGTTACCATATTCATAACTCATTGGGTTCACAAATGGAGGAATCCCAAATGCGAAAATGGTGTTCTTCCACCGGGTTCCATGGGTCTCCCTCTCATCGGAGAGACCATTCAGCTCCTTATTCCCAGTCGATCATTAGAGCTCCATCCCTTCATTTCTAAGAGAGTCCAGAGGTAGTATACATAATTAAATTTGTAAAAAAAAAAAAGGGTCTTCAGAAACAGTTTGTAAACAAGTTTTCTATTTATTTATTTCATTATTAAAGTGTAATTATTTGTTGTCTTTTGTTTTTCTGATTGTGTGTAGATATGGGCCGGTGTTTCGAACTAATATAGCGGGTAAACCGGTAGTAGTAACAACCGATCCAAAATTCAATCATTACATCCTTACGGAAGAAGGGAAATCGATTGAACTATGGTACTTGGATACGTTCACAAGCATGTTGCCGATATATGCAGTGGGCAATGTTCAAAAGTACATAAGAAACACTACTTTGAGTCGGTTTGGCGTTGAGGGCATCAGAGTGAATTTGCTCTCTCAAATCGAACAAGTCATTCAGACAACTCTACGTCATTGGTCTACTAACCAAATTGTTGATGTCAAACATGACGCTGCAAGTGTACGGAAAAAAATAAAAATTCAAGCTCATTAATTTGATCTTTGATTAATCAGCCTTAATTTATGGTGCTTAATTTCATTTGTCTCTATTTGGTCATTACAGATGATTTTTGACTTCACATTGAAGCAGTTGATTAGCTATGATTGGGAAAAATCATCTGAGAAACCGCTAAGTAAGAGATTTTCTAGCTTATTACACGGTCTTTTGTGCCTTCCCTTAGACATTCCCGGTACTACATTCCACCAAACAGTAAAGGTAGTAGCTCAAAGAGAAATTATGACTTTGTTTTTGAAGAGATATATGTATATATTGAGAGATAGTTCCCAAGTTTTATATATGTGTTTTTATCTTGTTCAATATTCAGGACCGAAAGGAGATGCTAAGCATAATGAGGGATGCCATAGTGGAGAGAATGAATTCCCCTAACAAGATTCAAATGGACTTTCTTGATACAGTCATGGAAGACTTGAAAACTCAGAAGTTTGTGACTCCCGATTTCCTATCCAACTTTATGTTTGGAATTTTATTTGCCAACTATGAGCCCATCACTTCAGTTATACTATTGAGTTTGAAGTTACTCTCAGAGCATCCTTCGATTTTAGAGGAGCTAACAGTACGTTTGCACTCCTAAATTTTAACTAATTGACACGATTGTTGATTGCTTTTTCAATTTTGGTTGATAAATGATTTAGTAGAACTCTCCATGCATATAAATTTGTGATATTAATGATTGTTTACTTTTATCAGGCTGAAAATGAAGCAATCATTAGAAATAGGAAGAATCCAGATTCTCTACTTTCATGGGAAGAATATAAATCGATGACTTTTACACTTAATGTACGTTTGTACGATGATCTCAATTTCTTTTGTTTTCTGCCTCAAAAGGATTAATTAATTGAAATTTTATTCTTACTTTACTAATGATGTGTATTTCTTATTAATATGTGAAATTGCAGGTTGTGAACGAAGTTCTTAGGTTGGGAAACGTAGCTCCAGGGTTGTTAAGAAGAGTAACAAAAGATATCAAATTCAATGGTATGTATTATAAATTCCATCATAATAACATCAATTAGCTCCACATCTTTATTTTTTATTACAAATATAAGGTCCATATAATAGAATTTGAAATATTTATTGCTTAAAAACTTGACAGGATATACAGTTCCAGTTGGCTGGGCCATTATGATTGTTACTTCTGCTCATCAACTGAATCCAGAGGCCTTTAAAGATCCAGTTAAATTTAATCCATCACGTTGGAAGGTGCATCTTGAGCTTTTAAATTTTTTTAAAATTTTTTTTTTTGGTTTCAGAAAGGGATCGCATGAGAGATTTTAAAATTTTTACTCCTGCACATCATTTTGATGCCTTAATTGTTCTAATGTTTAAAATAGTGACATTGATTATTAAATGATGAATTATACTAACAATCCCTATAGTTTGGGACTTGTGTGGTCCCCGACTTTTCATGTGTGATACATTTGACCCTGAATTTTGAATCTTATTTCAAATAAGGACAATTGAAGATACCATTGCTCAATTTCAAGGACAAAGTCTTCAATTTGATAAAATATAAACTAATTTGATAAAAATAAATGTCAAAAAAATATTTTTGAATTTTTAATAATTATTTCTACTCACCAAAAATAAAATTATGTAAAACTAATAAATCTTTTACACATTTATTTATATATTTCTATCAAAGTAATTTTTATTACGTGTTTGGATAATGATCATGTAATGAACGATTGTTTTTATTTTCATTAAATTAGTTTCTGTTTTTCCAAAAGTCAAACATGGCGATAACTTTGATATCATTATCAAACCAATTCATTAAATCAAAAAATTTAAAACTAAAAACATTTTATATATTAAATATATCGATTACACATTAAAAGCTTAACAACTATCCATTACATGGTCATCATCCAAACACATAATAAAAATTAATTTGGTAAAAATAAAATTAAATAAATGTGTAAAAGATTTATCAATTTTATATAATTTTATCTTTAGTGGATACAAATAATTTTTAAAAATTTAAAAATATTTTTTTGACATTTATTTTTGTCAAATTTGTTTATATTTTTATCAAATTGACGATTTTACCCTTAAAATTGAGCAATTGTATTTTCAACTGTCCTTATTTGGTACAAGATTCAAAATTTAGGATTCAATGTGTCACAATTAAAAAGTCAGTGATTAAACAAGTCTCAAATTATAGGGACTGTTAATGTAATTTGCCCATCATTAAAAGAGGGCATTGACAAGTATTGACATTGCACCTTAATTATTGGAAAATAGGACCTTGATCCAACTGTGATATCAAAGAATTTTATGCCTTTTGGAGGAGGGATGAGACAATGTGCAGGAGCAGATTATGCTAGGGCGTTTGCATGCTCCTTTCTACATGTATTGGTCACCAAGTATAGGTAAAACATTTTTTCTTTTTGCTTCTCTTCTTTGTTTTTTCGTTTTTAATTTCTACTTGTGTTACTCAAGCTTGTTAACAAAGAGTAGTATTTGTTTTCAAATTAATTTGTGATTTTATTTTGGATATACAGTTGGACAAAAGTCAAGGGAGGAAATATTTCTCGGAGACCCGTTTTGGATTTTGTAGATGGCCTTCATATCAAAATCACAGAAAAGAGCAACTGAATGGGATAATATTTCAGAGAAGCAAAAACCTGTTCTGCCTTATAGCCTTACGTGCACTATTTTTTCTTGGTTGCTTTGTTTTAGTTTTTTTGTTATGTAATTCATACTGTTATGTTGTTCAAAACTACATACTGTTCTGAAATGGCTACCCCATGTTTGTGATATGTATGTATACCTTTCATTAATAAAGTTTTTTTTTTTTTTTACTGATCAAAAAATAAATAAATAAATAAATAAATAAATAAACTATGCTCTATGCATAAACAATATTGCTTCCTTTGTACTTCGGTAAAAAAATTTCTGAATACTTTCCTTGACCATTGAATGAGCACTATAGTTTGCTGTCATTCCTCTTGTTGTTTGGCTTCATTGAGCAATTAAATTTACAAATAACGAAAATCTCTATCTGTTTCCTGGGATTTTTTTCTTCTTCTTTTGTACAACCTCATCATGATAGTACTCCGAAAATGTTGAATAATTTTCCAACATGAAAAATACTATTAATTACTACATTAGGAGGAAGTTTCTCACCCTTCACCTTCTAAAGTCGGGACAAACTCTTGGGAATGAGATATCAAATGTCTCAGTTAGTGAATATTTAAATCTTTAATTATTTTATTTTATAGAAACTAATCACAGAACCTTCATGTGCATGTGAAGTCCACAAAATTTGAGATATAATTGATATTAACCTTTTTAAAAATGAGAATTGTAAATTAATAAAAAAATAAAATAAAGTGGAAGTTAATGTAAAAATATGTACATGTAAATAGAATTTGTGTTATGGTACAAGTAAAATTACAAATTTTAATTGCACCATAGCACAAGAGTACTTACATTACATCTTCATACCAACTAACCAACCAAAACAAGTCTTAAATCTTATCAAATGGGACCGGTTACATGAATCCTTCTTCTCTACTCGATTCTATCAAAGATCATTGCGTTAGTAAAATTTAGGAGATTCATATATCTATTTACTATATTACCCCATATCAATTTAGGTTTACCCTTCCCCTAACACTTTTATTTACCGTTATTGTATCTTTTCTTTTCACTACTGCCTCTGTTAGTTTCCGTTGTATATGACCAAACCATCTCAATCTATTCTCTTTCTCAACTCATCTTTTATCCGCACTACTCCTATACATTCTTGAATATATTCATTCCTAACTTTATATTTTTTAATCTTGCTACGGGAAATTATTCAATGCTCCCGGAGCACCACGTGTCTATACTCCAAACCAATCACCAATTAGTTAGCCACATGTTGTTCCCCCATTCTTAACATAAATCGTGGGCCCTTGTGTCTCTCCACCAATCAAAACCTTATGGAGCACCACGTGTCCATACTCCGGAAGTACTGAATAATCACCCTCTTGCTACACATCCACCTTAGTATACTCATCTCAACAACACTCATATTATCTAAATGTTGTTACTTAGTTTCTTAACATTCCATCCTATACAACATCACTGGCCTAATAGCCATTCTATTGAACTTTTCTTTTAGTTTAGTTGGTACTCATTTATCGCACAATATCCCAGACGCACTCCTCCACTTAAACTACCCCACCTTAATTTTATATACCAAATCCGTTCCAATCTTCCCAGTTGTTGTGATATTTGATCATAAATAACGAAAATATTCACTCGTAGGTAATTCTTGGGTCTCAATCTTTACTTCTTCACTGCTTCCATTGTTACTGTTATTAAAATTACACTCATGTACTATGTCTTAGTTCTGTTTATCCTAAATTCTTTAGATTCAAGTGTTTCTCTCCAAATCTCCAACTTAGTGTTCACTCATTTTCTAGTCTTATTCACTAACACAACATCATCTGCAAAAATTATACACTATGGCACATCATCATGAATATTTCTTATCAACTCATTCATAATTAAAGTAAAAAGATAAAGACTTAAAATTGATTCTTGGTGTAACCCTACAGTAATTAAAAATTCATCTGTCTCTCTAAGAGGTAATATAATAGTAATTCTCACACCTTCATACATATCCCTAAATCTTATTAATGTAATTTTTTTTCTTCCCTTTCTTCTCTAACACCCACTACATTACATTTTCATATATTTACAATTATTTTCATTTGAGTGCCTATTTAAAACTTAAGTGGCCTTTACAATATTTTGACTGGACTCCTTGCCATGTCCTTTTCCATACAAAAATTATTCGATGTGGTTTATAACAATGGCGGTAATTAACTCCTTTTTATGACTTTTACAACGGGCCTTTTCAAATTACGAAAATGGAATAGATTTATCAAACAAAAATGTCATAGACTTGAAAAAATAAAATAAAATAAAATAATCAAATATTGAAAACAATAACCACATGTGATGTTGGTATCACATCTATTTGAGTACTGAATAAAATATTTGATAATTTTTTTTTGGAGTTCTTAACATTTTTATTTTTTTTGGTAGTTCTTGACATTGATCTTATCAAAATTTGACTTGATCTTGAATTAAGTCTATATTTATGTTGTTAAGTTTGCTTAAATTAAAATAAAAAAATTTGAAATCTGCCCATATAAACCAAATATTGTTTAATAAGAATATTTTTGTCAAATTTTAAAATAAAAAAATATATTTACTCTAAATATTTGAATATCTCTTTAACCATTTCAAGATTAGGATTTCAAAATTTGTAAACAATTCATTTAAATGCTTGTAATACATATTTATACTATTAATTATATATACACTAGTACTACAGGTTTGAAAAGATTAATGTTATATAAGCATAATTTTGTATAAAACATTCATACAGAATAATAAGATATTTTTGTGATCTATTTATTTGAGAGACAAAATATCCATTATTGTATCATAAATCAATTTTTTCTTGAAAACTGACTGTTTGTATAATGACTCTTGAAGCCACAGCTAACTTGTAAAACTTGGCGGGCAGATTCTGTAATTTAATATTTGGATTTAGTCAACCAAACTAATTTAATTTAATTATGTCGAAACAATGACACAGACCCAACTGTCAAAATATCCTTCATTGGTGGTCTATCTTTTAATATAATTTATTTATTTATTTAGTATTATTATTTTTAAAAATAATATTAATAATAGTAACAAATGTATTTATTTATTTATTTTTTTTTTTTATGCAAGTAACAAATGTATCTTAATTATTGCTATATTTATTTGTGTAGGGCAGATTCTATAATTTAATAGTTGGATTTTGTCAACGAAACTAATTATGCCGAAACAATGACACCGAACCTGTCAAAATATCCTTCATTGGTGGTCTATCTTTTAATATAATTTATTTATTTATTTATTTAGTATTATTATTTTTAAAAATAATATTAATAATGGTAACAAATGTATCTTCAAAGATAACAAATATATTAGGTAGACACTATAGTAGGTGGACCCTATATATCAAGTGATGAATCTCACATCCGAATTTTGAACCTTAATTGATATATTTATTGCTATATTTATTAGTGTAATTTTGTAACGAAATCGGCCAAGGACATGGTAATCTTATATTATTTTATTTTTTTATCTCGAAATACCACTACAGGAGTTCACACTTTTGCTGACTAAATTTTTGGTCGGCAAAAGTTATCCGCGACTAATTTTTTTGGTCGCCACTTTGGTCGCCAATTGAGAGTCGCGAAAAGTAATTAGTGACTAAAAAGTTTTTCAGTCGGGAAAAAGTTCTATTTGCCGACTAAATTTTTGGTCGCTAAATATATAATTACTGTGACTTATCCATTTTGTAGCTAAAACACTTTAGTCGTCAAAAGTGATATTTTTCTGACTAAATATGTTAGTCGCTAATTATACTATTCCTCGACTAAACATGTTAGTTGCCAAAAGTAACATTTCCCGACCAAATCGGTTAGTCGCCAAAAGTAACATTTTCTGACCAAATTGGTTAGTTGCCAAAAGTAATGTTTGCACGACTAAAACTTTACTCGGCAATAGGCCTATTCACGACCAAACTCTTTGGTTGCTAAAATTAATAATTTTACCGACTAATTATTTAGTTGCCAAATATACCCTTTTGCCGACCAACATTTTGGTCGCCAAATGTGAGTGGTCATACACCGACAAACAACTTTAGTCAGCAAAAATATTACTCATCTTCCCCGACTAATCATTTGGTCGCCAAAAGAGGGAAAACAAAACCAATTTTTAGTCGCAAATTCAATTCTTTTTGTTTATCAAAATATAATAATCCATCAAATCCATTCAATATAACCTGTAATTTGCAAGAATCATTTAAAACAACAAAATCAATTGAATCATGAACATCCAACAAAATACATAAATCATCAAATCCTTAATCTGTTTAATTAAAGTCATCAATTATTATAAGTTTCCATCTACAAGTAATTCCAAACTACATAACCATTCAATTAAAAGTCATGTAATCTATATAATCATCTAATTCACATCTATCTAGCATAAAAAATTTAAAACATAACAAGTACTTGTTATTATATTTTAAATTTTAATCCATGCTCATTTATCTAAAAATATAACTACTAGTCTATCCAAATATTTTCTATACATATCTATCCAAAAATATATAATCCTTCAAAAAATGTAACAAGTGCCAACTAATCCTGTACAATTCAGCTTCATGCATGAGTTCATCCATCTATACCAAAGAAAAACAAAAATATTGTCAGGTACTTTTTTTATGACAATATTTGCACATCAAATGATTATAAAATTGGACAAAAAATGAAAAATGTCCAAGGAAAGTAAAGGTAATATGAACAAATTAAATGACTATCAATACCATTTTATAAATAAAACAACATTCATATGTATATATCCAATCAACACTACAATTCTATCAATATCATCATTTCCAATGTTTGTCGTCTAGTTTTAATACCAACCACATCCCTAGACTTTTTCATTTGTGGTCTTTACTCAAATAAGGCTTTTTTTTTATTGTTCTTTATAGAAATGTTAGTTTTTGTTACTATTTCAGGAATTGTGGAAAAAGTGATGTTTTGTTGCTCTCACAAGTGTGTTTAATCTAGGCCGATGTGACTGTGATGATCTCGGGGCTGTTTGGATGCTATTTTCAATTTTCGCCCCCATACGGCTCGTTTTTGCCTTTTTCTCTCACATTTTTTTGTCTATATCTCTAACCGTATATCCTATCGATGCGCTGCTTGCTCTCATAAGTTTGTTTAATCTAGGCCTAGGTGACCGTTATGATCTAGGCCTAGGTCACTCACCTGTTATTTCAAGTCCATGTACTTCGGTGATAAAATCCAACAATGGTTTCACCAAGATCCATATCCTTAATAATTCTAGCATCAGACTTGATTTCCAAGCTCAAATCAAAACTACTCAATCCAAATACCATCTATAGAAAATCTCGAGCAGCTCCATGACCATATTTATTATGCAAGGCAAAAAATATAAAAGCTAAATTCTATCAAAACTCTTCAAAAACAAAAAAAGGTGTAACCTCACACAGACTCTAGATCTTGGTACCATTCTGTTCGTAAAAAGTATTTTCCATCTTGAAAAGTTACTTCTGTTGCAAGAAAATTTTCCAACAAGATTTCAATGATAGCAACCAACTAAACTAACTGTCATAGTCAAAATAAATTCGTCAAGAAGATGACAGATTGATCTAAAAAAAGAACTATTTTACAAGCATAGATAAGAATTTTGATAGTCACAGTCAACAAAGAGTATGCTTACATGAAAGAATTCTATAATTTTCGGGATAAGCTAAGAATATCAAATAATTTAAATGATATCTACTTTAGAGTTCATAAGCATACCTCTTCCTCAAGTACTGCATGGCGAGCAATACCAGCTTTCATTGCTTTAGTCTTTTCCGGTTTGCCAAACAATAGAGAGAATTCCATTTGTTTTTCACACCATTCCTAATGTTAACATGAAATGAAGATGAATGTGAGATAAATCTAATCAATTTCCTTGCACCAAAACTAAAAGAAAAAAAAATAACATTTCCATGTTAAGAAAAAATTTCAAAAAAAAAAAAAATGACAAAACATTTACATACAAAATCATAATGTGAAAATGATTACCAGGTTTTCAAGAGTCAAGGATGCCTTATTCTTATAGGATTACGGATTAATGCAGTGATAGCTAATAATTAACTTGAGTGCACACAACTACTAAAATATATTAATTTATATTTTCAAGTCCTAAGGAACCAGAGTCCCACCAACTCTACAATTTTCAAGTCCTAAAGAACCATCCACATTTTTCTCTGTTTCCCTCACCTTTTCCTTTCCCTTTCAAATTCCTATCCAAATTCACGATCTAAACATAACCTAAATAATTCCAGAAAATATGAAGTCTTTTTTTGCCAAATTCTCTGTGTACTAGCTTAATAAAGTGCAGCCAGAAAATACTTATAATAAATTGTAGATCAGTAAATTATAGAATTCACTGTATAGAATGCCAAAAAAAATGCATAATTTGTTATAAGATTCTAGGGTTAATTACACTAATAGTCCCTATAGTTTGGGACTTGTGTCACTTTGGTCCTTGACTTTTCAATTGTGACACATTTGACCATGAATTTTGAATATTGTTCCAAATAAGGACAATTGAAAATATTATTAGATTTTTCAAGGGTAAAATCGTCAATTTGATAAAATATAAACTAATTTGACAAAAATAAATGTCAAAAAAATATTTTTAATTTTTTTAAAATTATTTTTATCCACGAATGATAAAATTATGTAAAATTAATAAAAATTACATGATTAATTTTTTAAAATTAATTTTACATGATCATCATCCAAACACATAATAAAAATTAATTTGGTAAAAAAAAAAAATAAATGTCTAAAAGATTTATCAATTTTACATAATTTTATTTTTAGTAGGTAGAAATAATTTTTAAAAATTCAAAAATATTTGTTTGACATTTATTTTTGTCAAATTAGTTTATATTTTATCAAATTGACAATTTTACCCTTGAAAAATCTAATTATATATTCAATTGTCCTTATTTGGAACAAGATTCAAAATTCAAGGTCAAATATGTCACAATTGAAAAGTTAGGGACCAAAGTGACACAAGCCCCAAACTATAGGGACTATTTGTGTAATTTGCCCAAGATTTTCTAATATTCACGGACCTTCATTGAAAACTAGTGGACATCTGGCAACGTCTGGATTTGTTATAATAGTCTCACTACAAGATTATAATTTGTTATAAGATTATAATTTGTTGTAAGATTCTCACTACAAAACTTCTGAATTTGGTCACTATCAAAACAAGCGTGATCATCTTTTCAATTTTAACAGAGATTCTATGTACATTATGCATGTAACCTCAATGGACATCTGGGAACTTCAGACCACTAAATGGGCTATAAAGACAAGGGGCGTTTTGAACAAATTTGAACTCTCAAAACCTAGTGATATGTCGTAAATGTGGGAGTTTTGAGAGGTGTTATGACCAATACAGATACAGTTCCATTATAAAATATGCACACTAGTGATATGTCTAAAAAATGAGTCCTACAATTTAACAATAAAAAGTACCCGGATTGAGAGGAATGAGAATAGAACTCATATTAGACTCCAAATTGTAGCAATGCATCTGAGATACAGTTAAAAATTTGGAATCAAAGGGCCTAGATGGGCTTGGACCCTTGGAAGATTCCACATAAAGATTGCTGAGGAAAAAAAGAGGAAAACACTTCTTATATTTTTCAAAACACCATGGCACATACCATGAACTAATGCATATCGAACCAAGTATGAATATTTGGCATGAACACTGCCAGAGGAATGATACAGTTGAATCTGAACTCTTTCACATAATTCATAAAGGATTTATTTTTTTTGATTAAGTGCCAAGCTGTAAGGACATGAAACATGGGGGACTTATGGATGGTATGTCTAAAAAAATATTCAAAAATAACGCACAGAAAAAACACTAACAAATAATTGATGTTACACATTGGGTATAGTACAATCATATAATCCTACTTACCAATGGGTTCGGGCAAACTCAGATGTCTACGAAGGCCATCAATCCCAGCAGCAATTATAACAGCCAACCCCAAATGTGGATTTGCACACCCATCAAATGCTTTAATCTCAAAGTTGCTCACAACACCATTTGGAACCCCAGGTGGGCATGCGGTTCTCAGGGGTGCTTCTCTGTTCTCTTTTCCCCAGCACTGGTATGCTCCACTCCACATATTGGGCACTATGCGATCATAACTACATTCCAATAACAGTTGAACAAGGAAATTAGAGAAAACAAACTATATTATTTTTTGTTAATTTAATACACATCTATTTGAAGTTCAAAAGCCCAACAACGTACTAAAATTTTGATCCTTCAAACTGCATAAATTTGGAAGTGAAGAAATGGGCAAAAAGAATTTGCACAGAAGGGCATTATTTAAATTTAGCAAAAAGGGAGCATCGACAATTAGAATAAGTGTCAAAAGTGCACCCTCACTTTACAAGCTAGCTATTGGGGTTGAGTTTTACACAAGATCATATCACATAGACAACTTATGATAAGAATAGGAAAAGAATACATGTATTTTTTAAAAAATAAGTTACATATTCTGCTGAAAATTGAAATCGTTCAATTCATCAAAAATTGAATTTCATTCAAAATTTCAAACATCTTATCTGTCCTTTCATGTTTCTAGGCCAACGAGTTCTACATAAAACTTTCAGATTAGAAAAAGGTCCGTGCATCACTACTACAAAAATAGTTAAAGATCACACTTTGACAAAAAAAAAAAAAAAATCTCACTTTTATTGAAAGTGTGATAAAAAAATTAGATTGATATTTTAATCACACTTAGTTTGATTGAATGTGATAATATTTATTTTTTATGTCACTTTTTCAATTAAGTGTGATTATATATACATTTTTTTAATCACACCTTCTAATTAAAGTGTGATTACATATATACTATTACTTTTTAAATAAGTGTGATTATATATATATATATATATTTTAATCACAAATTCTAATTAAAGTGTGATTATTTATATATTTTTTAATCACACCTTCTAATTAAAATGTAATTATATATACACTATTACTTTTTATCACACTTTTTAAATAAGTGTGATTATTTATATATATTTTAATCACACATTCTAATTAAAGTGTGATTATTTATATATTTTTTAATCACACCTTCTAATTAAAGTGTGATTATATATACAATACTACTTTTTAATTACACTTTTTAAATGAGTGTGTTTATATATATATATATATATTTTTTAATCACACATTCTAATTAAAGTGTGATTATTTATATATATCTTTAATCACACATTCTAATTAAAGTGTGATTATATATACACTATTACTTTTTAATCACACTTTTTAAATAAGTGTGATTATATATATATTTTTTAATCGCACATTCTAATTAAAGTGTGATTATATATACACTATTATTTTTAATCACACTTTTTAAATGAGTGTGATTATATCTATTTTTTAATCACACATTCTAATTAAAGTGTGATACACTATTATTTTTAATCACACTTTTTAAATGAGTGTGATTATATATATTTTTTAATCACACATTCTAATTAAAGTGTGATTATTTATATATTTTTTAATCACACCTTCTAATTAAAATGTGATTATATATATATTACTACTTTTTAATCACACTTCCTAAATAGGTGTGATTGTATAAAATATTTCAAATTGATTTTTATATAAAATATACAATTCCCAAATTTTTAATCACACTTAATCTGATTGAGTGTGATAATATTTATTTTTTGTGTCACTTTCTAATTAAGTGTGATTATATATATATATATATATTTTTAATCATACTTTCTAATTAAAGTGTGATTATATATATATATATATATATAGCGTAAATTATACTGACACCCCCTGAGATTTATGTTTATTATAGTTCCCCCCTCACGTTTTGGAAATTACATATCCCTCCCTGAGGTTTAAAGTTTCATTACAGATTCCCCCCTCAGCAATTTAATTTTTTAAATACCAATTTTGCCCTCACTGGGTAAATTATATTGACACCTCTCACATTTTAGAAATTACAATCCCCTCCCTAAGGTTTAAAGTAGCATTACCAATTGCCCCCCTCAATTAGTATTAGTTGGAAAAAAATTCATTGCAAAAAAATTAATTGGAAAAAAAATTAATTGAAAAAAAAATTTGTTAGTAAAATTTTTAAATTTCTGTTTAAAAACTAACATAAACTCATTTTTTGAATTTACATTTTTTCCTCAAATTTACAAACTGAAACAACCATTTATAATAAAAAAAAATTATCAAACAAGTTTTTATGACAGTTTTTAAAATTTTTGTAAATATAAATTGAAAACTGAAAATGAAATGGTTACCAAATAGGCTTTAGATGGTAAAAATGTCGTAAAATTAACAAATAATCAAATAAGTTACTAATATAAGAAATGATTTATCAAAAGATTTTTAAGTTATGTATGGTTTGATTTTTAGAAAAAAAATTAAAAATTAAAAATTAATTTGGTTAAGAAATAAAAAATAAAAAAAATTATCATTTTTATATAATTTTTATCTTTCGTGTGATTAGAAATAATTTTTTACAAATTAAATTGAAACAGCCATACGTATGTATATAACCTGTCCAAAAATTAAAATGATAATTATTTTTTACCCTTAAATGATAATTATTTT
This sequence comes from Camellia japonica, assembly GCA_030407325.1. Classification (NCBI taxonomy): domain Eukaryota; kingdom Viridiplantae; phylum Streptophyta; class Magnoliopsida; order Ericales; family Theaceae; genus Camellia; species Camellia japonica. The sequence continues at coordinate 180,484,886 of JAPPVO010000029.1, forward strand.
TTATTTTTTATTTCTTAACCAAATTAATTTTTAATTTTTAATTTTTTTCTTCTAAAAATCAAACCATATATGGCTTAAGAATCTTTTGATAAGTCATTTCTCACGTTGGTAACTTATTTAATTATTTGTTAATTTTACTACATTTTTACCATCTAAACCCTGTTTGCTAAGGTGCCGTTTGGTAACACTTTATATTTTCAGTTTTCTGTTTATATTTACAAAAATTTAAAAAACTCAAATAAAAACTTTTTTGGTAAATTTTTAATTTATAAATCAGTGGTCTCAGTTTACAAATTTGGCCAAAAAAATGTAAACTCAAAAAATATGTTTCTGTTTTGAGTTTTGAGTTTTTTTTTTTTTACCACCGAACACTAGCCACCACCCGCCGCCATTTTCCACCACCGTCTTCCGCCACCACCACCCACCCCCTACCACCACCCATCACTCGCCACCACCACCCACTTGCCACCCACCAGCCACCACTACGCATCCCTCGCCACCACCACCACCACCACTCACCTGCCATTTACCCGCCACCACCCGTTACTACCATCTACCGCCTGCCACCACTACCCGCCATCACCACTCACCACCCACCTGCCACTACGATCCACCACCAGCCACCTGCCACCCACTCGCCACCACCACCCACCACCCATCCACTACCACCACCACCACCACCCACCACCCGCCACCGTCACCGTCACCCACCAACCCACTCGCTACCACCCACAACCCGCCATCGTCACCCATCCACCCACCGCCACCCGCCACCTACCGCCACCCGCCACCCACCTGCCACCACCACCCACCATCCGCCACCACTACCCACTTGCTACCACCCACCACCCGTCACCACTACCCACTCGCTACCACCCACCACTCGCCATCGTCACCCATCCACTCGCTACCACCCGCCATCGTCACCCATCCACTCGCTACCACCCGCCATCGTTACCCATCCACCCACCACCACCACCACCACCACCCGCCACTTACCCGTCACCACCCACCGCCACCTGCCATCTGCCACCCACCCGCCACTACTACCCACTCGCTACCACCCGCCACCGTCACCCACCCACCCACCATCACCACCCGCCACCACCACCACCACCTGCCACCACCACCACCCACCACTCGCCACCGTCACCCACCCACCCACCACCACCCGCCATCCGCCACTCACCACTTGCCACCACCACCACCCACTCGCTACCACCTACCACCCGCCACCGTCACCTACCCATCCACCACCACCCATCTGCCACCATCCACCACCACCCGTTACCCACCACCCACCGTCACCACTTTCCACCACTGTTTTCCGCCGCCACTTGCCATCACTTACTATTTCTCACTCTTTTTTATATTTTTAATTTTTTTTAAACATTTTGTCAATTACCAAACATATTTGTAGTTTATGTTTTTCTAAAAATAAACAAAAAATAAACAAAAACCAGATAAAATTTTTGTAAATATAAACTGAAAACGTAAACGTTACCAAACAGATCCTTACATTTCATTTTCAGTTTTCAATTTATATTTACAAAAATTTTAAAAACTGTCATAAAAACTTGTTTGACAATTTTTTTTATTTATAAATGGTTGTCTCAATTTGTAAATTTGAGGAAAAATGTAAATTCAAAAAATAAGTTTACAGTGGTTTTTAAATAGAAATTTAAAAATTTTAGTAGCAAAATTTTTTTTCAATGAATTTTTTTTTCCAACTAATACTAACAGAGGGGGCAATGATACTTTAAACCTTAGGAAAATGATTGTAGTTTCTAAAATGTGAGGGGTGTCAATATAATTTACCAATGAGGGCAAATTTAGTATTTAAAAAAATCAAATTGCTGAGGGGAATCTTTAATGAAACTTTAAACCTCCAGGAGGGAGATGTAATTTTCAAAACGTGAGGGGAGAATTGTAATAAATATAAATTTCAGGGGGTGTCAGTATAATTTACCCATATATATATATATATATATTTTAATCATATTTTCTAATTAAAGTGTAATTATATATACACTACTACAATAATATTTATTTTTGTTCACACCTTTTCTTACTTTTTAAATAAATGTGATTATATATATATATATATATATATATATATTTTTAGTCACACTCCATAAACATTTCAATTTGATTTTTATATAAAATATACTATACAATTCGCGCCTTTATTCTACCCATGGCCGTGAGTGAGAGAGACGACTCTTCCATTCCCCAGCAAGATCGAATTTCACAAACACACACGTCTCTTCTCCTTCTCCTTGCCTTCTGTTTCTGAAATGAAGCCCTGTTTCGTCAGCTCCGAACCACCATTGAAGTTACTCACAGCTCCGAACCACCATTGAAGTAAATCAAATTTGTCTTTTGAAATCAAAAACCTTTCGAAATTTCTGGTGAGTTCTCTATTTTTTATGCCCCTTCTGTGTGTATATATTTATGATTATGATTATTATTAGTGGAATTTTATAGATATAGGTTTTCATTGTGAATGAGGGTCTTCGGGTGGTAATGATACGTGTCTGTAAATCAAAGTTGAAATTGGTAAGGTTTTTGTTAATGGTTGGTGGGCTTTACAGGAGGTGGGTATATGTTAGTTGTTTTGTAGAATATGCAACTCCATTACACTAGTGACTATACATATATATATATATATATATATATATATATATATATATTTAATTGACACAAACAGAACAATATCTGAGAAAATATTGTTTATATTGCTTCTCTATTTCCTTTAATTTGGTTACAATACTTCATATGTAATATGATTGGCTTCTGGCACCACTACACTAATTGGCCAATCACTGATTGTTGCCTTGAAGTTTCCAAATGTTACTTGGATTGTAAAATGTGCGATTTGTTATTTACATATAATGAACATTGGATCTAACCAAACACATTCTGCAGCAGAATGTTTAAAGAAATTTGACATGGTATATACCGAATTCCTATCCTGAATAACAAAATTTAACATGTGTATATTGGAAAAATGATCTACTTTTCTTTTATGAAGTAATTTGCAGATTAGCTAGAGTCCAAGTTGGTTTCTCTATTCATTTCATTCCTTTTGACTTGCTTCGTATTTTGAAGCATTGCTTACAAGCAGAAATCCTTAATCTCCATAGTGATGTGGCTGTTTAATATTCTCTTTTGAGCAGAAATTAGACAATATCTCCTAGAGAAAGCACCCCTATCCAGTTTATTTTTCTTTTATTATATTTCCTTCTCTTATTGAAATTCTTATTCTTCTCAATTTCTCTCATAATCGGCTTTTCTCTTCCCATCTAGATAACAAGCTTAATGGATGGTGTTGTTTTTATAACATTCCTTTCTCAAATGAAATTGGAATTCATTGTTTGTTTCTTTCCATTCACTCGGTTCTCTTTTGTTTCATCAATTTTGTCTGTGAGCTAGGGCCTAAGTTCAGTCCCAAAGGTGTAGTTGATGGACAACATGTGGATATAATGTCTATATATGCTGTAATGTTACATATCTTGGGATTGTAATATAATGTATCTACTTGAAGATTATACAACCCTAGCAATGTTAGTAGAGTACCAGACATGCTTATATTTTAAATCCCATTTTCAATGCAATTTCAACGAGGCAAACATCCCTCTTCCTGAACCTAAATACTGGATTGCTTAGGAATCTATTTCATAAATTACATTAATCAAATGATAAATTACATTTGAATTTCAAGCTTCACAAGGCTTAAATACACATTTGCTTTTAGAAAACGGGTTGTACCTAGTGCATAAGTCTGTAGAGTCTGAGAGAGATAGTAGATAGACAGTCTTCCTTCCATTGATGATTATACATAATCAAAACTAGGCAATCCCAACCAGAACTTGAATGCCTCGGCCGCTTTCTTCCTCTCACTCCTCCGGTCTTGCCTCGCTCTTGAGGCATGCTTGTTTGTAAACATCCTCGAATGCATCTCCGCCAATGTAGTGCTTTTTCTGCTGCTGCTGCAGAGTTGTTTTTGCTGCTACTGTTGTGCTGCAAGCTGCAATTTGCTCAAACTTCTCTCTTAAAAACTTTAATTTGAAATTTTTCGCCTATGCTTTTCCATTCAAATTCAACTTCAAGTTCATAAAAGCATGTTTTGTTTGATTCAAAGTAAGGACATCAAATCGAATTTTAACTCCATTCAAAGAAATGATCAAGTTCCATTATTATTACATAAAATTCTTTGCGTGATAATAATTAATTTGTCGTTCCTTGCTTTTCTATTTCCTTTGGTATGAATTTTTCCTTATAAGTTACTAAAAAATAAATTCCCCCCCCCCCCCCTCCCTCCCTCCCAAAAAAAATTCTCTCACAAATTTGTCCACTTTTTCATAAGAAAAAAAAAAAAAAAAAATAGGAACAGAGTGTTTAGAACTGATATTTTTCTATAGTTGAACTCTGTGTACCTAGAAATGTTGCTTATTTTCAAGAATTGTCAATCAGCTGCTAATATTCAAAGCTTAAAAGGCCACATTTGAGGAATTCAAAAAATTTACAATATGAAATTGGCCTGAAGTTGGGAACTCTTTTGTGTTTTCCTTTAATTTATCCATATGTTTACAGTTATGTATGGATCATAATATATGTATGTACATTATGTAACGTTCAGCCTTAAATCATTCATTTTTCAAATTACATTTACTCATCGTTTGCAGATTTTGCCTTCAAGCTCATATTTTTCCTTCAAGTTCAAGCCAACGCCTTTTGTTGTTTGCTCTCCAGATTTTTGTGTACATAATTCCACTTACATTATGTTCTCCAAATGGTCTTTTGATAACAGATTTTTTTTTTTTTTAATATTTTAGATTTCATTTTTGAAAACATCATGTTTGGAAACATAGGCAATAAGATAGCCCAACAAAGAAAAAGAAATGACAAAAGGAAATCAATCATATGCTCGATTTTTCTTCTTCTCTTTGTAGCTCATCTTGCCATTGCCTCTGTTCTGTGCCATCATCTCCATGTCAACCTTGGCTGTTGTGGCTTTTACAGCCCTTGATAAAAGCAGTTGTTCCTTAAACTGGATATTGCTAATGCTAGTGTACGTTTTAGGATCAGACAACCTAGATTCTGGCATAGGTATACTATTGCTTTCTGCTGTTGCAGGTCTGCAGCTTGGTATCAATTTCTTTGACTGATTCTGCAATTTTTCCAATGAAGCTCATCAAAAGCTAAAACAACCTAAGAAAAAAATCTTAATGGAAAGAAGTAATAATATCCATCTACAGACTTGAAAACCCATCTACGGCCTGTTTGAATGGTGGCTCAATAACAGCACACGTAAAAAAAAATGCTTATATAAAAAGTTACAATCAATACATATTTCAATCGCAGAGATGCCTCCTCCCCACTCATCTCTTGTGCATGCACACTCTAAATAAGCAATCTTGAATCTAGTAAGTGCAACTTCTGGATATAGTGCTTTGTAGATCTTGTGCACATTGATGTGTGTAAACCACACATAAGTTGATGACAAGTAGTGAAATCTGTAGGTAAGTTTTCAATACCCCCCTTTCCACGTTCAAGCTGAGTTCCTATGCCTTCATTAGACTCAAAGAACTGATGCTTCGTATAAGCTAAATAGATGCAAGGCAAAATTCTAGTTCTAAGTTGGAATGTAAGCTCTTCCTTTCCGGGAAATCTTTATATTGTGAACCTCAATCTTAAGAGTTTGGCATGCATGGTTGTTTAGTTTTTTTTCATTAAGGAAGTCCAAGGATCCAGGTTAAACGCTACTGCAGAATTTTGTTGTCATTTGTGAACCAACAATCAACTGATATGTCTATAACACTACTGACATCAATGATTCTTTTGATAGTTTCTTTCCTTGTCTTTTCAAAGAATTCTAAAAGATTTTTCACTTATGAATTTTAATAATGGAGAAAAATTCCATTAAAGTGCTAAATAAATGACAATATGATATATATAGTAAAGTATATATAGACGATGCTACTTCATATATATGAGATTGTCTACCAAATTTCCAAATTCTAAATAATTATGAACTTTCTTTAGTTGCACTAACACTAACCTGTGCCATGGAAACATCGTTATGTTTGGGGGATAGGATTGCACTAGCAGTCCCACTTGCACCCAACAAGAAATGGCTCATCTGTTCTTCACCAAAGTCTCTTAATCTATCAAGCTCTGGCATAACAACCTTGCCAAGATCTGGTCTGTCTTTCCGCCTTAACTCTGCACATTGGACTGCTATCTTTGCAAAACATAAGGCCTCTTTGATAGGCCAATCTGGGACAGTAGGGTCTAACATCTCAACAAATGTTCCTTTCTCTATAGACCGTCCAACTTGGTGAGCCAAGCCCATAGCTGGCTTTGCTGTTATCAGTTGTAAAAGCATGATCCCCAGTGAATATACATCAGATTTAATACCAAGCATTCCAGTTTGTTGATACTCTGGATCAATGTAGCAAAAGGTTCCAACAGTTGATGTCATTCGATACTGTGTTACATCGTCAGCTACAGGGGGAGGATCAAGCCTAGCTAATCCAACATCACTAATCTTACTAACGTAGTTGTGATCCAACAAAATATTGGCAGGTTTGAGGTCACGGTGCACCAATGGCTCTGGCTTGGTCTGGTGGAGAAATAGCATGCCTGTGGCAATCTCTGCTGCAATTCGAAACCTAAGTTGCCAAGACAAAGAAGGGGTGTTCCCCCGTCTGAAGATACGGTCTTCTAAACTACCATTAGCCATGTACTCATAGACTAGACAACCATATTCTGGACAAGCTCCTAGGAGTAGTACCATGTTGGGATGTCGCATGCAGCTTAGTACTTCAACCTACAATATTAATATTAATTTAATTTGACAAGGAAAAAGAAAGATCACATTAATTCTAAAGTAGAGCTTGTTGCTTGATTTTCCACTCATTAATTTAAGCCGTGTTTGGATTTCTATCATGAAAGTACCTGATCAATTTTATTTTGGAGTTCATTTTAGGTATAAATTACTAAGTTTTGTTTTTCCTATCATCACCTCTTGTTGAAATTGCTCTCTCCCTTGAGCAGCATCTGGACGTAAAACCTTTACTGCAACAGGTATATGATCAAGATAACATTTAAAAACTGGGCCATAACCTCCTTCCCCAATCTTGCGAGATTCATCAAAAAAATCTGTTGCTACTTCAATCTCCTCAATAGTGTATTTCCTATACCTAACATCATTTGGGACCAATCTATCTAATACATTCTTCTTATACTCTGCCTTTTTTTTATGTCAGCCCTCTTCATCCAGATATAAAACTTCAGTAAACAGCAGGTTAAACAATGGAGACATTCAGATATTTTTTAGATAAACTGGTGTGAGTAAGGAAGGGTACTCCAACAAACAGAAAAAAATTCATTAATAATAATAACTCCAAAAACCCAAGTAATTAAGCAGTGCAAGTAGCTTGTAATAGACATGAGCTATTAATTTTACAGATTCTCAGTCCAGTTCAGTTCTCATTAATTCTTCATCTCCAGTTTAATTTAATTGTTGTTGACATGGAATTACAGAAAGAATTTGTTTGCACTATTTAATTACTTGCATATATTTTATGTATTTATGCATGTATATATATTATATAAATATATCTATGAAAGTTTCAGCATGATAAAGATAAACACTTAACAACATTAGCATACTAAAAGACACCAAGGCATGACAAACACATACATATATATTAACCGACTATTATCCAGGATGGATAATGGAAGCAGGTTGGCATTAACATCTTAAATATACTATTAATTTTTAAGTAGAAGGCAACTATTGGTTTCAAATCCCCAAATGCAACCAATTGAGAGTTTCCCCTCAAGAACAACACTCAACCGTCATTTGGTTTCTCCCCAACACTCAACCCTCAAGAAATTTCTCTCCACTCAAATTTATAATGGTAGCTAGAAGACCATTAAGCACTTAGTTGTTACTACTGCTGCAGAGCTGCTCTGCTGCTGCTGCAGAGCAGTTTTTGCTGCTGCTGCAAGTTGCTGCTGCTGCCAGTTGCTGCCTCTTTTGGGAGGCAAACCACCTAAGTGAGTTAGGCAGCCCACTTTGAGCCCTGGGGCATTTTCTAGCAGTGTTTAAAGCCTGCACCTTTCCTAGCAGTGTTAGGCAGCCCACTTTGCATAGATTGTTTAGACCTTGTGGAATTATTATTATTTTTCTTTTTTTGACTTTGCAATTATTCATAGATCAGATAAAGGTTATGTGGCCCCGTATAAACATTCCTATTCTATAGTTGTTAAAAATAAGATTCAAATCCCCAAATGCAACCAATTGAGAGTTTCCACTCTCTCTCGCATCTTAAATCCAACAAATTTATTATCTTTCTTTTATTTTTAAGTTTTTCAATTTGTCTCGAAAGCATTCTTAAAAGAAGGCTTTGTTCTCACACACCCCTCCCCCTCCCAACTAAACCACAGAGAACAGACCTTTGCTGGTATCACTTGCATAGTGTATGACATTTGACCATAAAACAGGGACCACAATCTGTTTTGGTTTGTTGCTGCTGCTGTTGCAGCACTTAGTTGCTGCTGCTATTGCTGCACTTAGTTTTTTTTTTTTTGGGTGAATAAGTCTACCTAGCAGAGTGGCTGCCTCCATAACCAAGATCAGAAGCGCACACAAAAGTATTAACAAAGAAGAGAACTCTGTTTATTCTGATATAGAAAACCAAAGCCAAGTACAAAATATATAATCGCATAGACTAAACCCTAATAACCTAGAAGACTAAATTACCCTTAATGGATAATATAAAAGATAAATACATAAGTTCATTACAATTCACACCCCCCCTCAAACTGAGGATGTGAGCGCAGAAAGCATCGAAAGTTTGCCAAGAAGAAAACGAAAACCAGCAACAGTGTGAGTCTTCGTAAAAAAATCGGCCAACTGAAGAGAGGAGGGAACAAAAGGAAGAGTAAGAGTGCCAGCCTGAAGATGCTGTCTAACAAAGTGACAATCTATTTCAACATGCTTAGTCCGCTCATGGAAGACGGAATTATGGGCAATCTGTATAGCACTTTGATTGTCACAATACAATCTATTTCAACATTCAATGTTATGTTTACAACACTCACTCAACCCAGCCATAAGTACCTGCAGTAAACAGTTAGAAAGTTTTTGAAACTAGTTCACTTAACCCACAGCTTACAACACTCACTCAATATATAAGGGCACAACATCTCTCAACCCACCATCCCTATATAGAAACCAGATTGGCAACCTGCACAGCAACATGTAAGTTAAAAACATTTAAAACAATAAACCTCACCATATGGCTCACATCACTTGACCCTCCTGTATGTTCTCACCAGCACTCAACCCTCAAGAACAACACTCAACCCTCATTTGGTTTCTCCCCAACACTCAACCCTCAAGAAATTACTCTCCGCTCAAATTTATAATGGTAGCTAGAAGACCATTAAGCACTTAGTTGTTACTACTGCTGCAGAGCAGTTTTTGCTGCTGCTGCAAGTTGCTGCTGCTTCCAAACTACAATATAAACTACTTTCCAAACAACAAATATAAATATAAACTTGATGTGAGCCATATAGTGTGAAATATAAATATAAATATCTATATTTCTATAAATACAAATATAAATATAAACTACTTTCCAAACTACAAATATAATGAAAAGTGTGCTTTTCATTAGAAGTGCTCTTAAATTGTGCCATGTGTATGTGTAAAAATGTGCGATGTGTCAATTATCTCTTTGAAGCCAAAGCCTTCCAAAACTACATAATTAACAATTAATGTGTATCATAAGTATTTCACAATTTCTAATATCAAAATATCTCTGTTTATTTGCTTTCTCAATTTTCATTTCAATATGAATTTGCACTTAAGGAAGTGGAGAAGGCATTAAAAATTTCGGTGGTACTACATGCACCAATTAGTGTATTAATACTCGTTATAACATTATTATTGACTCTCCTCATTATACAAATTACAAATACCAAAAATTTCTTAAATTATGTCACATCATCAATTAGTACACTAGTTTTGATTTTATTTTGATTGTCTTCAATTAGATAATTCTTCACTACTACATCTATTTTGATTTATTACGAACATATCTCTTTGTTTCTCGGAGATTAAGATTTTGATCTGAAATATTGTGATAAAATTATTCTCATTATGAAATTTTCAATTTGTTGTCTATAATTTTAAAAAATAAAAGTTTAAAATTTTGAGAATAACTGTGTGTTTAATTTTGAGTAATTAAATGTTGAGATTTGAAATCTTATTTTATTATTATTGTTTTCAATTAGATATGCACTATTTCATATAGACATTCGTATTAAATATTTATTTCTAATTTGGACCTTTTTGTGATAGATTTTCATTGATGTTGGATTTGATCATCCATTTTTTTCAGTTTGATTTGTGTTGATCTCAATAAATTGTATGTAGTTTAAGGTTGTTTATCCTTTGTTCTAATCAACTCATGTATTGTTTGTATTGATGAGATTGATTACATGATATCATTAATATAAAATAAATAAATAAAAATTAAAAGTATTTTTTGATAGGTTCCAAAGGTGACAAACATTCTGAATTTTTTTTTTTCTTTTTTAAAGGATTGAATCCATCTAGTACTGCATTTTCTGAAATATTTGCATGAAATAAAGAAAATGTTAATTTTTTCATCTATTTACAATGTTTCATTGTTTCAATAAAGCTGTTGTGGGTGCCTTGACAATCAACTTGATACATTACATAATAAAGAATCCACTTTATATATGTATAATTATGAATAAAATCCACACAGCCTTGTTTGGTAACCATTATGTTTACAATTTACAATTTATATTTAAATTTTTTTTAAAAACTACAATATAAACTTGATCCAGTTTATACAGTTTATATTTATAAAAATTTATGAAACTACCCAAAGGAGGCGGAGGACCAATCCAGTTTGGAAAGTAGTTTAGGTAATCAATATTATTTTCTCTAATTTTATCATACTTATATTTGTGCTAATGGTTGTTCAGCTTGATCATAACACTTTATATGTAGTTTCTAATAATAATGAAAATGCTTTCATGTAGTCCCCGCAATAACCTACAAATGTGGAATGTGGGTTTTATGTAATGAGGTATATGAAAGACCTCATTAGAGATCAAAGTATCCTAAGAAAACAAAATGTGAGATAAATTCTAAACTTTTATTACTATTATATTCATGATACTTGTACATCTTCTTCATGATCTAATTGTTTCTAAATAACCTCTTGTAGTTCAATGGAAAAAAGACTTACACAGAAACCGAACTTGATGAAGTGCGAGTTGAATGGATTAATTTCGTACTAAATAATATGAGTTGAAATCCAACATGTAAGTATGATACAACTTCCGTTCTTTAAATTGCTAATAAACAATTTTTTTAGTTGGTAAGGAATATATAATCACTTCAAGAACATAACAAATTTCATAAAATGTGTAAATTTTACTTCATACAAAAGCATTTGTACAATGGAAGATAGTAAACTCAAGTACATCTTAGGAAAACTCACAACCTTCGCAAAATATCACTCTTACACTCAAGAATTTGAGATTGCTTCACACTAGATCAGTCTTGTATATTACTCTTGTATTGCATGATACCCAATACAATGAATATAAGGATGAACCCAATTCGAAATATGATAAATAAATATTTTGTAATTTTTTTATTTTGCCTTTGGCATCATTTGATTTTCACTAATAGCAATTAGAAATAGACAAAGTTGGGTAGGTAATAGGTTACAAGCCAAATGTTGACTACCCTAGATACATTGTTCTCAATAAGAGTACAAAGTCAATTTAGAGTTATCTTTAAATATAGCTTCTAATTTGTGATTCTAAAATTGAAATAATCTGAGATGGTAGCTTGAGACTCTCCATGAAAAGTTATTTATTGAGTGATGGTAAGCGTATATTTATTCTTGCATAAGTGAACTATGTACATATTATGGAACAGCTAAAATCAACTTGATTTATTGGGTGCTATGATCATAAATCTCCAATTTCTTTGGTTTGGAAGGCTAAGTTACAAAACAGGCTTCTGAACATCACAGTTTTCAGAAATTATATGTTCACCATGATGAATAAATAAATTTTTTTTTAATGATTTTTCAAATATCATATGGTGGTTTTCTATGTTTTTTGAAGATAGCATGTCCTCAAACATTTAATAGAAATTATATCTTCAGTGTTTATTGTTATCTTGCTTGAAAAGTGTGATTAGCGTTATGACGGTTATCCATTTTATTTTTTATTTTTTGATTAGCAAAAGAAAATTTTATTGATGAAAAGACCATGAAAAGCACAACACATGATACAACAAAAAAAAAAAAGTACATATTGCATCATAGCAAAACCCTTTCATCTTAACTAGGTTAGCATGAAAGGCAAGCCCAATCAGACGCATTTTGCTATGTGCAATATGCACTTCTCTCTTTTCTATGACTGTTATACATGATAGTGTATTCACGACTTTGCTTTGTGTATGGACAAATTACCATGAGTTAATTCTGGTTAAGTTGAAAACAAATTTGGGTCATGGTAGTTATATAACTATTCCAGACATTCCCTCTTTTAAACTTGTTCTCTTTTGTGCTCTTTTCTTCTTTTCTCTTTCATCATTTCATCTCTTTCTTCTCTTTCTATCCACTCTCTACTTATATTTTTTCTTATCTGAAAACAGATACACCAGTACATAATTGTTAAAATCTTGGTGGAATTGCTCAACACTCAAATATTGGAACTGTGGGGGATTGTTCATTTGTTTAGTCTTTTGGAGTTGACCCATCTTGACTTGGTATATTAATTGCTTTTCATTCTCCACCTTGATTTGAGCTTTAATTTTTGTTGGGATTTAGTTTAGTTTACTCTCTCTGTTGATGTGTTGCTATAATAATTTTTTGACAAAATTTTTTCAAGGCTATGATTTACTAATATGTGTTTATATATACTGTTCAATCATGCTCCATATGTATATGTCATATTTATATATGGTAATACAAACATTTTATACTAGTAATAATCAAATTCGTTATTTCTTTCTATTGATGCAGGGGATGAAGAGTCAGTGTGATGAGAAAATGTTCGATTTTGTCTTTTGTAAGACAAGAGCAGTCTCTACAAAAATAGTACGTTTTTTCATATGCTTCTAGCGGTTTCTAAATTAATTTGTTTTTTTATTTTTTAGGTCAGAAATTTCTTAGAGAGATGCAAAATATGGTCAAAGAATTCAAGAACTTAGTTTTTTCAAGTTTTTTTATTTTTATTTTTTAATATATATAATCACAGTTAAAAACTTTTTATTAATTTCTTTGTACATACTTTTGAACATTTAACTTTCATTTATGAAATATATGACGTTATTCCATTCAATATATGGTTGTGATTCAAAATATAGTATATAGTGTATATTATATTCTTCAAATGCACGTACAAAAATAATATTGATTATTCTTCAAATATGTCGAATTCTTTTTTTTTAATCACATGTTTTATTAGTTATTAATCACACTTAAAAGATGTGATCTAAATGTTATTAATCACACTATCTAAATGTTTTTAATCACACTTAAAAGGTGTGATCTAAATATTTTTAATCACAGTTAAAAGATGATTTAAATGTTTTTAATCACACTTAAAAGGTGTGATCTAAATGTTTTTAATCATACTTAGAAGGTGTGATCGAAATTTTTTTAATCACACTTAAAAGGTGTGATCTAAATATTTTTAATCACACTTAAAATGTGTGATCTAAATATTTTTAATCACACTTAAAAGGTGTGATGAAAGCATTTTTTAATGACACTTAAAAAGTGTGATTAAAAATGACCCATTTTAATCACACTCCCAAAGACCACACTTTAATAAAACTTAAAAGGTGTGATTAAAAAACATACATTACACAAAAAAAGTGTGATCTTTATCTATATTTGTAGTAGTGCATAAAAATTAATAAATTCGAGTCTGCAGGGAGAAGTAGAAATGCAAGGATCTGTTTGTTTCAATTCAAATGATTAATTGGGAAAAAGTCTTTGCAGAATAGTGGCTCCAGAAATTATTGTGAGATATCTGCTTTCTTCATGCAGGACTGAAAGTGATGGAAACATCACCTTGAAAGGTTTTCCTCAAGATCAATAGTACACCCATCAAATTTCTGGGAAAAAGTCTTTGCAGAATAGTGGCTCCAGAAATTATTGTGAGATATCTGCTTTCTTCATGCAGGACTGAAAGTGATGGAAACATCACCTTGAAAGGTTTTCCTCAAGATCAATAGTACACCCATCAAATTTCCAAATATAACTGCATGCTTAAAAAATAATTTTATGTAGACAAGATATTTTAACAGAACTAGTAAAAATGCATACTTCTCTGTTAGTACCTAACTACCTATTCATATGGGTTCAACTCTGACACATGTTTTGCACAAGAATCATCAAAATTATACGAAAAAATTAAAAACCTGTTTGGAAGTGGTGCCGTAAAGGCCAGAATTGAAGGAAGATGATTTAAAACCCCTGCCATGAACTCTTCTCCAACCTTGGACATTCTATGCTTAGAGTGTCCATCAGATGCCATAAATACATTTTTCCCATTTTCCCACAAACTGAGATGCACATGAGATCCGGAACCAACATCATCTAATGCACACCTGGGGCAAACAAAAAAATGGAGAAAACAGTTAAGAGACATAGCTTGAAGAAAAAAATTCTGCAGGTGAGGAAATGAGTAAAGCTCAACTTTGAGTGAGTATTTTTAACACTGACTGATCCTCTTGTAGAGTATTTATGAACTATTATAACAAAACATAAATAATAAATTGAATTTTATTTATTTTTTTACAATTAATTATAACTTCAAAGCAGTATTTCTTACTCTTGAGGTCTTTTTTCTAAAAACTTTTTCTGGGTAAATTACACTAACACCCTTGAAGTTTTTGACAAGGACACCCTTCAGGTTTCTACAATAACACTAACACCCCTTGTCAAAAATGTTGGCCTAATGACGTCAACAGAACAAGTGGAATCACATTTTTACCCTCTTGCAAAATCATATTTAACAAAAAACAGTCAAATATTGTATAGTGCAGAAACCTTAGAACGATTCAATCAGTCATCGCACTAGCTCTCGGAAATGATACAGAAAAAATCCCGCGTTCATTTAGCATGGTAGGTTTGACATATAGGGTACATAAAGGATATGACATATATGTGGATGATTACTGATGAAACAATAAAACACAAGGCAAAGGAAAATGTTTGCCCAATACAAACAATAAACGAAGATATTCATTTTTTCCCCTTTAATCCAAAAGAATAATGTTGATCATACTTCTTATATCATCATACGGATAGAACAATCTCCTCACTGTTCGTCCAAACCATTATAGGATTCTTACTACTAAACAATGAAAAGTGTAAAAGAAGAAGAACAAGTTGATTGTATTTTGAGCATAGAAAGAAGATAAATGTTTTTAGAAAACAATTTCAAGAAAATTGAAGAAAGTTGGGAAAATATGGGTAAAATTGGATAGACATGCCTGTGATCTTGTCATTTACATCAATAAGCACACAATCATATGAAATCAATTCTTAGAAGCCAAATCATCTATATAACTTGTAAGGGTATATATAAAGTATAGTATAGTATAGTACCTCTGTTCCAGCTATATTCATTCCTGACCAGTGCCTTCCCACTAGGCCTAAACGGTCCATTTTTAGAGAATGCCCCAACCCCCAATGAAGAACAACCAGGCCCTACCACCAAAATAAAAATCAAAAATTTTAAAAATTAAAATTAAAACTAAATACCCATAATGTGGGTGTGTATGAGGAAGTGAGAAGTTGGAGTACCTACACAGTATAAAATAATAGTGGATACTACAAAAAGATCTACACAGTATCTTAGATTACTCAGCAACTGAAACAGATACATTGTCATTAACAAGCTAAAAACGTGAGTAAATTTGCAAAACATCCACAAAAATCTCATCTTAATAGAAAAATAGAGAAAATGTATTGAACGGAATTCAACACTTTCATTCTAAGAAAATCACATAAATCCATGTTGTAAAAAAATGCAATGCCGCAATAGTCGCTGATTATCTAAGAAAGGATGCCTTGGGGAGCAAAGCAACTTCACAAAATTATTACATCCTAAATCAAGTTTAGTTGTAAACTTTAAAGCATTTATCAAAGTGCCTAAAAAGTGTTTTCAGTATAACAACATTATGTAGATATGCCAGCTCTAGACTCTTGCTCAGAAAATCCAGAACTGATGAAAAATGAGCTATCACAAGTTCCTATATTAACCTTACTTTGACTATTGGACAGAACCTCCCTAAGCTGGCCTAAAGCTAAAACAAAAAAACTAAACCCTTAATCATCCCAAAAAAAGTTCATTAGAACTTTGTTTGCTAAATCATACTTTGCTGCCCTGTTCGAGTCTATGGAAGTGTCTTAAGATTCTTGAACCTAGACTTTGGTACAAATTTCCTCTGTCCGTTTCAACCTTTTTTTTGGTTTTAAAAAGACTTTGCGAGCAACATACTAGTTTGATTGATTAGTAGAAACTTCATGGATCATAGATTTGCAATTACAGAAACTAAAGTAGGTTTTAATACATTTGTTTTGTTTTGTTTTGTTTGTTTGTTTTTTTTTTAATAATAAGATTTTCTGTGATGTATGGTATTTGAGTTTTGAGTTTTTGTTTAGGAAAAATATGTTCAGAAAATGTGTAGTTAAAATGAAAAAATTGAAATAGAAGAGTACTGTTTATAAGTAGGGGTGAGCATGGTCCGGATTGGACCGGATTGGAGTAAAACCAGGACCAATCCGTCATCTACGGATCCTGAAAGATTGGAACCAATCCAATCCGTTTAAATCGTAGAACTAATCCGAACCAATCCATTTAAACACGGATTGGATCGGTTTAGGACCACGGATTTACATAATTAAATAACAAAAAATATATGTATAACACTTTAATTTCATAAAAATATAAATATAACATCATATTAGTTTCACAATAGCAACATGTTTTTTCGTAATAGCGACAAACTGTTCTAGAATTTAAACAACCATAAGAAAACTAGTTCCACCATAAGTATTTAGACCATTACAAATTAACACTAAAAACTAGCAAACAAAAGTAATAAAAGAAGATACTATGCAAGTTTAGGTTTGGATTTAAGTTTTATATGAAATAAAAGAAGATACTATGCAGGAGGGTGTATAATAAAAATATAGACTATTTGTATACGGTCTGGATCGGTTCCAATCTGGAACCGTGGGGTTCAATCCGGAACCAATCTGTAAACTACGGATTTTTAATTTTTCAATCCGAAACCGAACCACGGATTCAAAAAACCAATCCAAACCTACTGGATTGGACTGGACTGGATCGGATTACGGATTTTACGGATTCCTTGCTCAGCCCTATTTATAAGAGAAGATAAGTAAGAAATGAAAAGTTTGAAGTGGTTTCAATTGGAGATAAAATGATATTTGAGATGGTACAGCTACATTGTATAGGTGATTTGATTGATGCGGAAGACCAAAGAGAACATGATTAAGTTAATAAGATATGAAGTGATTACCTTACACTAGTGCTTGTTTAGGATGAGTTATATAAGTATATTTTTTGATTTTTTAATTAAAAAAAGTAGAGAAAAAAGGTATATATTTGGGATAATTTTTTAACTTTTTATAAAAAGATATGTAATAAAATATTGTAATAAAATCAAAATGACCATTCTACCCTTTTGACTTTTTGACTTGTAATTTTTTGACTTTTGAATAGTTGAATTCAAAGGGCGAAATAATAATTTTGCCCTCTAAGTTTTCCCCATAAGCTACCTTTGAATAGTATGAACTTTTTAAACTTTTTTTTAATAACCTTCTGATTTTTTAACTTTTATAAATATAGCTTCTGATAGAATTTAAAATAGATTTATACTAGGACAAAAGGTTGTTGAGTTGGTTTAAAATAGGAATAATTCACGATATTATGAAAATTTTATTAGGAAAGTATAGTGTAGGGTGTAGATTTATAGTTGAATAATTCTAGATACCTATCCTTAATTTTATGAATTTATCCTGAATGAGATTGTGTGGGGTTGTGATTGAATATGTATAGTGTGAGTCGATGTGTAGAATAAATTTGAATCACAAGATAAAGATTCTTGATAATTTTTGGATTGATAGTGGTGGGTTCATAGTATTACTCTTTATAGTTAGGGTGTTGTAGACTACATGAAGAACAGATTGTTCACAAATTTAAATTTCAGATAAAATTTAGATATATAACACAACTGTTAAAATACAGAGACTCTAATAAAAAAATAATAAAACTTATGACATCCTAGTGAGAAAAGAAATTAAATCAAGTTGAGGTAGTAATAGAAACACAGGTGTCAATCAAAATTTAATAAATCAAAATCAAGTCGAAGTAGGTGTGTTTTAGACATAGAGATAGATAATGAATATTGATAGGAGCATGTGATCTACTTTTTGTTGAAATTGAATGTGAAAATTTGACTAGTGGATTAACACAATTCACAATGGTTATGCCATGTGCCTCAATATTTATGTAGAATTTGACCTAAAATAAGTATGCTCATCAATTGACTTAAAAATGAGGTGAGAGAGTAAGTTGGGGATTATGTGGCCTCCTCAATTGTGATGGTACATGAGAAAGATTAGAAAGACAATTATGCTTAATATAGACACCATCCCAAACCACAAATTTTTTTTTTTTTTTGGTCTGAGAACAATAGACAGCAATAATATTAATCATATAGATTGTTTACTTTTCTAGCCAGACTTTGAGCTGGATTTATTACATAACGATCTACCTTAGATATAGCTAAAAATGAAAAAGAATAGAACAGCTTAATGACCTCATATCTGCCAAAATAGTAATCAAAGCCCAGTCTGGCAAAATAAACCCCCTCAGCATATCCACAAAGACTTGGCTCTAAGTGAATATAGAAATGGATGATTGCTCCTCTTTCTTGGCCTACTGAATAGCTTCAAAGCATGCTCTTGCTTCTGCCAGAATAGGAGTGTCCAAATACACTCGAATGGCTTGATGGTATGTTTGATTTTGATTTTCATCAAAACACACCCAAGCACATCCAGCTTGCCTAGTGTCTCATCACAATCATCCATCAACCACCATGGTCCAAATTTTAGAATTTGAACCCGCAGCAAGTGAATTGGCCACATGATGCAACAATTTTCATGCCCGGGCCTAGGTTCCTGCACAGCATCACCCTTGAATTTCACACAATCTTTTGAGTTTTTAGAATTGTGTGACATCTAATAAAAAATTTTACACATCAGCAAGGTTTAATTCAGAGTATGTTTATAGTATTGCTTAGACTCATTGTGGGGAAATATTTTTTGAGTACCGACACGTGGCAAGGTGACGCCGACGTGTCAGCCGAGGTGCCACGTGTCTTGGTCGTTATGCCGAGGTTATTTTGGTGTTGCCGAGGTTACCTCCGAAGATATCGGAATCCGAGATTAGCAGATAAGGGACAGGAGTCCTAGAATGAAGAAAGACTTCAAGATGGATAAGGATAGTATTCCTAGGGAGTCTATCCTTATCTCTTGTAGAGTCCAAAGTAAGCACTGAATGGGAGTCTATAGAAATCAGATTTCTAATGGGACTGGGATTAAGTTAACTATAAAAGAAGAGGCACCCCCGTGGGTCTAAGGTATGCAATTTATGCTTTGAGCAGTGAATTTAGCACTTGATTATCTTTGAGATATACTGACTTGATCGTCGGAGTACCCCCGGGTGGAAGAACCACCGCCGGAATCTTCTCTTTCTGTTGCAGGTTAGCCAGGTGTCATCTATTCTGCCAGTTCTCTCTAGCTGATCACTGAGTTGGCAGTGTGATCGAAAAATTACTTACACAATTTGGCGCCGTCTGTGGGAAAGATAGGAGAATAGATGGCCAGCAGCGAACAGAAGGAAAAGATTGGGGACGACACTCCTGTCGGGAGTGGGAGACCTATTGACCTGGATGCCACAGGAGACGAATACAATGCAGAAACTCGTGACCAGAATCACGGAGCGAAGGACGTCGGCCAGACTAGCGGCGCACCAAAGAAACCAGATCGAAGTGGCTATTACAATGAAGACGACCTCCAGGTATGGAAGGATAGATGCCTGCGGAGGGATGAAGAGATGAAGGAGATGGCAAACAAATTGGCAGACCTGCAGTCGGTTATCAATTTTATGATGCAAAATAACGTCATGCAGCCGCCGTTCTCGCTGCAAGACACGCCGATTCCAGCAGCCAATGCCCAGCAGGGAGGGCAACAAACAATTCCCATAGCCCCTCAGCACAACGGGAGTGAAAGACACTCTCACCAACCCTCCAGGGAGGTCGGACGAAGGGAGCCAAGAAGAGAAGAATCACGGAGGACGCATCACACAAAGGAAGCAGATCCCAAGGGACATCGGCATGTTCAGGGGCAGATGCTGTGCTTCGACACAACTCATGGAGAAGGGTCAAAGAGGACTCACCACAAGGCTGAAAGTAGTGCACCAAAAAGACTGAAAGCAGGAGATAGCCGAGCTCCTGGGAGGACAAAAGAGGACTTAAGAGATTACCTCAAAAGGAAGCAACAGAATGCCGAAGCCGAGGTAAATTCCCCAGATAAACCGAGGACACCATTCTCGGTGGAATTGGACAGGTTTGAGGCGCCGAAGAGATTCAGTATGCCGAGGTTTCAAATATATGACAGGAAGTCAGACCCCAACTTCCACGTCGGATTATATCTGAACTCAACGGCACTGTATAGTGGGAATGAGCCGTTGCTCTGCAAAGTGTTCCCCTCATCCTTCGGGGAGATTGCATCAGACTGGTTCCACAAACTACCGAAGGGAAGCGTGAAGACATGGGAAGGCCTGGCCGAGATGTTCGTGGCCAGGTTCGTGACAAACAAGCTGCAGCCATTGAGGGTGGATGCACTGATGGCTTTGAAGATCAGTAAAGATGAAGGCCTCAGGGCCTATACAAAAAGATACTATGAGGTATTCAACCGAATACCAGAATGTAATCAAGAAGTGGCGGTCATGTCATTCAAGAACGGCCTGAAAGACAACTGTCCACTACGGAAGTCTTTGGCAAAAACTTTGCCAAAAAGCATGGAAGAGCTCATGGCGAGAATCGAGAAGTATGCCAGAGCCGAGGAAGATACATCGGGGACTAAGGAGGTAAAGCAAGAGAAAGGAAACGGCTCGCCGAAGCGAGGCCGAGGTAACAACGGATCGAACAAACATGAAACAGAACTGAGGGCTGCACAGGCGGTGACGACTGTGTTCCGGGCCCCAATTAACAAAGTCCTGGAACAAATTCGGAACCAACCCTATTTTAGGGCACCAGCAAGGGCACCAGGGGAATTCATGGGAAGGAACGTCGGCAGGCGCTGTGCCTACCACAATGAAGAGGGGCACACAACCCAGGGTTGCAGAGCCCTGAAAGCACACTTAGAAGACTTGGTAAGGCAAGGCCATCTGAGAGATCTGGTCGATGAGGCCAGAACAAGAGAAGAACAGGCAAGATTGCCTCAAGCACCAGCAGCTCCGCCTCCCCCAGCACAGCAACCTCAGGCAGGAGGACCTCGGGTAGTCAATGTGATTCACTCAAAGGTCAACGAGAACGAAATCAGAGGGGAGACCCAGAAGGTAAAACACCTACAACATGTCTATCAAGTCGGGGAGAAAAGACATCGGGCAGAAGGATGCCAGGGACCAATGATAACCTTCACTGAAGCCGACCTAGAGATGGTCCAGCATCCGCATAATGATGCCTTGGTAGTATCCCTCCAGGTTGGGGAGTGCCAAGTAAAACGCATCCTGATTGACCAAGGCAGCTCTTGTGACATCATGTACGTCCGATGTTACAAGGAGCTCGGCCTTCACCCAGACGACATGGAACAATCCAATGGCCCAATGGTTGGGTTCAATGGAACGCCGACATGGCCACTGGGAGCAGTAAACTTGGAGGTACAGGCTGGCACCAGGAAGATCAAGACAGAATTCACTGTCATTGACACACCCTCCCCTTACAACATCATCTTGGGAAGGCCATAGTTGCATGCAATGGGGGCAGTTCCCTCAACATTGCATCAACTATTGCGATTCCCAACAGAACATGAGATAGAGGAAGTCAGGGGCGATCAGTTGCAGGCGAAGAATTGCTCCATGGCAGCAATGAAATCAACCTGCAGCATACGAGAGCCAAAAAAGGCAGAAATTGAAGATGAGGACGTGGAAGTCCTAGAAGACATCGGCAAGGAGCCAGCCGAGAAGAGCGAAGAGGCACTGAAGAAAATCTTCGTCCAGGATGGGGATGAAGAACGCTTCTTTCTTCTCGGCTCGGGCTTAGCCGAAGAAGAGGAAAAAGAGTTGGAGGCTTTTCTGCGAGCAAATATTGAGGTGTTTGCTTGGACACCTTATGAAATGCCTGGCATCGACCCCGAGGTCACTTGCCACAAGCTGAATGTTGACAGGTCGGCCAAACCTGTAATTCAACGTGCCAGAAGACCGACATTGACGCACGTCGAAGCAGTAGAAGAAGAAGTAGACAGACTTCTGGAAGCTAGGGCCATCAGAGAAGTTCACTACCCGACATGGCTGTCCAATACAGTGGTGGTAAAGAAGAAGAATGGTAAGTGGAGGGTCTGTGTAGACTTTACCAGTTTAAACAAGGCCTGTCCCAAAGACAGCTTCCCTCTACCTAAGATTGACCAGCTAGTGGATGCCACTTCGGGGCATGGAAGGATGAGCTTCCTAGATGCCTACAGGGGGTATCACCAGATAGCTATGGACCCAGTAGATGAAGAGAAGACTGCTTTTATCACCCCCAAAGGGCTATACTGCTACAGAGTGATGCCCTTTGGATTGAAAAACGCAGGAGCCACCTACCAAAGATTGGAAACCAAGATGTTCAAGCACCTGATCGGCCGAACAGTAGAAGTCTACATTGACGACATGGTCGTTAAGTCCAAGGAGCCAGAGGGTTATCTCGCCGATCTAAAAACAGTCTTTGAAATCCTTAAAACATATCGGCTCCGACTCAATGCATCGAAGTGTGCATTTGGAGTTGGATCTGGTAAGTTTTTAGGATACCTGGTGACCAGGAGGGGCATTGAGGCCAGCCCAGATCAGATCAAGGCCATCTTAGAGCTAAAGAGCCCGACGTCGGCAAAATAGGTGCAGATGCTAACTGGAAGGGCCGCAGCCCTGAACAGGTTTATAAGTAAAAGCTCAAACAAGTGCAAACCTTTCTTCAAATTAGTGAAGAAAGCCACAGACTTTCTCTAGACAGAGGAGTGCGAAGAAGCATTAGCCGATCTGAAGAAGTACCTGACCACACCGCCAGTACTTTCAAATCCAGAACCCGGGGAGGAGCTGTTCCTGTACTTAGCAGTTTCAGAACATGCGATTAGTGCAGTACTAATCCGAGAGGAAAAAGGGGAGCAAAAGGCTGTGTACTATGTAAGCAAAACCCTAGCCGACGCAGAAACAAGGTATCTACCCTTAGAGAAATTGGCACTGGCTCTAGTAATGGCCTCAAAGAAGTTGAACCACTACTTCCAGGCCCATAAAGTTGTGGTATTAATAGAGCATCCATTGAAGCCCCTATTGCAACAGGGAGACTTGACAGGAAGAATAGCCAGATGGGCAGTCGCCCTAGGCCAGTATGATCTGGAGTACAGGCCCAGAACTGCAATCAAAGGCCAGGTTTTAGCCGACTTCGTGGCCGAGTTCACGCCAGAATCCATCCAACATCGGGCTCTGTTGAGCGAAGACAGACAATGTTCAGACAAGCAAGCAGAAGCCCAGCCAAAGGCTAAAGAACAAAGGAAAGAAGAGAAACCCAAACCCTGCAGCATTTACATCGGCGATTCCTTTCAACTGTTCGTTGATGGGAGTTCAAACCGACAAGGAGCGGGAGCAGGAGTAGTACTGATATCTCCAGATGGAGAAATATTAGAACAGTCCATTCGATTGGGGTTTAAGGCCTCAAACAACGAGACAGAATATGAAGCGTTGATTGCAGGACTGAAGCTAGCAGCAGCAGTACAAGCAGATGAGGTAATAGTTTTTTGTGATTCACAATTGATAGTTAACCAGACAACGGGCGAGTTTGCAGCCCGAGATGAAAGAATGTCGGCCTACGCAAAAGAGGTCATCAGGCTGGCAGCCTTATTCCAGAACTGCAGACTGCTTCAAGTCAGCCGAGATGATAACAACCATGCCGATGCATTGGCCAACCTAGCTAGTGCAATACAACCAGGGAAAGCAAGGACAATAATGATTGAATATTTGTCGGGCCCGAGCATTGAACCAGTAGTCGCAGAACGTGAAGTAATGTGCGTAGACATGGGACCAAGCTGGATGGACACAATTGTTGCGTTCCTGAAAGAAGGAAAGCTGCCAGATGACCACAAGGAGGCACACAAGATCAGATTGAAGTCGGCAAGATTCAGTCTGACAATAGAGGGACATCTCTACAGAAGGTCCTTCACTGAACCCCTCTTAAGGTGCGTACACCCTCTGCAGGTTGAAGATTTTTTATATGAAATTCATGAAGGAATTTGTGGAAGCCACACTGGGGAAAGATCATTAGCTCACAGGGCCATTACCCAGGGGTATTGGTGGCCCTACATGCAAAAAGATGCAGAAGCCTACGTGAAGAAGTGTGAACAATGCCAAAGGTTTGCACCTTTGATACCCTAGCCAGCTGCTGACCTAAATCCTGTATCCAGTCCTTGGCCATTTGCCCAGTGGAGAATGGATCTCGTTGGGCAATTGCCCCAAGCAACTGGGCAAAGGAAGTACCTGCTGATAGCAACAGATTACTTCACAAAGTGGATAGAAGCAGAACCTCTCGCCAAGATCCGAGATGTGGATGTCAAGAACTTTATATGGCGAAATATCATCACCAGATTTGAGATTCCAAGAGCAATAGTTGCAGACAATGGGACTCAATTTGATAGTAAGCTAATCAAAAACTTCTGTGCAAAGTTCAAGATTAAAAACTACTTTTCAACCCCAAGTTTTTCACAAAGCAATGGACAAGCAGAAGCATCCAACAAAGTAATTCTGGATAGGATAAAGAAGAGGCTGCAGGCAGCAAAAGGGAAGTGGGTAGACGAATTGCCCAGTGTACTCTGGGCATATCGGACTACGCCGAGAAGATCAACAGGGGAATCACCATTTGCCATGGCTTATGGCACAGAAGCAGTCATTCCATTGGAGGTCGGCATCCCAGGGATCAGAACCCAAGGAGTTGAGAATGGGACTAATGATGTGCTCTTAGCCCGAGATCTAGATCTCCTAGAAGAAAGAAGAGAGAAAGCTGCAATACAGCTTGCAGCATACCAGCAACAGCTTGCTAGAGCTTATAATAAGAAGGTTAATCCAAGGGAATTTCAAGTCGGCGACCTAGTCTTGAGAAAAGTTGTTGGCAACAAGAAGGATCCTAGGGAGGGCAAGCTTGGCCCAAACTGGGAAGGACCCTACAGAATCACTTCGGTATTGGGCAATGGGGCATATAGGCTTGAAGATAATGAGGGCAAAGCATTGCCAAGACCCTGGAACACTTGTAATTTAAAATTTTTCTATCATCAGATGTTGCTTTATTTTTTGCCGATGTGATCAATAAAATCTTAGCAGAATTCTTTAACTTATGAAACTATGCATAGTAACGTTTTTGTCATAATGAGAACCCAAGTGGAACTCAGGTTCACATTGGGGGCAGAGAGAAGACAAAAACGCTTAAACGCTTAACACTTGTTGAAATTTGTAGCAATTTACAAGTTGAAGTTAAGCCGAGATAATTGTTTATCTTCACTTGTTGAAATTTGTAGCAATTTACAAGTTGAACCTAAACTGAAGTAATGCTTAACACTTGTTGAAATTTGTAGTAATTTACAAGTTGAAGTTAAGCCGAGATAATTGTTTATCTTCACTTGTTGAAATTTGTAGCAATTTACAAGTTGAAGTTAAGCCGAGATAATTGTTTATCTTCACTTGTTAAAATTTGTAGCAATTTACAA
This sequence comes from Camellia japonica, assembly GCA_030407325.1. Taxonomy (NCBI): domain Eukaryota; kingdom Viridiplantae; phylum Streptophyta; class Magnoliopsida; order Ericales; family Theaceae; genus Camellia; species Camellia japonica. Next base: position 180,511,015 of record JAPPVO010000029.1, read on the forward strand.
GTTGAAGTTAAGCCGAGATAATTGTTTATCTTCACTTGTTGAAATTTGTAGCAATTTACAAATTGAAGTTAAGCTGAGATAATTGTTTATCTTCACTTGTTGAAATTTGTAGCAATTTACAAGTTCAAGCTAAACTGAAGTAATGCTTAACACTTGTTGAAATTTGTAGCAATATACAAGTTAAAGTTAAGCCGAGATAATTGTTTATCTTCACTTGTTGAAATTTGTAGCAATTTACAAGTTCAAGCTAAACTGAAGTAATGCTTAACACTTGTTGAAATTTGTAGCAATTTACAAGTTGAAGTTAAGCCGAGATAATTGTTTATCTTCACTTGTTGAAATTTGTAGCAATTTACAAGTTGAAGCTAAACTGAAGTAATGCTTAACACTTGTTGAAATTTGTAGCAATTTACAAGTTGAAGTTAAGCCGAGATAATTGTTTATCTTCACTTGTTGAAATTTGTAGCAATTTACAAATTGAAGTTAAGCCGAGATTATTGTTTATCTTCACTTGTTGAAATTTGTAACAATTTACAAGTTGAAGCTAAACCGAGGTAAAACCATTAGTTTTTATACCCAGGGTATGTCACCCCGAGATAATTGCACAAAAAAGGAAGAATATATTAAAAGACTTGCAAAATATTCTAAGTATAGAATCATGCAGAAACAGTCAAGAGAAGACAAAGGCACAAGCATTCAAAAGAAGGAAAGTTGAATTAGATATTCAAAGCACAAAGAGGAACGTCGGCCATTTGCAGAAGTTTACATTGTCTGAAAAACAAAGAGTACAAAAGACAAAAGAAGAAAAACATGAAAACTAAGATTCTCCAACATTGGCAGCAGGCTGAGATTGGACGTCAGAGGACTGTTGAGAAGATACCTCAGCTACCTTCTCCGCCGCGATCTCGGCATCAATTTGAGCAATTATTTCTTCAACACTTTTGTCGGCCTGAGGAACGTCGGATAATACCTGCTCAAGGGTAGTCTCCTTAGGAACCTCCTCAACCTCCTCATCCTGAGTCAAGTCAAAGACTTGCTCAGTTTGAGGAGGGGACTTGGCCCTAGTGACCTCCTTGGATTTCCTCACCAAGGCCTCATCCTCATCTTGATCTTCAGATTTAGAATCATCTTCAGATTGAACTGGAGGTGGCGGCGAAGGGAATGGAAGAGGAATGGCGTCGGCATTCCGAAGAGGCGAGTCCTCGGGGACATTGAGTTTTTTGAGAAGGGACATCCAACCAAGGGAGAAACCCCTGTTGCATGCCTGCTTCACTTGTTGGTCATAGGCCTCCGTGACGTCGGCCATGCCCTGATTATAGGCCTTTTCATCGGTATCTTTTATTTCAGCCGCTTTAGTGGCCAAGGCATCTTCAAGCTCCTTCTGGGCCTGGGCCACCTTATCTTCGGCCTCTTTTAGCTGAGATTGGAGAACTTTATTTATTGCCTCAGCGGCACCAGCTTTTTCCTCGGCATTGTCCCTCTCCTTCATGGCGACCTCGGCCTGGTCCTCCAACGTTTTCATCTTTGAATGCAGGCTCTTAACTGTTTTATGAAGTGTGGTAACTTCCTTCTTTTTCTCGGCTAACTTTTCACGGTTCTGAAAAGATTGCATGGAGAAAGAGTGGGCATGCTGGATGGCCTGAAAGAAAACAGAAGTATTAGAGAAATATTCTAAGTGTGAAGTAAAGAGAAAGAAAGAAGAAGTACCAGACAAAAACACTTACTTGAACAGAGTGTTGCAGCATCAAAGCATAATTTTCATATTCACTAAACCCGGCGTTACGTTCCAAGTCGCCTGGGAGAAGAAGTGCAGTGCTAAGTGCAACGCCGACATTTATATCATCGGCGCTGTCACTAGCCATTACAGGCTTATCCTCCAATGTTATTTCAGGAGCCCAGGGGGCATCGGGCTTCTTTGACCCCGAGGTCGTTGCAGATGACCTCGGCCTTTTCGATTTGGTGGATTCGGAGGGAAGGGCTTCAGCAGACCTCTTCGTAGGGACAGAGGCAGTTTTTTCGCTTGGAGCCAGCTGGGAAATTGGCAGAATGTCTTCAGTCTCAGTCTGAGGCACTTTGGCCTTTGGTTGAGCCTTCTTGACTCTTTTTGGCTTGGGTGGAAGCTGCGTTTGAGTTGGTAGAGCATCAACGTCGGTTGGGATACTGGCTAAGAGATCTTTGGCCACAAGTTTTGCGCGGCCCATCTCGGCTGCAAGAACGAGACGTCGGCGACGTTTGCGTTGAGATGGTGGGATTAGATATTGAGCCGAAGTAGATGGCTGTTCTACTGGATCGGATGTTGACCCTTGATCAGCCCGAGATGTTGATGCGGTTTGTGGAGTTGAGGCAGACGGTGGAGAAAGGCTTTTTTTTCTTCCTTTTGGGAACGTTGGGCAAAATTGACTTGTATGTTAGAATAAAATTGAGCAGAAGAGGTGCTTTCCTTTTGTGGACTGGCAAGTCCAGAAGTTTCTTCAAATCCTTGCTAGGAACGTAGGATTGACGAAAGTTTGTCGGCGGTTTACGAACAGCTGCAAGAAGAACGGACATCAGAAACAGACAAAGTATTGAAGACTTGAAGAAGAAACAACTAAAGTATTAAACAATGGGCTCTTACCCTTGCCCTCTAAAACTGATCGAGGAAGAGGGTAGAGATGAGGGTCCTCGTCTGGAGCAAACTTCCAATTTCCCGAGGTAATGAGGTAGTCATCTCCAGCCCCCTTGTTGGAGTCTGGGAGGTCGGCTATGATTTTGAATTCTGTTGACCTCGGCTTAAGGTAATAAATGTAGCCTTTTTCTTTCAAATTAAGGGCACACATGGTGTAGCAGTACTGTATATTGGCTAAGGTGATCCTAGTATTTTCCTGTTTTGCTAAGACTATAATGCCATTGATCACTCGGTAAGAATTTATGGCCAGTTGCATGGGGTTCAACTTGTAATAGTGAAGAATCTCGCAAAAGAGGATGTTAAGTGGAAGCCGGAGTCCACACTCAGTGAAAGCTACAATGGGAAAGGGCATCGAATCATCTGTAGGCATGATGGAGTCGTCATCTCCAGCCAGCCTTAGATGGACATCGGCAGGAATGGAGAACTTTTGCCTAAAGTACTCAAGTTTGGTCGGGGTATCTACCCTATGTCTCCACATACCCATGATATCGGCCTGAATGGTCGGGGTTGGATTTCAGAAAGAAGATGTTTTAAGAAGGTTAATGAGACCTCGGCAAAAACCTAGATAAGTACTGGTTTTAGTTTTTCCTAAATTATGGATCCTACACAAGAAGTCCCAAACCTAGATCTATGGAAGCAAGGGTTGAAGGCACGGATCTAGAAAATAGAAAAGCAAGGATGTGCTTTAGAATCAAGAATAGAGATGAACTATCAAGAATATTGTATGTACAAGGGGTGCAAGGTCAAGAACAGTGACAAAAACGCAAGAAAGTGGTGAAGCGGTGCAAGTGTTCAAGACATAAGCAAAATCATGGGATAGATACATCTAGATGAATAGTTCAACAAATCGAAAGTTTGAACAAAGCAGTAATGGCAACAAGTAAGCAAAGAACATAAGAGAATTGGAAACGAAAGGAATGATGGCTTACCAGAGAAAATGAAGCCGGTATAAGGATTGCCGAAGTCGGACGACAGTTGCAGACACAACGGAACGGCGAAAGTTTAAATGAAAAAGGAGGAATGAGGGCAGTTGCAGAGCTTGGAGCTTGGGCAAATGGCGGATTCAAGAGAAAGAGTCTAAAGAGCGAAAAGACAGAGAAATCGAATGCAAAAGTGAAAAAATGAAAAAGGGGGAAAAGTTTTGTCAAAAACTTGAAACGGCAGCAAAACAGAACATTTAAGGCGCCTAGAACAACGTAAACGTCAGACGGCGCGCACAGGCGTAAGACGGCTTGCAAGCGCGTCAGAAACACGATCCAATGAGGATCAAATGTGTAAGTAAAACGGTTGAAAAGCGATGCTTGACAGCTCACACGCATGAGGAAGTTCACAAGAGAGCTCTTGGAGTTCTTGATCTTTTAGAAGACATGTCGGCCTGTGATGATGATCTCGGCTAAGATACCTTAGGCCGACGTACTGGAAGGAAGTACCGATGTAGGTTCCATCACCTCAGAATGCCGAGGTAATAGAACCTAGGGGGCAGTTGTGGGGAAATATTTTTTGAGTACCGACATGTGGCAAGGTGACGCCGACGTGTCAGCCGAGGTGCCACGTGTCTTGGTTGTTATGCCGAGGTTATTTTGGTGTTGCCGAGGTTACCTCCGAAGATATCGGAATCCGAGATTAGCAGATAAGGGACAGGAGTCCTAGAATGAAGAAAGACTTCAAGATGGATAAGGATAGTATTCCTAGGGAGTCTATCCTTATCTCTTGTAGAGTCCAAAGTAAGCACTGAATGGGAGTCCATAGAAGTCAGATTTCTAATGGGACTGTGATTGAGTTAACTATAAAAGAAAAGGCACCCCTGTGGGTCTAAGGTACGCAATTTATGCTTTGAGCAGTGAATTTAGCACTTGATTATCTTTGAGATATACTGACTTGATCGTCGGAGTACCCCCGGGTGGAAGAACCACCGCCGGAATCTTCTCTTTCTGTTGTAGGTTAGCCAGGTGTCATCTATTTTGCCAGTTCTCTCCAACTGATCACTGAGTTGGCAGTGTGATTGGAAAATTACTCACACACTTATAGCTGATATGCCACACTTTTTTTAGTATATTATTTCACATCACACATCGTTTGAATAAGAAAAATTCGTAGTTATATAAGTGAGTTTACATTTATTCTTATTAACAATGTGTTTTAAAGTTGCGATTCTTAGAAAAAAAAATATTTCATTACTATTTAGGATGAGTCGTATAATTAATATGAGCTGTTACAGTCGGTATCAAAGTAACTTGTGCCATGTGAACAGTGGTGGAACTAGAAAATCAAATTAGAGGGGGTACTTATTAATTATAATATTGAAAAATTTTACAAAAATATTTAACGCAAGTTTTTACGATTGATTTCGAGAAACATAAAAAAAAAAAATGTAATTTATAACTAGTGTATCATGGACAATATAAAAAAATATGGATATAAGTCTTAAAATAAATTATATAATGATAAAAAAAAATTTATACAAAATTTGATTAAAAATTCAATATAATACCACATCATCATTAGTATGTGATATCACTAACTAATAGTAAATAAATACATAGAGAGTGAACCTCACATGTCAGATGTAACTAACAATCCAATAAATTTCATATATTTATAATGAGATTACTTATACTTGTATGTCAATAATAATGACATCACCGTTACATTCAAAATTTTTCATAAAATTTTCATAGATGATATAGTTTATAATAGTCTCTTCATTTTTATTCAAAACAACTATTATTGTTCTCATAATTTTTAAAATGTCATTGACATTTCACTCTAATAATATTTTTGTAATTTTTTTTATTTAAAATATTTTCTTTATATTTGCAACAAAACAACAACAACAACTGCAACGTCCAATTAGTACACATTAATGTGTGTTTGGGCGGAGAAAGATTGAGTATACACCTAACCTTTGACATAATGCACAATCCCAAGACTGGAACCCATAACCTTAAGGTTATTAGGTTAAGTCTTAACCATTGAACCAATAGTCACCCTCTTTTTTTATATTTGCCAAAAAACAAAAACCCAAAATTCAAGGGGACGCATGACCCCCTCATCCCTAGCTGCCTCCGCCACTGCGTGTGAACCATGCTAGGTTATAAATGATTTAAGTTGAATGGTGTTAATTTCATGTTTGTCATTTATCTGCGTAAAAAAATATAATATTATATTAAAATTTGAGTTTGTGTCAAAAGTATGAGCTTTATATAATAAAATATTTTTATGTTATGTGTCTATTAATGTAGATTTTTTTGTTTAATTTTGAGTAGAAACTAGTTTTTTTAGAAATAAATTGAGAAAAACTTGAAAAAAGAAGGGTCGAAATGAGAAAAAACAAATTTTAAAGCCAAAGTGAGAAAATATTCAAACATAGAACGAGCAAAGTGTAACTCATTATAATATTATATTCTCATACTAAAATTGGTATTTGCACATTGCGTATTAGTATGACTATTTTTCTGGCTTGTATTAATTAATCTCTCTCTCTCTCTCTCGTCGCATTGTTGTTTGGTTCCAATCCTCAATGTAATGGTTAGAATTCGACCCAAAAACGAGGTGAGAGAGTTGGAAAGAGACGTGTTGTGCTCACTTTCTAGTTTTTTCTTTGTTTTTTTATTTTTTTTATTTTAAGAAATTTAGACAACGATGCTTACAGTGTCTAATATTTGATGTTTATATTCTTGTGAAACCAGGTGATATGATATGCCATACTTTATTCGAGGAAGTATTTTACAAGTATGTCATGCAATTAAATTGACGTAATATATCTTTATATTTATTATTTATTATATGACAAGAGAGTTCAATATAAGATCAGTATAATTTACTATCAATTTTTATCACTAGGTATACATAGAAAGATATGATTCTCCTTGATTTCATACCTATAAAATAACTTCAGTATGTCTGAGATATGTTGTGTACAAGTTGGGTTTTGCTAGCTTGCAGATGATATTTTGTTTCCTCGATTGACTAAAAACTTTCAAGTATTTTGGTTTGGCGGACAACTTGAAATGCCAAAATGCCAATTTTGAATCATTATATGTGTCTGTCTGTGTATCAACTTGTATATAAGCATTGTTAATCTATATACAACTTTGAATTAGTCAAAAACTTAAGCATCTCACCGAAAAGCCATGCATATTGCAGATACTGTAATAAAAAATATGTGATAAAGGAGTTGGTCTCTGTACGATTTAATGTGTAAAAATTAAAAATTAACACTTATTATGTTATATTATTGTGAGTTAAGTTGGAAGATTTTTTAGAAGTTTTAAACATTTTCTAAATATGTTGAAAGCAATCTATAATTATTATTGTCTTGTTCCAATTACAAAATAATAATGTTAGAAATATTAATTGTGTACCGATAAATATATGAAGAGTAAATTACACTTTTAACTCTTGTGGCTTAACTAAAATTTTAATTTAATTTCTATTATTTTAATTTAAATAATTTGATCCCAGTTTCAATATAATCTTTTCATTCAAATTGAATGTTAAAATTAACAATTTTGTGACAAGTGTCAATATGACAACAATTTTCAAAGGTGGAGATGACTGGTGATCGGCACTAGTGGTCGAAGGGTGGGTGATGGCTATAGGATGCGAGGGATAGATGAGGATTTCAAGATAATTGAACTTTTTTTTTTAATTAGAATTTAACAAAATTTATAAACTGTTAATATTTAAAATAAATAAATAAATAAATAAATAACAAACAAATTTTTGTTTATAATTTTAAATTTATTTACAAAGTTATAAATTAAAATCATAAAATAAACTTCACAAAAAGAGGCCCACCTATTAGTTAGACTATTGTTACTTCTTTGGACTTTAACATGACTATCCAATCATATGGGAAAATAGGTTTACTATGTGAAGTAAACAATGGGGCACAATCAATATATATATATTATATAAGATACACACTCTTTGTCCTATATTGATAATTTTTTTAGAAATTTCAAACTTTTTAAAGGATCATAATCATTATACTTTGAATTTAAATTTTAAAATATTAATTCTAAAAATACTCTTTTATTTTCATTTTAAAATATATTTATAATTACTTTATAAGAAATAATTTTAATAATTATTAAATTTAAAGTTTTTGCTTTTTAAAATGGATATTTATTTTAAGATAAATAAAATAATAAACTAATAACATGAAACGAAAGGAGTATATGCATGTAATGGTGGTGGGTTCATCACGATATCCTATTAACGACAATTGTTAGATTTATCAACCATAAACCTGTTAGTGGGAGTGGGGTGCAAACCACTGTTGGTGATTCACAATGAGAGATTTAAAAACGAACCAAACTGAAATCAAATTGACTCACAACAATTCTAAAATAAATACAAAGCATGAACACACTCTTCTCTCTTTTATTTTCTTTCTCCCACACTCTCTAAATTCTCAAAACATATATAACTATATATAGATAAAACTAACAATGTGAATACAACAAATGCAACTACGGCTGAGGCGTGAATCGCAGCTATTGTTGACAAACTTGTTCTGCAGCCTCCATTTTCTGACAAACTTAATTGTAGACTTCACATGCCTACTCTTAGGCCGGTGGAAAAAAACAATCTATAGGTGAAGCAAGATTACTTCACAACATCCCCCCTTAATCTTGATTCTCCATGCTGCTTCATTCCAAGCATTAACTTCATTCTGTTGAACACATCATTTTTCAATGGCTTCGTGAAAATATCTGCAAGCTGATCTTGAGACTTGCAAGGAAATAATTCCACCTCTTTATTTTTTATATGCTCTCGGATGAAATGATAGCGGGTATCAATATGCTTACTTCTTTCATGATAAACTGGATTTTTCGCCAATGCAATTGCTGAGCGATTATCAACAAAAATCTCAGTGGGTTTTTCTTGTGGAAATCCCAAATGCTTTAGCATGTTCCGTAACCATATTGCATGACACACAGCTGAGTTGGCTGCAACATATTCAGCTTCGCAAGTTGATAATGTCACAATAGTTTGCTTCTTGGATGACCATGTGAAGGCTGTATCTCCCATAAAGAAAGTAAACCCCGTAGTACTTTTCCGTTCATCCAAGTCACGTCCCCAGTCGCTATCTGAGTAGCCAACAAGACTGAAATTATCAGTTGGTTTATTGAATAAACCATCATCGACTGTACCTTTGATGTAGCGAAGAATCCTCTTTGCTGCATAAAGGTGTGACTGATCTGGTGTTTCCATATATCTGCTAATCAGTCCTACTCCATAGAGTATGTCTGGCCTGGTGCAAGTAAGATAGCGAAGACTTCCAACTAGGCTCTTGAAATAAGTTGGATACACATCACCTGTCTTCGTACCTTTTCTGAGCTCCACTCCACTGTCTACAGGAGTGTTCACTGGATTGTAATTTTCCATTCCATATCTCTTGAGAATTTCCTTGGCATAACCACTTTGGGAAATAAAAATTCCATCTTTTCTTTGTGCCACTTCAATGCCGAGAAAATGAGCCATCAATCCAATATCTGTCATTTCAAATTCTTGGACCATGCTTCTTTTAAAGTCTTTGAACATGGCTGGATTGTTTCCGGTGAAGATTAGATTATCAACATAAAGACAAGCAAGCAACATGCTTCCATCAGCTTCCTTCTTCAAATATAGTGCGTGCTCATATGGACATTTTTCAAAACCATTGTCATGAAAATACTGATCAATTCTAGTATTCCATGCACGCGGAGCTTGCTTCAATCCATAAAGTGCTTTCTTCAATTTGTACACTTTGTCTTCATGCCTATTCTGAACATACCCCGAAGGTTGTTCAATATAGATTTCTTCTTCAAGGAAACCATTAAGAAATGCAATTTCACATCAAGTTGATAAATCTGCCACTTGTGCTGGGCAGCCAAAGAAATCATTAGCCTGATAGTCTCCAATCGGGCAACTGGAGCAAACACCTCTCCATAGTCAATTCCAGCTCTCTGCTTGTAACCTTTTGCTACTAACCTTGCCTTGTAGCGTTGCACTTCGCCTTGTGCATTCCTTTTTGTCTTGTATACCCATTTCACTCCAATGGGTTTGTGCCCCTCTGGTAGACTGGTAAGCTTCCATGTGTCATTTTTCTCAATGGCATGAATTTCTTCATCCATTGCTTTCTTCCATTTATCTTCCTCGATGGCTTCTGAGAAAGTAAGTGGATCACTATCTGCGAGTAGGCAGAACAAATTCAGATCTGCTTCTTCTGTAGCTTCATATATTTCCTGCAAATTTCTCATTGGTCTTGGTTGTTTGAAAAAACTATCATCTGATGAAGTTGATGATGATGATGATGCAACACTTCTGTGAGAAACTGGCGATCTAGGTGCAGGAATTCTATGTGGAGGAGTTTGTGGCTCATCTTGAACTTCTCTTGTGATTTCAATAGGAGCTTTTGATGTTTCATCTTCAAGAATGAGTTCTGCATCTTTGACAACTTCATCTTGATTCCAGTTCCAAGCTTCTTCTTCTTCAAATATCACATCTCGACTCATGATCACCTCTTTGGTAATGGGATTATACAACTTGTATCCCATTGTTCTATCTCCATATCCGACAAGGATACATTTTTCTCCCTTATTATCGAGCTTGGTTCTTCTTGCTTCTGGAATCTTGGTGTATGCAACACACCCAAATATTCTGAGATGATTGACGCTTGGCTTATGTGAACTCCAAGCTTCTTCTGGAGTCATAGAATGAAGACTGCTGGTTGGGCATCTATTTAGTAGATACACAGCACATGATACGGCTTCAGCCCAAAATTACTTGGGCAGTCCCTTTTCTTTCAATATGCTTCTTGCCATATCTAAGATTGTGCGATTCTTCCTTTCAGCAACACCATTCAGCTGTGGCGTGTAGGATGGTGTTGTTTGATGCTTGATTCCCTGCTCTTTGCAATACTTCCCAAAAGCATCTGATGTATATTCTCCACCTTGATTTGATCGCAATGTCTTGATGTAGTAGCCACTTTGCTTTTCTACAAAAGCTTTGAATTCTTTGAAGATGCTGAACACCTCCGACTTTCTTTTAAGAAAGTACACCCATGTCTTTCGACTAGAATGAAGGTGAGAAAATATCTATTCTGTCCATTTGACATTGGCTTCAATGGACCACATACATCAGTGTGCACTAGCTCCAGCGGCTTTGTTGCTCTCCACTTCACTTCTTTGGCAAAGCTAGTTCTGTGATGCTTGCCAAGAATGCAGCTTTCACAGACTTCATTAGTATGAGCAATATGAGGTAACCCTTTCACCATATTCTTGCTTGACAACAGCTTCAATCTTCCAAAGTTAAGATGTCCAAACCTCAAATGCCATAGCCAGTCTTTGTCTTTGGTGATGGCATTTAAACACTTCGTAGCATCATGTTGGATGTTCAATGCAAACATCCAATTCTTGGACATTCTCACCTGAGCGATTAAATTACCAGGATTGTCTTTGATAGTAAGATGACAATCTTTCATGCTGATGTCGTATCCTTTCTCTAGGAGTTGTCCCATACTCAAAATGTTGTTCTTCATGGCAGGAACATAATAAACATTGGAGATATAATCATGATCTCTATTTTTGAGCTTGATCAGAATATTACCTCTTCATTTCGCTGGAGTCTTTGAAGAATCACCAAATGAGACTTGTGCTTGAACAGTCTCGTCAAGCTCAATGAACAGCTCTCTTTTACCACACACGTGATTACTGGCTCCCGAATCTAGATACCAAACATTGTTTTGGTTTTCAGTGTCTCCATGGTGGACAAACAGGACTGTAGGTCCAACTTTGTTTGTTTCCTGCTCAGCAAAATTTGCTTGCTTGCCGACTTCTGTTGTTGCTCTACTTTGGCAGTCATTGCTGTAATGCCCGAACTTGTGACACTGGTAACACTGAACATTACTTTTGTCAAAACCTGGTCGGTTGTTGTAACCACCTCCTCTACCGCTTGCTCTTCCTCTTGGAGCAAAGTGTGGTTGACTTCTTCCTCCTCTGGCTGGACTTCTTTCGTCTCTTCCTCGAAAACCAGAACTTCGGTTATTATAACCACGACCTCTTCCTCGGCTTCTTTGTGATGTCCCCCCTTGCTCGTTTCTGTCATCTCTGAAAGACAGCTTTGATTGAAAAACTTGCTCTAAAGAACTTGATGAAGTCTTCTTGTTGATCCTTTGTTCATGAATCTCAAGTGTGCCCATCAACTCATCGGTGGTCATGGCACTGAGATCCTTGGACTCTTCTATTGCTACAACCACGTGCTCGAACTTGGAACTGAGTGATCGGAGAATCTTCTCTATCGCTTGAAGAGATTCCATCTTCTCTCTATATCTTCTTATCTGATTAACAATGGTCAATATTCTGTTGAAGTACTTAGAAATTGACTCATTCTCATTCATGTGCAGCATCTCGAATTCGCCACGTAACACCTGTAGTCGAACTCTGATCGTCTTCTCAATTCCACGGTGTGAATTTCGAAGAATACTCCATGCCTCTTTAGAGGTTGTTGCTGCTGAAATCTTCTCAAAACTTGATTCATCAATGCCTTGATAGAGTAGATATAAGGCCTTTTTATCTCTCCTCCTTGAATCTTTTAACGTTGTCTTCTGAGCGTCATTCAAATTTCCTTCATCTTCGAGAGTAGCTGCCTCGTTATATCCTCGATCAACTAACTCCCACAAATCTTGTGAGGCTAGTAGGACTTGCATTTGAATACTCCAATTTTCATAGTTCTCCTTGCTGAGTTTTGGAAACTAGGGCTAAAAGAAATTGTTTGTGTTGGCCATTGGTTGTCTTTAACAATCTACAAATTTTCAGAATGGAATTTGCAAATTCTGACCGTACAGATGTGTCTGAAATATTCCAAATAGTTGGAAAGCACTATTGGATCACCCGAAACGGACTCCGAATGACTCAGATCGAGCCAAAACAAGTTGAACGGCTCAGATCTGAGGCTACAACTTAGCCGCGTCAAACTGGATTCTCCTCCGTGTGCTGACGTCAGCGGTTGAGTCAACGGCGGCTCGGCTTGGTCAAACGGCGTGGGTCAACGGCTTGGGTCAACGGCTTGGACGCCGGCGTGGCTTCGATGACGTCACTCCGGAATGCGCGTGTGGTGCGTGCTGCGCGTGGTCGCACGCGTCGTCTACCTCCGAAGGCGCGTGGAGCGCGTGATGTGACGCGTCTTCTACCTCTGAAGGCGCGTGGAAGCGCGTGGCACGTGAGAACGGTGTCAGAGGAGCGTGGAGCGCGTGCGGGCTCTGTAGGGCTCGATTTTCGAAGTTCTTTTTTTCAGTGTCATCGTCTCACTGAGATCTACACAATGGTATGATCAAAAATGAATTTTAACACCTTTGATTTCTGGGCAATTTTCGCAGAACAGGGTGTTCTTGACAGTTTTGCAGAATTTCTGCAAATTTGAGCTACCTTCGGGCTCTGATACCACTGTTGGTGGGAGTGGGGTGCAAACCACTGCTGGTGATTCACAATGAGAGATTTAAAAACGAACCAAACTGAAATTAAATTGACTCACAACAATTCTGAAACAAATACAAAGCATGAACACACTCTTCTCTCTTTTATTTTCTTTCTCCCACACTCTCTAAATTCTCAAAACATATAACTATATACAGATAAAACTAACAATGTGAATACAGCAAATGCAACTACGGTTGAGGCGTGAATCGCAGCTATTGTTGACAAACTTGTTCTGCAGCCTCCATTTTCTGACAAACTTAATTGTAGACTTCACATGCCTACTCTTAGGCCGGTAAAAAAAAAAACAATCTATAGGTGAAACAAGATTACCTCACAACAAAACCAAGGCAGCTTGCACTCCATCTCCTACTTATTTTACAAGGTTTTGTTTGTTCACACACACACACACACTCCTCACATCACAGCCAACAAGTTTGACTCAAACCCACCCTTCGTCAATTACTTCAAACTACTCTATCTATAGTGTCATTTGACTTGAGATGTTTGCATGTGCACCATCATCCCTCAATTAATATACAGACTGACGGAATCAAGAAATTAAATTAGGAGGGATACTTATTAATTATAGTTTTATTTTTTTTCATAACTAATAATAAGAAAATAATTATAATTTTTGAATTAATATTAAGTACAAAAAATTAAATAAATTGTTACAAAAGTATTTTACATAAAATTTTACAATTAACTTCGAGTAAAATCGAAAAGAAAGTATTGTCTGTAATTAGTGTATTATGGACAATGTAAACAATTCATATATTTAAGTTGTAAAATAAATTATATAATGGTAAGATAAATCAAATTTTGTAAGTAAAAATTTCATATAATAGTGATATCACGTTATTGTTGACATATGATATCACAAACCAATAATAAAGTAACATATGAAAGGTGAACTCCACATGCAAATATAACTAACACTCTAGAAATTTTTACATATATATAGTCATGAGATTAATTATATTTACATATTAATAATGATAGATATTACCTTTGTATTGAGATTGTTTCACAAAATTTTCATACATAAAAATATAATTTGTTGTAGTCACTTCATTTTCAATAAAACAATTACTATTGTTTTCATAATTTAAAAATACTCTTGATATTTTATTCTAAATATTATTTTTGTTTAAAATTTTATTTATATACATATATAAAAAAAATGAAAAATTCAGGGGGCACGTGACCCCCTAGTCCTCATGTGGCTCCGCCACTAAATACACACACACATATATAATTTGATAAATGAACAAGATAGGTTTAATTTGAAAATCGTTTAGCAATTGTTTATTGTATGTGGAGTTTTAAATTATCTGAATTATAGCTTTGACACAACAGCGTGAGCAATTAACAATATTATTAAGAAAAAAAAAATTACGCAAAAAAGTTCACATCAACAAATTTTTAATTTAAATTTATTTTTTATTTTTTTAAATTGATAATAATATAGTAGTGATCAATAGATCATTGATTTAAAATCTCAATAATCTATTCTATCCTTTTGAAATAAAATAAAGATCTCTATTCCATCAAGTTTTACCATCTAAGTTTCGCAACAATTATTGATTTTTACTTCTTGTGAGAAAGCAAGGAAACAAAAGAAAATAAAAGAAAAAGACTAGGATCATGAATTTATTGTTCAACAAAATGAATTTTAAAAAATTTTCATGAGGACCCATTTGAATTAAAAGTTGATTGCCCCACCAGTCACCCAATTTTATGGACAAAGAGTAAATTGGCCACCTAACCTAGAGAGACAATTTCTTACATTGACCAATAATCTTAGTTTTCACCAATTGAACTGTTCAACTACACATGAACTAATAATAAAATATGTGTATCTTCTTCAAAGCAACATATTTTCTTCTAAGACAAGCAATTTATTAATCTTACAAATGTAGAAACAATTGACTTATTCTAGGGGTGAGCATGGTCCGGATTGGACCGGATTGGAGTAAAACCAGGACCAATTTGTCATCTACGGATCCTGAAAGATTGGAACCAATTCAATCCGTTTAAATCGTAGAACCAATCCGAACCAATCCATTTAAACACGGATTGGATCGGTTTAGGACCACGGATTTACATAATTAAATAACAAAAAAATATGTATAACACTTTAATTCATAAAAATATAAATATAACATCATATTAGTTTCACAATAGCAACATGTTTTTTCGTAATAGCGACAAACTGTTCTAGAATTTAAACAACCATAAGAAAACTAGTTCCACCATAAGTATTTAGACCATTACAAATTAACACTAAAAACTAGCAAACAAAAGTAATAAAAGAAGATACTATGCAAGTTTAGGTTTGGATTTAAGTTTTATGTGAAATAAGAGAAGATACTATGCAAGAGGGTGTATAATAAAAATATAGACTATTTGTATACGGTCCGGATCGGTTCCAATCCGGAACCGTGGGGTTCAATCCGGAACCAATCCGTAAACTACGGATTTTTAATTTTTCAATCCGAAACCGAACCACGGATTCAAAAAACCAATCCAAACCTACTGGATTGGACTGGACTGGATCGGATTACGGATTTTACGGATTTCTTACTCAGCCCTAACTTATTCCGCTTAAAGTCAACATATAGTAAGAATTAAATATTGTACCGCCACTCCAATTATCTAAACATACATCTAAACCATTGTTCGATTCATGCATTGAATTTTTTGTTTGCATTTTCATCTATTCTTCTTTCAAACTCTCACAAATAAATTATTTTTACATGATCTTGGATAAATTAAATAGCAAATGTAGGTTGCATAAAAATTCTTAAAATCAAATAAAATGTACTAAAATTTTTAATGCGTAAACATAATAAGGGGATATTCTAAGGAAAGATATGACTTAATAAATGTTTAGGATATACAGTGAAATAATATTTTAAATTTTAATGAAAATATATCTTAAACTTTTAGTTTGAAATTTTTGTACTCAAAAATTTTAGTATTACTAATGGTTTGATTGATTCAACATGTTCAAAGATTAATTATCTTTTTATTGTTTAAGCAAAAATATCTTCATTCAAATTTTTGACAAACATAATTAATGAAATTGTTGATTGACTTATATATATTCATAATTCAATATGGGTAACATGACATTTGGATGGTGTCACAACCCGCTCCCGGTGCTTAAGGGTTAAGTATCGTGATCACCAGTAATTGAAATTACCTCCGTCCAATTCTTGATCAAATTAATAAACGCGAGCGGAAATAATATTTAAGTGACGGTACCAAAATAATCATTGGAGTTTCTATTTTTATAACAAAATTTATTGACAAAAAATGCCGATATTTACGTATAAAAATATCATAAAAATGCTGTGTGTGTCTATTCCGCAGCCCTGCGTCTAAGACTTTCCAAAAGCTATTTCTGAATTGCATTGTTCTTGAAAATTAATACCTCATTCTTTCTTTCAACTACGAAAGACCTTTTCGACTTTCAGTAATTTCTTCCTCTTTTCCTAGTTACTTTTCTTTTCATTTCCTTTTCGTTTTGTCTCCTAAGCAACTCCTCCCTCATTTATATAGAAAGAGAACCGTGGGCACCAAGCCACGCAGCTGCCCACGTGTCGCATTCCCATTAATACGCCATTAATTCATGCTTATCTCTTACCTTTAGGTTCAATTTCCAAATCTAAACTAATTATATATATATATATATATATATATAAACTAATAATACGAATATAAAATTTTTGTCAATAATCTCATTTATAATTAAATAATACGAATATAAAATTTAAAGGACAACTTAAATTTTCGGGTTATTACAATCTTCTCCCCTTTTAAAATTTCGTTCTCAAAATTTGTCATATGTGTAAGCTATCCGTTGCGTACTTTGATAAATATATATAAATATATAAATAAATTTGATGATTAGTCTGAGAATAAATTTGATGATTAATTACCTCAAAAAATTACTAAAAATAGCTCATTGTTTATTTGTCAAAAACTGTGTTGGGTCAAAATGAGAAACAATGGGTGACTTTAAAAACTTTTCATTAGTTTTGTTTCCCGAATAAAATAAAATAAAATGAGAACACAATTAAACAAGCGACTAGAAGTAAAATGACAGAACTATATGCAGGAGTTGAAGGAATTTGAGATGAACTTCCATTTCTTTTATCCGTGAACTTTTCACTGATGAAAAATAGTTTTAAAATTAGTATCTTTATAATTTGAACCCACTTTTAAAAAGTCAAAATGAATTAATTTTTTTTTTGAATACTGAACTGGAAATTATATGTATTTAATTATATTATAATTTTGGTGGGTGCTTGAACTCGACATTCTTTGTTTCTTTTCCTTCTTTTACTATAACAAATATAAATTATATCTAATATCTTTCACAAATTAGGCACAATATATATATATGTATATATATAAAATCATATAAAATTATAATATAATTAAATCGATGAACAAAATATAATATTTAGGTACCAATTACCCGCTATCCTACTTCTTAAATGTGTGTGCCTTATGCTCCAATGATGATTTATTTATTTATTTTTATAAACCATTGCTCTGATACCATTTGTCACGACCCGTTCCCCGTACCCAAATGTTAAGTATCGTGATGGCTAGTAACTAAAGTTGCCTCCAGCCAATTCTTGATCAAATTAATAAACGCGAGCGGAAATAATATTTAAGTGACGGTACCAAAATAATAATTGGAGTTTTTATTTTTATAACAAAATTTATTGACAAAAAATGCCGATATTTACGTATAAAAATATCATAAAAGTGCTGTGTGTGTCTATTCCGCAGCCCCGCGTCTAAGACTTTTCAAAAGCTATTTCTGAATTGCATTGTTTCTTGAAAATTAATACCTCATTCTTTCTTTCAACTACCAAAGACCTTTTCGACTTCTAGTATTTTCTTCCTCTTTTCCTAGTTTTTTTTTCCTTTCATTTCCTTTCCTTTTTTGGTCTCTTGAGCAACTCCTCCCTTCTTTATATAGAAAGAGAACTTTGGGCACCAAGCCATGCGGCTGCCCACATGTCACATTCCCATTAATACGTCATTAATTCATGCTTATCTCTTACATTTAGCTTCAATTATATATATATATATTTTTTGATAATCTCATTTATAATTAAATAATACGATTATAAAATTTAAAGGACAATTTAAATTTTCAGGTTGTTACATATGGTCATTACCGCCACTTTTAGGAAGTCAAAAAAGTCAATTTATTAGTTTATTGGTTTATTTAGATTACATTACTAATTTATTTTTTTACACATTTAAAAAAAAAAAAAGAGTCAACAAACAAAAAAAACCACTTTTTAAAATAGGCCTATATTTGCCGCCTAACCTAGTTGTGTGCTTAAAATGGTGGGCATAACAACGCCATGGACACGCAATCAAGACTACATAAAATTAAAAACAAACTGGTAATCTTTATATTTTAATTTATTATATCATTTTAATTTTTATAATTTTAATTAGCTTGATTTTGATAATAAATTTAGAATTTTATTACAATTTAGTTCAATTGAATACAACTATTAACAATTTTTAATGTGAAATACGCTCATAGACCGTATGTGTCATGATTATGGGCAAAAATATAAGTTTGCTTAACTTAGTGAGTTAACATTAACTAATTCAGTGATAATTTTTCATAAAAAATAGTAAGTGTTATCAATTAGACTAAAATTAATATAAAATTTAAAATTAAGAGTAAAAATTAAGCCAATTGATAGTGTAATGATCAAAATGACATAAGAAACAAAATATAAGGAATACTGGTGTAAATTGCCCTAAAATTAATCATGCAACTAATTTATTAAATCATTTACTAATCAAACATGCCAAGGAACATGAAATTGAAAATTAGAGAATGAGGAACAAGATATACTTGTTTTTTTTTTTTTTTTGGTGTTTTATTGGTAGTCTTTATACATTTAAAAGTTTAAAAATCTAATTAAATTTGCGTATAAATATTTAAAAAAAATATGATGCAATTATACTAAAAAAATAAAATATTGTTGCAATGTTCAATTGATACAATATAAAAAAAATTACAGTATGGGAGAGGGATAAACTAACTAATACAAAGGGTATATCAAACTCATTTCTATTAAAATTGAACCTGAGATTTCACAAGAGGTGCTAAACAATCATTAGATCAAATGCCCTAATTGAATTCACTTCAAAAAATTCAAAAGAGATGGTCAACTTCCCTCCCATAAGAAAGACAACTCGAAACATAAATGCATGTTACATGTACGCATAAAATCCAAGAAAATCATACCAAAAATAAAAAAATAAAAAAAATCCAAGAACAAAGATATTGGACAGGTATATATGCAATTCATAAACATATGCGTGCACAGAAATGTAATACAATTTAAATAGATTCATTAATTTTTTATTTTCGATAACATTACAAACAGAAACAGAGGAGAACAAAATTTAGACCAGTATCTCTAATGGAACTTCTGGCAAAAACCTTCAAAAATACACACACCAACTCAAACATTGTTGGTCACCAAGCATCTTTTTTTATTGATGTATTTGGCGATGTAAACTTTTAACTGTCTAAATTTATCAATAAATTTTTTTTGTCGATTAAAAAAATAAAAAAAATTGAAAATCTCCCATCCACCATATCGAGGAATGAAGCTGAAAAATCTAGATGACCCCTAGATGTTGATTTGTGATTATGTATCAATTTTAAGCAGTATATAACAATCCCAATCAAACAAACAAGACAAATCGACACAATGATTTTAACGTGGAAAAACCATAATTGGACATCTCCAACTGTGATTAAAAAACCACGGGCAACAGCCACAAAACAATCCACTAAGAAGATTTAAAGAAATTACACAGGTATATTCTCAATTACCTAGCGAATCCACGCCTAATTGAACCAACCTCTATGTGCCTCTTCCAACCCCGTCTTCACCTCGGAATTGTCTTTACGATGAGCCACTCCAGAATCCACCGAAGCTTCAGGCTCGAATTCTTCAGAATCCACTAAAAAACAACTCTCTCTCTCTTGTGTATAAAAAACCAAACCTTTGATGTATTCTCTTTAAACCATGAGTTGAATACTCAATAAAACAAAAAAAGAAAACTAACAAAATATCCCCAGATATAAACCTTAAGAACCAAAAAGAAGATCTGGAGGAATTAAATAGTTTTGGGAGAAAACCAACTATTTATAGAAAATCCAAAAGTAATCCTAGTTTTAGAAGAAATCCAATTACTTATAGAAATCCAAAAGTAATCATAGTTTTGGAAGAAAATCAACTTTTTATAGAAATCCTTGTCAAACGGGATTGCCAATAATAAAACCTAACAATCTTCCCCTTTGGCAATGCCGTGACAAAACACACCTAACAAATAAAATCCTAATCACCCCAACCCATTACAGCCAATAAAAGCCAACTTCAACAAAATCCAACTTCTTACTCAAAAACATGATCTGCAAAACATATTAGTGCCACAATCTCCAAAACAACTATTAGTCCCACAAGAGTATATGAAAAAGCAATAAACATATGGCTAGATTATCTTGAAGCATTTGAAGCATGAGATGGAAAACATGAATAGAAGCGACTTGGAGATTTTAAGAACATGTAGCATGAAAAGATGAAAACTAAAACACATGCACCCGACAACATTACTCCCCCTAAGACATATGCACCAAACTCCCATATACTAAAAACAATAAACAAGAAGAAAACGACAAAAAATAATATGGTGGAGCAAGCAAAGAATTTCAGATTTGGACCTTAAAACACACAAGACTATCCAAGAAGCACAATTACTTGAAAACACAATGTGCACAGCCTCTAGAAGATTCCTCATAAAAGAAAGTGATGTATTATGTGAAAAGCATAGATCCCATGATAAAAGTGTGTGTGTGACTCTTGAAGTTCGACAAACACAAGATTCAAATCCTAGTAGTGATATGAAAGCTGGACCTCCGACAAGAGAATCTAAGCACAACTAAGGAAAGTCAAACCACTAGGAATCAAGGGGTATTTGATGAGTAAAGGCGAAGGCTCCCCCTCAATCAATGAATCTTTTCTTCTTCTTTTTTCTTTCTTTTGCACTTTTTTTTTTTTTTTCTTTCTTTTGCATATTTTTTCTTCTTCTCTTTCTTTTTCTTTTTTTTTTTTCTTTTGCACACTCATTGGCGGCTGACACGCTCAAAAGTATGGAAACCGAACCAGAGAAGCATGGATATAATAAGGATGGCCTGGTGGGTGACTCTGAGGTAGCCTTTTCCTCATGGCTGGACTGCAAAGAATAAAGGGGGAAAGCCATGGAGATGCAAAAGACGGAAGGTGGTTAAGAGACTCAACATCACTCATGATATGCTAGTATAGGTCAATTCTTCTAGAAAAGCAAAAGATACAATGCCAGAAGTCCATAGAAAAAAAATGATCACTAAGATGGAAGACTCCAAAATTTGCTAATCCAAGAGTGTGTACAGAATGAGACATACTAATCAAAAAACACACACTCCAAAATGAGTAATGACCACAGAAAGTACACACATGGTAACATGTAATGGATATTCTCATCAATTCCAATATGCACCAAGGACCACTCAAAAATTTCAAGCTTGCAAAACCATACTAAGAAAATCTTTTTGGATTTTTTTTATTTATTTTTTATTTTTTTTTCTTAACCAAAGCAAGACAAAAAAACGAACATGCACACATTTTTTTTTTAAAACAAAACGAGTCAGAAAACGAACAAGCACACATAAACCCAAAAACTAAAACAAATAAACAGATTAACACAAGTCAAGTTTTCTCACCCAAACCGCTTTAGTATAAACAAAGTTGTGAGCATTGCGGTTTTTGGGTGGTGTCTTGACGTTGTGGTTCCCTTCCCTTTCAATGAGAACCCGTCTTGATATGATTTCCAACTTCTTATTCATAGGTCTAGGCAAATACACTCTCCTATGCAACTTATAACAATAAGGGCGAATATGACCATGCATACCACAATGATGACAAATAAAAACAGGATGTACAGAGTGTACCTTTTTTTCTTTTACCTTACCAACTCTAGGAAGTTTGAGAAGTTCATCCTCATGTTGAATTTTTTGTTCTCCTTTTCCTTGAGTTCTTGTATCATGAGATGTAGATGCACTCTGTTTTTGCTCTTTGTTATCACCAAAGCCAATGCCACTCTTGTCAGAACAAATTTGTTGAGACCCAATGATATTGTCCAAAGTCTTTGATCCTTTGTTCCAAAGACCAATGGTAGTCATAGCACACTTGAGTTCTTCCTCTTTCTTGATGATTAGTTCTTCCAAGGCAACTTGAGACATCTCAAGACTTTCAATCTTTTCTTCATATGTTGCAAAGACTTGTTGTAGCTCATTCCTCTCTGTCTCACAAGTCAAGAGTTTTGCACAAAGGACTTGTCGATCATTAGTTATCTTGATGGCATCAATCCTAGCCTTGGAAATCTCCTCCTTTAGTTTGACATTCTCACTTTCACATGCTTTGAGTTTCGTAGTGAGTTTGTCATTCAATTTGGATAGGTTAAGTGATTCCTTATACAACTTTTCATAAGCTTGCTCAAGCTCTTCATCATCACTTCCCGATGACTCATCATCAGTGGCATTCTCAACCGGCCTCTTCGGATACTCTATTCGTCCTTCAGTTTCAGAAGCTGCCATGAAAGTAAGGAATTGTTTATATCCCTCATCACCTTGATCTTCATTGTCACTTACATTTTTATCAGATTCTGATTCATCATCCCAAGTGATAGCGAGGGCTTTTTTTCTTCTTCAACCGAGTGGGGCATTCTTGAGCAAAGTGGCCAAATCCTTGGCATTCATAGCATTGGAGTCTTTCAGAGTTCCCTTGTATCTTTCCTTTCTCCTTCTTAGCTATAGGATTAATTTTGAGTTTCTCTTTGCCTTTAGATTTATGAGTATGAGTAGATTCCAAAAGTTTAGGATTCTTTTTCAGAAAAGATTTTTTAAATTGTTTTATAAAAGCATCCGTAATCTTGGAATCTATCTCACAATCCTCATCAGAATCCTCTCCAACTCTATGAGTACTACTATAAGCAATAGTATCTTTTTGTTTCTTTTTGAAATTCCTATGTGCCTCATAAGTTTGGAGATTTCCAACCAAGTGATCCAGCTTGAGGTTGTCAACATCTTGTGCCTCCTCAATAGTTGTAACTTTTGGTTGGAACCAATCGGGCAAGGATCTCAAAATTTTTCCCACAACTTTGGATTCTGGTATCTTTTCACCTAAATTGAAGCTGGAATTTACAATGTCACTCAACTTTGCATAAAATTCATCAAAGGTCTCACTTTCTTTCATTGAAAGGTTTTCGAAACTAAACGTCAGCCTTTGAAGTTTTGAGCGTTTAACAGAAGGGGTGCCCTCATGAATAGTTTGTAAGATATCCCAAGCCTCTTTTGCGACTTCACAATTGCAAATACGACTAAACTCTTCAGGTGTGACAGCGCAAAAGAGAGAATTGATAGCTTTACTATTCCAGCTATTATTTTGGTAATCAATTGTGTCCCACTTATCAATTGGTTTGGGGAACGTTACTCCATCAACGGTCATCGTTGGTTCAGTCCACCCATACATGACAGATTGCCAAACTTTTTCATCAATAGATTTTAAAAACGATCTCATCCGAGCTTTCCAAAACGAATAATTGGATCCATCAAGTAGGGGTGGTCGAACCATAGAATTTCCCTCACGAATTGTATCCATTATCACAAATCAAACAAGATCTCGTTCTAAAAGATTTTTTTTTTAAAAAAAAAAAATAGAACGACCCGCTTTGATACCAATTGAAAAATATAGAAGACCCCTAGATGTTGATTTGTGATTATGTATCAATTTTAAGCAGTATATAACAATCCCAATCAAACAAACAAGACAAATCGACACAGTGATTTTAACGTGAAAAAACCACAATTGGACACCTCCAACTGTGATTAAAAAACCACGGGCAACAGCCACAAAACAATCCACTAAGAAGATTTAAAGGAATTACACAGGTATATTCTCAATTACCTAGCGAATCCACGCCTAATTGAACCAACCTCTATGTGCCTCTTCCAACCCCGTCTTCACCTCGGAATTGTCTTTACGATGAGCCACTCCAGAATCCACCGAAGCTTCAGGCTCGAATTCTTCAGAATCCACCAAAGAACAACTCCCTCTCTCTTGTGTATAACAAACAAAACCTTTGATGTACTCTCTTTAAACCATGAGTTGAATACTCAATAAAACAAAAAAAGAAAACTAACAAAATATCCCCAGATATAAACCTTAAGAACCAAAAAGAAGATTTGGAGGAATTAAATAGTTTTGGGAGAAAACCAACTATTTATAGAAAATCCAAAAGTAATCCTAGTTTTGGAAGAAATCCAATTACTTATAGAAATCCAAAGTAATCATAGTTTTGGAAGAAAATCAACTTCTTATAGAAATCCTTGTCAAACGGGATTGCCAATAATAAAACCTAACAGAAGCGAAATCAGAAACGTGGTCACAGGCATTACTTAAACAAACAAAAACAAAGAAGACCAAATTTAGCAGTTAAAAGGGTGAAAGGGAGGTGGATATATGGAAGTGGTAAAGGACTCCTCATATTTTTCAAATAGGAATGATTTCCCATATTTAGTGGGACACATTTTTATATGGGTAGTGTTACTCTAATCCAAAAATTAGATCAATTTTTTAAACTCAATGAAAAACAAAAATATCCCAACTTCCTTATGGAAAAAAAAAAAAAAAAAACTTTAAAGGCAACGCGATATTTGATTATGGCAAGAAAGCAGCTGTGCAAATGTTGATGCTCAAAGCATATGCGCCTTTATTTAAATTCTTTATATACGCCTTTATCTAAAAAAATCTTTCTGCCAAAACGCAATTTGTCGATTTTCAAGTTACTTCTTGACATGGGTAGGCCCATAAAGGTTATAGCCCACCATTTAGGGCCCAATACATATCCCAAATACTAGAGCCCAGCACTGCTGAAGCCCCATGTAGCAATAACAACCAATGACATCAAGACACATGGCAAGAGAAGGGCAAGCCACATCAGCAGATAAAGATCTGCAAAGTTATTGCTACGGCATATCGCCATTAATGAGGCCCCCTTACAGCATTTATTGCGATAACCCCTTTCCGTCGGGACGGCACGCCCTCACCCTGAACAAGGGAAGCTACAACATAGACTTTCGGCCAAGGTGACAGTCGGAAGGGACAATGAAATGATTACCAGAGGATATAAGCAGACGTTGAAGACAAGAAGAGGGTTAAGCTTTTCTATCTCTAATCTATCTCTACAATCCACTTCTCTTTCTAACTTGCTCGTCGGAGGGTTTGCTGGGGGACTCCCTGTTCCCCGTTGAACTCTTGTGCAGGTTCTCTGGTGGGCTCGATCACTCGGATACCGGTTGGAGAAGCGTGGATCAGTCCGACCTGTCCAAGTCACTTGTAGTAACATCAGTTGGCGCCGTCTGTGGGAAACTCTTACTTCGCGCGCCAGTTGTGCTCATTGTCGCCGGAGGCCCTTCCCCAATAACCCCTTTCCTACCACCTGCCAAGGTGTATGGTCACGACTAGATCCATGGCTTCTCACCCCAATGTTCCCGATCATCAAGCCGACCTCCCCAATCCAAATAACCCACCACCGTATTTCACCGAGCTCACCGACAGCATTAACCGCTTGGCCGAGCAAAACCAAGCCCTGATTAATGCTCTTCTCCAAAGAAACCTTCCTATGTCTCCTCCACCACCTCCAGATATTCCCCCCAACCAAGAACGAGCCCCGAGCCATACTATCCTACAGCCTAATCCACCCAACTTGGAAGGCTTACAACCCCCTCCCCCAGGTATAAACCTGCCACCTCGGGGCCCACAGCCATCGATCCCGACACCGACCCCTAAAGGAGAGGCCAGCAGCGTCCAGCCCCCACTGTCCTCCAGTGGTGATAACATCCATCTCTGGGACGCGGAACTCCGAGCCATGAAGCTCCAGCTCTAAGGGGTCATGCAGAACATACAACATAAACCATCTACCACAGCCAATTCCCTATTTGTTGCTTCCATCAGGGACAAACCTCTATCTCCCAAGTTCAAAATGCCCACCATCGACTCTTTTGACAGTACGACGAACCCAGTCGACCACTTGGAGACCTACAGAACCCTTATGATCCTCCATGCATTCCCTGACGAAATTATGTGTCGGGCTTTCCCCGTGACACTCAAGGGGTCAGTTCGACTTTGGTTTAGTCAGCTGCCGGCGGACTCTGTCTCCATCTTCCAGTACCTCAGTGACTCCTTTCTCAGCCATTTCATTGGAGCTCAGCGCCGGTGACGTCCAGCAACCCAACTCCTCAACATCTGTCAGACTGAGGGGGAGTTGCTGCGCAGTTTCGTTACCCGCTTCAACATTGAAGCCTTGGAGGTAGCGGAAACGATGACAAAGTCATCCTTACAGCTTTCATGGCCGGTCTGCAGTCATCTGACTTCCTCTTCTCCCTCTCAAAGAACCCCCCGACCTCCATGGCAGCCCTACTCTCCAAAGCCCGAAAATACATGAACGCCGAAGATTCTCTAGTCGCTCGCCAAGACCCTGCAGCCAAAAACCCCACCACCAGGGAGAAGAGAAAGGATTCAGACACCAGAAACACCCAATACAATAACCGAACACCTCATTATACCGATCGACCCCCCCAAGCCGACCGTCGGCACCAGCCTGACCGCCCGGCCGGTTCGAGCAGTACACACCTCTTAATTCAACCATGGAACAAGTCCTCAATCAGATCCAGCATGACTACCCCCTAAAATGGCCTCAACCATCACGGACTCCTTCAAATCAGAGAGACCAATCCAAATACTGCCGTTTTCACCAGGACCACGACCATAACACTGAAGAGTGTATTAACTTCAAAGATCAGGTCGAGGGCTTGATTCGTCAAGGTCGTCTCAGTCGATTCACGAAAACTCACCCTCAGCAGAGACAACGGACTAAACCCATCAGAAACAACCGCCGGCACACCCCTCCCCGACAACCAGCACAACCTAACCAAGGTCATGATCGCCCTCCACAGTAACCTCGGGCACAAGGTAACCCCGCCCCACCTATTGGAGAAATCAGAGTTATCTCTGGCGGGCTTGCTTGTGGAGGACCATCCCGCTCGGCCCAGCGGGCAGAACTCAGAAAAATAAGGCAGGGCTCAGACAAAAAAGTTGCCACATTGGACCGACCCTCCAAACAGCCTAAGCAGTGGACCGAGCCTATCACCGTTACAGACGCCGACTGCGCAGGCATCCGTTACCCCCATGACGACCCTCTTATCATCTCCACCCTCCTCTCCAATTACAAGGTCAGACGAGTTCTCGTCGACAACGGCAGTTCTTCAGACATCATCTTCTTCAATTGCTTTCGCCAGCTTAAGATCGGGGAAGAAAGTCTGTCCCATCTCCAAACCCCTTTGGTCAGTTTCACGGGCGACCGGGTGACCTCCATTGGCTCCATCGATCCTCCCATCACAATCGGTGAGTACCCTCGACAGACCACCAAGTTGCTCACCTTCCTTGTGGTCGACTGCTCTTCTGCCTATAACATCATCCTTGGCCGCACCGCCCTAAATGCTTTCTAACCTATCACATCCACTTTCCACCTTGCCATCAAGTTCCCACCAATCTTGGGGTCGGCACAGTGAGGGGAGAACAGACCGAGGCCAGAGAATGTTATGTTGCCTCACTTAAAGAAATCAAGCTTAAGGAGGCTATGATCATTGAAGGATTTGACGTCAGAGACGAGGACGAGCTGGTTAGAAGGGAACCAGTGGAAGAGCTTGTCGAGATCTTCATCGATCCCACCAACCCGGCCAAAACTGCCAAGCTCGGCAGCCAACTATCCCCCTAGGCCAAGGCCGACCTTATCACCCTCCTGATTGAGCATAACGATGTATTTGCATGGACCCACTCCGATATGCCGGGTATTGACTCCTTTTTCACCACACACCGTCTCAGCATTGAGCCCCATTTCCGACCTATCCGCCAGAAACAACGCATCTTTCACCCGAAGCGCAATAATCTTATTGCTTCTGAAGTAGATAAGCTCCTTGAAACCCAGTTCATCATAAATATGGACTACCCCAGATGGCTGTCGAATGTGGTTCTGGTTCGTAAAAATAATGGTAAGTGGCGGCTCTGTGTCGACTACTTCGACCTCAACCGAGCTTGCCCCAAAGATAGCTATCCTCTCCCTCGCATAGATCTGCTGGTTGACGCCACGGCCGGTCATCAAATGCTCAGCTTCATGGATGCCTTCTCTGGGTACAACCAAATTTTAATGCACCCATCTGATCGGGAACATACCTCCTTCATCACCGACCGAGGTACCTACCATTACCGTGTGATGCCGTTTGGGTTGAAAAATGCTGGGGCCACCTACTAAAGGTTAGTCAATGTTGTCTTTCATCACCAGATAGGCCGAAACATAGAAGTATATGTCGATGACATGCTAGTCAAGAGCAAGCTCTCCACTGATCATCTGGCCGACCTGCGAGAGACCTTCGCCACCCTACGAAAGTACCAAATGAAGCTCAATCCGGAGAAATGCGCCTTCGGCATAAGATCTGGGAAGTTTTTGGGTTTCATGGTCAGTCAGCGGGGCATTGAAGCTAACCCTGAAAAGATCAAGGCCTTGATTGAAATGCAGTCTCCCAAAACGGTTAAGGAGGTTCAGAGGCTTACTGGCCGAGTGGCCGCCCTCAACCCCTTCATTTCCCGCGCAACGGATAAGCGCCTCCCATTCTTCAAAGTTCTTCGATAAACTTTTGAGTGGACGGCCGAATCCGAAGAGGCCTTTCAGCAGTTGAAGCAGTGCATGGCCAACTCTCCCTCCTTTCTCAGGCAATCACAGGCGAACCCCTCTTCCTCTATTTAGCCGTGTCAAACACTGCAGTCAGTGCAGCTCTTATTAGGGAAGACAGCTCTGTCCAACGGCCAGTCTACTACATCAGTCAGGCTCTTAGAGAAGCAGAACAGAATTACCCCCTGTTAGAAAAAATGTCCTTGGCTTTGGTCACCGCCTCCAGACGGCTCTGTCCTTACTTTCAAGCCCATTCCATAGTGGTCGTCACTGACCAACCATTGAAGAAGATAATGCAACAACCAGAGCTTTCTGGTAGACTTATGCAGTGGTCGGTCGAACTCAGCTAGTTTGACATCTCCTACCGGCCTCGGACAGCGATTAAGGGGCAGGTTGTTGCCGATTTCATTCTAAAATTCACTAATCCCACTCCAACCACAGCTCATTCGCCTCCACCAACCCCTACCGAGCCAGAAGACCCCCACTCTTGGACCCTCAACGTCGATGGATCATCCCGCAAGGAAGGCAGTGGGGCTGGCCTCATCCTCACCGCCCCCGACGGTGGATATTTCAAGTGTGCTCTCCGGTTCCTATTTGATGCAAGCAATAATGAGGCTGAATATGAGGTATTGATTGCAGGTCTTCGCCTCGCCAGAGACATTGGTGTTAGCCGTATCCAAGTGTTTAGCGATTCCCAGCTCATCGTTGGACAAATCATTAGGGAATTCGATGCCAAGGAAGATTCCATGCGGGCTTATAGGGATATTGCACTCCCCCTCGTTCGCCTCTTCAATAATTTCCACATCAAGCACATCCCTCGAGCGGAAAACACCAAGGCAGATGAAATGGCTCAGTTGGCTTCGGCAGACCAGTCAGACCTCAGCCACGGTGTTCGCCTCGAGTACCTGGCCCACCCTGCCATTTCCCCAAACCAGCAGCAAGTCTACTTCCTCCAAAATGAACCTATCCCCTGGGCGTCTGACATCTTTCTATTTTTGACAACGGGGGAACTGCCAGATGACAAACAGCAGGCCGCCCAAAGTCAGGGCCCGGTCGTCCAATTACATTCTTGTCGATGGTCTTTTGTACAAAAGGGGCTTTTCACACCCATACTTGAGATGCCTTAATCCTGCTCAAGCGACCTACGTGATGAGAGAAGTCTATGAGGGTGTATGTGGCAATCATTCGGGTGGCAGGTCCCTAGCCCACAAAATACTTCGCACTGGTTATTTCTAGCCTACTCTTAATCAAGATGCGATAGACTTCGTGCTCAAATGTGATAAGTGCCAATGTTTTGCTAACATCCCCCATGCTCCTCCTACAAAATTGATCACACTCTGCAGCCTTTACCCATTCGCCAAATGGGGGATCGACTTGATTGGCCCGTTGCCCACAGGCCGGGGGCAAACCAAATTCGCCATTGTTACCATCGATTACTTCACTAAATGGGTGGAAGCAGAACCCCTTGCCACAATTACCGAGCAGAATACAACCATATTCATCTGGCAGTCGATCGTCTGCAGATTTGGCATCCTTCAAGCCATCGTCTCCGACAACGGTAAACAATTTGACAATGCCAAGTTCAGGAAGTTTTGTGCCGAGCTTCAAATCCAGCCATGTTTCTCCTCCCCAGGCCATCCCCAAGCCAATGGCCAAGTTGAGGTCACCAACCGTTCTCTTCTGAAGATCATCAAAACTAAGCTGGAAGCTGCTAAGGGACTCTGGGCTGAGGAATTACCAAATGTACTTTTGGCCTACCGCACTACCGCCCGAACTCCCACTGGGGAGACCCCCTTTCGCTTAACATACGGCGCTAAGGCAGTCATCCCAGTGGAAATCGGTCTGTCTACCCCAAGGGTTCTACATCCCAATCCAGAACTAACTGAAGAGCTGCATTGGGTAGACCTTGACCAAATTTAAGAGCTCCGAGAAACCACTGCAGTCAGATGCGCCTCATACCAATAGAAAATGAGAGCTCACTACAACCGCATAGTCCGACCGAGGGAGTTCACCGTGGGGGACCTTGTTTTGCGCGAAGTAACCCTCGCCACCAAGAATCCGGCTGAGGGCAAGCTGGCACCCAAATGGGAAGGTCCTTACGTTGTTAAAGTCAGACCTCGTCCAGGCACTTACCGACTTCAGGACATGGAGGGCCGAGATCTCCCCCACCCATGGAATGCCGAGCACTTGAAGCGTTACTTTCAATAATTTTCCATTCTTGTATTGATCAGTTATTGTATTTTCTTCTTGGCTATTTACACACTTGAATGTTCTTGTTCTTCTCTCACATGATGTAAATTTCTGATCACATGGGCTACACTTTAATGACAACAAACTTATATCTCAGTTATCTGTGTGGTATTCCAATAACGCTTTGATCGCAGCCTCAACCAAACTGAGCATGAAGAGCTCGGCCAGACCAAGTTACTTAAAGCCTCAGCCAGACTGAGCATGAAGAGCTTGGCCAGACCGAGTTACCTAAAGCCACAGCCAGACTGAGCATGGAGAGCTCGGCCAGATCGAGTTGCTTAAAGCCTCAGCCAGACTGAGCATGAAGAGCTCGGCCAGACCGAGTTACTTAAAGCCTCAACCAGACTGAGCATGCAAAGCCTTAACCAGACTGAGTGACTTAAAGCCTCAGCCAAACTGAGCATGAAGAGCTCGGCCAGACCGAGTTACTTAAAGCCTTAGCCAGACCGAGTTACTTAAAGCCTCAGCCAGACTGAGCATGAAGAGCTCGGCCAGACTGAGCATGCAAAGCCTCAGCCAGACTGAGTGACTTAAAGCCTCAGCCAGACTGAGCAGTCAGACTGAGCATGAAGAGCTCGGCCAGACCGAGTTACTTAAAGCTTCAGCCAGACTGAGCATGCAAAGCCCCAGCCAGACTGAGCATGCAAAGCCTCAGCCAGACTGAGTGACTTAAAGCCTCAGCCAGACTGAGCATGAAGAGCTCGGCTAGACCGAGTTACTTAAAGCCTCAGCCAGACTGAGCATGCAAAGCCTCAGCCAGACTGAGCATGCAAAGCCTCAGCCAAACTGAGCACGAAGAGCTCATCCAGATGAGTTACTTAAAGCTACTAAATTACTTAAAGAATCAGTTAATCATAGCTTAACCCAAACTGAGCGCGAATGAGGAGCTCGGTCAAGGCCATTCATGTAAACTTCATGGTTATGACATAGTGGCCATACTTAGTCAAATTCCAGGTCCATGTTTTTACAACACTCTTTACGTTTTTTCTTTTTGACTTTCATTTCCCAACTTAATCTTTTATTTATCAACACCCTTACGCCGTGATTTAAAAATTTCACTCTTGGGGACCCTCACAAGCCAGATTGATTCCATCTTTGGGTCATGATTTGAACCTTCAAACTTTTTCACATTCTTACATCTTGAACTTTACAATGATTTGTACACAAGCAATTACATTTTTAACATCGTTACATTCATACAGTTTGTGCAAGTCACCATTCTCATTCATTGCAGAATTACACACACACAAAAAACAGTATGACAAACACAATTCATAATTTCATTCATTCACAAATTTGTACATAAGTTTATTACAGCAATTCAAAAAAAAAAAAAAAAAAACCAAAACTCTGCGTACAACTTTTCTTCACCTCACTCACTCCTCTTCACTTGCGACGAGATCTTCTTCTTTAACGCCCTTGTCTAGGGGGGTCTGGGCCACGTCGTCTTCGTCGATCTTGACACTACTAAAGTCTAATTTTGGGAACAGCTCTTCAGCTTTACGCTTGAACATCTTCCACCCACTGTCCTAGAACTCAGCCATTTCATGTTTGTAGAATTCCGACCGCTGGAAGCTCTGGATTACTTCTTCTTCACTCCTTCCCCCAGTGGTCGCCCCCGACAGGCCAGCCCCCCCAGACCCTTCTCTCGCCAGGTGGCTGGCGATCGCAGCATCGATAGCCATCTGAAAGTCAGCAAACCCCTTGAACTGCTTTACTACTGCGATGCACAGATCAGGGTATGCTGCCCTCTCTGAGGCTGACTTGGTTTTCTCCTCCTCCAACTTCTTCTCTAGCGCTGCCTTTTCTGCTGCAGCCTTGGCGCGTTCGTCCGCAAGATCTCACTCCAACCCAGCGATCTTCAGGTCTGCTTCTTCCTTCTCTTTGATCCACTGGGCGCGCAGATCTTCATTGTTGGTCGTGGCCTCTTCAAAATGCTCGTTGGCGACCGTGCAGGCATTTTGAGCATCTTCCAGCTTCTTCTGCTCGCCAGCCAGCTGGAACTTGAGCGACACCACCTTGCGACGTTCGTCCTCCAGTTCCGCCTTGGCCGCGCACAGCTCAGCATGGGCACGATCGGCAACATTGCCCTGCACGATCGCCAAAACCTCCATCTTGTTTACCTTCTGAGCCTCCTCCAACCCCCTGGCACACGCACTTCGCGCAGCCTTCCTCCAACCTGCGCTCTCCTTCTTAAAACTTTCAAGTTGGGCCTTCGCCTCCTCTAACTTTACCTTCACAGGTTTCACTTCACCCTTTGCAGCTGCCGCCTTTCTCAGCAGAGCCCCTGCCAAGGTGGTCGCCTCCATTTGGGTAGAGCACAGCCCCCTTAGCAGCTCAGCCTCATTGAACCTGGCCGCAGAGCGCACGGCTCTTTCGTCCACTACCCCCAAAAGAAGATATGCAGTTGTCCTGGCTGGGCCTCCTTCTCCCTCCAGTTGCCCAGACACTGCGGGAGCATGGTAGATGGCATACTTCACCTTGACCCCCTCTCCTTGGGGCGCAGGACCCCCCTTGGGCTGCTGCTCCATCATTTTCTCAGGGTCAGCTGACCCACTTTCCAATTGTATCTTGGGGCCCAGGGCGCACACGTGTTCTTCTCCCTGTTGGCCCCTTTGACTCTTCTCTCTCTGCGCCTCTGGGACAACCACCCCTTCTGGTGTAGCTCCCACTTCCCTCTTCTCTGCCTTCTCTGCCGTGGGGGTAACCTCCCCACCAACCCTCATCTTTTTTGACCCAGGCGCATCTGAAGCCCTCTCAGGGGCAACCCTCCTCTTCTTCTTCTTTTTCAAAGCCTCCCCCTCCTTGTTCGCCCTTTCCTTAACCGGATCAGCTGGGGGCGATCGTGGCTCAAAACTACAAAAGTCCTTTTCTCCCAGCGGCTTGGGGCGTGGTCGGATTCTCTCTCTCGCGACCGGTTTTGGTGGCTGGCCTAACTGCGCTTCTTTAAACTGATTGGCCTTGGCGAAAATGGTCCGATCCTCCGCTTTTTGCGCTTTTTTCCTCGCCTCTAGCTCTGCCGGTGCCAGATCTTCACCGATCGGCTGAGGGCCCAACCTTGCGGCAAACAAGGTTGACGGCTGAACGAGATCGTCCCATCTAGCGCCCTCCTTCTCCCTCTATGCCTTCACTTTCTTCACCCTCTTCTCCGCTGCCGCCCCCAACCTTGGCTCCATAGACTTTGTGGGCACTCTCCACACCGTGCACACTTCAACTCCCCCATTTGCGGACACGTAGAACCACCACGGCCTCCACCCTTTGATTGATGACGGCAAGCCCGCCACCACTTCCCTCCCTGCCACCGCCTGCAAAGTGACCCAAGTTTCTTGCTGGACCGAGGCCTTGTAGCACGCAAAGAACTCATCCACCGTCATAGCCTTCCCTTCGTTCGCTCTCGGCCACGCACTTGCACAGGCCAGTACAATCTTCTACGTATTGAGCATTAATTGACCCGGCGCCACCTCCAATCGGTTTAGGACATCCACTACTATCTGCGGAAGCGGCAACCTCAACCCTCTCTTAAATGCCTCCTCGTAGAGGGCAAACTCCTCCGGCCGGCCGTCAGATGACTTCTCTGTTGGCGTCGGCAGCATTAACTCTATTTCGGCGGGAACCTGATATTTTTCACGCATACCCTCCAACTCCACCGCAGTAACAGTCGACTTGTCGACCTTCGTATGCCAGTGATCTGGTTCCGCCTGGCTGATTGGCTTCGGAGCCGCTATCATGGTGGACGAGCGAGGTCGTTCCGCTGGTTCCCCCCTCTCCCCACTCGTCCCTCCGTCCTGTATTGCTCTGCCAAATCCACCGCATCGTCGTCCCCTAACGGGTCAACCCTGGTGGTTGCAACTTCTTCTTGGGCCATTTCTGTGGTATGTCTGCGAATGGCTTCGGATGCGGGCGTGAGAAAATTTACAAAGTGTCGCAAGGGTGTATCACTAGCAACGAAGGAGTTTACACTTGGAATATTTTGGTTATTTGCAAAGAGGTACGTAAAACGGATAATACCAAATGCCCAAGGTTTGCCCGTATTCCAAGGGTCACAATTAATTTTTGCCAGTTTGAAAATTTTGAAAAATCCGCCAAAACTGTCTTTTCAATACCCTATACCTATCGTTTCACTTATTACCCAACGCCTAATCTCCCCCACTGCGCGATTCTGCCATGTGTACGACCATGATCCACTGCCTTTTTCCCCTTCCCTGTCTATTCCACTTTACTTCAACACGTGCCCTGCGCCCCACCGCCCCCTCCGCTCAGACACCCTTCGCGGTCGGCCCTCCTCATGGTCGGTCCCTTCGCTTGGCCACCCTTCGCTGTCGGCCCTCCTCATGGTCGG
This sequence comes from Camellia japonica, assembly GCA_030407325.1. Taxonomy (NCBI): domain Eukaryota; kingdom Viridiplantae; phylum Streptophyta; class Magnoliopsida; order Ericales; family Theaceae; genus Camellia; species Camellia japonica. The sequence continues at coordinate 180,546,626 of JAPPVO010000029.1, forward strand.
TCTCCCCGCTCGGCCACCCGTCGCGGTCGGCCCTCCTCATGGTCGGTCACCCTTCTCGGTCGGCCTTCACCCTACCGGTCTCTCACATCCCTCATTTTCTTCATTATTCCCTTCGTTGGACTAAAGCTGCACTTGGGAATGGGGGACTACTGACATGGGTAGGCCTATAATGGTTATAGCCCACCATTTAGGGCCCAATACATATCTCAAATACTAGAGCCCAGCACTGCTGAAGTCCTATGTAGTAATAAGAACCAATGACATCAAGACACATGGCAAGAGAAGGGCAAGCCACATCAGTAGACAAAGATCTGCAAAGTTATTGCCATGACACATCGCCATTAATGAGGCCCCCTTACAGCATTTATTGCGATAACCCCTCTCCGTCGGGAGGGCACGCCCTCACCCTGAACAAGGGAAGCTACAGCATAGACTTTTGGCCAAGGTGACAGGTTGGAAGGGACAATAAAATGATTACTAGAGGATATAAGTAGACGTTGAAGACAAGAAGAGGGTTAAGCTTTTCTATCTTTAATCTATCTCTACAATCCACTTTTCTTTCTAACTTGTTCGTTGGAGGGTTCGCTGGGGGACTCCCCGTTCCCCGTTGAACTCTTGTGCAGGTTCTCTGGTGGGCTCGATCACTCGGATACCGGTTGGAGAAGCGTGGATCAGTTCGACCCGTCCAAGTCTCTTGTAGTAACATCACTTCTTTTTTTTTTTTCTAACTCAATTTGTTTTTTCTTTGAGTTTCGAGAATATTTCCATTCATACGTCCTCTCTATGAATCAAAGATACAACCTTTGCAGAAGCAAAAACTTTAATGCATGGCCTTGTTTTGTCCAACCTGTTGATTCTTTTCAGAACTATTCAGTTTGGTATTTTTAAAAATAATTTTTTTAGTTTTCAATTTGTATTTTTTTAACATTTTAATCTAATTTTTTTTTAGATCAACTTAATCTAAATACACTTAAAAAGTATAATATTTATAAAAAATATTTAAAAATTTAAATACAACAAAATACAAAAATGTACTATTTTTTAAATATATTTTTTGTAATCAATAAATTTCAAAATATTTTTGCATAAATATTGTACTTTTTAAATGTAATTAGATATAGTAAATCTAAAAACTAAAAAAAGAGGTTAAAATATAAAAAAAATAATAAAAGCAAAAAAATACAAACTAAAAATTTTAAAAATTCCAAACCAAATAGTCAGTAAAATAGGCGGTTCTAATTTTAAAATTTAGTCAACAATTATGATTGGATTGTAATAAAATGTATGACAAAATTGAATTCGGCCCTATTTAAATTTAAAATTTAATATTTATCAGATATGACTCATAACAATTATATATATATATATATATAATCAATTATTGCATGTTGTTGATATGGTTGAACAAAGACAAATGATATATACACAAAAGTAAAACAAAATTGTGAAGAAAGTATAATGTGTAATTGAGATTTATTTTAAGTGTTGTATAATTTATATTTAAAATAAATTTAAATTACACAATGTACTTTTTGTGTATTTTTTTAATGTATTAATTCTATAATTATAGCACTATTGTTTAGGCTTTGTTTGGTATAACCTATATAGGCCTAGCCTAGTTGGCTACCATACCTTCCTTAGGGTTTAGTCCTAAGGAGGTCATGGATTCAATTCTCCTTAGGGGGTTGAATTAAGGGAGTGCAAGCACTTAAGCGCTTTGCCAAGGATGGGGAGATTCTTCCATAGGTGCTAATCTAACACCTAACAACTAATATTTGCCGATCAAAAAGAAAAAAGTGCTCTTATTTGAGTCATATCACCTCTTTAACATCTCTTTGTAAAAAATCAAAAACCCCTTAATAAAATAATGGATATGAGCCAATTGGATCACGTAAAGAAAAAGAAAAAGAAAAAGAAGAAGAAGAGAGACATATTTAAGTTTAAAAAAATGACTTTTGTGCGATGTGAATGTAGATCGATAGAAAAGTTTAATACTTGCTAGTTGCTAAATTACGACTGCTTCTTCTATAAATAGACATGCAGGACACAACAACCCCATCATCCCTTATCCAAGAATAAGAGTAAGATATCATCCCATATTGCTCCTTTTCTTCTATTGAGAGAAAAACATGTTGTCACTAGGAGTAGTTTTGAGCACTTTCGTGGTAGCATTGGTTACCATATTCATAACTCATTGGGTTCACAAATGGAGGAATCCCAAATGTGAAAATGGTGTTCTTCCACCGGGTTCCATGGGTCTCCCTCTCATCGGAGAGACCATTCAGCTCCTTATTCCCAGCCGATCATTAGAGCTCCATCCCTTCATTTCTAAGAGAGTCCAGAGGTAGTATACATAATTAAATTTGTAAAAAAAAAAAAAGGGTCTTCAGAAACAGTTTGTAAACAAGTTTTCTATTTATTTATTTATTTATTTCATTATTAAAGTGTAATTATTTGTTGTCTTTTGTTTTTCTGATTGTGTGTAGATATGGGCCGGTGTTTCGAACTAATATAGCGGGTAAACCGGTAGTAGTAACAACCAATCCAAAATTCAATCATTACATCCTTACGGAAGAAGGGAAATCGATTGAACTATGGTACTTGGATACGTTCACAAGCATGTTGCCGATATATGCAGTGGGCAATGTTCAAAAGTACATAAGAAACACTACTTTGAGTCGGTTTGGCGTTGAGGGCATCAGAGTGAATTTGCTCTCTCAAATCGAACAAGTCATTCAGACAACTCTACGTCATTGGTCTACTAACCAAATTGTTGATGTCAAACATGACGCTGCAAGTGTACGGAAAAAATAAAAATTCAAGCTCATTAATTTGATCTTTGATTAATCAGCCTTAATTTATGGTGCTTAATTTCATTTGTCTCTATTTGGTCATTACAGATGATTTTTGACTTCACATTGAAGCAGTTGATTAGCTATGATTGGGAAAAATCATCTGAGAAACCGCTAAGTAAGAGATTTTCTAGCTTATTACACGGTCTTTTGTGCCTTCCCTTAGACATTCCCGGTACTACATTCCACCAAACAGTAAAGGTAGTAGCTCAAAGAGAAATTATGACTTTGTTTTTTAAGAGATATATGTATATATTGAGAGATAGTTCCCAAGTTTTATATATGTGTTTTTATCTTGTTCAATATTCAGGACCGAAAGGAGATGCTAAGCATAATGAGGGATGCCATAGTGGAGAGAATGAATTCCCCTAACAAGATTCAAATGGACTTTCTTGATACAGTCATGGAAGACTTGAAAACTCAGAAGTTTGTGACTCCCGATTTCCTATCCAACTATATGTTTGGAATTTTATTTGCCAACTATGAGCCCATCACTTCAGTTATACTATTGAGTTTGAAGTTACTCTCAGAGCATCCTTCGATTTTAGAGGAGCTAACAGTACGTTTGCACTCCTAAATTTTAACTAATTGACACGATTGTTGATTGCTTTTTCAATTTTGGTTGATAAATGATTTAGTAGAACTCTCCATGCATATAAATTTGTGATACTAATGATTGTTTACTTTTATCAGGCTGAAAATGAAGCAATCATTAGAAATAGGAAGAATCCAAATTCTCCACTTTCATGGGAAGAATATAAATCGATGACTTTTACACTTAATGTACGTTTGTACGATGATCTCAATTTATTTTGTTTTCTGCCTCAAAAGGATTAATTAATTGAAATTTTATTCTTACTTTACTAATGATGTGTATTTCTTATTAATATGTGAAATTGCAGGTTGTGAACGAAGTTCTTAGGTTGGGAAATGTAGCTCCAGGGTTGTTAAGAAGAGTAACAAAAGATATCAAATTCAATGGTATGTATTATAAATTCCATCATAATAACATCAATTAGCTCCACATCTTTATTTTTTATTACAAATATAAGGTCCATATAATAGAATTTGAAATATTTATTGCTTAAAAACTTGACAGGATATACAGTTCCAGCCGGCTGGGCCATTATGATTGTTACTTCTGCTCATCAACTGAATCCAGAAGCCTTTAAGGATCCAGTTAAATTTAATCCATCACGTTGGAAGGTGCATCTTGAGCTTTTAATTTTTTTTTTTTTTTTTATTTTTTTTGGGTTTCAGGAAGGGATCGCATGAGAGATTTTAAAATTTTTACTGCTGCACATCATTTTCATGCCTTAATTGTTCTAATGTTTAAAATAGTGACATTGATCATTAAATGATGAATTATACTAACAGTCTCTATAGTTTGGGACTTGTGTGGTCCCTGACTTTTCATGTGTGACACATTTGACCCTGAATTTTGAATCTTATTTCAAATAAGGACAATTGAAGATACCATTGCTCAATTTCAAGGACAAAGTCTTCAATTTGATAAAATATAAACTAATTTGATAAAAATAAATGTCAAAAAAATATTTTTGAATTTTTAATAATTATTTCTACTCACCAAAAATAAAATTATGTAAAACTAATAAATCTTTTACACATTTATTTATATATTTCTATCAAAGTAATTTTTATTACGTGTTTGGATAATGATCATGTAATGAACGATTGTTTTTATTTTCATTAAATTAGTTTCTGTTTTTCCAAAAGTCAAACATGGCGATAACTTTGATATCATTATCAAACCAATTCATTAAATCAAAAAATTTAAAACTAAAAACATTTTATATATTAAATATATCGATTACACATTAAAAGCTTAACAACTATCCATTACATGGTCATCATCCAAACACATAATAAAAATTAATTTGGTAAAAATAAAATTAAATAAATGTGTAAAAGATTTATCAATTTTATATAATTTTATCTTTAGTGGATACAAATAATTTTTAAAAATTTAAAAATATTTTTTTGACATTTATTTTTGTCAAATTTGTTTATATTTTTATCAAATTGACGATTTTACCCTTAAAATTGAGCAATTGTATTTTCAACTGTCCTTATTTGGTACAAGATTCAAAATTTAGGATTTAATGTGTCACAATTAAAAAGTCAGTGACTAAACAAGTCTCAAATTATAGGGACTGTTAATGTAATTTGCCCATCATTAAAAGAGGGCATTGACAAGTATTGACATTGCACCTTAATTATTGGAAAATAGGACCTTGATCCAACTGTGATATCAAAGAATTTTATGCCTTTTGGAGGAGGGATGAGACAATGTGCAGGAGCAGATTATGCTAGGGCGTTTGCATGCTCCTTTCTACATGTATTGGTCACCAAGTATAGGTAAAACATTTTTTCTTTTTGCTTCTCTTCTTTGTTTTTTCGTTTTTAATTTCTACTTGTGTTACTCAAGCTTGTTAACAAAGAGTAGTATTTGTTTTCAAATTAATTTGTGATTTTATTTTGGATATACAGTTGGACAAAAGTCAAGGGAGGAAATATTTCTCGGAGACCCGTTTTGGATTTTGTAGATGGCCTTCATATCAAAATCACAGAAAAGAGCAACTGAATGGGATAATATTTCAGAGAAGCAAAAACCTGTTCTGCCTTATAGCCTTACGTGCACTATTTTTTCTTGGTTGCTTTGTTTTAGTTTTTTTGTTATGTAATTCATACTGTTATGTTGTTCAAAACTACATACTGTTCTGAAATGGCTACCCCATGTTTGTGATATGTATGTATACCTTTCATTAATAAAGTTTTTTTTTTTTTTTACTGATCAAAAAATAAATAAATAAATAAATAAATAAATAAACTATGCTCTATGCATAAACAATATTGCTTCCTTTGTACTTCGGTAAAAAAATTTCTGAATACTTTCCTTGACCATTGAATGAGCACTATAGTTTGCTGTCATTCCTCTTGTTGTTTGGCTTCATTGAGCAATTAAATTTACAAATAACGAAAATCTCTATCTGTTTCCTGGGATTTTTTTCTTCTTCTTTTGTACAACCTCATCATGATAGTACTCCGAAAATGTTGAATAATTTTCCAACATGAAAAATACTATTAATTACTACATTAGGAGGAAGTTTCTCACCCTTCACCTTCTAAAGTCGGGACAAACTCTTGGGAATGAGATATCAAATGTCTCAGTTAGTGAATATTTAAATCTTTAATTATTTTATTTTATAGAAACTAATCATAGAACCTTCATGTGGATGTGAAGTCCACAAAATTTGAGATATAATTGATATTAACCTTTTTAAAAATGAGAATTGCAAATTAATAAAAAAATAAAATAAAGTGGAAGTTAATGTAAAAATATGTACATGTAAATAGAATTTGTGTTATGGTACAAGTAAATTACAAATTTTAATTGCACCATAGCACGAGTACTTGCATTACATCTTCATACCAACTAACCAACCAAACCAAGTCTTAAATCTTATCAAATGGGACCGGTTACATGAATCCTTCTTCTCTACTCGATTCTATCAAAGATCATTGCGTTAGTAAAATTTAGGAGATTCATATATCTATTTACTATATTACCCCATATCAATTTAGGTCTACCCTTCCCCTAACACTTTTATTTACCGTTACTGTATCTTATCTTTTCACTACTGCCTCTGTTAGTTTCCGTTGTATATGACCAAACTATCTTAATCTATTCTCTTTCTCAACTTATCTTTTATCCGCACTACTCCTATACATTCTTGAATATATTCATTCCTAACTCTATATTTTCTAATCTTGCTACGAGAAATTATTCAATACTCCCGGAGCACCACGTGTCCATACTCCAAACCAATCACCAATTAGTTAGCCCCATGTTGTTCCCCCATTCCTAACATAAATCGTGGGCCCTTGTGTCTCTCCACCAATCAAAACCTTATGGAGCACCACGTGTCCATACTCCGGAAGTACTGAATAATCACCCTCTTGCTACACATCTACCTTAGTATACTCATATCAGCAACACTCATATTATCTAAATGTTGTTACTTAGTTTCTTAACATTCCATCCTATACAACATCACTGGCCTAATAGCCATTCTATTGAACTTTTCTTTTAGTTTAGTTGGTACTCATTTATCGCACAATATCCCAGATGCACTCCTCCACTTAAACTACCCCACCTTAATTTTATATACCAAATCCGTTCCAATCTTCCCAGTTGTTGTGATAGTTGATCATAAATAACGAAAATATTCACTCTTAGGTAATTCTTGGTTCTCAATCTTTACTTCTTCACTGCTTCCATTGTTACTGTTATTAAAATTACACTTCATGTACTCTGTCTTAGTTCTGCTTATCCTAAATTCTTTAGATTCAAGTGTTTTTCTCCAAATCTCCAACTTAGTGTTCACTCATTTTCTAGTCTTATTCACTAACACAACATCATCTGCAAAAATTATACACTATGACACATCATCCTGAATATTTCTTATCAACTCATTCATAATTAAAGCAAAAAGATAAAGACTTAAAATTGATTCTTGGTGTAACCCTATAGTAATTAAAAATTCATTTGTCTCTCTAAGAGGTAATCTAATAGTAATTCTCACACCTTCATACATATCCCTAAATCATATTAATGTAATTTTTTTTCTTCCCTTTCTTCTCTAACACCCACTAGATTACATTTTCATATATTTACAATTATTTTCATTTGAGTGCCTATTTAAAACTTAAGTAGCCTTTACAATATTTTGACTGGACTCCTTGCCATGTCCTTTTCCATACAAAAATTATTCGATGTGGTTTATAACAATGGCGGTAATTGACGAAGAGGGGAATGGCTTGCAAACAAGGAGGGTGGATTCCCGTGCGCAATCGACGAGGACGACAAGATACAAGGCATCATGGGCCAGCAGAGAGGCTGTTCACAGTCTTTGTGGATAATATACCTAACTCCATGGATCCGAAAGGGTTGTATAAGTTGTTCATGAAGTTTGGTATTGTTACAGATGTTTTCATCCCACAGAAGAGACGCAAGATGAAGAATTCAAGGTTTGGTTTTGTGAGGTTTAACTGCCCTGTGGCCATGGAAATGGCAATCCAAAAAGCTAATGGCTTGTGGGTAGATGATAAGACTCTGGAAGTAAAGAGTGCTGAGTACAGCAGAGAGATAACTAGGCCAAGGGTCACTCCCCAGAATCATGTGTATGGTTTAACTAATCGCAGGTTCAATATTGCAGGAAGTGATAGGAACGTGGCTCAGTTGAGGGACCATAGATCCTATGCAGAAGCAGCTACTGTCAAGACCAATCAATACCGGGATAGCATTATAGTGAATGTGGATGAGGTGGGTAATGGATGGCTGCACGAGAGTGTTATTATAAGGCTCAAAACGAATCGCTGTGCTAAAGAGTTGGAAGAGGAGTTAAAAATAAAAGGAGTGAGAGAGGTTTTGGTAAGAAAAGGGGGTGGCAGAGATGTGGTCATAACGTTCGACTCTAAGGACGATAAGAAGTCTAAAATTCCACTGTTTTATCCATGGATCCATGAATGGTGCGAGTTTATTACTGAATGGAATGCTGGACTAAAATTGGATCAGGAGAGGTGGGTATGGTTAAGCTGCTATGGAATTCCTCTTAATCTTTGGAGTAGCAGTACCTTGAAGAAGATTGGCAGTCTGTGGGGCGAAGTTGTTAGTTTTGAAGGTGATGTTAGTAATCCGGTGTCATTCAGAAGTGCAAAAGTCAGAGTTGCAACAAAAATGATGGAACTTATTAATCAAGTAATCACCCTGGAGTGTCAAGGAAAGATCCATCCAGTAAGAGTTTGCGAGAAGCAAAGAGTAGTGTCCGTAGTGGTGAAAGAGGTGTGCAAATGCAAGATTCATCTAGACGAAAGGTCTGGTTACTTTAACAGTATTGATCCGGGGCCTCAAGACAAACTCAGGGATGAGAAGGTGTAGAGGTATGACATGGCAGCTGACTCAGTTGTTGAAGTGGCTAGAAGGAAGGAGCTGGATCATGTTAGTGAGACAAATCAGATGTAGAGAGAGGTTGAGTTGGATGAAGATAAAGGTTTATTGCATGCTTCGGCAGTTGATGAATCAGTGAATGACTTCGGAAAGGTACATAGTGCATGTGAGAAAGAGGCAATGATGGTGTTGGTAAGCTCCGACAAGGGTGTTAACGAGGCATATAAAAAGGAGGATGGTCAGGTATATACACCAGGCTTTATACAGAGTCTTAGTGGTTCGGGTTTCGAAAGGCCAGGTATTAACTTAGAGGTCATTTTGGACCCAGCTCAAACAATCAATTGTGGGCCAGAGTCTGTGGGTAGAGCAGGCCCAGGAAAATGTCTGTCTAATAAGAGTGGGGAAGATAGGCCCAATGAGGGAACTAATAAGAGTAGGCCTCTTGCACTGGGTACCCAACCCAGTTAGTCTAAACTAATGAAGGTTTTGTTAAAAGGGAAGGAAGGCTCGAAGGGTAAAGGAAAGAGGGGTGACAAGAAGATCGTGGGTCTCTGCAACCAAATGCACAGCGGTGGTTTCTGTGGTGTTGTTAGAAATTTGAACCAGATAAATGCGTCGTCTAGTAAGAAAGGGTCCAAGGCAGTCATCTTCAGGCCGGCAGTGGCAGCTTTACCGTCTTCTTCTTCGGATGGCAGCAGTTCAGGGGACGCTAGATTAATCAAGAATGAAGCTCGTGCTACTATTCAAATGGGGAGGCTGCTAGGGATTAACTTTGAAGGGAAGGAAGATGAGGCCTTAAAGAAGATTGCGGAAATGGAACTGAAGGACATGGGGAGGATGGTGGAGGGTCAGAAGATGTGAGTGAGATTTGTCTACAGGGATCTCAGAGTTATATTGGTTTCCTAATGAAGATTCTAACATGGAATTGCAGAGGTTTAGGTAGAAGGGAGAAAAGAGGCAAGGTTAGAAGTCTGATTGTGGACAGGAAAATTGATATTGTTTTCCTCCAAGAAACTAAGTTATCAAGTTGCTCCGAGTTAGAAGTTAAAGCCCTCTGGCCAAAAGCCAAAATGGAGTATTTGTATGTAGATTCAGAAGGTAATTCAGGAGGTTTGCTATGCATTTGGGATCCAGGGATTTTCCAACTTTTAGATTGCTGTTGCAATAGGAGCTTTATCCTACTTTCAGGTACTATTCTCAATTCTTTTGAGTGTGTCTTAGTTAATGTATATGCTCCTAATGTGGTGGAAAGGAGAAGGAAGCTATGGGATACTCTGGTAGGGTTGAAATCTAATTTCTCTAAGCCTTGGTGTCTTGGTGGTGATTTTAATGAAATCAGAAGTGTGGGTGAGAGAATAGGCTGCTCTAGAAGGGACAGGGGTATGAAGGAATTTAATAGCTTCATTGAGTCCTGTGAATTGTCAGAAATCCCTTTGCTGGGAAGGCAGTTTACTTGGTGTAGTGCTCAAGAGGGGGTTAAGTGGAGCAAGTTAGATAGGTTTCTAGCAAATCCAGAATGGTTAGAAGTTTTTAAACTCAAATTGTGGGGTTTGCCTAGAATTTTATCAGATCATTGCCCTTTAATCCTTATGGAGGATGAGAGGGATTGGGGCCCTAGACCATTTAGATTCATCAATGCCTGGTTGTTACACCCTCAGTTCTCAGCTTTTTTGGTGAAAGTTTGGAAGGAGTCAAAAGTTGATGGGTGGGCAGGTTTCATTCTTCAAAGTAAACTTAAATTTCTTAGAGAGGCTTTGCGAAATTGGAATAGAGAAGTTTTTGGGGATGTCTCAACTAACCTTAAGGATGCAGAAGAGGAGTTGAACAAGCTTGATTTGCTAGCAGAAAAAAGAGCTCTTGTAGATTCTGAGAAGGCTAGGAGAAAAGTGGTGAATAGTGAGGTATGGAAGTTAAGCAGAAGGGCTGAGTGGATGTGGCTTCAGAAAGCGAGACTCGACTGGGCTTTGAAGGGGGATAAGAACACTAGATATTTCCATGTCATGGCTACTAGTAGGCAAAACAGGAATGGGCTTAATTCTGTTGCTGTTGGGGATAGGGTGTATGAAGATCCGGGGGAAGTTAAACTACAAGTGTATAGTCACTTTAAGCAGCATTTCTCAGAGGATTGGTTATTCAGGCCAACCCTTGATGGTGTCTTCAGATCTGTTAGGAACAGTCAGGCCTTCGACATGCTAGAAGCAGAATTTACAGAGGAAGAACTATGGGCGGCTGTAAAAAATTGTGATGGTAACAAGGCCCCAGGCCCAGATGGGTTTAACTTGTTATGCTTTCAGAAGCATTGGAAGTTGTTGAAGGGGGAAGTGATCCAATTTATGAAGGAGTTTCATACTCATGGTAAACTGGTTAGGGGAGTCAATAGTTCTTTTATAACCTTAGTGCCAAAAAAAGAGAAAGCAGTGGGGTTGGAAGATTTTAGGCCCATAAGTCTTGTGGGGTCTCTGTACAAAATTTTATCAAAGGTGTTATCATGTAGACTTAGAAAGGTTTTGCCCGAAATTATTAGTGAAGCGCAATCTGCCTTCCTTAGTGGCAAGAATATTTTGGATGGAGTTCTTATAGCAAATGAGGTTGTTGATGGGTGGAAAAAGGCCAGAACGAAGGGGGTGATTTTGAAACTTGACTTTGAAAAGGCCTATGATTCTGTCAATTGGGCATTCCTGTTCTCTATGTTGTCTAGATTTGGTTTTGGGGATAGGTGGTCTGCTTGGATTAGAGAGTGTGTCTCCTCTGCTAGGCTATCAGTCCTGGTGAATGGTTCTCCCACTGAAGAATTCTCTCCCCAAAAAGGGCTAAGGCAGGGTGACTCTCTTTCTCCTTTTCTATTCATTATGGTGGCAGAATGTCTGAATGTTTTATTGACCAGAGCATTAGAGTTGAATTTAATTAAGGGTGTAAGGGTAGGAGTTAATGAGGTTCTGGTGTCCCATCTGCAATTTGCAGATGATTCTATCCTATTCTGTGAGGCCGATGAAGGGGTAGTAGTCAATATCAAGAGGATCCTTAGATGTTTTGAACTAGTATCTAGGTTGAAAATAAACTATCATAAGAGTGTGGTTTGCGGGGTTGGAGTGGAATCTGATGTCCTGGTAGATCTTGCTGTTAAACTGAATTGTAAGCCTGGCTCATTACCATTGAGTTATCTTGGGCTCCCTTTGGGAGCAAGTCATAGCAAGAGAAAGACCTGGAAACCAGTTATTGAGAAATTTAAAGCTAGGCTGGCAGGTTGGAAGAGGAGAATGTTGTCTTTTGCGGGTAGGTTGGCTTTGATTAAGTCAGTTCTCTCTTGCTTACCAGTTTATTATTTATCTCTGTTTAGAATACCGGAGGGAGTGGCTAAGGATTTTGAAAGAATCCAAGCAGCTTTTTTATGGGGTGGTTCAGATCTCAGAAGGAAGGTTCATCTTGTCAAATGGGAGGAGGTTACCAAAAGTATTGCTAATGGAGGGTTGGGCATTAGGAAGGTTAGAGTTGCTAATTCCTGTTTGTTACTGAAGTGGTGGTGGATGTTTGCTTGTGAATCAAAAGCTCTGTGGAGAAAAGTAATTTGCAGTAAATACAACGTTGAGGAGTGCTGTTGGTTGCCGAATTCTGGGGAAAACTGGAGGCAGTCAAAATTATGGCGTGATATTACCTCTTTGGCCTCTCTCCACCCTTCTTTGGTGGAGGATTTTCTTAATAATTTCAAAGTGCAAGTGGGAGATGGCTGTAGGGTAAGATTTTGGGAGGATATGTGGTGCGATGGCCACTGTCTGAGAGTTGAATTTCCTAGACTGTTTAGCTTGTCAAAGGAAAAGAAAGGAGCTCTTAGATTTTTTGTTGATCTTAAGGCAACCTCAGGGGAGTGGAACTTATTATTTAGAAGAGAGTTGTTTGAATGGGAAAGAGTGGATTTGCTGAGATTGGTTTTTGTTATCTCATCCGGTCCATTAGTTAGGATGGAGAGTGTTGATTCCCCAAAGTGGACAGCCACATCTTCAGGTCATTTTTCAGTAGCTTCGCTGTATAAGCTCAGTTCAAGTGGTGTTGGGAATCATCTGGGTGCTTCTAGAATGCTGTGGAATAAGGTTTTACCCCCTAAAGTCCAGTTCTTTGGCTGGCTTGCTTGGAAACATAAGGTTAAGACCTCTGTGTTCCTTCAAAAAATAGGGGTCCTCCCTGGTGGTACCTCTATCCTGTGTTGCTTTTGTAAGCATGTTGAGGAGTCGGTATTACATGTACTCCTTCATTGTCATCTTGTGTGGAAGGTATGGTCGTCCTTGTTAAAATGGTGGGGTCTGTATTGGGCATTGCCTGGCACAGTTGATTGTCTGCTTCAGTGGTGGGAGGGTAGTAAGTTTAAGAAGAGAGAGAAGGTGATTTGGAGATGTGTCCCTCTTGTAACCCTTTGGTCTCTTTGGAAGCAAAGAAATGACTGTGTATTTAATAACGCAGTAGCAGATGTTGAGATTATCTCTGATCTGATTAAGTTTAGAGTGGCTCTTTGGCGTAGAACAGCTTCTAGAGAGTGGCAGTATCCTATTCAGGACTTTGTTTTCAATCTCCAGCATATTAGAAAGTGTATCAGTAGGGATTAATCTGTTCAGTTGGTTTCTCTGCTGTGTTATGTTGGGTTGCTGTGATGCGAAGTGTTCATGCTGCTTTGCTGGGTTCGCTTGGGTCTGCAGGGGTGCTCTCAGTTCTGTGTTTTGCGGCTGCTGGTGTGGTGGTTGTTTATATAAGTCAGGAGCTGCTGGGTTGTTTTTCTATCTTGGGGGCAAGTTGCTATGTTGCTGCTGGACTTTGAAATGTTGATTGCTGGCTTGGTAGTTGTTGATCCATGTTGGGGGTAGATGTTGCTTTGCTTGCTTTGGTAGTCCTGTTTGCTTCAGCTTGAGGAGTTGTAGTAGTAGTTAGCACTTATTTGCATCCAATCCTGTAATATAACAGAGGATTGGTAGTAATGTTGGTGCTCTTTGTTCTTTTGTTTTTGTTTTGCTCTGCATGTTGGCTTCTCACCTTCTTGGAGCTTCGAGTGTGTGCTAGCAGTGCTAGTAGATGATTTGGTGTGCATCTAGGTGTCAATCTAGTTGGGATCTAAATGTTTCACTGTGATGCTTTTTGCACCCTCGTCTTTATTGATGTAAGTTGTCATACTTGTTATGTTTTCCCATCAATAAAGTTTTTTTTTTTTTTTTGCTGATCAAAAAAAAAAAAAAACAAAAAACAATGGCAGTAATTAACTCCTTTTTATGACTTTTACAACGGGCCTTTTCAAATTACGAAAATGGAATAGATTTATCAAACAAAAATGTCATAGACTTGAAAAAAATAAAATAAAATAAAATAAAATAAAATAATCAAATATTGAAAACAATAACCACATGTGATGTTGGTATCACATCTATTTGAGTACTGAATAAAATATTTGATAATTTTTTTTTGGAGTTCTTAACATTTTTATTTTTTTTGGTAGTTCTTAACATTGATCTTATCAAAATTTGACTTGATCTTGAATTAAGTCTATATTTATGTTGTTAAGTTTGCTTAAATTAAAATAAAAAATTTGAAATCTGCCCATATAAACCAAATATTGTTTAATAAGAATATTTTTGTCAAATTTTAAAATAAAAAATATATTTACTCTAAATATTTGAATATCTCTTTAACCATTTCAAGATTAGGATTTCAAATTTTGTAAACAATTCATTTAAATGCTTGTAATACATATTTATACTATTAATTATATATACACTAGTACTACAGGTTTGAAAAGATTAATGTTATGTAAGCATAATTTTGTATAAAACATTCATACAGAATAATAAGATATTTTTGTGATCTATTTATTTGAGAGACAAAATATCCATTATTGTATCATAAATCAATTTTTTCTTGAAAACTGACTGTTTGTATAATGACTCTTGAAGCCACAGCTAACTTGTAAAACTTGGCGGGCAGATTCTGTAATTTAATATTTGGATTTTGTCAACGAAACTAATTATGCCGAAACAATGACACCGAACCTGTCAAAATATCCTTCATTGGTGGTCTATCTTTTAATATAATTTATTTATTTATTTAGTATTATTATTTTTAAAAATAATATTAATAATGGTAACAAATGTATCTTCAAAGATAACAAATATATTAGGTAGACACTATAGTAGGTGGACCCTATATATCAAGTGATGAATCTCACATCCGAATTTTGAATCTTAATTGATATATTTATTGCTATATTTATTAGTGTAATTTTGTAATGAAATCGGCCAAGGACATGGTAATCTTATATTATTTTATTTTTTTATCTCGAAATACCACTACAGGAATTCACACTTTTGCCGACTAGATTTTTAGTCGGCAAAAGTTATCCGCGACTAATTTTTTTGGTCGCCACTTTGGTCGCCAATTGAGAGTCGCGAAAAGTAATTAGTGACTAAAAAGTTTTTTAGTCGGGAAAAAGTTCTATTTGCCGACTAAATTTTTGGTCGCTAAATATATAATTACCGTGACTTATCCATTTTGTAGCTAAAACACTTTAGTCGTCAAAAGTGATATTTTTCTGACTAAATATGTTAGTCGCTAATTATACCATTCCTCGACTAAACATGTTAGTTGCCAAAAGTAACATTTCCCGACCAAATCGGTTAGTCGCCAAAAGTAACATTTTCCGACCAAATTGGTTAGTTGCCAAAAGTAATGCTTGCACGACTAAAACTTTAGTCGGCAATAGGCCTATTCGCAACCAAACTCTTTGGTTGCTAAAATTAATAATTTTACCGACTAATTATTTAGTTGCCAAATATACCCTTTTGCCGACCAACATTTTGGTAGCCAAATGTGAGTGGTCATACACCGACTAACAACTTTAGTCAGCAAAAATATTACTCATCTTTCCCGACTAATCATTTAGTCACCAAAAGAGGGAAAACAAAACCAATTTTTAGTCGCAAATTCAATTCTTTTTGTTTATCAAAATATAATAATCCATCCAATCCATTCAATATAACATGTAATTTGCAAGAATTATTTAAACCAATAAAATCAACTGAATCATGAACATCCAACAAAATACATAAATCATCAAATCCTTAATCTATTTAATTAAAGTCATCAATTATTATAAGTTTCCATCTACAAGTAATTCCAAACTACATAACCATTCAATTAAAAGTCATGTAATCTATATAATAATCCAATTCACATCCATCTAGCATAAAAAATTTAAAACATAACAAGTACTTGTTATTATATTTTAAATTTTAATCCATGCTCATTTATCTAAAAATATAACTACTAGTCTATCCAAATATTTTCTTGGGGTACTTACCAATTAGTCCTATTAACTAGACTTATTTACCTACAGGTCCTAACTAATAAATTTAACACTATAAAAATAAGAGAGTGATAAATTTATCACTAAAAATTTATTCATAAAAACAAAGAGACTGATAAATTTATCACTATAAATTTATTCATAAAAATAAAAAACTGATAAATTTATCTTTATCACTTAATAAATTTATCAATAGGACTTAATGGGTAATAAGTCTCCAAAGTAGGACCTATTGGGTAATAAGTCTCCAAAGTAGGACCTATTGGTAGTTTACCCTATTTTCTATACATATCTATCCAAAAATATATAATCCTTCAAAAAATGTAACAAGTGCCAACTAATCCTGTACAATTCAGTTTCATGCATGAGTTCATCCATCTATACCAAAGAAAAACAAAAATATTGTCAGGTACTTTTTTTATGAAAATATTTGCACATCAAATGATTATAAAATTGGACAAAAAATGAAAAATGTCTAAGGAAAGTAAAGGTAATATGAACAAATTAAATAACTATCAATACCATTTTATAAATAAAACAACATTCATATGTATATATCCAATCAACACTACAATTCTATCAATATCATCATTTCCAATGTTTGTCGTCTAGTTTTAATACCAACCACATCCCTAGACTTTTTCATTTGTGGTCTTTACTCAAATAAGGCTTTTTTTTATTGTTCTTTATAGAAATGTTAGTTTTTGTTACTATTTCAGGAATTGTGGAAAAAGTAATGTTTTGTTGCTCTCACAAGTGTGTTTAATCTAGGCCGATGTGACTGTGATGATCTTGGGGCTGTTTGGATGCTATTTTCAATTTTCGCCCCCATACGGCTCGTTTTTGCCTTTTTCTCTCACATTTTTTTTGTCTATATCTCTAACCGTATATCCTATCGATGCGCTGCTTGCTCTCATAAGTTTGTTTAATCTAGGCCTAGGTGACCATTATGATCTAGGCCTAGGTCACTCAACTGTTATTTCAAGTCCATGTACTTCGGTGATAAAATCCAACAATGGTTTCACCAAGATCCATATCCTCAATAATTCCAGCATCAGACTTGATTTCCCAGCTCAAATCAAAACTACTCAATCCAAATACCATCTACAGAAAATCTCGAGCAGCTTCATGACCATATTTATTATGCAAGGCAAAAGATATAAAAGCTAAATTCTATCAAAAATCTTCAAAAACAAAAAAAGGTGTAACCTCACACAGACTCTAGATCTTGGTACCATTCTGTTCGTAAAAAGTATTTTCCATCTTGAAAAGTTACTTCTGTTGCAAGAAAATTTTCCAACAAGATTTCAATGATAGCAAACAACTAAACTAACTGTCATAGTCAAAATAAATTCATCAAGAAGATGACAAATTGATCTCAAAAAAGAACTATTTTACAAGCATAGATAAGAATTTTGATAGTCACAGTCAACAAAGAGTATGCTCACATGAAAGAATTCTATAATTTTCGGGATAAGCTAAGAATATCAAATAATTTAAATGATATCTACTTTAGAGTTCATAAGCATACCTCTTCCTCAAGTACTGCATAGCGAGCAATACCAGCTTTCATTGCTTTAGTCTTTTCCGGTTTGCCAAACAGTAGAGAGAATTCCATTTGTTTTTCACACCATTCCTAATGTTAACATGAAATGAAGGTGAATGTGAGATAAATCTAATCAATTTCCTTGCACCAAAACTAAAAGAAAAAAAATAACATTTCCATGTTAAGAAAAAATTTCAAAAAAAAAAAAATGACAAAACATTTACATACAAAATCATAATGTGAAAATGATTACCAGGTTTTCAAGAGTCAAGGATGCCTTATTCTTATAGGATTACGGATTAATGCAGTGACAGCTAATAATTAACTTGAGTGCACACAACTACTAAAATATATTAATTTATATTTTCAAGTCCTAAGGAACCAGAGTCCCACCAACTCTACAATTTTCAAGTCCTAAAGAACCATCCACATTTTTCTCTGTTTCCCTCACCTTTTCCTTTCCCTTTCAAATTCCTATCCAAATTCACAATCCAAACATAACCTAAATAATTCTAGAAAATATGAAATCTTTTTTTTTGCCAAATTCTCTGTGTACTAGCTTAATAAAGTGCAGCCAGAAAATACTTATAATAAATTGTAGATCAGTAAATTATAGAATTCACTGTATAGAATGCCAAAAAAAATGCGTAATTTGTTATAAGATTCTAATATTCACGGACCTTCATTGAAAACTAGTGGACATCTGGCAACGTCTGGATTTGTTATAATAGTCTCACTACAAGATTATAATTTGTTATAAGATTATAATTTGTTGTAAGATTCTCACTACAAAACTTCTGAATTTGGTCACTATCAAAACAAGCGTGATCATCTTTTCAATTTTAACAGAGATTCTATGTACATTATGCATGTAATCTCAATGGACATCTGGGAACTTCAGACCACTAAATGGGCTATAAAGACAAGGGGCGTTTTGAACAAATTTGAACTTTCAAAACCTAGTGATATGTCGTACATGTGGGAGTTCTGAGAGGTGTTATGACCAATACAGATACAGTTCCATTATAAAATATGCACACTAGTGATATGTCTAAAAAATGAGTCCTAAAATTTAATAATAAAAAGTACCCAGATTGAGAGGAATGAGAATAGAACTCATATTAGACTCCAAATTGTAGCAATGCATCTGAGATACATTTAAAAATTTGGAATCAAAGGGCCCATGGGCTTGGACCCTTGGAAGATTCCACATAAAGATTGCTAAGGAAAAAAAGAGGAAAACACTTCTTATATTTTTCAAAACACCATGGCACATACCATGAACTAATGCATATCGAACCAAGTATGAATATTTGGCATGAACACTGCCAGAGGAATGATACAGTTGAATCTGAACTCTTTCACATAATTCATAAAGGATTTATTTTTTTTTTGATTAAGTGCCAGGGCTGTAAGGACATGAAACATGGGGGACTTATGGATGGTATGTCTAAAAAAATATTCAAAAATAACGCACAGAAAAAACACTAACAAATAATTGATGTTACACATTGGGTATAGTACAATCATATAATCCTACTTACCAATGGGTTCGGGCAAACTCAGATGTCTACGAAGGCCATCAATCCCAGCAGCAATTATAACAGCCAGCCCCAAGTGTGGATTTGCACACCCATCAAATGCTTTAATCTTAAAGTTGCTCACAACACCATTTGGAACCCCAGGTGGGCATGCGGTTCTCAGGGGTGCTTCTCTGTTCTCTTTTCCCCAGCACTGGTATGCTCCACTCCACATATTGGGCACTATGCGATCATAACTACATTCCAATAACAGTTGAACAAGGAAATTAGAGAAAACAAACTATATTATTTTTTGTTAATTTAATACACATCTATTTGAAGTTCAAAAGCCCAACAACGTACTAAAATTTTGATCCTTCAAACTGCATAAATTTGGAAGTGAAGAAATGGGCAAAAAGAATTTGCACAGAAGGGCATTATTTAAATTTAGCAAAAAGGGAGCATCGACAATTAGAATAAGTGTCAAAAGTGCACCCTCACTTTACAAGCTAGCTATTGGGGTTGAGTTTTACACAAGATCATATCACACAGACAACTTATGATAAGAATAGAAAAAGAATACATGTATTTTTAAAAAAATAAGTTACATATTCCGCTGAAAATTGAAATCATTCAATTCATCAAAAATTGAATTTCATTCAATTCATCAAAAATTGAATTTCATTCAAAATTTCAAACATCTTATCTGTCCTTTCATGTTTCTAGGCCAACGAGTTCTACATAAAAACTTCCAGATTAGAAAAAGGTCCGTGCATAAAAATTAATAAATTCGAGTCTGCAGGGAGAAGTAGAAATGCAAGGATCTGTTTGTTTCAATTCAAATGATTAACTGGGAAAAAATCTTTGCAGAATAGTGGCTCCAGAAATTATTGTGAGATATCCGCTTTCTTCATGCAGGACTGAAAGCGATGGAAACATCACCTTGAAATGTTTTCCTCAAGATCAATAGTACACCCATCAAATTTCCAAATATAACTGCATGCTTAAAAAATAATTTTATGTAGACAAGATATTTTAATAGAACTAGTAAAAATGAATACTTCTTTGTTAGTACCTAACTACCTATTCATATGGGTTCAACTCTGACACATGTTTTGCACAAGAATCATCAAAATTATACGAAAAAATTAAAAACCTGTTTGGAAGTGGTGCCGTAAAGGCCAGAATTGAAGGAAGATGATTTAAAACCCCTGCCATGAACTCTTCTCCAACCTTGGACATTCTATGCTTAGAGTTTCCACCAGATGCCATAAATACATTTTTCCCATTTTCCCACAAACTGAGATGCACATGAGATCCGGAACCAACATCATCTAAAGCATACCTGGGGCAAACAAAAAAATGGAGAAAACAATTAAGAGACATAGCTTGAAGAAAAAAATTCTGCAGGTGAGGAAATGAGTAAAGCTCAACTTTGAGTGAGTATTTTTAACACTGACTGATCCTCTTGCAGAGTATTTATGAACTATTACAACAAAACATAAATAATAAACTGAATTTTATTTATTTTTTTACAATTAATTATAACTTCAAAGCAGTATTTCTTACCCTTGAGGTCTTTTTTCTAAAAACTTTTTCTGGGTAAATTACACTAACACCCTTGAAGTTTTTGACAAGGACACCCTTCAGGTTTCTAAAATAACACTAACACCCCTTGTCAAAAATGTTGGCCTAATGACGTCAACAGAACAAGTGGAATCACATTTTTACCCTCTTGCAAAATCATATTTAACAAAAAACAATCAAATATTGTATAGTGCAGAAACCTTAGAACGATTCAATCAGTCATCGCACTAGCTCTCGGAAATGATACAGAAAAAATCCCGCGGTCATTTAGCATGGTAGGTTTGACATATAGGGTACATAAAGGATATGACATATATGTAGATGATTACTGATGAAACAATAAAACACAAGGCAAAGGAAAATGTTTGCCCAATACAAACAATAAACGAAGATATTCATTTTTTCCCCTTTAATCCAAAAGAATAATGTTGATCATACTTCTTATATCATCATACGGATAGAACAATCTCCTCACTGTTCGTCCAAACCATTATAGGATTCTTACTACTAAACAATGAAAAGTGTAAAAGAAGAAGAACAAGTTGACTGTATTTTGAGCATAGAAAGAAGATAAATGTTTTTAGAAAACAATTTCAAGAAAATTGAAGAAAGTTGGGACATTGTGGGTAAAATTGGATAGACATGCCTGTGATCCTGTCATTTACATCAATAAGCACACAATCACATGAAATCAATTCTTAGAAGCCAAATCATCTATATAACTTGTAAGGGTATATATAAAGTATAGTATAGTATAGTACCTCTGTTCCAGCTATATTCATTCCTGACCAGTGCCTTCCCACTAGGCTTAAACGGTCCATTTTTAGAGAATGCCCCAACCCCCAATGAAGAACAACCAGGCCCTACCACCAAAATAAAAATCAAAAATTTTAAAAATTAAAATTAAAACTAAATACCCATAATGTGGGTGTGTATGAGGAAGTGAGAAGTTGGAATACCTACACAGTATAAAATAATAGTGGATACTACAAAAAGATCTACACAGTATCTTAGATTACTCAGCAACTGAAACAGATACATTGTCATTAACAAGCTAAAAACGTGAGTAAATTTGCAAAACATCCACAAAAATCTCATCTTAATAGAAAAATAGAGAAAATGTATTGAACGGAAGTCAACACTTCCATTCTAAGAAAATCGCATAAATCCATGTGGTAAAAAAATGCAATGCCGCAATAGTCGCTGATTATCTAAGAAAGGATGCCTGGGGGAGCAAAGCAACTTCACAAAATTATTACATCCTAAATCAAGTTTAGTTGTAAACTTTAAAGCATTTATCAAAGTGCCTAAAAAGTGTTTTCAATATAACAACATTATGCAGATATGCCAGCTCTAGACTCTTGCTCAGAAAATCCAAAACTTATGAAAAATGAGCTATCACAAGTTCCTATATTAACCTTACTTTGACTATTGGACAGAACCTCCCTAAGCTGGCCTAAACCTAAAACAAAAAAACTAAGCCCTTAATCATCCCAAAGATGCAAGCATCCATAAAGCTAGCACCAACCTGCATAGAGAAAACAACACAAGCCATGAAAGAAAAGCAGTCAAGAAAAACAACCCTAGAACACTAATAAATGACAACAGAGAGAAAGAGAAACATTTTAAAAGAGAAACAACCCTGAACTGCGCAATTTTGAAGTTGGGTTTATTTGCGACAATTAACCATTGGAATTTACAAACATTTTAAAAGAGTTTGCCCCAAATCATCATAATCGTCACAACCACACACAACACAATGAATACCTACCTACCTAGACAAAGATAACTAACTACTTTCATTGTAAAAAATTTCCGAAATAACAAATAGAACGCATTAATTAATAAATCAAGAATGAAACTAAATCATTAAGTATCTAACTTAGAAAAAAATGCACCTAATATTTTTTTATCTAACTCATTCAAAGTTAAATCATGAAACTTAATATTTTTTCTGCTATCTAGCTCATCAATGCTAAACCATGGCAGCCATAGGAAAAAATAAAACAACTAAAATAGTTGACAATTGATTTATACATTTATACCCACATTTCACCACAAGAAGGGTCACCTCTTTCAAAGCCAAAAATAGTGAGACATCTTCAATAGAAATGATAGAAGTCATCAAATAAAAGAAAAAGAAGTTTAGAACATCAACAACAAAAATGTCAAAAAGCAAATCCCTGTTTGATGGACGAACACATGATGGCCTTTTAGAAGACAAGCATTTCAGAAGTGCCAAGTGTTTTCGATGCAAACTTTAAACTGTATGTGATTCTAAGCAATGCAAACTATCTCATTGCAAACATGTGTACATGTATGACTTTGAGTTAATTGAATTTCATCATCAAGGAGATGAAGACATTGGAATATTTTAATTTCAACCTAAGTATCAAAAAGTCTGTTGGAATTTGTGCTGTAGAACAGCACAGGGAATCAATAATTATCGAGGAAGATGCATGATAAAGTAATGTTTTATAGTAGTAAATAGTCAAATTTAGCATTATAAGGAAGTTTAAAAATTTGGGCTAAAGATGAGACTCTTTTACTAAAAACTGATGTAAGTTGTTCAAATGGTAATGATAATTCACTGTATAATGACAACAGAGAGAAAGAGAAAGTAAACAATTTTTTATGGTAATCCAAATGATGCAATAATATTCTTGCAGCCCTAGGGGAATGTTATCAAAGAGCCAAAGCTCATGTAGGTTACTTTTACTCTGTTGCATCATCCATGATTATCTAATTAGTTAAGAAAAGAAATTCTACAAGAGAGAAGAAATTACAATTTACATGGTACTAAATTACCAATTGTAGAAGCACCAAGAAACATATTCAAAAGATGGGCAAGCTGGATGAAGATAATGAGTAGCAAGAGAATATAAAATTAAAAATAAATACCATGTGAGAAAGTCCACAAAGACAATTTATGTTAGGAGCATCAAGACCCATCAGGCCATCACTGGAATTTTAAGTACATACCTTTGAAGATACTACAAACACAAGGGGAAAGCCTGAATGTAAGATGCTCGAGTTATTAACAAATAGCAGGTGGGTGCATGATTTAAGTCAAGTTGAGTTCTCATATATGCTGGCCATTTCCCCTTATATATTGATGATTGTTATTAAGTAAGATTAATTGTATTTTAACATCATTATTAATTCATGCACACAAGCAGGTGCATGAGCTTCAATGTTAAGTCTAGATAATCTGGGTAAAATAGCTTGTCATATAGAATTGTGGAGGAGAGTAAAAACCAGACCAGGATTTTAACCTGATTTGAATCAGGGCTATAAACAAATGAAACAAATGAAACCATATTCAACAAACTTTAACATGTTCATATCTGCATTGGCTTTCATAAGAACAGATTCCTTTCGGGTAGAAGGTGCACACTTGCAATATTATTTCAATAAAAAGCAAAAAAAAAAAAGAAAGGGAAAAAAAATTTACAGGGCTAATGGAATTAATGAGTTGACTATCAAAGAAGATAGCAGACAGTTTACATTATTTGATGGGTCTTTCTAATCAATTCTAGCTCCTTCTATATCTCAACAATTTCCTAATAATCACCATCCCACCTAGAATTGATGGCTATACTACACCTTCTGAAAGCAGCCTTAGATTTCTTTTGTTTAAGCTTGGTAAGGTTCATTATTTGTTACTAGACCAAGAGTATAAATTTCTATTCCAAATTTTATAGCTTAATGTTGGTCGTTGGTAGCTAGAATGCCTCTTTATTCATGGTTGAGACACTAACAGATTTTATACTTTCTATTTTCAGAGGCATATTAGCAAACAGGTGGTGTGCATAATTTACACATAAATTAAATTAAAGAAAAAGAACTTGGAAATGAACAAATTGAATCAAAATCAAAATCACATAGGAGATAGATGACTTTGACCAACCCTAGCCTTAAAAAAATCACTTGTTAGGGTTTCAAAAATTAGAAGGAGAGGGAAAGGGGCAGAGTGAGAGCAACAAACAAGTGAGAGAGAGAGAACTTAACAGATAGTCGTAGTCGTCGGTGGTAGTCGCACTCACGGTGGCAGGCTTTGTCTTTGTGTTTAGAGTCTTCGTCCTCGACGGGCTTGAAGGATGGGGGCTTGAATGCAGGGGGCTTCGGAGGGAGGTTTCCCAATTTTCTCTAAATATCGTCCCATTGAGTCGAAGCTCCTTTCACATCCTTGTACATGAAGTGATAGTTCGCCATTTTTGAATCTCCGATCAACCCTCTCTCTCTCTCTCTCCCTCCCTCCCTCCCTCCCTCATTCCCTATAGTATCGTATTTTGGGGATTTTTTTGGTTAGGGATTGGGGATTTGAGATCTTGAGAAACAAAAGGGGGGGGAAAGAAAGGGGGGAATTAGAAAGAGTGGGAAAACGAAAAAAAAAATTTGAAGAAAAGAAGATGAGAGTTAGGATAATTTATTTATTTTTTGTTAAAATAATTTTTTTTTTTTTTGTAGTTAATGATTTTTTTTTCATTTTTTTTTAAGTTACGAAGGTTGAAAATTTATTTTTTTCATTTTTATTTTAATGAAAAAAATTGTTTTTTTTTTATTTGGTAGAAGTAGGGGTAATATTTTAATGAAAAATATTTTCAGTTAAAATAAAGTTAATTTTTTGTGGCCAATGAAAAATATTTTTCTGCGGCCCATTTTTTTTTATTATTAAAAATCATGAACTAATTTTTTGTGGTAGAGGAGAGGGAACGGCAATAGTGGTGGTGATGGCGGTGATGGCAAAAGAGATTAGTGGTGAAGTTGTGGTAGTGGTAGAGGAGATGGAGTGGCGGTGGTGGAGGAGAGGTAATCGTAGTAGTAGTGACAATAGTGGTGGTCAATTCTTGTAGTGAAATTACATGTTCCTTGAATCATTTTATAGAAAAAGAGGGATATTTATACCTCAAATTGTTTTCAGGGAGAGTTGAAGATGCTCTAGAAAATGGGGATGGTGAAGGCCCTGGTGGGTGAGACATTGTAGAACAAAATTACTT
Organism: Camellia japonica; assembly: GCA_030407325.1. NCBI lineage: Eukaryota > Viridiplantae > Streptophyta > Magnoliopsida > Ericales > Theaceae > Camellia > Camellia japonica. Next base: position 180,572,438 of record JAPPVO010000029.1, read on the forward strand.
TAGTCAAAGAGAAAACAAAGATAGAGTGAGAGAGACAGATATTAGGGGAAGAGAGGCAGAGAGAAGGACATAGAGAAGGCAAAATAGAGAGGACATACTGGGGTAATGCTCCAATAGTGGATCGACTGTGGTGCTCGATGGCAGTGATGCTCCTTACCCGACGGCGATGGAAACAAAGCGGCAGAGATTCAATATCAAGAGAAAGGCAATCGACGTGAGAGAGAAAGAGAGAGAGAGAGAGAGAGAGAAAGAGAGAGAGACGTGTTTAAGCCCTAACTCATTTTAGTGTGTTGGAAATCCCTCCAGAGTTCCTCATCAAATTAATTTAAAAATCCCTCCAAAATGATAATAAATAAAAAATAAAATTATAATAATAAATAATAATGATAATAATGATAATAATAATAAAATTAAACATGAACTCAAATTGGGCAGTATGTGTTCCTACAAAAAAAATTGAGTTTTATTGCCGACTAAATGTGTTTTAGTCACCAAAAATGTATGTTTGCAGACCAAATGAGGTAGTCCCCAAAGATTAAAAATAAAATTATACTAGATATTTGGCGACTAAATTTCTTTTAATCGGCAAAAGTTGGTATATGACGACTAAAATTTATTTAGTCGCTGAAAATAAATTTTTGGCGACCAAACTTTTAGTCGCCAAAAATAAAAGTAAATTTTGGTTTTCCATTCAGCGACTAAATAAATTTAGTAGCCAAAAGTAACTATACAACGACTAAAATATTTATTAGTCGCTGAAAATAAATTTTTGGCGACCAAACTTTTGGTCGCCAAAGATAAAAAGTAAATTTTTATTTTTCATTCAGCGACTATATTATTTTAGTTGCCAAAACTATCTATATAGCGACTAAAATATTTTTTAGTCGCTGAAATTAAATTTTTGCCGACCAAACTTTTGGTCACTAAAAATAAAAAGTAAATTTTTATTTTTCATTCAGCGACTAAATTATTTTAGTTGCTAAAACTATCTATACAGCGACTAAAATATTTTTTAGTCGTTGAAATTAAATTTTTGCCAACCAAACTTTTGGTCGCCAAAGATAAAAAGAAATTTTTTTATTTTCATTCAGCGACTAAATTATTTTAGTTGCGAAAACTATCTATACAGCGACTAAAATATTTTTTAGTCGCTGAAATTAAATTTTTGCTGACCAAACTTTTGGTCGCCAAAGATAAAAAGAAAATTTTTATTTTTCATTCAGCGACTAAATTATTTTAGTTGCGAAAACTATCTATACAGCGACCAAAATATTTTTTAGTCGCTGAAATTAAATTTTTGCCGACCAAACTTTTGGTCGCCAAAGATAAAAAGAAAATTTTTATTTTTCATTCAGCGACTAAATTATTTTAGTTGCCAAAACTATCTATACAGCGACAAAAATATTTTTTAGTCGCTGAAATTAAATTTTTGCCGACCAAATTTTTGGTCGCCAAAGATAAAAAGTAAATTTTTATTTTTCATTCTGCGACTAAATTATTTTAGTTGCAAAAACTATCTATACAGCGACTAAAATATTTTTTAGTCACTGAAATTAAATTTTTGCCGGCCAAACTTTTGGTCGCCAAAGATAAAAAGTAAATTTTTATTTTTTATTCAGCGACTAAATTATTTTAGTTGCCAAAACTATCTATACAGCGACTAAAATATTTTTTAGTCGCTGAAATTAAATTTTTGCTGACCAAACTTTTGGTCGCCAAAGATAAAAAGAAATTTTTTATTTTTCATTCAGCGACTAAATTATTTTAGTTGCCAAAACTATCTATACAGCGAGCAAAATATATTTTAGTCGCTGAAATTAAATTTTTGCCGACCAAACTTTTGGTCTCCAAAGATAAAAAGAAAATTTTTATTTTTGATTCAGCGACTAAATTATTTTAGTTGCCAAAACTATCTATATAACGACTAAAATATTAAAATTAAATTTTTGCCGACCAACCTTTTGGTCGTCAAAGATAAAAAGTAAATTTTTATTTTTCGTTCAGTGACTAAATTATTTTAGTTGCCAAAACTATCTATACAGCGACTAAAATATTTTTTAGTCGCTGAAATTAAATTTTTGCCAGCCAAACTTTTGGTCGCCAAAGATAAAAAGTAAATTTTTATTTTTGATTCGGCGACTAAATAATTTTAGTTGCCAAAACTATCTATACAGTGACTAAAATATTTTTAAGTCACTAAAAATAAATATTTTGCGACCAAACTTTTGGTTGCAAAAAATAAAAAGTTAGATTTTATTTTTTCATTCGGTGACTAAATAATTTTAGTAGTCAAAACTAACTATACAGCGACTAAAATATTTTTTTAGTCCCCAATTGTGGCAAATTTAGCGACTAAATTTTTTTTAGTCGCCATTTGTGACATTTTTAGTGACTAATTTTTTTTTAGTCGCCAATAATCAATATACCCCGACTAAAAAAATTTAGTAGCCAAATATTGTACTTTTACCGACTAACATAATTTTTGGTTGCCAATTCCACAACTTTTGGCAACCACAAAAATTTTTAGTCGGCAAAAGTGGTCGCCAAAAGTATATTTTCTTGTAGTGTACTCACAATTATTAAATAATGTGAGAAATCTTTAAATAAGGTACAAATCTTTAACCAGTCTAAAGCGTGTAATTTATTTTATTTTATTTTTAAATAATGTTCCATTTATTTGAACCGAAAAAAATTTATAAATGGAAAATATTTCTTATAGATTTTTTTTGTTCAAAAAATGTTTTATGAAGAAAATATTTTTCTATGTTTGGTGGTGGTCCTGAAATGAAGATGGAGGTAGAGGTGGTGACATGGTGGTGGGGCGACAACGGCAGTGATAGCGACGGTTGGTAAGATTTTAGTCTGGAAATTTTTTTTCTGTCTTTTAAAAGTGAAAAATATTTTCTAACTATATAGGCTAGTTTTTTTTTAACTATGATAAATATTTTCCATTAATTTTTGTTTTTTATTGTACCAAATATCAAAAAATATAAAAAAAAATTTCAAAATTTTTTTTTTCTAACTAAATAAACGGAAGGTTATGATGGTCTCAAAAATATGTAGAGTGGACTTAGAATAGAGGTGTAAATTTACCCGGTCCAGCCTATGTCGGGTCTTGTGGGCTCCCGCCAAAATTCCGGCTTGTCTACGGGCTAGAAAATTAGCCTCATACCCAAGGGGTATTCAGGCCTTGGGCAGGCCTAAACTTTTTTTTTTTGTTAATTTTTATTTTTTCTATTAAAATTTTATTACTTACCACTAAAAGAGACATTAGACCTTGGGCAGGTCGAGCCTCGGGCTGGGCCTTGAGTAGAATGGGCCACGAGTCGAGCCGAACTTCAAAATGATAGCCCAGGGTCTCGGATTGGACTCGGGCCCGGGCCCAAATGGGCCTAAGTAGGCCAGGCCTACCTTGGGCCGCAGGCAATCTTCGGGCCGCCTACGAGCCTCGAGCCATTTTTATACTCCTAACTTAGAAGCTCCCGTGGCTAATATGGGGAAAATTCTATTTCAATATATCTACTTATTTAGTGCACATCATTTATCAATATATATACATTTATTTATTTATTTAATTTATTATTATTATTTTTCTTATTCTACACACTTAATTTAATTTATTATTATTATTTTTCTTATTCTACACACTTAATATTCTAATTATATCCTAATTCATCTCCTTTTTATACACACCACCTAAACCCTCATTCCACACACTTTCACCTTTTTTACCCATCATTCTTCTTCTCCTCAATAACCTCAATTTCTTTGCTACCAGAGGAGTTCCCAAACTGATTAATGCTTTCAATGGGTATGCCAAACAACCCCTGAACTTCTCCACCATCAAGAATCTTGGTTTGATCATGAGCTCCTTTATCGCCAAGACCGATCTCTGTACTTACAATTTCGTGGGAGGGTTCCTGAAATGGTTCAGAATTAGGGTTCAGACCGTCAATTCCGTCGGAGGCTTCGCCGGAGATGCCCTGAATTGCTTTACCCCCAAAAATTGGAACTTCATTTCCACCAAATTGGGTTTGAATAAACCCATCATAGGGAATCGGACCGCCATTCTCGTCATTGAATTCACTGAACCAAGCTAGAACCGGGTCATCCCCAACCACTGCACTCTCAACACATCCAAACAAACCGTAATTCTCACTGGAAAGTTGGTCCGGACCTTGATTTTCACCAGCATTTCCACCAAACAGACCCTGAACCTCCACCTCCGTCATCGCCGCTACATTGTGTTGCGATTCAGGCAGTTCCACCACCGTAGCACCTCCTCTTGTTGCCGACAAACAATTATGACCACTAGATAAATATATGATGGTGTTTGGGAATTGAGTTTTTATGTAGATTTTATTAGATGTAGGTTTTTATGAGATAAAAAATTTTTGGTGTTTGGGAAGATAGTTGGGTTTTTATGTGGTTGGATGTGATGTTTGTGAGAGAAAAAATGAAATGATTATGGGGTTGGATGTGATATTTTGTTTGGATGTGTTTTTTTTTGGTTTTGCAAAACTTTTGTCTTTTAGTGAAAAAAATGAGAAAAAAATTTGGAAACTTGCTTCCCAAACACATGTTTTTCAATTTACAGTGCATTAGAGTTTTTGTACAATTTTTATTTAATTGATTTTTCACAAAATAAATACAAGGAGTTATCTTGTGAAGTAGTTGTACAAGTAGAAGAGGAGAGCGAAGCATGAAGGTTACATACTACAAAGCTGCCGGAAACATTTTCAGGTGAAATCACTGTGCATTGAGATTTTTTTTGTTTTAAAATGATGTGTATGGAAAATTCTGATATAATATTGTGGGTGTATTTGATGTCTATTATAATAATTTTATTTTAGGGCACAATTGTTATTAGAATAAAATTTTATTAAATATATGCACGGAAGTGAATAGGTGTGTTGAAATAATTTTTTTTCTGATACGGGCCTTTACATGTTGATTTACGATTTTGCCCAAAATTTCTTTATTAGTGCTGAACATGATAAACATGTAAGGAAGTGGAATCCCATAGGGTTGATTTGAGAAGTTGATTGATTTTTTAATTTTTTGATTTTTTAATTATTTTTAGTTTGGAATTAAAAAGTCTCATTTGGGATGAACTTTTTAAATTTTTTTATTTTTATTTTTGTGAGAAAAAGAATGTAACGATTATAGGTTGAATGTGATGTTTTATCTTATTAAATTAAAAAACTTATTTTATTTATTTATTTTTGACTATTTTAACCAAAAAAAATTCCAAACCTAACTTCCCAAACCAGCTCTATGAGAAAACAACAATGATTTATCCCTCTTTTTCCCCCACCCCCTTTGACCCCCCCTCTCTCTCATTGGTTACATTTTCTTTTTCTTTTTCTTTTTTTTTCTGCTCCTTCAATCACCACCCGTCACGTGACAAAGGGGTGAAGGGGTGACCCCAAAAAGGGGTCCCAAACATTATTTGCATGAGAAAAATAAGTAAGTTGGTTGACTAACAAAAGCACACCACCAGAGACCACTGACCATCAACAACAACAACGACAACGACAACTGAGCAAAGTAAATGCCTGTGGTCACCACGGCCAATCAACTTTGTCTTGGTCTAACCATACTGATTGTTGACTAGCACAAGCACACCATCACAGACTGACCTATTACAATACAACTATATATATGGAAAGTAAGAAAATAATGTTTTATTTTATTTTATTTTATTTATTTATATAAATTTTGTCATGAGAAAGGTGAGAAAGTAATCGCAAAGTCAAAGAGGTACATCAAAGTGAGAGTCATATTCTATACGTGATAATGTTTACTTGTACCATAACACAAATCCCCTTACATTTTTCATATTTTTAGGATTTTTTAAAATTATTTTTTAATTGATTTACATTTTTTTTAAAGTAAAATTTTACTACAAACTTAGTCTTGGTCTATATCTACACCAATATATGAACATGTTGTCGAATTCGTCGGCCCATGACCAGGCTTTCTATTCTTTTTACCTATGCAAAAAAAAAAATGTTAAATATTTTAATAATTACTTTCATGACTAAACCACTCTTTAAAGATGTGTCATTTCACCATTGACATAAATTTTGAATAAAAAAATAAAAGAAAAAAGAGCAGAAAAGATTTTTATTTTTCTCAATTAAAAATAATTAATTGCACCAAAAAGAATGCTCAAGTATTTTTCTTGTTGTGCAAAAATCTTATTTGTTAAAGTTAGTAGTCCTATAAACAAGGTGATTTTCGCCGGACTAATGTAATGTAAAATTTTCTGAAATATAAATATTTTTTACTTTATTTTGATAAAAGTCAAAATTGTTTTTTAAATGAATTAGTTGTTAAAAATTCAGTACTTTTTTTTTTTTGTTGAAAGGTTTAAGATATGTTGATACATTTCCTATTAAAGATAATGGTTTTTCGACAATTTTAATTTGAAATTAAAGAGGGATTCAACCGCCGGTTGTGGTGAGTCTGAGTAGTTTTATGTTCGTTTAAGTAAGAAGATTGCAATACAAAAATAATAAATCAAAACCATTGAGTTGTGAATGAGAATTGTTTCATAAAGTGACATCAATAAAGTTGGACTTAGATTTAGACTTAATCTTGGTTTGGACTGGGCTTGGGCTTGGGCTTGGGCTTAGGCTTGTGCGTGTGCATGTGCTGGGTTTGGTCTTGGATTTGGATTTGGACTTAATTTGGAGCTTGAGCTAAGTTAAGTTGTGTTAGGCTTAGCTTGTACATGTGTTTGAGAATTGAGATTGTATCGGGTTGTGACCTAACATTAGTATCCATTTTGTGACCCATCTAGTTTGTTTATTCAAACATCATTGTATACATATTTATTTATATTAAGCACATGAGAAATGTAAATTTTGTAACTCTTATCTTTTGATGATGGAGTTGATGACCATATTAGTGACCATAGGTTTTCAACTTTTGTAATTCTAGCCATAATGGCTAGAGTTGATGGCCTTGGTTAATGGCATTTAATGGCCCTATTGATGTGTAACTTTCATGGCTAGGGATTCCCCTATTTGTAGGGGTTTTTTGGAGTGTCCTAAATAAGTGCACTTTTTATCTTTTTGGACTAAAAAATTGAGGAAAAAAATATGGATGTTTAGGTTTACTTTTTGACTTTTTATGGAAAAATGTGTATTAAAAAATTGTATAAATTAGTGTGTAGGGAAAAATTAAGATTGAGAGTTGTGCAGCCGTAATTTTTGACTTTTGGTGAATAGTGATAACTTTTTAACTTTTTGAGTAACTTTTTGGCTTTTTGGCTTTTTGGCAACTTGCCAAACTTGGCCTAAATAGAGACATTTCCCCTCAAACTTGGTAGGATAATTTTTGGAGAGATTTTTGATAGAAAATGGAGATGGTGTTTTGAAATAAAAAGTTGGAGATATTTTTTTTTTCCACTAAATAAAATTTTTCCTATCTTCTTTTGCTAGGCCATTCTTTGGTTCTTGTTAGAGAGAGTGTAGTCATTGTCAAGTTTGCCGAAACTATTCAGAGGATGCTTCTGCATTAGCTGGTTTCGACCGTCGTATCTTGGGAGACAAACTCCTGCATATCTCCAACATCCATCAGGAGGCCGTGAATCTATTTTAAGGAAACTGTGGTATCACATAGGTTTCGATATATTTGCTTATTTTCTTATCATTTGTTCTTAATTTTTTTAGAATTTAGTTTACCTCGATAAGTTCTAATCTTTAGTTATCCATGTTAATGATTTATTCTATTAGTAATGTAATCTAATTCATTTATGTATTTTTAGTTGTGTAGTTTACTATATATTTCATTCTTTAATAAAAAAAAAATTATTTGGTCATTTCTATTTGATTCATTTTATGGCCCTATTTGGTAGAACTGTGGGAAAGTGCTTATAGCTTATGCCTAAACAGCTTATAGCTTATAACTATGAACATAAGCTGATTTATGACTTATAAATTAAGCATCTCCTGCCCCACTCAAAGAATAAGCTGATTTCTGACTTCCAAAAAGCTATAAGCTAAACCAAACACATCAAAATAGTTTAAATTAAGCTGAAAGTTGAAATAAGCAACTTTTAAGGTGCACCAAACAGGCACAATATTTTTTTTCTTATATTTTTATGAAAAAAATACCAACAATATTAAAACAAACTTATATGTAATTTTCGAAGATTAATGTTTAATTATTAAAAATAAAAGTTGCATGCTAATATTTGTTGAAAACTTAGGATATACACTCTGGTAGTTCTTTATTTGTGTTAATAATAATAGGTTTTCTTAAAACAGAATTATATAAATATTTTTGATAAAACAATTTAGTTTTTTTATTTTATTTTATTTTAGTGACTCTTGGAATTAAAATTAATTTAATTACCTAGAGTTATTAGATTTTTTTGAATTGTTTATTTCTAGTAAATTATTTATGCAATTTGTTTTATATTAATTAGTTGCTATTACATGGGTTATTTGATTGTTAGAGCTTAAGTTGGTAGAAGTTTTACAAAAATAAATAAGAATTTTATTTTTTTAAAATTCTTACTAATTTATTTGATTTGTTTGTTTTTTTATTTTGTTTTGTAGCTAACTTTCTATATAAGTTTATCCAAGTGCAAAAGGAAGATACAAATGAACAAATGAATTGGAACAAATATAATGGACTACTAATTTTTGTTTTGAACAGGATTACCTTTGTTTGGAACAAGGAATAAAATTTGACTTTCAATTTTTTTTTTTTTTTTAACATATCTGTAAATTGAAATATTCGTTTTAATGTTGAGTTTTATTTTGGATTTATTCTGTATATTATTTTGAAAGTTTGGTGACCATTTTGATTTAATTTGATTAATTAAATTTTGAAAAAAACGAAGTGTTGGAATTTGTGTTTTGAGAATTTTTGGAGATTTTTCTCGTCGAGAGCTTTCCGACGATATAAAGAACGTCTCAAATGGAATCCGGATGAACCCACACGGTTGTCAGAAAGTTTGGTGGTTTTTGTAATCAAATAATGACATCATCATGATTAAGAGATGATGTTAGTGCCATGTAGTAGCCTAGTCAGCATCCATGTTAGTGACATGTGGCAAATCAGTCAGCGACACGTCAGTAAGACTGCCATGTCATCAAAATTTATTTAGAAATTGCATTTTGGTCCATGAATTTCAAGATAATTTCATTTTGACCTCAAAACTTTTTGAAATTGCAATTTGGCTCCTAATTTTTTTTGTATTTGCATTTTAACACCTCAAGTATATGATATTTGCAGTTTGACCCTTAGAGTTTATGGTATTTGCAATTTAGCCATTGGAAGTTTATGAAGTTAGGTTTTGACCCCTAAAAAAGTGGAGGAGTGTGTTCTTAGCTAAACAGACCATTCCGGATGCAACCGTGAATTTCGTTTTTGCAGATTTGGACAATTTTTAATTATAATAGTTGCATTTCAACTTGTAGTAGTTTTAATTTCTAATTTGTAATAGTTTCACCATAGTAAAAGGAAAGGGAGAAATAAAGAAATTATAAACCTTCGGGTTTAGAGAAACTCTTTGGGAATTTTGGGATTAATTTTATTATTCCCAAAGTGATTTGGTTTTCTGTAATAGAAACCAAAGTGTTTAGCCTTGGCTAAAGAGTATTTCTGAGTTATGTTCAGAAATGACAACTAAGATGCATTTAGTTTCAAACCTTTGTGGTTAAAGAAAGTCCTTGGATTTAATTTTTTTATTCCCAAAGTGGTAGGAAACCAAATTTTGAGAAAGTCTTTGGTTATAATCTGATTATTTTCAAAGTGTTTTGTTTTAGAAAAAGAGACCAAATTTTAGCATTCGCTAAAACATTTCTGATTATTATTCAAAAATAATGGGCTCAGTTCTGAGAGTACCAGTTAACTTTTATAAGTGATGTAATTTTGATAGCAATTTTTAATTGCTTGTAAGTTTTGTAAACTTGATTTTTTTTAACCTAGTTTACCTCTTGAAAAACTTAATTCTAAATTTGTTTTCCATGGGTTAGGAGTTAACATGCTCTTGAAAGTATTGTCTAAGGTTAATTGGGTCTTAAGTGTGACCCCTCCAGTCTTCTTGAAAACTTTTCTAACCATGCTCGATTCTAGGGTAAGTGGTAAGATCAGTTTTGAATTAAATTTCAGACTTTGGATTTTCTAGTGTTAAGTTTAGTTTTTGGAAATACAAAATAGTGAAATTATGTTGTGATTTTTCAGAAATGGCTTCAAGAGGTGACAACAGAAAATGTTGTTCCACTTGACAACCTTAAGCCTTGCGAGGTTCTTAAAAGAAGATTTAGAGAGATCAAGTGTGATTAAAAAAAGTCATAAGATTGCATGATAATATCTCTGAATTAATCAGAGGCAATTAGTATGTTATCATTTTGTCAAATATAGAATGTATGATTGTTATGTGACTTTGTTTAAGAGCAAAGATGAGACAACCCCTTAGGGTGGGTGAATGTATTTTTAAAATTTTGAATATATTCTTGAATTGGTAGCTCTTAGTGAGTGCAAGATCACTAATCATAAAGATAGAAAGTTGGTGGTTCCCAGGAGGTGTTAAACCACTGGCTACTTGGTTATGAGATTGTGGTTCTTAGTAGTGAATAAATTACTAATCATATGTCAAGACATGATGATTCTTTGTAATGAAAAAGTCTACTGATCTTATGTCAAGACGTTGTGATTCCTAATAGTAGAGTGATTACTGATAACAGGTCAAAACATTGTGATTCTTAGTAGTAGAAAGTCTATTGACCATATGTTGAGAAATTAGTGATTCCTAGTGGTAAGACTATTGGCCATGTTATGAAGTTCTGAATAGTAGACTATTGAACACTGGATTTGTGTTTCCTAATAGTAAGGCTCTTACCTTCAGAGTGATAAGTAGGACCAAATATGTTTGGATGCCTTGAATTTGGAAAAGACCTAATTCGGTTGATGGCGGTCTGGAAATATATTTTTTGTGATATGATTTTGAGAGTTTCATAATCATTGCGACACAAGGAATTGTTTAAAGACCTTGTATGAATTTTTGAAAAGGCCAAAAACTTTCGTATAAATTCAACAAATGTGGGGGTGTGTGGACGCGCCCCGCGTGAGGGCCTCACCCCACAGTTCGGACTCAATTTGTCACGGTTCTTAATCTGAACCAAAGAATCCAAATCCGACAAATCGTTTTTGAGAAAACAGATTTTTAGAAAAGAAGTGCCAAACATGGACTACTTTGCCAGATACAGAGTCGCCACCTAAATATTTTTTAATGGGGGAATTTAGGAAACCCTGACTCGTTTGCCTAAGGCCACGTGTCCGTCATCACCAAAGTTGTCTCGGCTCGGGAACTTGGGTACGATTGGGGAAGGTTAGCTATGAACACCCCCTCTCGCCCGATCTGAAGATCGGCCTCTACTAACCTTGATATCTCGTTTTTGAAAACACATGCGTTCTTATTCCAATTAATTAGCCTAGAATTACTATGTGATGCGCTCAGCAAAACAAGTATAGACTAGACCGCCTAATTTGGAACAAAGCATTGCATATCCGTTCATTTGGAAAATGATTTGAGATTTGCTACTCGCAAGTAGGCTAAAACACGGATGTCAATGAGTTATCCCAACTCAAACAATCCAACCTTCACCTACAGGCATTCAAGCAGTTTATATCACATAAGCATCTAGCCACATGGTAAGTATGCTGTCATGTTAACATTCACACTCGTGCGATATGCTAAAACATAAAATACTTACAGTGTACTCCAAGCCAAAACAGTGAACATGTTAGCAATCATGCATGATCCAAGTCCATGTCAAGTGGCTAATGCAACGCATACAGAATGTCACTAGAATAGGCTCAACTAATCCTAAGATGACATGTGGGATGCAACAAGTAGCACGTATTCAAGTTAGATTTGGAATACTATGCTGTTAGCATGATGCGCCGAGCCCGGTGCATGCAATACTGATGAATGGTGCACGCATGCATAGCATAAGGATGCTAAATTAAACATGTCCTAATACTAACCATCAAAAGCAAATAAGTAAAAGGGAGAAAGAAGTGGGGGTTGGAAGACATGCACACACGCACCCACACTTATTACAAATACGTCCTCTCTCGGAGGGACCGAAAGAATAATACAAATTTAACTAGCCTACAAGCTAATTAAATATTACAGACCAATTAAACTAGTTAAGCAAATTAACTAATCTAATAAAACAGTAAACAGCCTCGGGAAGAGGGCCCAATGCAAGGCGTGCTCGGCTCCGCTCGGAAGTCCACTGCTATGCACAAGTTGCCTCTGTCCACACTGTTTTCCTTCTCTGATCAGTGCAAGATTCCCAAGGTGCACTCTATGAACCCTGAGGGACACCACCGGCCAAGGGAATTGGTCACCGGCCAAAGGAAATGGTCATCGGCCACTGGAAATGATCACCGGCCACCAATTGTTGGTCGGTCGGCACTAAAGATGGCCGGCCGGCCAAACCTTCCTGCAGAATCCTATTTTTGACAGCAGCAAAGGGAAAAACAAGGCATAGCAATGCATTTCAAGCAAATGTGTGCACCATTACATCCCTTATCATGTTTATGATTCAAAGGGACATGGTTCTTGGTTCTCGGACCAACAATCACGCATTTCCATGCATGATGGCCCAAGAGAACCAAGTTTGCATTTTGATGACAAATGAAATGCAATGCACAAAACAAACAAATGAGGCCCAACCTCAATCATGAATAGTCAAGAGGCAAGGCATGCATGCTCATGCAATGCAACCTAGGCATGGAGGTTAAGTATGCAACAACATGCAAGACTAACATGAAAACATGCAAGCACATGGGATGCAATGCCAACATGCAAGTGTGCAAGACATGTGGCATATTAAGCAACCAAAGCAAGGAGAAGAATGCATGCCAAATGCACTAAGATTTAAGCATGCAACACATGCGATAGGCCAAGTATGCGACAACACACAAGGTGAGCATGCCACAACATGCGAGAATGGACTTAGACTAATTTAGGCAGCCCTCAAACAAGCCTAAAACAGTGGCTAAATGCCATGGGAATGAAAGCCAAAACACATACAAATAGGCATGCATGCGAGGTCCAACACTTAGGCACATAGAGACAACTTTTAAGCACACTTAAAAGAGAATGAACATGGGCTAATAGCATGCATTATAAGCTTTGAAATTGCATGGAAAAGAGGTGCCAAACCAATTAATCAACACAAGCAAAGCAAACAACCAAGACTCACACATTCGAGGCCAATCAAGCCAAAATGCAAAGAGACTACACAAAGCATGTTGAGCATGACCAAAGCAACTGAAAACAGAGCTAAAGCATACTAAAACAAGCATGAAAGCTTCACAAAGCTAGGCCTAAATCATGCCAGAACAAGGGTCAAGGCCTAAAGCATGTTAAGGCAAATTTAAGGCATTACAAGACAAGTATGCTAAGCAAGCATGGTGTGTCTAAACCAAGTAAAAACAGAGCTATATTATGACATAATAAGCACGAAAAACAACTAAGGCATGGCCATCATACACTTAAACATGGTGCTCACACATGAGGCAAAAATGGCCCTTTTCAAGGACAACAAGGAGAGGGGGTGGCCCTCTCCTTCTTGGGACCTCAAGGCACCATCCTCACCACTGAAATCCCTCAAGATTTCAGTGGTGAGGAGGCCCAAACAAGGTGGTCCCGGAGCTCACCAAAATAGGACAAAAATAGGGCCAAACAAGGCCTAAGAGGGGTCAAACAACCTCAAACAACAAAACACTCTTAAACAACTACTTAGAGTAGACAAAAACAAGACTTTTATTAGTTATACACAAAGTCTAAAAACAGTTGCAAGATAGGCTAAAAGACTATGCAAAAACGGGGTAAAAAGAAGTAAGTTCTCACCCTTGTTGACCCTCTTCACAAACAATGCTCCAGCTAGTTCTTTGAGTTCAAAACCACCCAAGAACACCAAGAACAACCCTCTGGCCCCTCAGCAACCAAGAGAAGGTGTAATACTATGTGTTTGTGTGCAATAGTAAGACTACACACACACAAAGAGTACAAGAGAGGGAGATATAGAGATGGAATAGATACACTACTCAAACCCTAATATCAGAGCTCTCTCTGAATTTTTTTCTAACCCTAATGGAGGGAGAAGAGGCTCCCTCTTATAGAGCTCACTCTTGCAAAGCTTCTCAAGTAAGCTAGTCAAGAGGGAGATCCCTCCATACACGTGTATGGAGGGGAGCAAAGGTGTATGCCAGCTAGCACAGCTGGCATAAAAATATCTGCAAAAGCAGATGCACAGTGGTCGGCCGGCCAAAAATAGTGCCGGTCGGCCAAACATTTGGCCGATGGCAACAAACCAGTGGCCGGTGGCCTCAAGCCATGGTCGGTGATGTGTGGGGATGGCCAACAAGCCATTCCCTGTCCCTCAAAGGCAAACCACAAGTGTTTGGTGCAAAACCAGACACAAAACAGTCAAGCCGAGAGATCTTGAGGCAAGGCGCGTGGCCGAGATCTCCGGGAACTCAGGACGAACACAAACATGGATGATCACTGAGTGTTCAAACGGTGACGTCCAAGTCTTGAGGACGGTCAAAAATGGGGTGTCTATAGTTGCCCCTCTTTGACAGAACTCGAAAGTCATAACAATGACGGGAGTGATTGTCAAAGCTCAGAGACGACCCATTTTTGACAAGGCCGAAGATTTGGACAAAGCATACAAGACAAATAAGATATGCGCCCGAAGGCAGGGGCAAAATGCAACTGAAAATGCAAGAAGCTGAGCATAACTTATGATCATGCAAAGAAAGTTATAATGAAGCATAACAATGCAACAGTTTTAAGCTAGCACACAGCAAACTACACTACAATGCAGAGAGAGTGTAAGAGAATCATGTAATTCTCGCTACGTTTCACGCGGAGAATACAATACCTGTGCGGTTCGTCTGGTCGTGCCAGCTTCAAATGAACCGTACATACAATATCGTGCCTGAAAAAGAAAGAAAACTTAATAGGTACGATATCGTTAGCAACGTGCGTAATCTACAAAATGAATGCAAAATGATATGCAATATATACAAAACAAATGTAAAAACAAATGCAAATAATATGCA
The DNA here is from genome assembly GCA_030407325.1 of Camellia japonica. Taxonomy (NCBI): domain Eukaryota; kingdom Viridiplantae; phylum Streptophyta; class Magnoliopsida; order Ericales; family Theaceae; genus Camellia; species Camellia japonica. The sequence goes on from JAPPVO010000029.1 coordinate 180,587,546, forward strand.
AAACATACAAAACTATGTATAAACAAATGCAAACGATATGCAATGCAATTGAATCATGATCCAATCATGAGCGGTTCAAAACCACACAAATGTCAAATAGATTGATGGAGGTGCAAAGTCCGTCTACCATAGAAAAGGTGCCGCAACCCTCAAACCAAGTTCAACATGGAATAGGCGCGTACACATGCAGAACTATGAGTGATGTAGACGGATGCAAGAACAAGTAATTGGGTGGAATGACATAAGTGGGGAATGACCCACTAACGAAAGAACATGATCCTAATGCTGGATGCAAAAATTACACTGCAATGTAACATATACAATGGATATGGCATGCAGCCAAACTAAATCTTGCCTAGGAAAGGCATGTACACAAACGAACCGCGTCTAACACAGAAAAGGTGCCGCCACCCTCAAACCAAGTTCAACATGGAATAGGTGCGTACACGTGCAGAACTGTGCTTTAACGTGAAAAGTATGGGCACATACCAGACCAAGCTCAACATGGAAAGGCGCAAGTCGTAAATGGAGGTGATGCAATGGATGCATGCAAGCTATAATGCAATATATACAATATGCACTGGAATGGAATATATACGATAGATAAGGCACGCGGGCCAAACCAAATCTTGCCTAGGAAAGGCATGTACACAAACGAATCATGTCTAACACAGAAAAGGTGTCGCAACCCTCAAACCAAGTTCAATATGGAATAGGCGCGTACACATGCAAAACTGTGCTTTAACGTGAAAAGTATGGGCACATACCAGACCAAGCTCAACATGGAAAGGCGCAAGCCATAAATAGAGGTGATGCAGTGGATGCATGCAAACTACAATGCAATATATACAACATGCACTGGAATGGAATATATACGATGGATAAGGCACGCGGGCCAAACCAAATCTTGCCTAGGAAAGACATGTACACAAACGAACCGCGTCTAACACAGAAAAGGTGCCGCAACCCTCAAACCAAGTTCAACATGGAATAGGCGCGTACACATGCAGAACTGTGCTTTAACGTGAAAAGTATGGGCACATACCAGACCAAGCTCAATATGAAAAAGCGCAAGCCATAAATGGAGGTGATGCAGTGGATGCATGCAAGCTACAATGCAATATATACAGTGATGCATGACAATGCACTATTTACAATGATGCATGACATATGCAATATTTACAATGATGCATGACATATGTACTATTTACAATGATGCATGACATATGCAATATTTACAATGATGCATGACATATGCACTATTTTTTTTTGTTTTGTTTTTTTGAATGCATGACAATGCATGATGAAGGGAAAATGCATGATAATGCATTTTGTGTTTTTGTTTTTGAAATGTATGAAAAGTGCATGGTGATACGTGTTGTTTTTGTTGTTTTCTTTCTTCTTCTTTTTTTTGAAGTGCAAATGCATGATGATGCATGATTTTGAAACGCGCGACAACGCGTGGCTTTCGAGATGTATGACAAATGCAAATGATTTTGGAATGCGCGACACCGCGCGGCTTTTGAGATGCATGACAATGCAAATGAACTCAAATGCGCGTTACAACGCACGTTTCTTAAAATGCATGACGATGCATGTGGAGTGCGTATGACAATGCGACATAAGAATGTACATACTAACGCAAGTATGGCATGCGCATGACAATGCGAGATGTGTGCGTAACGAGTGAGATGACGTATAATCAACGCGCGTTTCATGACAAAACGTTGCAACTCATGCATGCAGGGCAACTTTTGAATCTCTCAAGAGACAAAAGGATACAAAAAGGATACGCCACACACGTACTCGAGTGTTTCGCACAGAAAACACGGTCCGTGGTCAAAGCGGAGTCCGGTTGAGCTTCGAAAATGCACTGTCTTGCACTATTTTGAGAAATGGAGGTCTCAAACCACATATCTGACCCAAACAAAGTTGTAGGAGGCTCACCGGCCATCATAGGAGGTCACCGGCTGTCCACCGGCCACAAAAACATTCCACCGGCCAAATATTTGGCCGACCGGCCAAAAGTGTGGCCGACCGGCCAAACATGCCTGAATCGGGGCAGTTTGGTCTTTTGGCCTTGGGTCTTATAAAATAGGGCCTCAAACCTTATTTTTCTGACTTCTCCTTGGCCGAAATTCCTTCCCCTCTCTTTCTAGGATATTTTCCTTTCTTCTATCTTCCATTTTCTTGTGTTTTCGCGCCCGTTTCGTCGTTCGATTTGCGAATACCTTCGCGTTTCGAACGTTTTGAACCGAACATGTCTTCGTTTCGATGTCTCTTTTACGATTTCCACCTTTTAGGGTTTGTTCCCCTCGTGTTTCCCTTGGTTTTCGCACCTCTTCCATTTCCTGACTTTTCCGGCTATTTTCCACCCTCCTAGGGTTGACTTTACGGTTGACTTTTCACATTTTCACCCGGTTTTCTCTCTTCCGGCCATTTTTCACACTACTCTGAGATGGCAGACGATCTTCCACAAGGCGGGAGTCCCCCGGATCATGAGATGGATCCCGAGGCTGAGCTCTTGCCTTTGAGCGTCCGCCCATTCGACCCGGCGACTTACCGGCCGGCGATTCACATACTGCCCCCCGACGGACTTCGCCAGTTCCGGAGTTTTGAGAGGATGGTGGCTCCAGAGCTTCTCCTGCGCGAGCCGGAGTCACACTTATCATATGGCCCTTCTGAGGTATATTCTTTCCCATTTCATTTTTCGCAATGTAGAACATTTAACTACCATAGTTGATTCTGTTCTTTAACTGCTTAACCCGGATACACCGATACACTGTGTGCTATAGTTAACTGTGAACACACTTGTACGTGATATCTGTTTGAATCTGAACACGTGCACATACATTGTATTTTCTCTGAACCACTCAAACACACTAACACATCATGTACTGTAGTTCACTGCGAGCACACTAGCACCTGATGCCTGTTTGAACTTGAAAAACGTGCACACACGCTATACCTGTACTGAACCACTCGAACATACTGACACGTCACATGTTGTAGTTCACTGTGAGCACACCGGCACCCGATGTTTGTTTGAACTTGAAAAACGTGCACACACGTTATACCTGTACTGAACCACTCGAACATACTGACACGTCACATGTTGTAGTTCACTGTGAGCACACCGGCACCCGATGTTTGTTTGAACTTGAAAAACATGCACACACGCTATACCTGCATCAATTGTGGCTGTTCTTCAAAACTGTACATTTTATATTGCTTCGCCACTGTTTGCTTTTAAATGCAGGGAGATTTCCATGCCTTCCGAGGGTATGGGAATGTTGTCGCCAGAGATTGGTATATGGAGTTGCCCGATGCGGTCCGCCACATTGTAGACCAGGCCGGCTTCGGCGCTTTCTGCAGAGGACTCTCCCGGCTTACTGCGAGCAGGCTTCTCCTTGCCGCTCTAGTGGAGAGGTGGTGGGATACCACCGACTCCTTCCACCTTTCCGTCGCGGGAGACATGACGATGACTCCCTATGATTTCTCGATGCTCACCGGCATCGGGGTAGAGGGTGATCCGATCCTCTTCAACACCGATATGGATGAGTGGGAGGCCGCTCAGATTTACCTGCTCGGCGAGGTGCCGCCCCTTGCACGCCCCGGCTTCGTCAGATATTCATGGTTCGAGAGCCGCTTTCGGACTCAGCCAGGCTTGGCCGAGGAGGAGGTGGAGCAGTACACTCGCGGCTTCCTGATGTTTCTGCTGGGGACTACTATTTTCGCCGACCGAGTGAACACCGTGCCCCTCTGTTTGTTGAGCGCGCTGGTGGACGTGACGCGGATTCTGCACTTCGGCTGGGGTGGCGCTGCCCTAGCCACTCTATATGGATACATGAGCTCAGCCTCCCGTTGTAGCGGGCAGTTGCTCGGAGGCTATTGGCGGGCTTGGGAGGTACATCTTCTTCCTCTTTTACATTTCTGCTTTACATTTTCTGTACTCTGTACCCTGCACACACTACGGTCTGCCTCACGCTGACTGTATACTGCACACACGGCACACATATACTCTGCTTTACACTGACTGTACACTGCACACACTGTACACTTTACACAATACACTGCACAATACACGGTTCTGCCATTTCTGCTCTATCCTGTATTCTGCTTTATCTGATAAGCGTACTGATATTTGCTTTGCAGTTGTGGGTCTACGCCTACTTTCCGAGACTCGCCCCAGTGCCAGACGTGGAGACCCCTCTCGGCGTGCCATTCTCCCGCCGCTTCGATGTGAGATGTGTGCGGAGACCCCAGGAGACTTTCATCTTCTTCCGCCGCTACTTCGACACCATCACCCCTGCGGAGGTATGTTCAACTTTAGAGTTTATTTAAGCTTCGCTTTACACTGTATTTTCAATAACAGTAGATAACAAACTGCATGTCATTTACAGATCACCTGGCAGCCTTGGGCTCCATTGCCGGCGGTGATGCGGGAGTGATTTGCCGGTGCAGAGGAGACTGCACGTTTCAGGATCTTGCTGGAGGGCCCGGTCTGTCCGGCTTGGTACCTGGGTGAGCGTTTCCTATGCCAGACCTTAGGTTTACCGGAGCAGATAGTCCCGGGTCCGCCTCCCACACACATGAGGGAAACAGAGAGGTTCACTCCCGAGGTGATGGCCGATTACACGATCGGCTGGGATGCGGAGGGCTTCAGGGGCGAGGGTGACTACGTAGAGTACGTTCGGACCTACATCATGCGGCCTTTGAGCAGCGGCCGTCGAGCTGAGCGAGAGAGGCCTGCGGCGCCGGTAGCTGGAGCGGGAGCAGGGGCAGGGACATCGAGGACAGTTCGAGTCCGTGGTAGGAGTGGAGCTCGGAGGGGTCGGGGGGTTAGTTGGCCAGCACTGCCCACGACGATGACATGTAGAGGGCGGGGTGGGGCGACTTACCAAATTCCCATTGCTCCCCCTCCGGCTGATCATGAGTTAGTCGGGTTCTACGACTTACCTTCGGTATGTATTGCTGCATTTTGCATTTTGCACAGTCATTTCATTTCAATTTATTTGATATTCCGCAGAATACTGAGACTTCTGACACTTTTGTAGGCTTCCTCCGAGTACACTCGCTAGTCACTGGAGTTGACTGCTTCGTTGATGGGGATGCTTCAGCAGAGCCTCGACCTTCTGGCTATTTACAGCATTCCGGAATGTTCTTCTGACCACGGTCTCAAACTATACATAAACAGTTTCACATAATCTGATGCACAACTCAACACTTGATACACGATCCTCACGGCGTCTGACACACCGTAGCCCATAGACTGTTCACTACACTACTCACAGCATTCATACACTGTGCCCATACACTGCATTCTGCACTGATACACTGCTCACAGTATTCACACACTGTATTCATACACTACATTCTGCACTGATACTGATGCGTTTGCCATTTGTACTTTTCAGCCTCCCTTCCAGCTCCCTACTGTAGGAGGTGCTTCAGCTGGACCTTCCGCCCCCACTCGAGACGGCAGAGTATACCCCTGCACCAAAGCGGGGTGTACTCACATTGGGAGTAGCTCAAAGGCGCCAATCCCTGATGACGACGAGTCCAAGGCGGAGGCAGAGGCAGAGTCATCTGAGGAGGAGACCGGAGATGGCACTGACTCAGGCTCAGATGACGGTGCTGATGACGATGCTCCTGGACCTTCGTCCAGGAAGAGGACGAGGATAGACCCCTAGACCTGAGGCCGCTTGACATTGCTCCAGATTTTTGCTGCTTTTCTTCTTTTTTTTGTTTCTGTTTTTGTACTTTTCCTTTTTTGCTGGTAGCTAGAGTACTTTGTACTGCCGCATGTAGGTTTTGTTTTCTCCGAAACTTTGTACTTGAAAAAGATGATGAAATGAAACAAAGCCTTTTGTCTGAAAAAGTGTTGCATTTTAGTACATTTTCAAGCTTCGCATTGCATTACATCACATCACATAACAATGTAGATGGAACTGATCTCCTGTCTGAAAGTCAAACATCTGTATTGCAAATAACCAGGTAACGAACTGGCCAATGGCAAAACAACTTATACAACCCACTGCTCAGTTTGAACACTCGGCCCATACTCTGTTGGGGATTAATCTGCATACAGCGAATCCTGAACAATCAGTCCAATCTGACAAGACGGAATACAAAGGTAGAATTGGCAGAAGTTGAAGCACACTCAGATGCCCCAAATTTTCCCCTTTCTTCTTTCGCCTCGCATAAATGTGGAGAATGGCACAACATTCTGGGCACAGCATGATCAAAATTTTTGGAATTGAAAAAGGGTTTTTCAAACCGGGGTATTGAGAGCCTACAATTGAACACAGTAAAAAAGACTCAAACAGAAAGTACACTACCTAATCACAACGAGACACGCTCGGAAAAGACTCAAAACAAAAGTTGAGGTAAACAAAACAAAAGACACGACATACAGACGTGTTTACAAAAATGAGAAACCTTAAATCACGAGGAGCCAGTTCCTCCGGGTATTATTTCCCACCCTTTCTAATTTGTGATCCTCACATCACTTGGCCCTCAGGCTCGGTTTTTTTTTCTCAAAACCCTTTTGCTCACTTTTCTCTCGACTTACGCCTCTCTATTCTTTATTCTTTCGTTTTATATCCCTCCCCAGGGTGGTTGATGGATAAATGGAAATTGTGGGTTCACACCCAACACTATTAGCTCGCGGCTATTTCCTCCCGGGACGTCTAGTCGATGTTCCGGATGGAGTATCTTGATCCATTCCAATTTGTGCTTCGCAATTGGCTTGATACCTCGTTGCTTGGAGGTTGTTGAGAGCTTTCAGCCCTTTACTGATAGCTTCAGTTGTGTCTTCTTCTAGCGAATGAAGTGCCCTCCTGGCAAATTTTGATAATCGGGGGAAGGACAGGGAATCTGACTTAACTGTGCCCCTAGTTCATCATTTTGACCATTTTTTGTTTTGGTTTTCTACTAAAACAGTTTCGACCAAAATGAGAGTTAGATTAACACACTTGTTCGATTTTTGATTTGAAAGTCATGCGAGTTAAGCTGTGAGCACTGAAAATTTTCCTTTTTTGGGTCTAAGAAAATGGTCCAGTTTTGGAAAAGATGGAATAATTTTCGAGAAAATAGTCAACCTCAGTAAAAACTCTCAAAAACTATTTTTGCAAACGGTCAATGCTCAACGAGCACGGAACTTACTCTCGAGATGCGCAACCTCGGATCGGAGGCAATGGAAAATTGCCCCTTGCTTGAAAGAGCTGCACGGCAACGGAAAGTTGCCCCTGGTTTGAACGGCGACTCATGGCAACGGAAAGTTGCCCCTTGTCGGGATGAACATTGCAGCGTTTTGTAAACAGTCCTCATTAGTGATGACCATGACCGAACTTTCGGACACGGAGACGACGAAGATGGTCAGAACCAATATATGGACACAGTCACTTTGAGAGCGTTGGTGGCTGGACTTCAGGATGAAGTTGCCTACGTGTCCCAAACATGGGAATCAAGCCTTACGTAGTTCCGGTGTCACAACCAAACTATTGGATTCAGAGAAGGCAAGGATGATCAAAACCATTACATGGACAGAGTCGCTATGAAAGCGTTGGGGGCTGGACTTCGGAATGAAGTTGCCTACGTATCCCAAACACGGGAATCAAGCCTTACGTAGTTTCAGTTAAGGTACACTCGGGTATTTTAACCTTCACTTTTTTTAGGCTCTAACTTTTGCCAAGGTGCCCGTTGCGGGTTTTCGACCTTGCGAGCTTTTGTCTTTCTTCTTTTTTTTGTCAATTCTTTTCTTTTTTTTCTTTTTTTTGTTTTTCATCTTTTCTTTGTATTCTTTGTATTCTTTTTCTTTTTTTTTCTCTTGCTCTAACTTTTGCCTGAGTCGCCTTTCCGGGTTTTCGGCCCAGCGAGCCTCTCAAAGGGGAAAAGTGTAACAAGTCCATGCCAAATGGTTTTAGGGTTTTGAAGCCATCCATATCCAGTAGAGTGGCTGTTGTTATTGATTTGCAAAAGGATCCATCTTCGGTTCTTCAAGCACATCGGACATTTTTGCCCCTAGTTTAAGGGGTGCTTCTGTTCTAGCTTCACAAGCTTCTGTTGACGACGTCTGACCTCTTGATCTGACTTTGGTGCCTCTTGTTCGAGGGCTGCTTCAAATCTGGCCACACAGACCTCTCTTGATGATTGATCGTTGAACGTTCTGAATGTGTTCAAGGTTTGGAAACAAATGGGTTGAATCTTGAGGCTGAGAGCGATCCTAGGCTGCACAATCTCAAGAGCGATTCCACACAGGTCTTCACAGGACTGCGCAAAACATTTTGTTTTTGAAAGTTTTTACGAAAGCGATAAATCGCTCGCGCTGAAGATAGTGTGGAACCAATCTAGATCAAGCCAGGGTCTTTCTCAATACTCACGCTAACAAGCATGATTGCATTCATTAAAGGCTCAGCATGCTTCATTTTCTCTCAAATTGATCAAAGTTTTGTAAAACCCGAGGAATTCCTTCCTCTTCGTTTTCATCACCACAGTGTTCAAAAACAGTTTTGAAAAACTTAGGTCAATACAATGAGTTTAGAGCACAGAAGAGTAAGTGAGACGCTCTACCATTGGCACAACTAGCTCAAGGTAGCAATAAGCACGGAAACATGATAGCCGCAGCTGTTTCATTCAGATTTCCTGGTTGCAATTGGCTCCACAGCAGAGACAGACTCAAAAGAAAACAAAAACGGTGTTCGAGGCAACAACCCCGGAATCACCTGACATTCTATACAAGGGGACTGACTCGCTACAACAAGACAGACCCTTAAGCAAAAAGAACTGACTCAAGACGATGAGACAGACTCAAAACAAAACGAAGGACTGACTCGACACCCAAGCCAGAAGTTACAAAACTGGCATTCGCAGATGCTCAAAATTGCGTGTCAGACGCCACGTCCAAAATACACCGAGGGTCGCCCGCAGGTGGTTCACTCCCCGATCACATACTCGCAGTATCCTCAAAATCTAACAACCCAGCAGTGACAGACTTTGCTGAGGTGGGTGGGAGGATAACCTCATTGTCGATCAAATCTTGCACTTCATGACGAAGGCGAAAACAGTTATCGGTAGCGTGACCGGTTTGCTGGTGGTACGCGCAGTACAAAGCAGCATCATGTGTGGGAGGGAGATTCTTTGGGAGAGGCCTAGGCTCGAGGGGTTTAAGGTGCCCTCTTTCGGCCAGGATCTGGAGTGCCCTAGACAACGGCATGTAGAGAGCGTGGAAAACTCTGCGCCCTCGGGGCTGATACTTTGAAGTCTGAGAATTTTTGCTAGACGCACTAGCGAAAGGGTCGGCAAGCGCTACCTTGACTTTCTGATCTTTCCCAGATGCGGAGTTGGGAGTGGAAGGAACTGTTATGGCATGACAGGGCCTATCCCGGTTTTCTGCCTGGCTTGAACTGCCTTCAGTTGGAGTGAGGAAGACATCATCCACAGTCTTGGCCGTGTCTGCGAATACCTGTTGCTTATTCATCCCCTCGGCTTTCAAAGCCTCGACTACCCACAGCAGTTGTTCAATGGGATCGGCATCTGCCTTCATTTTGTTCTTACCTCTGGCCTCAGCCTGATCGAGGGCTTGGGTTGATGTTGACACGTCATTGCCATAACTTGAGACAACCTCAGGTTGGTGAGCTCGATCACAATCCGTCCCAATAGCGGAGGCTCCTGCGGTACAAAATTCCCGACATGTGGTGCAGCTGGTGGCGAAGCCGATATTCCATAAGCGAGATCTGCCATAGACCTCTGGAGGTCACCAATCATCCCCATCAATTCGAACGTAGTGGGCTCACGAGCCTGATACAACTGGGGTTCCCAGATCGGGCGTGCAGCAGGCGACCTGGGCGGATGCGGTACATCAACATTGGTCTCACTTTGCAGGGTGATTCCTTGATCTAATGCGGCTGCCATAACCACGATTTCCTCCTAATTCTGTGTCATGATAAGTCCGCTGATCTTGAACAGTGACTAACGGATCAGATATCTGCCTTGCCTCAGCGAGGGAGAACACTGGCTATTCTGTACTCGAATCCCTGAACCGAAAGAGAAAACATGCAGCATTTCAGCCCAAACGGAACAAACACAGGCGTAGCTGAACAGCTGTACTCTAATACTGATCACTGTTCCCCAAAATCACTGCCCGAAAACACTGAATCGGATACCCACAGATATAACTGTTTCTCAAAAACACTGATACTGATGCCCGCAGGCCTGATGCTCAAACTCACAGACTGACATGTACGTTTCTGTAGAGATACACTCTAAACGCACATGACAAGTAAAAGAGAGCCAAAACACCCCTACGTTGGGGTAGGGTTTCCCTGTCCTATTTTGTCAGGAGCTAGGGTTTCACTACGCACGCAGCGGTTTCAAACAACCTACATCGGGTAAGCAACCTGTCCTAGTTTGGAATGGTCACTATGGATTTCGAATATGCACTAGGTCGAATGGTCGAAAAGGGTGCCCCGGTAAAACCGGGGTTTGTGTTCCCATACTGGCAGAGCCCGCAACCGGTCAGCCTTATGGCATGCTTTGACAAAGTCAAACCTCCGGCAAACCGCTCAGGAATAGCAGATGACCAACACGGTGTCCTAGGCGCACCAACGCACATACAATGCAAAGAAACACATAAGTGTAGTCGAAACAAGATATCACGAGTTCGAGTCAAGCTCTCTAAACTTCCCAGCAGAGTCGCCAGAAACTGTAGACGCGCCCCGCGTGAGGGTCTCCGTGCTACAGTTTGGACTCGATTTGTCATGGTTCTCAATCTGAACCAAAGAGTCCAAACCTGGCAAATCGTTTTGAGAAAACAGATTTTTGTAAAGAAGTGCCAAACATGGACTGCTTTGCCAGATACAGAGTGGCCACCTAAATTTTTAATGGGGAATTTAGGAAACCCTGACTCGTTTGCCTAAGGCCACATGTCCGTCATCACCAGAGTTGCCTCGGCTCGGGAACTTGGGTACAATTGGGGAAGGTCAGCTATGAGCACCCCCGCTCGCCCGATCAAAGATCGGCCTCTACTAATCATGATATCTTGTTTTGAAAACATTATGCGTTCTTATTCCGGTTATTAGCCTAGATTTACTACGTGATGCGCACAGCAAACAAGTATAGACTGAATCGCCTGAATTAGAACAAAACATTTCATGTGTTTTTCCTTTTTTTGAAAGTGGTTTGCTACTCGCAAGTAGGCTGAAAATGTAGATTTTGCCACCCCCAAGTAGGCTTTAGAAAAAGATGGTTTTGCCATTATCTAGTGGGCTTAAAACTCACAGTTTAATGAATTGTTCCAATTCAGATAACCCAACCTTCACCCACAGGCATTCAGGTAGTTATATCACATAAGCAAATAGCCTCATGGCAAGCATGCTATCATGGCAAACACTCACACGCATGCAAGGATGCTAAAGCATAAAAGCTTACCTAGTACTCCAAGCCAAAACAGAAACTAGTTAGTAATCAATGCATGATCCTAGTTCATGTTAAGATGGCTAATGCAACACAGGAAAAATGCAGCTAGAATAGGCTCGGCTAATCTAAGATGGCATATGAGATGCTACAAATAACATGTATTCAACTTGGAATTGAAATACAATGCAGTTAGTATGATGCGCCGAGCCCGGTGCATGCAAGACAAATGAATGTATGCAAACATGCTATCATAAGTATGCTAATAGAAACATGCCCTAAACTAACCATCGAAAGCTAATAAATAAAAGGGAAGAAAGACGTGGGGTTGGAAGACATACACATACTCACGCACACTTATTACACAATTGTCCTCGCACGGAGGGTCCGAATAAATATTACAAAACAAATAAATAATTAACTCTTCTAACTAATTAAATATTACATATCTTCTATTTTATTAACAAATTAAATGCAGAAAAGGATGGCCGCAGCCTCGCCTCGGAATGCTAGGATGATGCATGCTCGACTCATTCCGCTTGGAAACTCGTTGCCATAGCACTGTTGCTTCTGTTTACACTGCCTTGCTCCTCTGAAAATTCTGAAAATTTCCAGAACTGCTTTGAACTTCCTCCTGAGTGTTTTGGAGTGCCACCGGCCGTAATTAAACTCCACCGGCCATGGGAATGGGCTTATCGGCTAAATGTTGGACCACCGGCCAGACACTGATGGTCGGTCGGCACTGCAAGTGGTCGGCCGGCCATCTCTTCCTGCAGAATCCTGCAATTGACAGCAGCAGAAGGCAAGCAGTGTATGGCATGGAATTTTCAAGTGAATGTGAGCATGGTCACACTCCCTATCATGCAATGGACTCAAGGGAGCATGACCCTCGATACTCGGGCCACCAATCACACATTTCGATGCATGATGGCCTAAGTCACCAAGTTTGCAACTTTAATGTAAATGCATGCAACAAAAGAGACGAATGCCAACACCCTATCATATTGAGGTCAAGAGCGTCGGCGACCAAGGGTTGAGACGTGTTACGTTACTTGGAGTACGAACACACCTCACCCCTCATGCATGGTTTGACACCCCAAACTGAGCAATGCAACGCATGTATACAAACATGGCTCAAGAATGCAATATAAGGCCAAGATGCAAGACATGCCAAATGCAATGCAATCTATTATGCAAGCATGCAATATGCTAATCATGCAAGAGGCAATATAATGCGATTTAACATGTGATGCAAACATGGTACAATGCAAGCATGCAATGAGAGGCAACAAGTCAAGCATACAACTATATATAAGAATGGACTTAGATGGAAATGGGAGGCCTCAACCACATCTCAAAACAGTGGCCAAAGATGATGCAAATGGTGGACAAATGTTCATGCAAACATGCACACCAATGGGCCTAAGACTAAGGCATAAAGAGGAGCATTCTACTACAACTACCCCAACCACTCATGGCATGAACTAAGCAACCAAAAACAGAGTTTCAACATGCAAAATGAGCCCCCAAAACCCACTGATATGGCAGCCCCAAAGACTTAAACACTTAAGCATGCACCATGTTCATTTCAAGGCACAACAAAACAATTCTTCAAGACATGAAAGGGATGATAAATGCAATCATACGAGCATGGATTATGGACTGAAATAGCATGGGAAATGACTCCAAATCACTGAAACCACCCAACTCAAGCATACTCATGACTCACACCCTCAAGGCTCACAAGCCCAAATGCAAAGAGGCTATACCAAACATGGCAAATATGGTCAAAACAGCACCCAACAGACCTCAAGCATGGTAAGACATGGCTAAGAACTTCATAAAGTTAGGCTAAAACATGAGGGCATGGTAGGCTACATGCATGATGCATTTCTAGGCCAAAGAGAGGAACACAAAGCAAGTACATTAAGCATGAAGGGGCCATTAATCCGACCGAAAACAGAAGCATAATGTGACCCAACAACACCCAAAAACCTCTGAAATGAAGTCAAGAACAACTAATCATGCATGCTACCCTTATGAGCCAAGAACATGCACAAAAGAGAGACAAAGGGAGAGGGGTGTCCCTCCCCTATACAAGACTTCAAAACTCCTTCTTCACCACTGAAAATCCACTGGATTTCAGTGGTGAGAAGGTCAATACACAACAGTAACCAAAGCTTAACAAAGAGGGCACCAAAAGGGCCAAACAAGGCCTAAGAGAGGGAGGTCGACCCCCAACACCAAAACAACCTTAATGAAGTATCTTAAGCATGCAAATACAAGACTTTTTTCAGTTATACACAAAGTCTAAAACATCATGCAAGATAGGTTAAAAACTAGTGCAAGATTGGGGAATATAAAGTAAAAGTGTTACCTTTGAAGAACCCTTGAAGAACAGCAAGTGCAGCCTCCTTCTTTCTGATCAAAACCAGTCCAAAACCTCAAGAACAAACCCTCAATGCCTCCCAAAGTCGAAGTATGGTGTAGTAGTGTGTGTCTTAGTGCAAAACTAAGAAGAAATCACCCTTTTGGCCCTTAAACACACACACAATGAAGAGAGAGAGGGAGATATAGAGAGAGAAAGTGTATATCAGATATATATATGTATTTTGCTCTGGTTTTTGCTCCACCCCTTCAATGGAGAGGGAAGGTCTCTTTATATAGACAAAGGAATGGCTCCAAGCGTCCAAGAGAAGCTATCCTAAAAGGGTCAAGGCTTCCAAGGGAAGCTATCCTAAAGCTTCTTGAGGAAGCTAAGACTAAGGGTCAAGCTTCCTCAAGAAGCTTGAGCAAAGGGTGCAAGAGGTTGGATCAAAAAGGTCAAAGGCTCAAAACAACCACACCCGTGCACGGGGGGCAGGGTCCGTGCATTTCAGCTGGCACAGCTGGCATGCATTATGCCTAAAAAAAGCAAAAAGGTGGTATCGGCCAGCAAAGGAAGCCATCGGCCAAACAGATGGCCGGCCGACCACACAAAATGCCGACCAGCTAATGGTATATTTCACCAATGGCCGGTAGCAAGAATACACGGCTGGTGGCCTCAAGCCAGGGCCGGTGGGTGTTAGGGGTAGCTAAAAAGCTACTCTCTACCCTCAGAAGCAAAAACACAAGTGTTTGATGCAAAATCAAACACAAAACAGGCGAGTTGAGAGATCCTGAGGCAAGGTGCGTAGCCGAGACCTCTGGGAACTCAAAACGAACACGAACATGGATGATTACCGAGCGTTCAAGCGGTGACGTCCAAGTCTTGAGGACGGTCAAAAATGGGGTGTCCCTAGTGGAGTCGCCAGAAACTGTGGACGCGCCCCGCGTGAGGGCCTCACCCCATAGTTCGGACTCAATTTGTCACGGTTCTTAATCTGAACCAAAGAGTCCAAATCCGGCAAATCGTTTTTGAGAAAACAGATTTTTAGAAAAGAAGTGCCAAACATGGACTGCTTTGCCAGATACAGAGTCGCCACCTAAATATTTTTTAATGGGGGAATTTAGGAAACCCTGACTCGTTTGCCTAAGGCCATGTGTCCATCATCACCAAAGTTGCCTCGGCTCGGGAACTTGGGTACGATTGGGGAATGTCAGCTATGAGCACCCCCTCTCGCCCGATCCGAAGATTGGCCTCTACTAACCATGATATGTCGTTTTTGAAAACATATGCGTTCTTATTCCGATTAATTAGCCTAGAATTACTATGTGATGCGCGCAGCAAAACAAGTATAGACTAGACTGCCTAATTTGGAACAAAGCATTGCATATCCGTTCGTTTGGAAAATGATTTGAGATTTGCTACTCGCAAGTAGGCTAAAACACGGATCTCAATGAGTTATCCCAACTCAAACAATCCAACCTTCACCCACAGGCATTCAAGCAGTTTATATCACATAAGCATGTAGCCACATGGTAAGCATGCTGTCATGTTAACATTCATACTCATGCGATATGCTAAAACATAAAACACTTACAGTGTACTCCAAGCCAAAACAGTGAACATGTTAGCAATCATGCATGATCCAAATCCATGTCAAGTGGCTAATGCAACGCATACAGAATGTCACTAGAATAGGCTCGGCTAATCCTAGGATGACATGTGGGATGCAACAAGTAGCACGTATTCAAGTTAGATTTGGAATACTATGTTGTTAGCATGATGCGCCGAGCCCGGTGCATGCAATACTGATGAATGGTGCACGCATGCATAGCATAAGGAAGCTAAATTAAACATGTCCTAATACTAACCATCAAAAGCAAGTAAGTAAAAAGGAGAAAGAAGTGGGGGTTGAAAGACATGCACACACGCACCCACACTTATTACAAATACGCCCTCTCTCGGAGGGACCGAAAGAATAATACAAATTTAACTAGCCTACAAGCTAATTAAATATTACAGACCAATTAAACTAGTTAAGCAAATTAACTAATCTAATAAAACAGTAAACAGCCTCGAGAAGAGGGCCCAATGCAAAGCGTGCTCGGCTCCGCTCGAAAGTCCACTGCTATGCACAAGTTGCCTCTGTCCACACTGTTTTTCTTCTCTGATCAGTGCAAGATTCCCAAGGTGCACTCTATGAACCCTGAAGGACACCACTGGCCAAGGGAATTGGTCACCAGCTAAAGGAAATGGTCACCGGCCACTGGAAATGATCACCGGCCACCAATTGTTGGTCGGTCGGCACTAAAGATGGCCGGCCGGCCAAACCTTCCTGCAGAATCCTATTTTTGACAGCAGCAGAGGGAAAAACAAGGCATAGCAATGCATTTCAAGCAAATGTGTGCACCATCACATCCCTTATCATGTTTATGATTCAAAGGGACATGGTTCTTGGTTCTCGGACCAACAATCGCGCATTTCCATGCATGATGGCCCAAGAGAACCAAGTTTGCATTTTGATGACAAATGAAATGCAATGCACAAAACAAAGCATGTTGAGCATGCATGCGAGGTTGAGCATGCGAGGTTGAGCATGTTGAGCATGCATAGCAATGCATTTCAAGCAAATGTGATCACCGGCCACCATCACAAAGCATGTTGAGCATGACCAAAGAAACTAAAAACAGAGCTAAAGCATACTAAAACAAGCATGAAAGCTTCACAAAGCTAGGCTTAAATCATGCTAGAACAAGGGTCAAGGCCTAAAGCATGTTAAGGCAAATTTAAGGCATTACAAGACAAGTGTGCTAAGCAAGCATGGTGTGTCTAAACCAAGTAAAAACAGAGCTATGTTATGACATAATAAGCACGAAAAAAAACTAAGGCATATCCATCATACACTTAAACATGGTGCTCACACATGAGGCAAAAATGGCCATTTTCAAGGACAACAAGGAGAGGGGGTGGCCCTCTCCTTCTTGGGACCTCAAGGCACCATCCTCACCACTGAAATCCCTCAAGATTTCAGTGGTGAGGAGGCCCAAACAAGGTGGTCCCGGAGCTCACCAAAATAGGACAAAAATAGGGCCAAACAAGGCCTAAGAGGGGTCAAACAACCTCAAACAACAAAACACTCTTAAACAACTATTTAGAGCAGACAAAAATAAGACTTTTATTAGTTATACACAAAGTCTAAAAACAGTTGCAAGATAGGCTAAAAGACTATGCAAAAACGGGGTAAAAAGGAGTAAGTTCTCACCCTTGTTGACCCTCTTCACAAACAAGGCTCCAGCTGGTTCTTTGAGTTCAAAACCACCCAAGAACACCAAGAACAACCCTCTGGCCCCTCAACAACCAAGAGAAGGTGTAATACTATGTGTTTGTGTGCAATAGTAAGACTAAACACACACAAAGAGTACAAGAGAGGGAGATATAGAGATGGAATAGATACACTACTCAAACCCTAATATCAGAGCTCTCTCTGAATTTTTTTCTAACCCTAATGGAGGGAGAAGAGGCTCCCTCTTATAGAGCTCACTCTTGCAAAGCTTCTCAAGTAAGCAAGTTAAGAGGGAGATCCCTCCATACACGTGTATGGAGGGGAGCAAAGGTGTATGCCAGCTAGCACAGCTGGCATAAAAATATCTGCAAAAGCAGATGCACAGTGGTCGGCCGGCGAAAAATGCAATTTGACCAAAATAGATGGTCGGCCGGCCAAAAATAGTGCCGGTCGGCCAAACATTTGGCCGGTGGCAACAAACCAGTGGCCGGTGGCCTCAAGCCATGGCCGGTGATGTGTGGGGATGGCCAACAAGCCATTCCCTGCCCCTCAAAGGCAAAACACAAGTGTTTGGTGCAAAACCAGACACAAAACAGTCAAGCCGAGAGATCCTGAGGCAAGGCGCGTGGCTGAGACCTCCGGGAACTTAGGACGAACACAAACATGGATGATCACCGAGTGTTCAAACGATGACGTCCAAGTCTTGAGGACGGTCAAAAATGGGGTGTCTACAGGGTGTCATGCAAAATGTGGTAATACCTAAACCCAAACGGGTAGGATAAGCCTAAAAATCTGTTCACTTTGCGTTCAATGGTTATGCACAATATAATAGTGCATATCAGTTTTCTTGTGGACAAATTTGATATTCAGATTTACACAATAATACTATCATGAAATTAAGGAAATGATTTTCATGAGAAAAAAAATGAGCCTATAAGATGTTAAAAGGTTAGGACTTTAGAGTTCTTTTGTCTAATCTTCTTAAACCTATATGGTGACTAGTGAGGTTAAAAGTTTTTTTGAAGTTGTGATTTCTCTGGAAAGTAGTTATTAAATTAACTTGATCTTGCTAGTGAGTGAAAGCCAATGAGACAAGCTTGTTATCAAAGGATACTGGCGAAGCAAAGGCCTAGATTACTTTAATACGTGATCACCAGTTATGGTGAGTGTGATCGCAATTGTATGAAGTCTAGAGATACATTAAGATGGATGTTCAGATAGCTTTCCTATATGAAGATTTAGTTGAATAAATCTTTATAGAACAACTCGAAGGGTTTGTCGGTTCCAGGACGAGGAAAGATTGTAACCTTGAGAATCATTTTATGATTTAAAATAAGTACTGAAACAATGGCATGAGAAATTTGACTACATTATGTTGTCAAGTGGGTATTGACAAATGTGTTTATTGACAATAGTATATGTTGTGTTGTGTCTGTATAATTGGTAATTATGAAAAGATGCTCATAATTACCAAGAGGTTGTTAAACTTAAGTTTAAAATGAAAAATATGTGTCTTGCAGATGTGATTCTGGGTATTAAGATTATCAGAACATCTGGTAGTATTGTATTTTTTCAGTCTCATTATGTTGATAAGATACTTGAGAAATTTGGTAAATCAGATACAAGTTTGTCGAAGACACCAGTAAACTTGAGTCTACATTTGGCCGAGAATAATGGTGAAAGTGTATTTTAGCTAGAATATTCTTGGGTCATTGGAAGTTTAAAATCTGATGAGTTGTATAAGGCCAGGTATAGTCTACTCAATTAGCAGGCTTAGTAGATACACGAGTAATCCTAATGCTAATCATTGGAAGGGCATTATGCGGGTGTTGGATTATTTACATTACACCTGGGATTATGGGTTGCATAACACTTGATATCCAATTGTATTAGAAGGGTACAAAGGAGCTTACTAGATATCTGATACAAAGACTACAAATCCATTAGTGGATATGTTTTCTCTAATTGAAGCTGTAACCATGTCTTGGAGATCTTCCAAGCAGATATGTATCACAAGATCAATGATGGAATCGAAATTTAGTATTAAAGTAGCTGAATGGCTTTTCCATTTTCTTGAGGATATTCCACGTTGATCAAATCTTGTGTTAGCAATTTTCTATACTTTGCGACAACCAATCAAGTATTGGTAGGACACATATGGAAAGTCTAGACATTTTTCATCAAAGACATAGTTCCATACGACGACTACTCTTGTGTGTTGTCATTATAGATTATGTACAGTCTAAGGACAATATTACGAATTCGTTAACCTAAGGGTAAAATTGAGAGTTAGTAAAAAGTCGTCATGAGGAATGGGGTTAAGGCCTTTAGTGAATGTTATCGGAACGGAAAACCCAATTTAGTTGACTGGAGATCCCAAGATCTAGGTTCAAAGGGACAACCTAATTGCGTGTAACAGGTAGTCACTGAAGAGATCAATCCTCTTGCCCATTCCTTTATATAGTAATACCATGTGGGATGAAAGGTTAAGCTGATACTTTTAATGACCTAAGTGTTGTGAATAGTCAACCGTGGTATAGCAAGATATCTTATGTAGGTCACCTATGTGAGTGCGAAGTGGGGCCGCTTCTTTAAGAATTAACTAGGCCAGATTCTTTAAAAACATTCACTGAACTAGGTTAGTGTTCCAAGGCCAAACCAGACACAACAGTGAAAATATAACGATGGTTAGAGTAATTCTTGTATGAGGTCTATTGTCTCAGTTTACACAAACGACAGAACAGTTCAAGACGTCACGTTCATTGGTTAGCAAGTAAATCCGATAGGCTTTCACTATGAAAGGTTCAAGGCCAACAACTACCTTTTCTGATGCAAGGTTATTTTGTGTACTCTCTCCGAATCTTTGTTGTTTAGCGTTGTCCGTTTTCTTTATGTGGCTAATTTATTCATGTAGGGAATTGTTAGAGATAATGGTTTTTCAGGAACTTTAATTTGAAATTAAAGTGAGACCCAACAGTCAGTTGAGGTGGGTCTAAGTGTTTTGTATTCTTTTAAGTAAAAGATTACAATACAAAAATAATGAGCCGAAACCATTGAGTTGTGAATGAGAATTATCTCATAAAGTGGCATCAATAAAGTTGGGCTTAGATTTGGACTTAATCTTGGTTTGGATTGGGCTTAGGCTTAGGTTTAGGTTTAGGCTTGTGCTTTTGCATGTGTTGCATTTGGTCTTGGATTTGGACTTGGACTTAATCTTGAGTTTGGGTTAAGCTATGTTGTGTTGGGTTTAGCTTGTGCATGTATTTGAGAATTGGGATTGTATCGGGTTGCGACCTAACATTAGTATCCATTTTGTGACCCATCTAATTTGTTTATTCAAACATTATTATATACATATTTATTTGTATATATTAAGCATGTGAGAAATGTAAATTTTTGTAACTCTCATCTTTTGATGATGGAGTTGATGACCATATTAGTAGCAATAGGTTTTCAACCTTTGTAACTCTAGCCCTAATGGCTAGAGTTGATTAGGGCTAGAGTTGATGGCTTTGGTTAATGGCATTTGATGGCCCTATTGATGTATAGCTTTCATGACTAGGGATTTCCCTACTTGTATGAATAAAGGCATTTTTCCTCCAACTTGGTAGGATAATTTTTGGAGAAATTTTTGATAGAAAATGGAAATGGTGTTTTGAGATAAAAAGTTGGAGATATTTTTTTTCTACCAAAGAATTTTTTTTTCTTTTTATCTTCTTTTGCTAGCCTCTTCTTTGGTTCTTGTTACAGAGAATGCAACCATTATCAAGTTCGCCGAAACTATTCAGAGGGTGCTTTTGCATTAGCTATAGTTTCGACCGTCGTATCTTGAGAGACAGACGCCTACATACCTCCAGCACGTATTTGGAGGCGGTGAATCTGTTTTAAAAAAACTGTGGTATTACACAGGATTCGGTTTACTTATTTTCTTATCATTTGTTCTTAAATTTTTTAGAATTTAGTTAACCTCGATAAGTTCTAATATTTAGTTATCCATATTAATAATTTATTTTATTAGTAATGTAATCTAATTCATTTATGTATTTTTAGTTGTGTAGTTTATTCTGTATTTCATTATTTAATAATAATAAATTGTTTTGTCATTTCTATTTAATTGATTATATATATAAATATATATATTTGTATTTTTATGAAAAATACCAACATTTCCAAGAAGCCTACCTTTTGACAACGTAATAATATAAAAAATAATATACAAACTTATTTTTTAAAATTTATTTTTTAGACTCAGTGATATATAAGTGAGATGATTGATTGATTTGATAATTAGAGACTTTATGAGAGAGAAAAATAGCACATGAGAGTGATTGAATGATTGATCATTGGGCTTAAAAAATGTGTATAATTTTTGAGTTATTATAGCTACTCATATAATATATGACCAAGAATTCAAGCATTATAAGGATAAAGGATGTGAAGTTTGAAGATATTCTACACTAAAGTTAGAATTAGGGATAAAACTAGGGGAAAATTATTGGAGACCATAGTTCCCCTATTTTTATGAAAAATTATATATTTATATGTGTACGAGCACGAAATAATATTCTCGTATAATCCTGTTGATCAAGTCTGCGCTCCTCCATACGTCGTCACTTTACTCCCTGAAAACACAAACGTGAGCTAGCCGACTGGTGTGTGCCGGATACCTCTCCGATGCCTAAGTCAGCAAAAATAGACAAATAGACAAAAGCTTTGTGTCTTCGAGAATCAAAGTTGTGTTACCTCTTCCAAAGGTTCTGTTATGAGTTTTTATAGGTTCCGTGTGCCACAATCCTAGTAGGACTCTTATTCCTTTATGTAGAATCCTCCTAGGAATTACACTCCTGAAAGATAATGCTTATCTTTCAACACCCCCCTCACTGCTTAAACCAAGTGAGATGGTTTTACCTCGGTGAAATGACATTACAACCGAGCTATCATGGCCATGCTAAAGCGGCAGAAATGACCGAGCTCCAACTGGCTCGGTTCTTCCCTTCATTGCTTGTACCTCGATCTGGTCCGTTGAGACCGAGCTAACCGCAGTAAGCTTTGACCGAACTAACGGGAGTAAGGTCCACCATAAGAAGCCCAAATACTTCCGTCTTGAATATCATGATCGAGCTAAATATCACCATACTGACCGTGGTAACCACAATCACAATTGGACCGAGCTAACTACAAGGTCCTTTCACTCGGCCCTATTTACCGCGGCCCACAAAACGGCCCATTACTGTGCCTTGGCCTAGCTCGGCCCTAGTGCATATAAAAACTTCCATTTCAAGTAGGGTCCATTGATGGAGAGAGCTAAAATCGCTGTGACTTTGCTCTTATTTTGTTGGCCTTTTTCTTCTCTTCGGGTAAAATGCCGTCCTTTAAGAACACTATAATAGGATCCATCCATGAAGGGCCTAGTTCGGCACAACATACCTCTGCTACTTCAGGTTCTTCAATGCTTGGTCTTGGTAGGAAGTCGATCAGTAATGGATGTGGGATGGATGTATTTGCCATCGAAGCGAAGCCTGCTAGTTCGTCTGCTCTGCTGTTTTTTTCTCGGCCAATCTGCTCTATCTGCACTACTTCAAACTTCATGATTTCCTTTCTGACTAATTCTTGGTACTTAGCCATCCTTTCATCCTTTGCCTCGTAGTCGCCTGAAATTTGGTTTACTACTAGCTGGGAGTCACTGTAAACCATTAGCTCGGTTGCCTTCATGTAGAGTGCTGATTTCAGGCCTACTAAAAGTGCTTCATATTTCGCCTCGTTGTTTGATGCTGGGAAGCCAAGGTTGACTGCTTGTTCCACTATTAGGCCATCTGGTGAGATGAGGACTATGCCAAGTCCTGCACCGTACCTGTTGGATGCTCCATCCACGAAGAGCTTCCACATCTCTCCTACGAATAGCTTCCAGCAAGTGGAGGGGTCGGATGATGACTTGGAGTCGTGAGTATGGCTGATGTGTTCTTCAAATTCTACATCTACTGTTTGCCCTTTACTATCTGATTGTACCAAGTTTTTACTTGTTGATGAGCTTTTGCTTGGTGTAGCATGGTTTGCCTCTTCTTTCCTTTCTTCAATCCGGTATGCCTTGGGATGTGGCTGGGCATCTTGTCTTGGGGGTTGCGCAGTTCCTGCGGCACTCTCCATCCCCTTTTCTGTTGTGCCAGTCAAATCCACTAGGCAAATGTGATGACTTCCTGGTGTGAACTTTGCCACAAAGTCTGCCAAAGCTTGGGCTTTTATTGCGGTTCTGGGTTGAAACTTGATATCGTACTGCCCTAATTCCACCGCCCATTTCAAGATTCCCAGAAAAGTTCGCCCTCTCAAACAAAGCTTTTAATGGAAAAGCTGTTAGGACGATTATAGTGTGGGCGTGGAAGTAATGCGACAGTTTCCTAGAGGCCATCATCAGGGCTAAGGCCAGTTTTTCCAATGGTAAGTACCTGGTCTCTGTGCCTAGCAAGGTCTTGCTGACATAAAAGATAGGCAGGTGTTGGATTCTTTCCGTTCTGACCAACACCGCGCTGACTGCGTGCTGTGAAATTGCCAGGTACAGAAAGAGCTCTTCTCCAGGTATTGGGGTTACTAGCAACGGTGGAGAAGACATGTATTCTTTCAGGCTTTCTAGGGCGCGGTCGCATTCTTCATCCCACTCAAACTTGGCCTTTAGTGCTTGGAAGAATGGTCGACATCTGTCTGACGACCGACTTATGAACCGGTTGAGCGCAGCTGCCATACCAGTGAGATGCTGCACTTCTTTTACTGAGTTGGGCCTCTCTAGATCCTGAATTGCTTTGATCTAAGAGGGATCTGCTTTTATACCTCGGTTGGTCACCAGAAAGCCTAGGAATTTGCCTGATTCTATGCCGAATGCACACTTGGATGCGTTAAGGTGTAACTTGTTCTTCTTCAGGATCTGGAACATTTCACCTAGGTCCCTGAGATGGTCCTTCTCATCCTTGCTTTTGACCACCATGTCATCTATGTAAGCCTCCATTGTTCGGCCTAACAATGGTTCAAACATCTTGGTGACCATCCGTTGGAACGTTGCCCCTGCTTTTTTTAGGCCAAAGGGCATGACCTTATAACAATACAACCCTCTGGGCGTTGTAAAAGATGTGACCTCCTGGTCAGGCTCATACATAGCGATCTGATGGTGACCTCTATACACATCAAGGAAGCTAAGTCGATTATGGCCGGCCGTCAAGTCTACCAGTTGGTCTATCCTGGGTAAGGGAAAGTTATCTTTTGGGCATGCCTTGTTGACTGTTTTGTAGTCCACGCAAACACGCCATTTTCCATTCTTCTTTGGCACCACCACTGTATTGGATGTCCACTTGGGATAGTGCACTTCTCTGATAGCTCCTGCCTCTAGAAGGTTTCCCACTTCTTCCGCCACTATCTCGGCGTGGTGGAGTGTTGATTTGCGAGTGCGCTGTATAATTGGTCTGGCAGTTGGGTGGACGTTCAGTTGGTGACAGATGAAATTTGGGTCAATGCCAGGCATGTCGTACGGCGTCCAGGCAAACACTTCGATGTTGGAGGTTAAGAATTCCAAGACCTCTATCCTCTCGGTGCTGGACAAAGACGAGCCAAGCAAAAAGAACTTTTCTGGGTCTTTTTCATCTATCCTTACCTGTACCAAGTCTTCCACCGCCTTCTGTTCGGCTGCCTTGCCAACATCCGCAAATGGTTTATTGCTCTCAGATTCTTCCACCATCTGTACATATCCTTTTGCAGCGCGGCTACCATTTACTGTGACGAAGCACTATTTGGACATAATTTGGTCTCCAAGGACCTCTTCAATTACTCCTGTTTCGTTGGGGAACCACAATACCTGATGGTAGGTTGAGGCTACTGATCGCATGGCGTGCAACCATGTCCTCCCTAATATTATATTATAAGTGGAAGGGACTTTTAATACCCAGAATTCCACCTGTTTCGTCATGCTTCCTGCTCTAACTGGGAGGATTATCTTGCCCACTGGCCACTCAGGCATTGAGTTGAATCCGATTAGGGGAGATGTTGCGGGTGCCAAGTCTTTGTCCTCCAATTTCAGTTGTTTGAAGGTTTCGTAATACATTATCTCGCATGAGCTCCCTTGGTCAATCAAAATCCGTTTGATGTCGAAATTCTTGACGCGGAGAGTGACAACCAGTGCATCATTGTGAGGGCAATATATCCTGGCCAAGTCTCTGTCTGAAAATGATATGACATTTGTGGCCTCTGTTCTCCCATTTTTTATGGCAGGTTGTGCATTTAATACCTCCCTTAAGTGCTCAGCCTTTTTTATCATTCCCCTGAGCTCACATACCCGCTCAGGTTTGAATACTCCATGTATTATGTTAATTACGCCTTGGGGTGGGGTGTCGACTGGCATTCCGTTTGGGTTGTTATGGTTCTGGGAGGCTGGTTGTGTCCCTCCTTCTATGTACTGGTCCAGATGCCCAGCTGCCACTAACTTCTCCAAATGCTGCCTCAATGGCGTGCAATTTTCAGTGCGGTGCCCATTTTCATCATGGAAGGTGCACCGGGACCTTTCGTCATAGTCTTTCTGTGCTTCTCCCAACTTAACTGGCCACCGGACGAAGGGTTCGTCACGTATCTCACTGAAAATCCGGTAGATTGGTTTTTTGAACACCGTGGTAATGGCAGTGCGAACTCTTAACCACCTTTTGTCTGGGTCCTCTTTTTTGGCCCGCCTGCCTCGCTCATTCTTGCTTGGTCGTTCTACCATGTTGACTTTCACCGTAGACTTTTTATCTGGCACTGCTGTTGTATTTGCTTTAGCACGGGTGCCATCCTCCTCTACCCGAATATGCTGGTGCACTCTTTCCATCAAAGCCTCCATTGTGAGGGGTGGCGTCATGGTAATTGAGTCCCTCAATTTGTTGCCAACTGGCAGGCCCCGTTTGTATTGTGCAATGGCGAGGTTTGTAGGGCAATCTCCAATCTAGTTGAAGGTTTCCCAGTAATGACTATTGTAGGATCTCAGCGTCTCCTTGTCGCCCATGTCAATGGAGAGTAGCTGATCGATCTCCACTGGTGTTTTGGTATTCGTTCTGAACCTAGTCACGAACGCCTCTGCCAATTGCGCCCAGGAGGCGATGCTGCCTTCTGGTAGCCTTTCGAACCAGGTTAAACCTAGGTCGCCAAGGCTTGATGGGAAAAGGATGCACATTAAAGCCTCATTCCGCCGGTATACTGCCATAACCTAGCGAAAGTGGCTTAGGTGCATGTAGGGGTCTGTCTTGCCTTCATAAGTAGTGAATTTGGGCTAGTGAAAGCCCGAAGGTAGTGGTGCGTTCTCAATTGCTGGAACGAACGGTGAACTTTGTAACCTTGCTAATGCTTTGTCTGTTGGTTCGTAAGTAAGGCACGGTATTGGCATTCCTACATGGACGCTCCCATGCGTTCGAGGTGCCAACCGCTGAAGGGCTGAAACTCTGCGCGGGTTGCGTGCCCTGACATCCTCCTTCCATCGTGCCCTTTCTTTAAGCATAGTTCGCAAGTCAGATGATCTGGGCAACTCCATGTGCCTAGATGACGTCCGGTGCGTATGCAAGGGCCGATAGGTGCTTCCCTCAGTATACGACCTCTCAGTTCTCGTTCTCTCAGACCTTGAGTGACGAGACCTGGAAGTCCTTGATTGAGTGTCGCCTGTTCTCAGGCTCCTACTCTCTGCTTGTAATGGCGTGGTATGCCTACCACGACCTTCCAAGTGGCGAGGGGGCGTGTTACTTTTGCGCCCCTCTCCTATCGCCACCCATTTTCCTTTTATCTGGCGCTTCATTGACTCCATGTCCGCCGCCATCCTTCGTATCAACTCATCCTACTCCTTCACGCGATCTTCCAGAACTTGAGGGTCGATCCTCCGCCTCTGTCTTTCAGGACTTTGGGAGCGACGGAAGCTGTTAACCCGCCTTCCCCTTGCATCCCTACGGGGGTTCTGTCGCTGGGGTTCTAAATCCGCCATGGGAGGGATAGAAAGCAAACCTTCGCGCCTCCCACCCCCTTCTGGGGTTTGTCCGTCGACAGCGGATTGCGGCAAATCTTCATTGTGTGCCATTGCTTTCAATTAGAGAGGAAAAGACTCGATCAAGAGGTTTGTTCTTTCTGGAGTTCCCACAGACGGCGCCAATTGTACGAGCACGAAATAATATTCTCGTATAATCCTGTTGATCAAGTTTGCGCTCCTCCGTACGTCGTCGCTTTACTCCCTGAAAACATAAACGTGAGCTAGCCGGCTGGTGTGTACCGGATACCTCTCCGATGCCTAACTCAGCAAAAATAGACAAATAGACAAACGCTCTGTGTCTTCGAGAATCAAAGTTGTGTTACCTCTTCCAAAGGTTCTGTTATGAGCTTTTATAGGTTCCTCGTGGTACAATCCTAGTAAGACTCTTATTCCTCCATGTAGAATCCTCCTAGGAATCACACTCCTGAAAGATAATGCTTATCTTTCAACACCCCCTCACTGCTTAAACCAAGTGAGATGGTTTTACCTCGGTGGAATGACATTACAACCGAGCTATCATGGCCATGCTAAAGCGGCAGAAATGACCGAGCTCCAACTGGCTCGGTTCTGCCCTTTATTGCTTGTACCTCGGTCTGGTTCGTTGAGACCGTGCTAACCGCAGTAAGCTTTGACCGAACTAACGGGAGTAAGGTCCACCATAAGAAGCCCAAATACTTCCGTCCTAAATATCATGACCGAGCTAAATATCACCATACTGACCGTGGTAACCACAATCACAATTGGACTGAGCTAACTGCAAGGTCCTTTCACTCGGCCCTATTTACCGCGGCCCACAGAACGGCCCATTACCGCGCCTTGGCCTAGCTCGGCCCTAGTGCATATAAAAACTTCCCTCTCAATATGTATATGTATATATTATTTCATAAATAAAATGTCCTCTTAGTATAAAAGATATATATATCATGCTTCTCTTGTCTTGCATTCTCTTTTTATTTTCTAGATTGTTTCTATGATATTTGAATTTTATATATATATACATATAATTCATATATCATATTGCACATATATATATGTTTGTCTATATAATGAAAAAATAATATTTATTTTTTTGACTCTTACGATAATGAAATTTTAGTTACATCCTGGTTAGAGTACCTACTTGGTCTATATATGCATCATAATCAAATCTGTATACTTTTCCATCCACAAAAAATTAATTCAATAATTAGAAATTTTAAACAAATAATAAAGCTTACATGCACCATAAAAAAATAAAATATTAAAACCCAACAATTAAAAAAAAATAGAAAATTGTGGTTTTGCAGCTTTACAATGGCATGATAATTGAGAATTCCATATGTAGTACAGTATTTTACAAATTAAAAACTAACAATTCAATTGCATAAGTTAAAACTATCCATTCTTAGCTTTCACCAAATTCTACCAAATAATCTAAGGCTTGTTTTGAGAAACATCTAAATAAATTGTTTATTAATTTATTGACTTATTTTTGTCGTATCACTTCTTAATTTTTTTATATGTCTTTTTCGTAATAAGTAAAAAAGACAGAAAAATAAGTTATACATAAACTAATCCTAAGTTTTAGGTATGTTTATCAAAGCCAGTTTATTGATTAAAAAAAAAAATTACACTAAACTTGTTTGACAAATTCATTTCTCACCCAAAAAAGAAAAACTAAAAATGTTTTTTTGACATTAACTTTATTGTATATTTATTTTTAGGGGATTTTTTTTTTAAGGTCCCCAGTATTAAGATTTTATAACATAAAGGACATTTAATATTTTAATAATGTCTAAGGTCCCTCAAGTTGATCTAGAGAAAATTCACGTCACAGAGAAAATTGGTCTAGAGAAATTTTGAAAATTTCTCTGACCTTCCCTAAAGTTCACACTGTAAATTTCTCTACCCTCCTGGACTCAATACTCCAGAGAAATTTGAAAATTTCTCTGACTTCACCGGCCTTCTCACAAAATTACCTCTCTAGAGAAATTTTAAATTTCTCTGGCCTCCTTGGCCTTTCATGGACCCTCCAGAGAAATTTCAAATTTCTCTGCTTTCCATATGCTTCCACCGGCACATTTTCTGCAACAATATCATAGCTCAGAACATTCAATATGAAATTTCATGAAACACATTAATACATACCAATGGAAGAACCATTTTTCCACCCCAAACATTTCCAAGCAGTATAAGGCATGAAACCTTCCCAGAACCCCATCAAGCTTTGAAAGTTGAGCATAGACCACAACACTAGGACTCACCATTGCCTATAGCAAATATACATGACATTAGTACATAGAAAACCAAAAAAAACAATAGCAAGCCACCAATTCAATAGACAAAAAGTGTTTTAAATTATGTAATTTTTTAAAAACTTCATACCACCAGAGCACTTTGGCAAGTGGCAAATATGACCAGAGAATTTTCTGTCCAGAGAAATTTTGTCCAGAGAAATTCTGGGAATTTCTCTGGAACCTCCCAGAGAATTTCTCAGAGAAAATTTACCCAATGGCCAAAATCCCAGAGAATTTCTCTAGACAGAAATTCTCTCCAGAGAAAATGGGTTGGCTCTCTCTCTCTCTCTCTCTTTCTCTCATGATTTAATGAGAGATTGTTCAGGCCAAGTTCTGTGTAAT
Organism: Camellia japonica; assembly: GCA_030407325.1. Classification (NCBI taxonomy): domain Eukaryota; kingdom Viridiplantae; phylum Streptophyta; class Magnoliopsida; order Ericales; family Theaceae; genus Camellia; species Camellia japonica. Next base: position 180,617,242 of record JAPPVO010000029.1, read on the forward strand.
AGATTGAGTAGATGTAGGAGTTGATTCATTACACTGCACTTTTATACACATTTTCCCTATTCTTCTTCTTCGGGGAAGAATCTCTAAACCTTTGAATCCTTTTCCACTACTTGAACTCGTTGTTTTATGAACTTAAGTATTTTTAGGCCAACTTGATACCTTCTGCCAACAGGTTATTGGTTTTATTGTAACTGACTTGAGTCAATGAACTTATGAACCTCAGAAATGTTCTTGGTATTATTTTTTTCATGCTTTTTTTTGCCTTCCATGCAGATATATTGGAGAGCTATTCTAGGTCACCCTTCCTAGCAGCAGATACAGACCACTTCTTGGATCCTCATGGCAGGGAAGAACACCAAGGTGAGGGTTTTGGCATTGTTCATTGTCTATCAAATCACAAAGAGGGTGACTGATATTTGTGTCCTGGCCTGTCAGGAGATAATAAGAGGTTGGGCACGATATTAGAAGGCTTGAGTTATGAAGATTTTGGCAGTGATTGATTGAATTTCCCAATTCAATCCAGTAACTCATCAACTATTGATTTGTGTATGAATGAACTTTGAATCCCCATTTGCAAACTAAATCTGGTAACCATCGGAGAGATTCCGATACTGGAGGATGACGAGCTCAAACTCCACTTCCATATACCTCCTTGGCCTTTCATGGACAATATCTTCATCTTCATAAGAAAGAGATAGCGATAATGATATTATGTGAATCTAAACAAAGGATCAAGCAAAAATACAAAAGGAAACGAGGCGTAATAGCACAGACAAGTCCAATCCAACAAAACCACGACGATGGAACACAAACAAATTAGCGAAGCCCTGCCCAGCCAGTGAATAACATTTGGGTCACTATACAGTCAAAACTGTTGGACAATCTTCACTGTATTTAAATAAATTAAATTTTGTTGTGTACTAAACAACAACCAAAATAAAAAGAAATAAAGGAAATGAGAGAATTTGTTTGATTACAAAAATCAAACTTGAAATAAAAATAAAAACAGATTTTATTTTGTTACAAAAACAAAATTAAAATCTGATTTCAATTAAATAAAACAGAATAATAAATTAAACAACTTACTTGATTAATTTCTTTAAATAATTATCTGATCAAGTCCAGTGTTTGACACTGTGTCCTTAAGACAGATTCGTCCTCTCCACGGTGCTTTCAGAATTTGGACGTCTATCTCCCAGGATGAAATGATCTACTTCAAACAATAGCAACACTACAAATTGTTTGCCTTACGAACACACTAAGTGTTTACACTCTTTCTTTCAGAAATTAAATGTAGTAAAATACAGAGATTTATAGCAGAGGATGGAGTACGAAAATTGGAGTAAAATCCAAATGGGAGGCTAGTCTATTTATAGATGTAAAGGTGGCTGCTGGTTTTGAATTGAACAGGTATGAAACCTGTTGGTTTTGAATTCAAACAGATTTGAATCTGTTGGGTTCTTAATTTAAACAGATACAAAAATGGGAAGGGCCCTGTTTGGATGTACAGTAAAAGCCAGGGCGGGCTTTAGGCATCCAGAGGGGTGTCTAGAGTCTCCATGTGGGTTTGGGAGCCCCGTGGACGATGCAATATGTAAGCACTGCGCGTGTTCTCCCGAGGGGAGGTCCACTACGTTGTTTCCATTATGCCACGCAATATGGTATCTTTGGGACTCGTTTTGGACCGAATAGGCTATCGAGGCACCACTAAAGGCCTCGTGTGCCAACTCAAGTGCTTGGGTTGGGTTCAACCTTGCACGAGGGGATCCCGTGGCTTAAGCTAAGCGGTTGGACGGCAACACCGCATATGTGGGCTATCGAATGAAGGCATCAAGCTACGGCCGAACAAGCCCCACCCAACCACACACCACGCACCCGCGCCCAAGCCCAGGCCCAGCCCAGCCCGCCCGACCGACCGGACGGACGGTGACGGCGGCGCGCGCGCGCGTGTGTGGTGATTTTTGGGTCCAATGGGTCTAGCTCATTTTGCCCATAACCTCTCCCTCTAAAACACTTGGGTACCCCTTGGGGCACACCCCAAGTACCAAACCCAAGCCTTATAAACTCATTCAAAACTTCCCACCAAATCAATGTGGGACAAGCCTTATTCAATACCTTTAAGGATTTTACACCAAAACTCCATTTCCACGGAGTATACTTTGGCTTCAATTTCCTATTCACTCGGTAATGGTTTTGAGCAACCAAATATACCACGTGAATCACAACGCGGCATAGAACGCGTTACCACTTTGACCCGCGTAAATCGATGCACGGGGCCCATCTAAAAAATAGACCAAACTTAGGAAAAAATTCTAGTTTTACCCAGAATTTTATAACCATTTCCAACAATCCCCCACATGAATGGAATTTGATGACAACGGAAATGCAACAATATGTAGACTTTATCGAAAGAGTATAAGTCGAAAATATCTTGCATCAAGATAGGTAGTTTTCGGCCTTGAACCTTCCCTAGTGATAACCTATCGGACTTACTGGCTAACCAATGGACGTGATGCCTTGAATTGTTCAGCCGTTTGTGTAAGCCAAGACAATAGATTTCACACAAAATATCTTCTAACACATCGTGGTTCTCACTGTTGTGTTCATTTTGGCCTTGAACGCTCCTGGTTTTCATGAGTGTTTCTAGAGAATTTAGCCTTTTGCATTCTCATAGAACCGGCCCCAGTTCGACACTCATATAGGTGATTCTTATTGTGAGTATCTCTTTATACTCGTCTTGATTTTATGCCTTAATCAAGATATAAGTAATCATTAAAAGCGAAGCTTATCCTTATGCCCCTGCAGACAACATATGTTGCAGATATCACTCTCACCATAGGAATGGGTAGGAATTTTAATCCCTTGGTGATTTCTGGCGAGCCATACATAACTTAGTTGTCCCTTTGAACTTAGTTCTTGGGATCTCCAGTCATATAAGTAGGGTTACCATTATGACGACTCTTATATAATAGGCTTTAATCCCATCCCCTTCGATGAACTATACACTAGCTCTTTTGTCAAACCTTTTGTTAACGGATCCGCAATATTCTCTTTAGATTTTATATAATCTATTGAGAGTATTCCATTTGACAACAATTGCCTTACGGTATTATGTCGACGACGAATATGTCGTGACTTACCGTTATACATATGATTCTGTGCCCTGCCTATTGCAGATTGACTATCACAATGAATGCAAATAGCTAGCACAGGTTTTGGCCACATTGGAATGTCTTCTAAGAAGTGACGAAGTCATTCTGCTTCTTCTCCTGCTTTGTCTAAAGCAATGAACTCGGATTCCATTGTGGATCGTGTAATGTATGTTTGTTTCGTGGATTTCCAAGAAACAGTAGCGTCTCCCAGAGTAAAGACATATCCACTTGTGGATTTTGAATCTTTAGTATCCGATATCCAATTGGCATCACAATAACCTTCAAGTACTGCTGGATATCGAGTAAAGTTCAAACCATGATCACGGGTGAATCTTAGATATCTAAGAACCCGAATGATCGCTTTCCAATGGTCTTCTCCGGGGTTACTAGTGTACCTGATAGCATAAGCTATATCAGGACGAGTACAATTCATTAGATACATTAGGCTTTCAATGATTTGGGAGTATTTTAACTGAGACACTGCATCACCTTTATTTTTCGATAAATAAAGACTGATATCTACAGGTGTTTTAGCTAAATTCAAATCATCCTTGATAAATTTATCAAGAATTTTCTCAATATAATGAGATTGAGATAATGCATATCTGTCAGATGTTTTAGTAATTTTCATTCCTAATATAACATCTGCGACCCCCATATCTTTCATATCAAATCTTTTGTTTAAGCATTTGCTTAGTTGATTTGATCATGTTGTGACTGCTTCCAATGATAAGCATGTCATCCATATAAAGACAAACTATGACATATCCTTGGTCAGTGTTTTTAACATAGACGCATTTGTCACATTCGTTTTATCTTAAATCCATTAGTAAGCATTGCATGATCAAATTTTTCATGCCATTGCTTCGGTGCTTGTTTTAATCCATAAAGGGATTTTACAAGTCGACAAACTTTCTCTTCTTGCCCTGATACTACAAACCCTTCGGGTTGCTCCATATAGATCTCTTCATTTAGATCACCGTTTAAGAAAGCTGTCTTAACATCCATTTGATGTATTTCTAAATTAAACAATGCTGCTATAGCAATAAGCATGCAAATGGATGTTATTCTTGTCACAGGGGAATATGTGTCAAACTAGTCCAGATCTTCCTTTTGTCTGTAACCTTTAACTACAAGTCTTGCTTTATACTTGTCAATTGAACCATCTGCTTTCATTTTTCTCTTGAATATCCATTTATATCCAAGAGGTTTAGAACCTGGTGGAAGATCAACCAATTCCCAAGTATGATTTTGCATAATGGACTCAATTTCATTATTAACAGCCTCTTTCCACAAAGGTGCTTCAAGACCTGTCATTGCTGCCTTAAAGCTTTGAGGTTCATTTTCTAACAAATATGTCAGAAAATCTGGACCAAAGGATTTCGATGTTCTCGCTCTCTTACTTCTTCTTGGTTCATCATCAGTTAAATCCTGTTGGTTGAGACCATTACTAGTCTCTTGTGTTTGATTGTCATTAGTCTCTTGACTTTGTGTACAATCATAAGTTCTTTTTTGTGAACTTAATTCCTGTCCTTTCTTGTAAGGAAAGACATGTTCAAAAAACACAGCATTTCTTGACTCTATAATAGTGTTCACATTTATATCAGGTATTTCTGATTTATAAGTCAGAAACCGATATGCACTACTATTCTGAGCATAACCAATAAACACACAATTTACTGTTTTTGGTCCAATCTTAATCTTTTTAGGAACAGGAACTTCCACTTTTGCCAAACACCCCCACACTTTTAAGTATTTGTAGGAAGGTGGTTGACCTTTCCACAATTCATAAGGAGTGCTGTTGGTTTTTTTGTGGGGTATTCTATTAAGAACATAATTAGCAGACAATATTGCTCCCCCCCACAAGTTCTGTGGTAAGCCTGAGCTTAGTAACATAGCAATCATCATTTCTTTTAGGGTTCTATTCTTCGGTGTACTTAAATTATTGACAAGATAAACCAAAATACAAACTTTTGCAAGTAAACAATTATAGAATCTATAAATCCCAATGAGCAAAAACAAATTATACTCGCTGAAACTAAGTGTTCAAGCACAGAACCGATGTCGCGATCGAGCTTCAGCGGTGATGAAACTTTTCAACTCTTCTCTTCTTCACTATTCTTCTTCTTCACATCCTTGCCTTCCTCTTTGTTTTTCACTTTCTTCTCAGCCACTCGTCGAAGCTCGATCGCGACATCGACGATGGAGTAGAACTTCTGCATCCGTATAATCGATCAGATTTGAGAGAGAGAAATAAGGTCTGCCATGGTTCTTGTTTCACTTGTAGAGAGAGAGCAAGAGAGAGAGAAGCGGGAGAGAGACACAGAGAGCGTGTAAGATATATCAAATTTCTCTGTGATACATGGGAGAGACCTTAGACATCAAAAAATAATATTGTGAATCTTTTTCATTACTAAAAATGAGAGAGGGACGTTAGACTAATTTTTCCTTATTTTTATCCAATAAATTAGTTTTTTTATCTTTTATTTTTTTATATTATAATTAATTCCAAAAGAGTAGTGGCCCATTATCACCAGAAATAACGTGTGTACTCAAATATGAAATGAAATAGGGGTCTTCGCGTCAATTATAATGGAAAATTACTGTAGAAAGGCCGTCTTGGTTTGAATACCGACTCTAAAATGTTTTTTTATTTTTTTTTAAGAATTGTTTACTGTATAGTGGACTGAACATGTATGGGTTTATCACCAATTCTATTTTGATGATCTATTTAGTTTCATTTTATAATTTTTGTATGTAAATTATTTTTAAAAAAAATAAATTAATTAAATAATCATAATCATAAGATTTTATCATATTAATATTTAAAAAAATATTATTTTTAAAATAAATTACCTATTTTTTAAAACACAAATATAATAAAATTAGTTAACTACGATTGTTATGAGTTTAATTTTTTTAACAAACTAGTCCAGTTATTCCCTATGACTAGAGTGAAGCCTTCTCTTTAAAAAGAAAAAAGACAAAAAAGAGAAGCATGGTGCCATACTGGCATGGATATAATGGGGACATATTAATTATAGAGTACTATTCAGTGTGTTTGGTTTTAATTTTTTGAATTTAATTTTTTAAAAATTAAATTTTTTATTTTTCATATTTTTTTATTTTTAGTGAATATTTTTAAATTTTAAGCAATTTTTTTACTTTCTTAGAACACCTTACTTAGATGTATCTAAATAGTAAAATATTTGTAAAAAAATATTTTAAAAAATTATTAAATATATAAAATATACTGAATTTTCGTATTTTTTAAATATATTTTTTGGCATTTAGTGTATTTTTTAAAGATTTTTTTCACAAATATTATATTTTTTAAGTGTATTTATATTAGGTGTGTTTAAAAATTAAAAAAATTTGCTTGAAACATTGAAAACATTAAAATACGAAAAATAAAAAAATAAAAGTTTCTAAAAATTATTTTCTGAAAATCAAAACCAAACAAAGTGATTACATTGTCGTAAATTATTATTATTATGACTTCTGAAGCCACAGCGGAGTCGTCAAATTTGGTAGGTAGATTTCTAATATATTTTAGTTTGGGCCACCAAATGGTTGGAAAAATATTTTTAAATTAATGATAAATTTTGACAAATATTAAAATGTAAAATTATAAAATTTTCCTGAATTTGTCGATAATTTTTGAAAAAATCTCTAAGATGTAAATTTTTTAATGATTTATTCCGAAACAATGACACACACACTGAAAATATATATATATATATATATATTTTAAAGTAATGTTAAGGATTGGAAAAAAATTATATCATATTTACATAAATGTAAGATCTACACTTATGTCAGTATTATGTAAAATTTTTAATATTTTGCTTGAAATCTCTATCTTTTTTTATTTTTGGAGCAACAGTCAAATATTCTTCATTGGTGGCTCTATCTTTTGACCTTACTTCTATATATAAAATATAAAAAAAAAATCAGCTATTTGGATTTGAACCTTATGCCTCTTTTGGATGGAACTCATCGAGGGTGTTGGGCTCATCTTCATGTGAGAGTTGAATTCAATTCTATAGAAAAAAAAATCAGCTATTTGGATTGGATGAGACTCATCAAGAGTGTTGGGCCCATCTTTATGTCATAGTTGAATTCAATTCTATAATTATGAGATACTTTGAAAAAAGTTAGTTAAAATTTGATTTTTAAATTTTTTTTTAAAGTTTTTTTTGAAAAAATTTGTAAAAAAATAAAGAGGTGATGTGACAAAAAAAAAGTCAAAAAATTAGTTTTTAATCAGCTTGCCAAAATAGGCCTATATTATTTTTGTACCACTCATATGTTTAGTTTTGAATTTTTTATACGCTTATTAATTTGTGCAAAAAAAAAAAAAACTGTGAAAATCGACTTAAATTATGAATTAAACTGTTCAAACTTCAAAGAAATAGTGCTCATAAAATTAATTTATAGGAAGTGCATTCTATAAACATAAATGTTTTGACAGTCACATTTTTTTTTTTAAATCACATTTCGTTTATTACATAATAAATCATCACTTATAAATAATAAATAATTTTTGATACAATAAATATTTTTTTGATAAGCATTTTGTAGAATAGAGCAATGGCAGAGGGCCACAAAAAAATGTGGCTCAAATGGCTTAAAACTGTCAAAACGACGTCGTTTTGCGTCGTTTTACGTCCAAAACGACATCATTTTGGCAGTTTTGAGCCATTTGAGCCACACTTTTTGTGGCCCTCAATCATTTTTCTTGTCTAGGTTATAAGTATTATTTGAGGTTGTAATGTAAGGGTCATTTTTTTAATATATTTGTTTTATTTGACTATTCCCGCGGCGGGCGTACGACTCAATAAAATAAAGTCCCTAAAATCAAGCTAGCAATTTTATTTATTTGTTAATTGGATCCATTCCAAGAATATATTTCCTAGCTCCTTCCCTCATTAGTAGTACTAGTATAAATTGTGATTCATTAACGCAACAACAGATCATCCCAGGATCAAACTTCTAACAAGAAGAAGAAGAACAAGAGAACTTGGGTGATATCTATCATTCATCTATATCAACCCTCTTCTTCTACTTTGTGCAAACCCAAATTCATAAACATGTTGTCTGTGGGAGTAGCATTGAGCACCCTTGTGGTGGCGTTGGTTACCATATTCATAACTCACTGGGTTCGCAAATGGAGGAATCCCAAATGCGAAAACGGTGTTCTTCCACCGGGTTCCATGGGTTTCCCACTCATCGGAGAGACCATCCAGCTTCTCATTCCTAACCGATCATTGGAACTCCATCCCTTCATTTCTAAGAGAGTTCAGAGGTGCGTAATTACCTTCATTTTTCTTTTTCTTTTTCCTTTTTTTTTTTTTTGAAAAACAGTTGGCTAAACAAGTTTTTATTTTTTATTTTTCGTAATTAAATTGTAATAATTTGTTTGTTTATGTGTTTGTGTGCAGATATGGACCGGTGTTCCGAACTAATGTGGCCGGTAAACAGGTTGTCATAACAACCGACCCGAAATTCAATCATTACATCATTACAGAAGAAGGGAAATCCGTAGAATTGTGGTATTTGGACACGTTTTCGAGCATGTTGCCCATATTTGCAGTAGGTTCTGTTCAGAAGTACATCAGAAGCATAACTTTGACACACTTTGGAGTTGAGGGCATCAGAGTGAATTTGCTACCACAAGTTGAGCAACTCATTCAGAAAACTCTTCGTAATTGGTCCACCAAGCCAATTGTTGATGTCAAGCATGATGCTACTTGTGTACGTCAAAACAAAATTCTCCCAACTAATTAATTTCATCTCTGCTTCATTATTTATCTTTATACTTTCTGGTGTTTGATTTGATGATAACATGTATATGTCTTTGTTCGGATATTGCAGATGATTTTTGATTTCACCTTGAAGCAATTGTACGGCTATGATTGGGAAAAATCATCAGAGATGCGTCTTAGTGACAAGTTTTCCAGTTTATTGCATGGTCTATTGTCCCTTCCTTTGGACATTCCTGGCACTACTTTCCACCAATGCGTCAAGGTAATTACTTTCCTAAAAAACAAAAAAAAAACTGAACTTGTTCTTGAAGATATATGTATATACTGATATAGTTGCCGATTTTTATTTTTTATTTTTGGTATTTAGGACCGCAAGGAATTATTAAGCATGTTGAAGGATATCGTACAACAGAGAATCGATTCCGATAACAAGTTTAGAGGAGACTTCCTTGACAAAGCAATGGAAGACATGAAAACTGAGAAGTTCTTGACGGCCGAATTCCTATCCAATTTGATGTTTGGAGTTTTATTTGGAAATTTTGAGCCAATCTCTTCAGTTATACTATTGACTTTGAAGTTTCTCTCAGAGTATCCTTCAATATTAGAGGAGCTAACAGTACGTTCGCAAACCTACAATTTAATTAACTAACAATTGTTGATAGGTTTTTCAGTCTTGGTTGAACAATGAAAGACTACTCTTCTGCATATATAATTATGACATTAATTAGTGATCGTTCAATTTTGTCAGGTTGAAAACGAGACAATTGTTAAAAACAGAGAGAATCCAGATTCTCCACTCTCCTGGGAAGAATATAAATCAATGACTTTTACACTAAGTGTACGTTTATATGATCATCTCAATGTGTTTTGTCTTTTGCCAGCAAATGAATAATTAATTAGAATTTTTATCTCTACTTTACTAATGATGTGTATGTCTTGTAATTATAAAATTGCAGGTTGTGAATGAAGTTCTTAGGTTGGGAAATGTAGCACCAGGACTGTTGAGAAAAGTAACAAAAGATATCAAATTCAATGGTAAGTACTATAATTGCATCACAATAACATAAATGGGCTCCATGCAAATACAACCTACAAATTATTGAATTTGAAATATTCATTGGTTAAAAACTCAACAGGATATACAGTTCCAGCTGGTTGGAACATTTTGATTGTTACTTCTGCTCATCAGTTGAATCCAGAAGCTTTCAAGGATCCAGTTAAATTCAATCCATCACGTTGGAAGGTGCGTATTGATCCATCTTGAGCTTGTACCATTTCCTTTCTTTGTCTTTAGGAAGGGATTGCTTGAAAGTTTTGTAAATTTTTTAGTTGTTCCAATTTAATGTTTTGTAGTGAGATTTGATCATTAAAAGAAGCCATTGACAAGTTCTAATTTTGCCCCTTAATTATTGGATGAAATATAGGACCTTGATCCAGCTGTTATATCAAAGAATTTTATGCCTTTTGGAGGAGGGGTGAGACAATGTGCAGGTGCAGATTACGCTAGGGCGTTCGTATGCACCTTTCTCCATGTATTGGTCACTCAGTATAGGTAAATTGTTTTTTCCACTTACATCTTTTTTTTTTTTTTTACTTTTGTTTACTCAAGTTTGTCTACAAAAGAGCAGTCAATGTTAGTTTGCTTGTTTGTTTTTCACCTAATTTGTGATTTTGCTTTTGAAAAACAGTTGGACAAAAATTAGGGGAGGAAAAATTGTTCGGAGACCCATTTTGGAATTTGTAGATGGCGTTCATATTAAACTCACACCAAAGAGCAACTGAAGTGTTTTTTAGAGACGTATGCCTCGTGATGAAGATCAACCGGTGGTGACTTAGTTGCGTCCAATACTTTATTTTACCATAAACAAATAAACTTTCTTTCTTGTATTTCTTTTGTTAGATATATATATATATATATATATATATATTTTTGGTTAAACTTTTCTTTGTACTTCAATGTTTAAATGAATGAATAAACTTTCTTTTACCCGATGAATGAGCAGTCTAGTTTCTTGTTGTTGGCCTTCATAATTGAGCAAATAAATTAATTTACCTATGTCAAAATTAGTTTCTTGTTGAGGAAATCTCTCTACTGTAGTCAAAATTGGAGGACTAATAGAGTGTGTTGGAATTATCAGAGGCAATCAACTTAAAACTAATTGGCATTATTAGTGTTGCCTTGAAATTATTATGTTGTGAATTTGGATGGTTAGATAAAACTTGAGCTTATGAAATAAATATAAAAATGTATGCATATTTATAAAATAGAGAATTTGATAAAATCGAGTTTGAGGAATTAGATATAAATCTTGAATGGTTTCAAATGGGCCAAATCTCCACCTAACGTGTAATTAAACTAGTCGTGCCCTTCAAATCGCCAGAGATTTAGAGATTGATTTTTATGGTTGAGAAGACGAATTCTTGAAGGATTTAGAGATTGATTTTAAACACCTTGCTAGCTAGTCTTCCAAAGAACAAGAATGTTTATATTTGAAATTTCATGTGTTCCTGCATTATTGAAAAAAATAAAATAAAAATAACGATCATGCTACACATAGAATTGAATGATGCGCAGTTATCTTTTTTTATTTTTTTAATTATTAATTAATAATTTTACTTACATATATTGAGTCTAAAAAGTATATTTAAAAAATAAACTTATATATTATTATTTTTTAAATAAAAATAAAAATATTAAAAATTCGAAATATTTTATCAAAAATTCTATCAAATAGTCCTGTATAAAAATTTTGATAAAATTTTTAGCAACTCTAATACTACTCAAATAAAAAAAATAAAAATAAAAAGAAGTTGGTTTTAAAATAAGAGAATAACATGTCGCACCATTCAGTCCCCCCGCGATTATGATAGAAGAGAGTGGGGTCTACCGACCCGAATGGTGCAAATAATGAATTTACGGGCAGCTAATATCTTCATGCCACGTCATCTAAGCATTAAAAGCAGGATTATTTTATTTTATTTTATTTTATTTTAAAATTTACTAAAATGACTTCTCCTTTAAGCTGTGACTTTCCAAAAACTTAATTTACGTTTACAAAAATGTCTAAGGCTTTCTTTTTTTCTCACCTTCTTTGATCCCTTCTTTGTCTCATTGGTTGGATTTTTTTTTTCTTTTTTTTTATTTTCCTTGTCCTCCAATCATCACCTGCCACATATGTGTAGGGTGGTGGGGGCGGTGATTGGAAGGGGTCTCCATCACTCCTCTTTAGGTTTAATACTTATGTAAACCTAATGCAGAACAACTTTTATCAATAATATTTAAATTTTTTTAAAAAAAATTATTTTCTTCTTTGCGAATTTAAGGTTTTGTTTTAGTAAATTCAGAAGGTTTTATTTTTGTCTACTTGAATAATATTTAATCCCATGTATAATAATAATAATAATAATAATAAATAAATATATTCAATATTAAAATAATTCTAACGCCAACCCAAATAACTCTACATATCCAAATCTTTGAACTTTGCATCGTTTAGTTGGCAGAAAACGACAACTCAGCTCACAATTGTTGAATGTATGATGAGTGGCCTCCAATTTGCAACGCACTTCATCATAGAAACAATACCTCAAATTATTATTTTTTTCTAATCTTATTTTATAATTTAGGATGAACAGGATCGTGAATTTAAATAAATATTTGAAAAGAAAAGGAAAAAAGTGTGATAAATAAAAATAAAATTTAAATAAATAAGTTAAATTTTATTTTTTTTTCATATTTCTCTTTTCCATTCTAAATTTATATCAAATATATTTATATTTCATTGCAACCCACGAAGTTATTCAGACTTACAAATAAATTCATTTGTTTAACATATAGTTTTTGACGAGTATTTTTTTTTTTTTAAATATTTAAAAAATAATAATTTAGAGAATTGACTCACTTTTCAAATTTTTGAGAAATTAATCTGCTTTTTAAAATCGTATTTTGAAAATGCAATTTATGATGACATGGACTTCACTTTTTGAAATTATATTTTCAACATGTGATTTTCAAGGTGAAATTGCATATTGAAAATGTAATTTCAATTTAAAAATCACATTTTCAAAATGCGATTTCAAAAAGTAAATTAGTTTCTCAAATAGTTTGAAAAGTAGATAAATTCTCTAATTTTTTTTTTAGAATATCGAAAAAAAAAAAACTCAGTTTTTGACATATACAGGAATATCATGTTGCATGGATTTGGGGGAGAGAGGAATCCATACACTCAAGATTTCAATAATTTTTTTTTTTGAAATCAAGTAAAATAGTGAACATTTACATCATGTTAAAGGGCTTTTGATTTTGAGATCGTAACATGTACGAGCACGAAATAATTCTTTTCGTATGATCCTGTTGATCAAGTTTACACTCCTCCAAACGTCGTCGCTTTACTTCCTGAAAACACAAACGTAAGCTAACCAGCGGGTGTGTGCCGGAAACCACTCCGATGCCTAAGTTAGCAACTAGACAATAGACAATAAGCTCTGTGTATTCTAGAGTAAGAATTGGGATACCTGTACATAGGTCCTACTATGAGTTTTTATAGACTGCCTAACACAATCCTAGTAGGATTCCAACTCTCCTTATAAGAGTCCTCCTAGGAATCACACACCCTACTCACTACCAACCAAGTGAGATGGTTTGCACAATCCTAGTAGGACTCTACTTTCTTTAGCAGAGTCCTTCTAGGAGTCTCATGCCCAAGGATGATGTTTATCCTTAAAACACCCTCATCACTGCAAGCTAAGTGAGATGGCCACTTCCTCATGCTCGGTTATACATTCCTGACCGAGCTGCCTTATCTCGGTCCCCTACCATTCGAATCGATAGATCGGAAGCCGATCTATCGAATGCCACCCTGCCGAGCTATACATAGCTTGGGCCTCGTCATTGATGTTACCTCGGTTTGCTACAGAACTTCCTTTAAACAGCTAGGTCCAAGCCTCAGTGTCACAGCTGACCAGCCTGGCCCAAGACCGAGCTATCAGCATCTATTCTGGCCCATAGCCCGGCTCTTAGGGCGGCTTAATATTCAAAAACAATGCTTCCTAGCTCGGCCCAATTTGGCTATACAAATTGCCCTCTCAATTGCCCCTTAATTCCATCTGCGAAGCATGATTGGGATTACTTTTCTCTAGCCGAGCTAAAAATGCTTAACTCTGTCGAACTAGAGAAGTTGTTCGGTCTCACAACTCGTTCAGTCCCAATAAGTCTTGTCAGTTGCTCAGCACATCATTCCACTAATCTGGCATCTCTGATACGACGTTACCCCCAGGACAGCTGGCGTGCCCCCATTAGCCCCGTTCTCCTGTTATAACCGTCATGCCAAAAATTTGAATAGCCCTGCTCTTTTGCCTTCAACGTATATATCTTTCGAGTTTGCAATTGTACGTCGAGTCGTTCTTTTTGTGTCTCGCCGAGCAAACTAACTCGGTTTACACTAACCTGCCAACTTGCTTTGGCCGAGATAACCATCTCGGTCCAAGAATTCAAAAATTTGTTGGTCAAACCTGCTAACCTGCTTTGGCTGAGGTATGCATCTCGGTTGAAGAATCCAAAAAAATTTGTTGGTCAAACCTGCCAACCTTCTTGAGCCGTGATCCTTATCTCGGCTGAAGAATGGAAAAATTATTAGTCAAACCTGCCAACCTTCCTGAGCCTAGATCCTTATCTAGCTAGAGGAAGAAAAAAGTGTTGGTCCAACCTGCTAACCTTCTTCAGCCTTGATCCTTATCTCGGCTGAAGAATAGGATATGTTTGGCCCAACCTGCCAAACTTCCGTCAGCCTAGATCCTCATCTCGGCTAATGGATTAGATGTTGGTCAAACCTGCTAACCTTCTTCAGCCTTGATCTTTATCTCGACTGAAGAACAGGATATGTTTGGCCCAACCTGCCAAACTTCCGTCAGCCTAGATCCTAATCTCGGCTGATGGACTAGATGTTGGTCAAACCTGCCAACCTTCTGAAGCCTAGATCCTTATCTCGGTTAAAGAATAAAAAAGTGTTGGTCAAACCTGCCAACCTTTTTTATTGCCCCCTAGTCGGGCAAAAACTTGTTAGAAAGAGTTGGTCAAACCTGCCAACCCACTTTACCTTCAGTTGGGCAAAATTTTTTTACTTAGTTAGTCCTTCTTGTCGACCGCACTAACTTTTGTCGAAGGTGTTCTGTCCGACATTGCTATTTGGATCGGACTCTGCCTTGGTGTGCATCCCATCTTCCTCTACCAAGATGTGTTTGTGCACTCTCTCCATCAGGGCTTCCATGGTAAGAGGCAGTGTCATTGTCATTGAATCCCTTAACTTATGACCCACTAGCAGACCCCACTTGTACTGTGCAATAGCTAGGTTTGCGGGGCAATGTCCAATCTGATTAAAAGTCTCCCAATATCGGTTGTTGTAAGATTTTAGTGTTTCTTTCTCGCCCATGTTGATGAAGAGCAGCTGGTCTATCTCCACCGGTGTCTTAGTGTTTGTTTTAAACCTGGTAACAAACGTCTTCGCTAGTTGTGCCCATGAAGCTATGCTGCCTTCTGGCAACCTTTCAAACCACGTTAAACCCAGGTTGCCAAGGCTAGAAGGAAACATGATACACATTAGAGCCTCGTTTCGCCGATATACAGTCATAACCTGACGAAAGTGGCTCAAGTGCATGTAAGGGTCTGACTCCCCCTCATATGTACTGAATTTGGGCTGGTGGAAGCCTGAGGGTAATTGTGCATCCTCTATTGCTGGAACGAATGGCGAGCTCTGTAATCTTGCTAACGCTTTGTCTGTTGGTTCATAGGCAAAGCGTGGTACCGGCATTCCAACCTCGACACTCGTATGTGTCCTAGGAGCCAAATGTTGTAGTGTAGAAACTCTGTGAGGGTCGCGAGTCTGAGTGTCTTCTCTCCTTTGAGCTTTTTCCTCTAGCATCGTCCATAAGTCTGTCGACCTAGGCAACTTTGTGTTCCTAGATGTCGTTTGGTATGAATGCGAGGGCCGATAACTGATTCCCTCCGTATCAGACCTTTCAGTCCTCGTTCTCTCAGACTTGGAGTAACGGGTCTTGGAAGTCCTCGATTGTGTATCGCCTGTCCGGAGGCTTCTACTTTCAGTTTGTGATGGTGTGACTTGTCTGTCACCATCTTCTTAGTGGTAAGAGTGCGTGTTGCCTTTGTGCCTCTCTTCTGTTGCCACCCATTCGCCTTTTATCTGGCGCTTCATAGTCTCCATGTCAGCCGCCATTCTTCTTATTACTTCGTCTTGCTCCCTTACGCGATCTTCCAGAACCTGAGGATCCATCATCTGCCTTTGTCTATCAGGGCTTTGAGGGCGGTGTAGACTTGAGCCCCGTCTTTCTTGTGCCTCTCTTCGTGGATTTCGTCGCTGGGGATCTAATTCCGCCATGGATGGTACATAAGGCAAGCCTTTGCGCCTTGCACTCCTTCCCGGGGTCTGCCCATCAATAGAAGAATGTAGTAAGTCTTCGTTATGCGCCATTGATTTCAACTAAAGAGGAAAACTTGATCAAAAGATTTTGTTCTTTGTGTTTTCCCACAGACGGCGCCAATTGTACGAGCACGAAATAATTCTTCTTGTATAATCCTGTTGATTAAGTTTGCACTCCTCCAAACGTCGTCGCTTTACTTCTTGAAAACACAAACGTGAGCTAACCAGCGGGTGTGTGCCGGAAACCCCTCCGATGCCTAAGTCAGCAACTAGACAATAGACAATAAGCTTTGTGTATTCTAGAGTAAGAATTGGGATACCTGTATATAGGTCCTGCTATGAGCTTTTATAGACTCTGCCTGGTACAATCCTAGTAAGATTCCAACTCTCCTTATAAGAGTTCTCATAGGAATCACACAGCCTACTCACTACCAAGCAAGTGAGATGGTTTGCACAATCCTAGTAGGACTTTACTCTCCTTAGCAGAGTCCTCCTAGGAGTCTCATGCCCAAGGATGATGTTTATCCTTAAAACACCCTCATCACTGCAAGCTAAGTGAGATGGCCACTCTCTCATGCTCGGTTATACATTCCTGACCGAGCTGCCTTATCTTGGTCCCCTGCCATTCGGACCGATAGATTGGAAGCCGATCTATCGAATGCCACCTTGCCAAGCTATACATAGCTCGGGCCTCGTCATTGATGTTACCTTGGTTTGCTACAGAACTTCCTTTAAACAGCTAGGTCCAAGCCTCAGTGTTACAGCTGACCAGCCTGGCCCAAGACCGAGCTATCAGCCCCTATTCTGGTCCATAGCCCGGCTCTTCGTGCGGCCTAATATTCAGAAACAATGCTTCCTAGCTCGGCCCAATTTGGCTATACAAATTACCCTCTCATAACAGATTTGGTTTTATACATAATTGGATTAAAAAAGAAAAAGAAAAAACCAAAGAGTGAAAGACATAATCATTTTAAGAAGATTAAGTTGACTTTTTAATTTTTTTTGACTTTTTTAAAAAAATGTGTAAAAAATATACGAAATAATATGACCCAAAATGAATTAAAAGTTTTAACTATCTCCCCAAAATAGAGGGGAATAAGTTGACCAAAATTAAAAGAGAGATCGTGTAAGAATCTTGTGTAGTAAAAAGTCTTTTCCACAGTGAAATCGAGAGAGAGAGAGAGAGAGGGGCATAAAATTTGTACACAAAATTATATATAATTTATTATGATTTTTTTCATTGAAAAATATAATAATAATAATTTATTAAGTATACCACTATCATACAATTCTAAAAATTGTACTACTTACTATTAAATATTTGAGTCAAAAGACCAAGCTGGATGGATTTTCAAAGCTCAATTACAAATTGTGTTATACGTATACATAGATATAAATATTTATACATTAAGTTTTTTTTTTTTTTTTTTTTAAAAAAAAACTTTTTATAAATATAAGATGTATTATTAGCATCTAAAAGAATTGTTAACAAATTTTGAAAAAGTAAAAGAGGCACTCAAATTATTAAGGTAACCACATTTTTTATTTTAAAATTTGACAAAAGTATTTTTATTAAACAATATTTGGGTTATATGGGTGAACTTAGAATTTTTTATTTTAAACTAGTTGGACTACCACGTGCTACGCGCGTAGGGGTCGCGTGATTGGTTGAAATAATATGTTAAAGTATGAAAATATTATACAAATACATTAACAGAGTGAAAATATGTCACACTTAAAATCAGTAGTCTGTCAACTAACAAAGATTTAGAATAAAATTTGTAAACATTAAGGTGACAAGAATATCTTATTTCACATATTCAAGAAAGTAGAATTTTCCCATCTTTTCTTTTTCCTCTTTTAATTCCAAATAGAAGACCCCGTGGAACCAAAATTTGGGTCACGAATTACCTATGTTGTTTAAGAATTGGAGTCTTCCAAGTTCCAACTGGTCTTCTCCACAGACAAGATATACTCCAAAGTCTTCCAACACTTGCGTTCAACAAGGATGATCCATGTGTAAAAATTGTCTCAAGATCAAACACTATATACCCTGCCATCATTTATCACTACAAAAGGTTAAATATTCAAAATGAAATTATATAACACTACAAACAAAACAAAAGAAACAATTAATAATTTCTTCAACTTATATAATCATATACAATTAGATAACATATTTGTGCAAATTAAATTCAATGAATAGTTACAGACCAGCAAATTTAATTTTTGAGATTTTTAATTACATTTTTGAATGACCTCGATCATCTCTTCGTAGAGAGATAGATCAGTAATGACCAAACTATCCGTTGAGGCAATTTTAAAAAAAAAGAGAAGCTACTCCTATAGATTCATTGCTAGACAATCCACAATATTAGCCAACTCGTACATATAACTCTATGTGATAGTAGAGGGGCGAGAAAGCAAGGCATAGTCGGTGGAGTCCATTAAGAAAGAGAAGCATGAAAATGGGAAGGAAATAGATGAAGTAACAGATGAAACCAAAGATTGCATCTGGGCCTTTCATTTTTTAATTAATTTCTTTTTCTTTTCAACTGGGTTTGTGTTTAATTACATATAAATAACAATCAATTCACTATCTTTCCAATTGCATTTGGTAACTTTTTAGCTGAGAAATTTAAGTGATTAAGATGAAGAATATAAAAGAAATTAGAACACTAAAAGTACTTCTTCTTTTTTTTTTCTCTGTTTTTTGTTTGTTTGTTTGTTTTTTTTTTTTAAAACTTATGTCTGTCCAAGAAATTTCATTATCATCAAAAAAGAACACATCACATGCAAAAAAAATTTCTTATGCAAACAACTTTGATAATTTCATTTCGTCGGGCTTCAGCTCTAGGATTTTTGCTTCTTGAACTAGGTTGATCATATTTTTGGAAATGTCAATTCTTTTGACATTGTTTGATTTCAGATTAGTACAAAAATTTCTTCTTGTATTCTTGGATCAATTTTTCATCACTACCAGGAAAAGGATACAGGTCTAAAGATACCAATGCAAATTACTTAAAATGACAATTACTATCCTTAAAGAGATTCTTACACTAATTTATAAGTTACATTTTATTTACCCACCTGTTAACAATACCTGCATTTTTAATTGGTTACAAGGGTGGATCTAGTACTTCGAATGAGTGGCACAGGATTCTTCTTCTTATACTTCTTCTTCACTCTCTCTCTCTTTTTTTTTTTTTTTTGGGCGGTCATAGTCTTGTACAATTCAACAACTCTCCTTGTTTATTTCCTATTGTTCAATCATATAGTACTTAAATATCAGGATGCCCATATAGTACTAATTTTATTAATTCATGATGCCCATATCTTTGTGCAAATTAATTACCTGATGAAAGCTCCAAACATAGCTACGATACGTGCGACCAGAACTGTTCTGTTTGCTTTAGCAACAGACAGTGCACCAGAGAACTTGACTCTCTACTTAAGCTCCAAACATAGCTCAAGAAATGTCCTGCTGCTTGAAGCACCAGCTTTGTTCCAAATACACGACCAACATTTGAAGATTCAGTTGGCTCCTTTGGTTTTAGAAGATTTTTTTTGAAGGTAGCAGCCAGAGAAAATGAAGTAGATGGCATGCACACATCGCTTATAGCCTGTATCAATCGAATTTGAAAAGATCATGGATTGAACAGTGGCAAGTTACATTGTAATATAACTGGAAACTGTAATAACCACGGAGAGAATGCCATTTGTGATACAGTAGTAAACTGAACTAATAAAAGAATGCCTGTATCAGTCACTCTCTCTCTCTCATAGTAAAAATTGAAAGGGAACAAAAAAAATAAAATAAACAGATATAGTCCTACATAGCACCAGATGCTTCGAAAAATATCTGTATAGTTGTGACTTTGGCAATTCCAATGAGATGTTTCACAAGGTACTTCAGATCATGTCAAGCTTTAAGTAACATTCATATGTACATATATATATTGAGAGGGAGATTTATGATCTGGATTGGGCCGTGGTAATGGCCAAACAGATTTGGGTCGGACAAGATTGGGCCGAGATAGCGCGGTCCTGTGCTGAAAGGATTTGCTCGGTTAAGGCAATGCGTGGTTGGACCGAGCTACATAGCTCCATGGTATAGAGGCCAGTCAAGTGAGATGTCCGGCGCCAAGAAAGGCGTGGTTGGACCGGGGTTCATGAGTTAGCCCGACAGGAAGGCCGACGGCAAACCAGCATGAGCTGTCTCGAGCTCGGCTCTGCCGGGATGCAGCCGAGCTCGGTCCTCATTAAGCACGGCGAGCGGAGCGCTCTGGCCAGTTGCATAGCAGGGCCGTTGATAGCCGAGAAGATGCAGCCCGGCTGCCGAGCTCCCAGTAGAGTGGGCTGGCAGTTTGGTTAGGTGGTGTTCAACAAGATTTGTGCTGACAGATGGGATAGCAGCACCACGTGTCGAGAGATGGATGTAAGTAGATTTGGGGTGCAGAAGGTATATAAGCGAGTCTGCGCCCCCCATGCTGAGCAGATGAACATTTGGTGAGACATACACTAAACACTCAACACTCTCCCTTCTCTCTATCTATCCCCTGTGTGTGTGTTCTAACTTGATCGTTGGAGGGGTTTTCCAGCCACACACCGTCGGGTAGCTCACCGCCGTTGTGCTCGCAGGTCGATTGGACAGACAGGAGTTTGGAAGAAAGGAGTGCGGGCTTGCCTGAATATTTGCTCCCCGCACAATTGGCGCCGTCTGTGGGAAGCTTTTCAGACAAAACCTTGTCTTCCAGGCTCATCTGATCGCCGTCCATGGCGAACAACGACGAGATTCCGTTGTCCGCCATCGATGGAGTCACCTCGGAGTCAGGCAGACGGAGAGAAGGACATCCCGCCATCCCTCCAATGGCAGACCTGGAGACATTCCTAGGAGGACAGTCGAGAGACGCGCGAGATAAGCGCGGAAGAAGTTATGGTCATTCGCGAAGTACAGACGGTTATCGACGGCGAAGAGAATCACACGCCAGACGTCTGGAGCACAAGTTGAGAGACCAAGACGCCGTCATCCGGAGAATGGCGGCAGAGATGGAGGATCTTAAGAGGCATGTCAAAGGGAAAGGTGTAGCTGGAGTGGGAGACCACAGTGAGCGCACCCAACCCCGCCGTTCATGCAGTCAGAGCCAACGGCGTACTCCGTTCATCTCAATCACCAGAAGTTACAAGGTTGGAGATTCCGATGCGCACGTAGAGAAGTCCAGCGCGCAAGACAGCACCTATCAACCCTCACGTCTGGCGACGACGTCGAGGTATTCTTATTCCGCTCGTTCAGAGGATTTGCGGGTAGTCTTAAAAGAACGGGCTCGCCGGCGAGAAGCTCAGAGAGTGCCGGCGTTCCAGCGGTTATCATATGGAGGTCGCGCCAGTGAAGAGGTCGTAATGCCTCCGCTTCGCCTAGCTGTGCTTCCTCCTCTAGACGCAGACTTGGCGAGGCTGAGCGCCACTCCTTTCTCTCTGAGGATAGAAACCACACCGCTCTCAGCAGGCTCTCACCAGCCCAAGTTTACGCTTTATGACGGAAAAACCGGTCCGTACATGCATGTGAGCCATTTCCGGCAGGTCATGGCCGGACACCGGCGTAATGACGCTCTCATGTGCCTTATTTTTCCATCAAGTTTGGGCGAGTTGGGCTTGAAATAGTTTGAGAAGCTGCCGGAGGAGAGCATCGAAAGGTGGCAGGAGTTGGCGGAAGCGTTCGTGATTCGTTTCAAAACCAACGCGAAAATGCCAAAGGAAGTGGACCACCTTCTTAGTGTCAAGATGGAGTCGAGTGACACCCTCAATGCATACAACTCTAGGTACTGGGAAACCTTCAATGAGATCCTAGATTGCCCGGTCAACCTGGCAATCACCCAATATAAACGCGGTCTCCCGGTCGGACATGGGCTGAGGGACTCGCTTACAATGAGCCAGCCGAAGTCCATGGGGCAACTAATGCAGCGCATCAATGAGCACATCCGAGTAGAGGATGATGCAGCGGCATCCACCGCGAAGACAACCCCGGTGGCAATGGATAAGAGGGCAACTGGGTTTTGAGGAAAGTCATGGGCAATACCCTGGTGCCAGGTGAAGGTAAACTAGGGGCAAATTAGGAAGGACCCTACAAGATAATCGGTCTGGTGGGCAAGGGGGCATACCGCTTGGAGGATTTGGAGAGTAGAGATATACCCCGGGCATGGAATGCGGCCAACCTCGAACTGTACTACTTTTAGCTTTTGTTTTCTTTCTGTGCAAAAGAATTTTTTGCCTCACTTCAGAATGTAATACCCTTTTTGTCAATGTAATAGAAGTGAATTACTTTTGTTGAAGAACTTTTCTATTTTCGCTGAGATGATTTACTCCGGCTAGATGAGCTGATGGTGCTCGCCAAGAAGCAAGTCGCGGAGCGGACCTTGCTCGCCGACCTTGGAAGTTCCTTGCCGAGCTGATGTTGCTCGCCAAGAAGGAAGTCGCGGAGCGGACCTTGCTCGCCTTCCTTGGAGTTCCTTGATCGAGCTGATGTTGCTCGCCAAGAAGCAAGTCGCGGAGCGGACCTTGCTCGCCGACCTTGGAAGTTCCTTACCGAGCTGATGTTGCTCGCCAAGAAGGAAGTCGCGGAGTGGACCTTGCTCGCCTTTCTTGGAGTTCCTTGACCGAGCTGATGTTGCTCGCCAAGAAGCAAGTCGCGGAGCGGACCTTGCTCGCCGACCTTGGAAGTTCCTTGCCGAGCTGATGTTGCACGCCAAGAAGGAAGTCGCGGAGCGGACTTTGCTCGCCTTCCTTGGAGTTCCTTGACCGAGCTGATGTTTCTCGCCAAGAAGCAAGTCGCGGAGCGAACCTTGCTCGCCTTCCTTGGAGTTCCTTGACCGAGCTGATGTTGCTCACCAAGAAGGAAGTCGCGGAGCGGACCTTGCTTGCCTTCCTTGGAGTTCCTTGCCGAACTGATGTTGCTCGCCAAGAAGGAAGTCGCGGAGCGGACCTTGCTTGCCTTCCTTGGAGTTCCTTGCCGAGCTGATGTTGCTCGCCAAGAAGGAAGTCACGGAGCGGACCTTGCTCGTCTTCCTTGGAGTTCCTTGTCGAGCTGATGTTGCTCGCCAAGAAGCAAGTCGCGGAGCGGACCTTGCTCGCCGACCTTGGAAGTTCCTTGCCGAGCTGATGTTGCTCGCCAAGAAGGAAGTCGCGGAGTGGACCTTGCTCGCCTTTCTTGGAGTTCCTTGACCGAGCTGATGTTGCTCGCCAAGAAGCAAGTCGCGGAGCGGACCTTGCTCGCCGACCTTGGAAGTTCCTTGCCGAGCTGATGTTGCACGCCAAGAAGGAAGTCGCGGAGCGGACTTTGCTCGCCTTCCTTGGAGTTCCTTGACCGAGCTGATGTTTCTCGCCAAGAAGCAAGTCGCGGAGCGAACCTTGCTCGCCTTCCTTGGAGTTCCTTGACCGAGCTGATGTTGCTCACCAAGAAGGAAGTCGCGGAGCGGACCTTGCTTGCCTTCCTTGGAGTTCCTTGCCGAACTGATGTTGCTCGCCAAGAAGGAAGTCGCGGAGCGGACCTTGCTTGCCTTCCTTGGAGTTCCTTGCCGAGCTGATGTTGCTCGCCAAGAAGGAAGTCACGGAGCGGACCTTGCTCGTCTTCCTTGGAGTTCCTTGTCGAGCTGATGTTGCTCGCCAAGAAGCAAGTCGCGGAGCGGACCTTGCTCGCCGACCTTGGAAGTTCCTTGCCGAGCTGATGTTGTTCGTCAAGAAGAAAGTCATGGAGCGGACCTTGCTCGCCTTCCTTGCAGTTCCTTGACCGAGCTGATGTTGCTCACCAAGAAGGATGTCGCGAAGCGGACCTTGCTCACCTTCCTTGGAGTTCCTTGCCGAGCTGATGTTGCTCGCCAAGAAGGAAGTCGCGGAGCGGACCTTGCTCGCCTTCCTTGGAGTTCCTTGACCGAGCTGATGTTGCTCGCCAAGAAGGAAGTCGCGGAGCGGACCTTGCTCGCCTTCCTTGGAGTTCCTTGCCGAGCTGATGTTGCTCGCCAAGAAGGAAGTCGCGGAGCGGACCTTGCTCTCCTTCTTTAGAGTTCCTTGGCCGAGCTGATCTTGCTCGCCAAGAAGGAAGTCGTGGAGCGGATCTTGCTCACCTTCTTAGTGCGGTCACCGTCTTGCAGACTAAGAACCGAGGAAGAGTTACCCCGGTCAGATAGGTAATCCCAGTCACGCTTGCGCAGACTGAATTAAGGGGCAATTGAGAGGGAGATTTATGATCTGGATTGGGCCGTGGTAATGGCCGGACAGATTTGGGCCGGACAAGATTGGGCCGAGGTAGCGCGGTCCTGTGCTGAAAGGATTTGCTCGGTTAAGGCAAGGCGTGGTTGGACCGAGCTACATAGCTCCATGGTATAGAGGCCAGTCAAGTGAGATGTCCGACGCCAGGAAAGGCGTGGTTGGACCGGGGTTCATGAGTTAGCCCGGCAGGAAGGCCGACGGCAAACCAGCATGAGCTGTCCCGAGCTCGGCTCTGCCGGGATATAACCGAGCTCGGTCCTCATTAAGCGCGGCGAGCGAAGCGCTCTGGCCAGTTGCATAGCACGGCTGTTGATAGCCGAGAAGATGCAGCCCGGCTGCCGAGCTCCCAGTAGAGTGGGCTGGCAGTTTGGTTAGGTGGTATTCAGCAAGATTTGTGCTGACAGATGGGATAGCAGCACCACGTATCGAGAGACGGATGTATGTAGATTTGGGGCGCAGAAGGTATATAAGCGAGTCTGCGCCCCCCATGCTGAGCAGATGAACATTTGGTGAGACATACACTAAACACTCAACACTCTCCCTTCTCTCTATCTATCCCCTGTGTGTGTGTTCTAACTTGATCATCGGAAGGGTTTTCCGGCCACACACCGCCGGGTAGCTCACCGCCGTTGTGCTCGCAGGTCGATTAGACAGACAGGAGTTTGGAAGAAAGGAGTGCGGGCTTGCCTGAATATTTGCTCCCCGCACACATATATATATATATATATATATATATATATATATATATATCAGAAACTGGAATATAAATCATGGGACTTTTAAAACATATTAACAGTTGCTACTACTATGAATCTTTGAATCCATTCCCACAGTGCAATCTTGTAACTAACCTCAGATTCTAATATCCTTTTCTCTTCTTTTGCTTTAAGTTTTGCAATTTCCTTAATCTTTTCCACTGCATCAGCACATGCATCAGTTACTACAGATAAATAATTAAGCATCTGCATGCAAAATTGAATTTCCATTACTATATCGACCTATTGGACAAGAAGGCTATTAAAAAAGCAAGATTTCAGTGACAAAAGAGAATAAACACATTTCAGTGCTCCAATGTTTAATCCTAAATAATTAATGGTTTAGCAAATAATATTATAAATTTATCATACTAATTATAAACAGTTGAAAATAACTACAGAAACATGGCATTTAGAGAAGAAAAACTGGTGAGTGATAATATCCAAAACTGAAAATGTACACTCCTCATAACCTGAGAATATTGTAGGTTACAAATGATGAGAAAGAAAATCCTTAATGACCCGATCAATTCGATTAGGAACTCGCTATCTATTTTCATCATTCAACTCTTTGACAACATGAAAAAACCAAAAGCTCTACCCTCCCTCTCTATCTATCCAAGGGATAGAAGGGCAAAGACCTTTGGTGTCCCCTCCAGTCAAGAATTTGGACCTCACAATACACAAAAACCACCCTCCTTTACTGGCCCATTTAGTGTGTTTTTCCATGCACTCCAAATAAATTCAGTGGGTATCACTTTTGTCTTCCCCTCATCAATACTATAAAGTGAAGCTAACAATGCTTGATAGCTGGTTAAATACTAATCCTAATCCCTTTTTTTGTCCCAATAACAAATTTGTCTACCTGCAACTCACAATTGACGATCAATGGGCTCACAAAAGATGGCAAACCATGAAATCCTGCATCGCCAATCAAAATAAGCATTCTGCAAATTACTCGGAATTTGTGAGTAAAGCAATCAAAAACACTCAACAGTAGGATAATCATTTTATTTGATAAGAAACCATGAAAGTAAAGACAAACATTTATTCCTCTTGTCAATAAAACATCGATAAACTTTGAGAAACAAGTTTGAGAAAATTTAACTTTTCTTGGGAGTGTGGATTTCATTACTCTAAATAAATGGTTATTCATGTTTACTATCAAATGTAAGTACATGAAATGTGTGAATTAATATTAATTAATTTTTGTTTTCTTTTATCGCTATATGCATCACTACAACATGAAAAGTTACAAATACAAAAATCCGTGAAAGACTACTGATATAATATTTTCACGTTTTCCGTAGTGTAATTTAATTTCATTAATTCACTTGAAATGTCACCGAACTTAATATTTGGATAACTTGTGTTAAATTCTATGACAATATGTGAGACATTTTCACATATATGCCTTGTGAAGTTTGCACATTGAATAGTTCTATTAGTTTATTAATATGAGATTAGGAATACCAAGTGAATTAATTCATAATAACAACTATCTTTTACTCTTTTTTGTATACTATATCATGAAAATTTTGACATATAATGCATAGACTCACATATCGTGTAAAATTTAACGATAAATCATTCAATGAGAAATAAAAATTAGGTGTGATGTTTTGTTTCTTTAATCCACTAAGGACTGATGTTTATATGGACATGCAAATACAGCACTTGGATATTCAGACATTATTAGAGATAGACACAACTTGTAATGGCTAACAAAAAAATAAAAGAAAAGAAAAAACTATTTGAAAGTAGCTATATGTGTGTATAATTGAAGAGAAATCTTATTGCAAACTAACAAATAAATCTTAATCAGGCAGCTAGTTAGACATTTTGTCAAGTAGACAGTGTGCATAATTTGTCTATTGCACTAACAAACACCAATAAAACATAAACATACAAATCAGGTATCCATATCTCCATAGAAGACAAACAAGCAACAAGCCAGAAAGATTACATGCCAGATTGTAGCAAGATAAAAACTATCACAGAACAAAGAGTATTTATATCTCATTGTGTACCTAGCTTTGTCTCTGCAGGATAGCGAAGACGGTGATTTAGTTCAAATCGACACAGCCATAGCCACAGTAGAAGGTAGCTCTCTTGTTATTCTACTGCTAAGGACACCGAACAAAGACATCTACCTCTTCATAAACAGAGTTGCAACGTCATATAGCTGACCAGCGTTGGGCGCATGTGAACTTGTGGTTGGCTACTCCCGCAGTTATGGCTTGTGGTACGTCTGCTGGGACACATGGATAGACCATAAGCAAACACATCATCGGCCTATTTCAATAGAGATAGAGATATGAGTAAGAGGTGAGATTGCCATTATCTATCAGGATGAAGGGTAAAAAGAAGAATTTGATGCGTTAGATTCAACCTGCTTGCTTTTGTTCTTTTATATATAGGTTATAGATTTAAGTGGACTCGAGAATACAAGTATAGACTCAATTCTTGACCCGGCCAAATTTAAAAAATAACGCAACAACAAAAAAGGCCTTTGGTGACAGATTGATTTTGTCTCCGAACATCAAATTTTTGTCACTAAAGTGATCTGCAACGAAAAAATTGTCACCACGTTCGTGGCCTATACGTCGTCGCTGAAAGTACCTGGTGACGAAAAACAGTTTCGTCGCCTATTTTTCATTTTTGGCAACGAAACGTTTCGTCTCCAAATGTTGAATTTTTTGTCCTCAAAATATCAATTTCGTCACCAAAACTAAATAATATTTTATTTTAATTGTTTTTGGCGACGAAATATTTCGTCACCAAATATATTTTAGTAACGAAAGTTTTTCTCACCAATGATATAGATTAAGGTGACAAAAAAATTCGTCACTAAAATGAGCAAAAAAAAAAATATTCAATGACAAAAAACATTTTGTCATCAAATATTTCAATTTAGCAACGAAATATTCAGCAAATTGACGAAATTATTTGTTTCGTACTATATCATTAGTGACAAAATTATTCGTCATGTTTTTTGAAAACTAATAGCGACATTTTTTATTTCGTCACTAATAAAAATTAAAAAATTTGAAAATGAGGGTACTATTTTCTTCCGAAATTTTTTCTTTTAAGTAACAATTTCCTGCACATTTCAATAACCTGTTCAATAAAATATTTATTACAAATCAATACAAAAATCTGTTTATTTTCATAAACATCACAATTGAATTTCAACACTATACACAAAAATACAATATGAACTACATGCGGATTATAAACATGTCTCCTAATATCCACAAAAAATGTCTACTAATATCCACAAAAATATAATATCAACCACATGCGGATTACCAAACACATCTCCTAATATCCAACAAAAAACGTCTACTAATATCAACAAAAATAAAATATCAAGGACAGATTGCCAAACATGCCCTGTAATACCAACAAAAATATAAAATTTACAATACAACCAAAATACATGTAAGGTAATATGAACGAAAACACAAAATGAGCTACCATCTGCCCTCCAAATTACCAAACATGTCCATATCAAATCTCGAATCTGCAAAAAAATGAAATAAAAAAAAAAAATGCAAGTTAGACAATTATTATCTTATCCATAAAATATACAAGTTAACATGCATTTCTCGAATTAGTTTTCAAACCGGGAGTCCCATGCTAGTTCTGTAAGTTTCCACAACTCACATTGGTCCCTCCCGAGGTGTTTGAGGTATTCCCCGGGCTGTCTCATGGCCGTTGCACGATTTTAGCCTCCAATAGCCTATTTTCAAGCTTAAGTGTGAAAAAAGTGAATTTTTCGACTTAGTTCTCAAACCGGGAGTCCCGTTCCACAACTCACATTGGTCCCTCCTAAGGTGTTTGACGTGTTCCCTTGCCCGTCTTGTGGTTGTTGCACGATTTTGACCTCCGATGGCCTACTTTTCAAGCTTAAGTGTAAAAAAGTACATTTTTCGACTTAGTTTTCAAACCGGGAGCCCCATGCTAGTTCTAAAAGTTTCCATAACTCACATTGGTCCCTCCCGAGGTGTTTGAGGTGTTCTTCAGGCCGTCTCGTGGCTGTTACACGATTTTGGCCTGCGGTGGCCTATTTTAAAGCTTAAGTGTGAAAAAGTGCATTTTTCGACTTAGTTTTCAAACCGGGAGTCCCATGCTAGTTCCGTAAGTTTCCACAACTCACATTGGTCCCTCCTAAGGTGTTTGAGGTGTTCCCCGGGCCGTCTCATGGCTGTTGTACGATTTTGGCCTCCGGTGGCCTATTTTGAAGCTTAAGTGTGAAAAAGTACATTTTTCGACTTAGTTTTCAAACCGGGAGTCCCGTGCTAGTTCCGTAAGTTTCCATAACTCACATTGGTCCCTCCTGAGGTGTTTGACGTGTTCCCCGGGCTGTCTCGTGGCTATTGCACGATTTTGGCCTCCGATGGCCTATTTTGAAGCTTAAGTGTGAAAAAGTGCAATTTTGGACTTAGTTTTCAAACCAAGAGTCCCGTGCTAGTTCCGTAAGTTTTCACAACTCACATTGGTCCCTCCCGAGGTGTTTGAGGTGTTCCCCGAGCCGTCTCGTGGCTGTTGCACGATTTTGGCCTCCGGTGGCCTATTTTGAAACTTAAGTGTGAAAAAGTATATTTTTCGACTTAGTTTTCAAACCGGAAGTCCCGTGCTAGTTCCATAAGTTTCCACAACTCACATTGGTCCCTCTTGAGGTGTTTGAGGTGTTCCCCGGGCCGTCTCGTGGCTGTTGTACGACTTTGGCCTCCGATGGCCTATTTTTAAGCTTAAGTGTGAAAAAGTGCATTTTTTGACTTAGTTTTCAAACCGAGAGTCCCGTGCTAGTTCCGTAAGTTTCCACAACTCACATTGGTCCCTCCCGACGTGTTTGACGTGTTCCCCGAACAGTCTCGTAGCTGTTGCACGATTTTGGCCTCCGGTGGTGTAATAACCCAACCCTCGCATGTGTTCCCGATATATTTTCAGTCCCTCATTATGCGTATTTATATGCTTATTATGAAATGTCACGTGGAATTAAGTTTAAGTAAGTGAACCTTATAACTATGGATTCATATCTGTTGAATAAGGAGACACGTGGGTTCGTTTTTGACATTTTTATTGGTATGTTTGGAACCTCCTCATTTTATTTTGGGGTGTTGCTTGAGGTGGTAATATGATGGTAAAGTAAGATTGAACCAAAAACTTTAATTCGAATAATTCGTCTACGATCAGCCGGCACTCATTTGCCTTTTTCTTTTTCCACACTTTGAATTTGGATGTGAGGTTAGAACCATTGGAAAGCTTATCTCCGGGGCTTCAATTTGACCACAAGAATGACCTAAAACGGAGTCCGGATGAGAGAGTTATACCCGTTTGAAGTTTTCACATCTGTGCTGAAAGCGGGTTCGCACGTGCGGGGATAGCGGCGCACGTGTGGGACTATGCGGGACAGCAGCTCAAAAACGTGATTTTTGGACCATTTCTTACATTTTCTTTTCCTCTCTTCTTCACCCCACCTCCATGTCCGAAACCCTAGCCCCCAAAACCTTGATTTCCTCCACTTTTATCAACAATCCACCATGGTTCTTGCATCAAGGATGGAGAACAAGAGAAAATCAACATTTTGTACCGATTGGATTTCGAAATTTTGGAGGAATCTCATCAAGCTTGCTTGATTCTTGAGGTATGGAATCTTGGGAGTTAAATTGATCGGTTTAAATGGTGAATTATGAATCCTAGGTGTTTAATCAATGGGAAAATTGGAATAAAAAAGTAATGGGTTAATAAGTTTGAATTTGTCTTGAAATTTCAATATTTTCTTGAAACCCTAGGTTGATTAATGATGATAACCAATGATTTGGCCCAAATTGAAAGTAAAATAATGAAATTGAGATATTGAATTAGATATGTACAAGTTTAATTGGAATTTGGAAATGTTTGAAAATTATATTTAAAATTTGTGAATGAACTTTGTTATGAACGTTGTAATTCATGCTTTAATGTAAAGGAAAAATTGGGGAAATAATTTATTAAGGATATGGATGACATGAACTCGGTTGTGGAATGTTGAAATGGGATTCAAGGATTTAGTTTGAATTATGTTGAATTGCAAATTGATGTGTAATTGGTATAAAGAGAATTAAACAAGTTAAGAACGGAATACTTATATGTGACCCGATTTCTATGTGTATTATGAATTGTGTAGGGTCAGCTACAGGGGCGGACCAAGCATCTGAACACTGTGAGTAGTAGTACGGTAGTCGTACATTCAATGATCGTTAATGATTCTTATTGGTAACATTCTATTTCTTGCAAGTATGTTGATTGGAAAATCTAAAGGCATTATTGCGCAATACATTTTATTATTGTTGACAAAGAATACTAACATTATGTGCAAGATATCTATAGTGATTCATGACGAACCAAGGGAACGTATAAGCACTATGGAATCATGGTATTCACGTATCTCTGAAATCATTCAATTTGTAAATGTGCTTATCTCTTATTAGTAATTATCAGGAACGTCCTGTTAAACTTAAGTTAACTATGTTAACTCATGTGAATGATGTGACGGCTACCAGTAGTACTTTGCTAAGTACAAGTCAAATATGGTAACATATATGAACAAGCAAACAAAGGTGTATGCTTCTATAAGCTATTAATAGATCAAGTGAACTATGCTATTTCTTAACGAATAATTAGCTAAGACCACGGATTGTTTTATACGTTAATACCTGCTAAGTATTATGATAAACAACGGATTGACTTACGGATGGCTCGACCCAAAGACAGAATTAAATATCGACGACCTTGTCATGTAACCCACATTATGATGTAACCTGTTCTGTCTTGCTAAGTGTACTGTAATGACATGATATAACAAGAAATGTTCTATATTCTAATATGTTACGTTTTGAAGTAAAGAACAGTTGGCCATATATGTAAAGTATTCATGACATCCGTAGCACACGACCCTTACCCGGGGGTAATAATACCGTGTTTTCAAGTATGTTACAAGTATACGCATGTTACAAGTTCAAGTATATACAAGTTTACGTATGTTATAAGTTTACATCTGTTACAAGTTTACGTATGTTATAAGTTTAAGTCTGTTACAAGTTCACGTATGTTATAAGTTCAAGGGTATTACAAGTTCTTAGTACCGAGGAACAAGAATGCTTTATATTGACTTGTTAGCACCATTGAAGTGCCAGGTATAATTAAGTTTGAATTCTGATTTTTGTTTATGAATTAAGCATAATGCATATGTATGAATTTGTTTCCGTTTATGATATGACATGATATGTATGGTTGGTCTGTAAAACCTATTAATTACTGGTATGGAACAAAGTGCTACTTGGAACTAAGTGCTACATTGTGAGCCACCTCTTGAGTCCATACATATATGAATGAGGCTTATAGCCAATCTGGGCCTATGGCCATTTTATATGATCTATGAGGCCAGAGGCCATTCTGTATTTTCGGTATAAAACAAAGTGCTGTACGAAACTAAGTGCTGCAATGCGAGTCACCTCTAGAATCCGTACGAGCCACCTCTTGAGTCCATACATATGTGCAAGTTATGAGGCCTATGGCCAAAATACATGTAAGGTAATATGAACGAAAACACAAAATGAGCTACCATCTGCCCCCCAAATTACCAAACATGTCTATATCAAATCTCGAATCTGCAAAAAAATGAAATAAAAAAAAAATGCAAGTTAGACAATTATTATCTTATCCATAAAATATACAAGTTAACATGCATTTCTCGAATTAGTTTTCAAACCGGGAGTCCCATGCTAGTTCTGTAAGTTTCCACAACTCACATTGGTCCCTCCCGAGGTGTTTGAGGTATTCCCCGGGCTGTCTCATGGCCGTTGCACGATTTTGGCCTCCAATAGCCTATTTTCAAGCTTAAGTGTGAAAAAAGTGAATTTTTCGACTTAGTTTTCAAACCGGGAGTCCCGTGCTAGTTCCGTAAGTTTCCACAACTCACATTGGTCCCTCCTAAGGTGTTTGACGTGTTCCATGGGCCGTCTAGTGGTTGTTGCACGATTTTGACCTTCGATAGCCTACTTTTCAAGCTTAAGTGTGAAAAAGTGCATTTTTCGACTTAGTTTTCAAACCGGGAGCCCCATGCTAGTTCCGAAAGTTTCCATAACTCACATTGGTCCCTCCTGAGGTGTTTGAGGTGTTCCCCGGGCCGTCTCGTGGCTGTTGCATGATTTTGGCCTCCGGTGGCCTATTTTGAAGCTTAAGTGTGAAAAAATACATTTTTCGACTTAGTTTTCAAACCGGGAGTCCCGTGCTAGTTCCGTAAGTTTCCAAAACTCACATTGGTCCCTCCTGAGGTGTTTGAGGTGTTCCCCGGGCCGTCTCATGGCTGTTGTACGATTTTGGCCTCCGGTGGCTTATTTTGAAGCTTAAGTGTAAAAAAGTGCATTTTTCGACTTAGTTTTCAAACCGGGAGTCCCGTGCTAATTCCGTAAGTTTCCACAACTCACATTGGTTCCTCCTGAGGTGTTTGACATGTTCCCCGGGCTGTCTCGTGGCAATTGCACGATTTTGGCCTCCGATGGCCTATTTTGAAGCTTAAGTGTTAAAAAGTGCAATTTTGGACTTAGTTTTTAAACCAAGAGTCCCGTGCTAGTTCCGTAAGTTTTCACAACTCACATTGGTCCCTCCCGAGGTTTTTGAGGTGTTCCCCGGGCCGTCTCGTGGCTGTTGCACGATTTTGGCCTCCGGTGGCCTATTTTGAAACTTAAGTGTGAAAAAGTATATTTTTCGACTTAGTTTTCAAACCGGAAGTCCCGTGCTAGTTCCATAAGTTTCCACAACTCACATTGGTCCCTCTTGAGGTGTTTGAGGTGTTCCCCGGGCCGTCTCGTGGCTGTTGTACGATTTTGGCCTCCGATGGCCTATTTTTAAGCTTAAGTGTGAAAAAATGCATTTTTCGACTTAGTTTTCAAACCGAGAGTCCCGTGCTAGTTCCGTAAGTTTCCACAACTCACATTGGTCCCTCCCGACGTGTTTGACGTGTTCCCCGAACAGTCTCGTGGCTGTCGCACGATTTTGGCTTTCAGTGGTGTAATAACCCAACCCTCGCATGTGTTCCCGACATATTTTCAGTCCCTCATTATGCGTATTTATATGCTTATTATGAAATGTCACGTGGAATTAAGTTTAAGTAAGTGAACCTTATGACTATGGATTCATATCTGTTGAATAAGGAGACACGTGGGTTCGTTTTTGACATTTTTATTGGTATGTTTGGAACCTCCTCATTTTATTTTGGGGTATTGCTTGAGGTGGTAATATGATGGTAAAGTAAAATTGAACCAAAAACTTTAATTCGAATAATTCGTCTACGATCAGCCGGTACTCTTTTGCCTTTTTCTTTTTCCACACTTTGAATTTGGATGTGAGGTTAGAACCATTGGAAAGCTTATCTCCGGGACTTCAATTTGACCACAAGAATGACCTAAAATGGAGTCCGGATGAGAGAGTTATACCCGTTTGAAGTTTTCACATCTGTGCTGAAAGCAGGTCCGCACGTGCGGGGATAGCGGCGCACGTGCGGGACTATGCAGGACAGCAGCTCAAAAACGTGATTTTTGGACCATTTCTTACATTTTCTTTTCCTCTCTTCTTCTCCCCTCCTCCATGTCCGAAACCCTAGCCCCCAAAACCTTGATTTCCTCCACTTTTATCAACAATCCACCATGGTTCTTGCATCAAGGATGGAGAACAAGAGAAGATCAACATATTGTACCGATTGGATTTCGAAATTTTGGAGGAATCTCATCAAGCTTGCTTGATTCTTGAGGTATGGAATCTTGGGAGTTAAATTGATCGGTTTAAATGGTGAATTATGAATCCTAGGTGTTTAATCAATGGGAAAATTGGAATAAAAAAGTAATGGGTTAATAAGTTTGAATTTGTCTTGAAATTTCAATATTTTCTTGAAACCCTAGGTTGATTAATGATGATAACCAATGATTTGGCCCAAATTGAAAGTAGAATAATGAAATTGAGATATTGAATTAAATATGTACAAGTTTAATTGGAATTTGGAAATGTTTGAAAATTATGTTTAAAATTTGCGAATGAACTTTGTTATGAACGTTGTAATTCATGCTTTAATGTAAAGGAAAAATTGGGGAAATAATTTATTAAGGATATGGATGACATGAACTCGGTTGTGGAATGTTGAAATGGGATTCAAGGATTTAGTTTGAATTATGTTGAATTGCAAATTGATGTGTAATTGGTATAAAGAGAATTAAACAAGTTAAGAACGGAATACTTATATGTGACCCGATTTCTATGTGTATTATGAATTGTGTAGGGTCAGCTACAGGGGCGGACCAAGCATCTGAACACTGTGAGTAGTAGTACGGTAGTCGTACATTCAATGATCGTTAATGATTCTTATTGGTAACATTCTATTTCTTGCAAGTATGTTGATTGGAAAATCTAAAGGCATTATTGCGCAATACATTTTATTATTGTTGACAAAGAATACTAACATTATGTGCAAGATATCTATAGTGATTCATGACGAACCAAGGGAACGTATAAGCACTATGGAATCATGGTATTCACGTATCTCTGAAATCATTCAATTTGTAAATGTGCTTATCTCTTATTAGTAATTATCAGGAACGTCCTGTTAAACTTAAGTTAACTATGTTAACTCATGTGAATGATGTGACGGCTACCAGTAGTACTTTGCTAAGTACAAGTCAAATATGGTAACATATATGAACAAGCAAACAAAGGTGTATGCTTCTATAAGCTATTAATAGATCAAGTGAACTATGCTATTTCTTAACGAATAATTAGCTAAGACCACGGATTGTTTTATACGTTAATACCTGCTAAGTATTATGATAAACAACGGATTGACTTACGGATGGCTCGACCCAAAGACAGAATTAAATATCGACGATCTTGTCATGTAACCCACATTATGATGTAACCTGTTCTGTCTTGCTAAGTGTACTGTAATGACATGATATAACAAGAAATGTTCTATATTCTAATATGTTACGTTTTGAAGTAAAGAACAGTTGGCCATATATGTAAAGTATTCATGACATCCGTAGCACACGACCCTTACCCGGGGGTAATAATACCGTGTTTTCAAGTATGTTACAAGTATACGCATGTTACAAGTTCAAGTATATACAAGTTTACGTATGTTATAAGTTTACATCTGTTACAAGTTTACGTATGTTATAAGTTTAAGTCTGTTACAAGTTCACGTATGTTATAAGTTCAAGGGTATTACAAGTTCTTAGTACCGAGGAACAAGAATGCTTTATATTGACTTGTTAGCACCATTGAAGTGCCAGGTATAATTAAGTTTGAATTCTGATTTTTGTTTATGAATTAAGCATAATGCATATGTATGAATTTGTTTCCGTTTATGATATGACATGATATGTATGGTTGGTCTGTAAAACCTGTTAATTACTGGTATGGAACAAAGTGCTACTTGGAACTAAGTGCTACATTGTGAGCCACCTCTAGAGTCCATGTGAGCCACCTCTTGAGTCCATACATATATGAATGAGGCTTATAGCCAATCTGGGCCTATGGCCATTTTATATGATCTATGAGGCCAGAGGCCATTCTGTATTTTCGGTATGAAACAAAGTGCTGTACGAAACTAAGTGCTGCAATGCGAGTCACCTCTAGAATCCGTACGAGCCACCTCTTGAGTCCATACATATGTGCAAGTTATGAAGCCTATGGCCATTCCGAATAAGTTATTATAATATGAAACAAAGTGCTACACGGAATTAAGTGCTACGATATGAGTCACCTCTAGAGTCCGTGTGAGAGACCTCTTGAATTCATACACATATGTTCAAGGGCTTCATGCCATATGTTCAAGGGCTATATGCCAACATGTTTAAAAGTTTAATGCTAATATGTTCAAGGGCTATCGCCACTTTGTTCAAGGGCTTAAAGCCATTATGTTCCAAGATATTATGTTTCAAGTCAATATGTTTCAAGACTGGGCCTTAGGCCGTTCAAGAATTAATACAGAATCAATTAACCTTATGCCTCATTATTTATGTATGCATTGATATGTATTATAATTCAAGTTGAGCATTGAATCGTTTATGTACTATTATTCACTGAGCTTCACTCATTTTATATTATGTCTGTTCTGTAGGTAATCACTTTGGGAGTCCGTCTTAACCCTTGAAGCTCACCTTTCAGTTGTCAACCTCAGTATGCCCAGGCTCCCAGACCAAGTCTATGCATTTATGTCAAGTTTTGTTAAGATTTTGGCTTGCACTTTAATTATTTACCTAAGGTTAAAATGTATGTATATGACCCCTTTCTATACCAATGTTTGTTTATGCGGTCATGTATGTGTATGGGTATGTCTAAAAATAAATGACTCTCACGAATGTGATCCTGGCATGTTAGGTTTAGCTCAATGGATGCTTTTCTGTGTTATTTTATTATATTAAGGCCTCGTTTGGAAATAGGCTATTTTAGTAACTTTTTGACTTTTTATGAAAAGATGTGCAGAAAAGTAGAGAGGTGATGTGACAACTTTTAGTAACTTTTTAACTTTTTGGCTAAAATAGCCACTCCCCAAACGAGGCCTAAATGCTTCCGTTCAGGCCCCATATGATATGTATATCAGGTTAAGTGTCCGTTTCTGTATGGGTCATGCCCGAACTTTTAGGGGCGAGTTTGGGGTGTGACAGGTGGCCTATTTTGAAGCTTAAGTGTGAAAAAGTACATTTTTTGACTTAGTTTTCAAATCGGGAGTCCCGTGCTAGTTCCATAAGTTTCGACAACTCACATTGGTCCCTCCCGAGGTGTTTGACGTGTTCCCTGGGCCGTCTCGTGGCTGTTGCACGATTTTGACCTCCGATGGCCTATTTTCAAGCTTAAGTATGAAAAAGTGTATTTGTAACAACCCCGATCCGCAATTAGCTACTGACCCATAATTAAGGATATTAATCAAGTGATTAAGATAAATTATGCGTTTATTATGTATTTTTCATGATCTTTGGCTTTCTATTTGTTCCTTGTAAAAATATCTGTCTGGAACTCCGCTTTAATATGAAAATTGAAAGCCTCATTGGCATCCGAAATCGAAATTAGTTACATTAATATATTATTTGGAATTTTTAGAATGATATGGCAATTTTTTTATTAAAAATTGATTCAGAACGATTAATTAGGTCGTGTTTGGATAGCCTAATGTTCTAATTAATGTGTTATGGCATCATAACTATATATTCAACACATTGAGCTCATTTCTCTCATTCTTTGAGTGCAAAATTCTGGAGATTCATTTTAGAGAGAGAGAGAGTGCAATTCTAGAGAGGGAAAGGAAGGGATTAAAGAGAAATTGGAGACTTTGGCTTGAATTCTTCAAGGTTGTACAAATGTCTAGCTAATTGAAGACTCTAGGTAAGCTTTTGACTATTAATTCATGAAGATTATGTATTGTAGAGATGAATTCATGAAGATTTTGTTGAGTTAAGCAAAGCTTGAGCTAAATAAGATGGTAGAAGGATCACACTATGCATGCATGTCTATTCCTTTACAAATTGAGCATGATTTCCAAGAATTCTCTCATGCATGTTTGAAATTCATCTTAATTAGGGGAAATCATCAAGTTTCAAGTTGTTTTGTAGTATTTGATCATGTTTTGAGTAGCTCAAGATCAAGAAAATCCATGCATGTTGTGTTCATGAAACATTCTTAAAGTTTAAGTTGAAATTGTGAGCTATTGGCAAACTCTTGGGCCATGATTTTATGAAATAATCCTTAATTCATCATGTTTTACAAGTTTACTTTGTTATCTCAAGTTTTGGGGCCCAAGAGATGTGTTTTGAAGATTTGAATTCAAGTTTTGAGCTTGGAGGTGCAATTTGGAAATTCCAGATTTTGCGTCCACGCTCGAGCGACGGATCCTACACTCGAGCGACCACTCTGTGATCTTATACTTCCGCTCGAGCGACCAGAAGTTCGCTCGAGCGTGAAATGCAAGCTCCCAGAAGTTTCATGTTTTCGCAGACCGCTCGAGCGAAGGAATCTGTGCTCGAGCGACCCCTCACATGTTTACATGTCCGCTCGAGCAAGGAAAGCTACGCTCGAGCGAGGACCTTGTTTTCAAAAAATTTACCAAGTGTTTTAACTCATATTTTGGCATCCTCATTGCATCTTAGGCATTCCTAAGACTTAATTAAGCCATGTTAATGAGGTTATGGATTAGAAACACACTAAGAAAAGAATGTACTAAGTTAAGAGAATGCAAGTGTGTTTTGAGCGATGTGATAAGAAAGAACAAGAATCAATGTAATGAAAGCTAAGCCGTGATGGCCACATGAATGTGTAATGATAAGATATGCTTGTGTTATGTATTTTGTGGTTGTAGGTCAAGACTCGAGGGTTGATTGACCGTTTATAGGAAACCACTGTGAGTAACATTTCTGTAAAGATATGTTGATATGAATTATGTTCCAAACGAGTTATGATATGTTATGATTTCTGAAATGACATTGTTTATGTGAACGAATGTCCTATTTGTGAATCTATTATGGCATCCATAGATAGTCCCAAGTCATAGGGCCGGCATGTAAATGCAGGTCCATGACATAACTGTGAATATAATATCTCGTTAGCCACTTCATCGTGGTGATATGTGTTTAATCAGTATCCGGAAGTGATTACTCTAGTCGGAAGACGATATGTAATATGTTCTATGAGATGTACCATTATGTTATGTTCTGATATGAGACTGATATGAATGATTGTGTTATGATTTGTTTTACGGATATGATATATTTGGAATTTGTTCACTAACCCTTTTACTTTAATGTTATTCACTGGGCTCTAGCTCACTGTTTTTATATATATATATTTATAGGTGAGCGTTCTGGAGGGCAAGTGTGGGAGGGTTTTTACCGAGCCACTGTTTTGAAGCCTACCAAGTGTTTTGGGTGCCTCCGAGTTGGGGCTAGGCCTGGAAGGCCGTTAGCAAGCTTTTGGTTATGTTATACATTTTTGTCCCGTATATCTGTTTTTTTGTATAAGATTTTACGTTATATGTTATGTAATGTAAGTGAGTAAATTAACGCTTTTGCATGTGATTATTTGTTCACATAGATGCACAGCTCATTGGATTATTGGTATATCTTTGATTATTGCTTCTGCAAGCCTCGATTATTTTGATTATACAGGAAGGCCTTCGGTAATCCAAGGATTACTGGCCGGTTACGATGCTAAACCTATAGGGGCGGGTTTGGGTCGTGACAGTATTTTTCGACTTAGTTTTCAAATCGGGAGTCCCGTGCTAGTTCCGTAAGTTTCCAAAACTCACATTGATCCCTCCTGAGGTGTTTGACATGTTCATCGGGCCGTCTCATGGTTGTTGCATGATATTGACCTCCGGTGGCCTACTTTTCAAGCGTAAGTATGAAAAAGTGCATTTTTGGACTTAGTTTTCAAACCGGGAGTCCCGTGCTAGTTCTGTAAGTTTTCACAACTCACATTGGTCCCTCCCGACATTTTTGAGGTGTTCCCCGGGCCGTCTGGTGGCTGTTGCATGATTTTGGCCTCTGATGGCCTATTTTTCAAGCTTAAATGTGAAAAAATGCATTTTTGGACTTAGTTTTTGAACCGGGAGTCCCGTGCTAATTCCGTAAGTTTCCACAACTTACTTTGGTCCCTCCCATGGTTTTGAGGTGTTACCCGGGCCGTCTCATGGCTGTTACACGATTTTGCCCTCCGATGGCCTATTTTTCAAGCTTAAGTGTGAAAAAATACATTTTTGGACTTAATTTTCAAACCTGGAGTCCCGTGCTGGTTCCGTAAGTTTTCACAAATTAATTTGGTCTCTCCCGAGGTGTTTGAGGTGTTACCTGGGCTGTCTCATGGCTGTTACAAGATTTAGCCCTCCGATGACCTATTTTCAAGCTTAAGTGTGAAAAAGTACATTTTTGGATTTAGTTTTCAAACCGAGAGTCCCGTGCTAGTTCCGTAAGTTTCCACAACTCACATTGGTCCCTCCCGAGGTGTTTGAAGTGTTTCCCGAGCCATCTCGTGGCTGTAGCATGATTTTGGCCTCCGATGGCCTATTTTCAAGCTTTAATGTGAAAAAGTGCATTTTTGGACTTAGTTTTCGAACCGAGAGTCCCGTGCTAGTTTCGTAAGTTTCCACAACTTACTTTGGTTCCTTCCGAGTTTAAGGTGTTAACCGGGCCGTCTCGTGGCTGTTACACGATTTAGCCCTCCGATTGCCTATTTTCAAGCTTAAGCGTTGGAAAAGTGCATTTTTTTACTTAGTTTCATGCCTACGTGTTTGGTACATTGATCACTGGAATGAAGAGCAATAAAAAGTCATTCCATCAAAATGTTAATTACCATGTTTGGTTGACTAAAAAAATAATTAAAAATACATTAGAAATGGGATCATCATAATGTGCAAAGTACATCAACGCCATGAAATTGCTGACCAAAAACAAATATAAAAAACAAGTCAAGAAAATTTAAATCTGAAAGGAACAATGTATCTAAGGTCAGTCAGTCAACAAAGAAAGCAAGACAAGGAAGTAAAATATGGTAGTAAAAGTAAACAGTTGCAACTGACAAGATCCAAATCTAAGATTCACAAGCAAGGAAAGGTCGTGTGGATTTGTATGAATTTAAGAACATGACAAGGGAAGTATAATATTTACAGATATGAATGATAGTGGTCATATTTGTGCATCTGCATCAATATACACACATATTTGATGACAACTTCTATGAACAAATAAAGATGTCAACGAAAGGACATGAATTTATTTAATTTAACTGAGTCTATAACCCTTGACAGAGCAGCATGACAAAAATGATTCATGTAGCCAACCCAACTTGATTGGGACACAAGGCTTAGTTTCGTTTGGTTTGGTTCTTGTTGTTACAGCAAATTACTATATGAAAGTAGTATTTTTCTCTTATTAAAGATGAAGGGTCAAAGAATGTTTGTACGCAAAGTTGTTAATGGCTGACAAAGGATATAGGTGTGGTGATGATGGCGATGATAGTAGAGGAAAAAAAGAGGTGGCCCTTGGCAGTGACAGACATTGAATAAATGAAGTGGTGCTGATGATGACAGCAATTAAAATATTGAACTTTAAGCTTATTTCAGAACAACATTTCAGGAATCATTACTTAAGAATCTCAAAAATCACATTTCATAAGTTTCTTCTTCGCATGAATTTCTAGATGAAGAAAACCAATCCACGTCCCAAAAATTTGAGCAGTGGAATGAATCTCGATGTCCATCCAAACAAACACGATCATTTTCCAGATATTGGTTCCGCTACATATCTAGAAAAAGCTGCCTACTAGACATGGAGGAGGTATACGTACACAAGACAACCAATTAATTAGAGGAATGTTGTAATTATTAAATTACATAAGTGTACAATGTGAGATATAATTGGCCATCATATCGCATACCACACCACATGTTCAACACTAATTGACACACAAACAGTGACTTTAACTGTCAAGCTATGCATGCAAAACAATACTAGAGAGACATTTTAAATATAAGATGTATTCAATACAATATTCAAGCTTCAAATGTTTATCATATATGATAAGCTCATTTGGTATTTGAAATTACTCATTCAATTTTCAAAAGACATTCTAAATGGTAATCAAAATCCACATGTTTTTGTTAGATGATACTTTAACAGTTTCAAATTCATCATTCATATCATCTGGGTAGATTATTTGTCCAC
Source organism: Camellia japonica (assembly GCA_030407325.1). Classification (NCBI taxonomy): domain Eukaryota; kingdom Viridiplantae; phylum Streptophyta; class Magnoliopsida; order Ericales; family Theaceae; genus Camellia; species Camellia japonica. The sequence goes on from JAPPVO010000029.1 coordinate 180,660,362, forward strand.
TCATGATGAATCCAGCAAGTTGAAGCTTTAGTGCAGCTACACTTTCTGAATTTCATCAACTTTATGGTCACCTGGGCATTTGGTCTATAAGAGCTCCACATCTGAGCCAATCCAGTCCAATTGGCTAGTCCAAACTGGTTTTTTGACAAATTGATGACTTTGGAACATTATATTTTTATCAGAGCCTTTCTACTTTATTCTTCAAAGAATTATGTAAATTAGATGGTCAATTTTGGCCATTATATTAGCTATAGTAAATCAAATAATGGAAAGGCCCAATTGCACTTGTAGAGAACAAAGTTAAATGATAAAGAAGCTCCTTCAGGTACTAGATTTAACAAAGTGATGTAAGCTCACCTTGAAAAAGATAATTCACTTTCACAAGTTGAGATTTCTGGAGTTGACTCTGAAAGATCTTGCGTCTTATCAGGTAAAGGCTGATTGTGATATTCATTTTGTCAAACATCAGTGGCTTCAATGGGTGAATTGCTTTCACAAAGAATGTTGTCATCTAACAATGACCTCTTTAAAAATGTCCTACACACATACAAGATGTAGACTTATTAAACATTTTGAAAGAAACCTCATTTTGTGTCATATAGTTTAATAGATATCATATCACAAATATAGTATTTCCAACATACTTACATACATAGTAATGGATGAACTTAAAAAGAGCATTCAAAGAGGATATCTCCAGTGTATAAAATTTGCAGACAATACAAATTTAGTTGACGAAACAAGAGAATGAGAAAACTTTAAGCTAAAATTGTGGAGAGATATTTCAAAATCTAAAAGTTTAGATTTAAGTAGGACTAGGATGGACTATAAGAATTGTAACTAGAAAAACTAGAAATAGGGATGAAGATAGAGTACAAATTGGTGGGTTTATAGAGTTTAACAAAGAAGTCTTCTTCAGCATCAAGTCTTTTATCTCCAACATTGCATTAAAGAAGGCATATAATTCACGAGTCTGCCGAAGCTTTTCCTGCATATTAAGCAGAACATTTGGTTAATTTAGTTAAGATTGGAGGCAATATGAAATTCATAAAAGAAAATGTAACAGAACTAACCAACCATAGTATTTCCATACCATATTTCTTCACATTACACCAAAATAGAGAACCATTACAGTGAACCAAATTGATCGTAAATCTTCCAAAAAGAATTTTGCTACTCTAATTTATTCTTTGTACTTGTGGAACTGATTTAATTAAATTTGCTTCTCAAAGATTATCCAACAACATGGCATAGCTATTCAATTCCCCCCGCCCCTCCGCGACAATTAGCACGTGAGTGCTCTGTTTTGTTGGTAACAAGCCCATCTCATATTTGCAATGCCACACTGTTGCTTGGGGGCTGATGTTGTGGAGTTGAATATAGAATCTTAATTTCAGAGTGATCTCAATTTCAAAGGTTATGGAGCCAAGAGTAATTAAAAAAAAAAAAAAAGAGGAAATCAAATAATACTTTGAACTTGAATTCTCTCACTTTCAGTTGCATGCATAATAACAATCTTTTGTAATCCTTTCATTTCAAACCAAACACATAATTCGTATTAGAAAAATACTACAATAATAGTTTTATTTACAAATCGTATTTCTTCCATAGAGTTTTTTTTTTTTTTTTTCTTGGTATCCTATTTTGTTCAATTTTCTTAAGGAAATACTACCATGCACAGTCCACTATCATAAGAAACTTGAGAATTTTTTGAGGTGAAGTTATGAATTTTTGTAGTGTTTGTTATGAATAATTGTAGTGTAATTCTAAAGGGCCATGTACGAAGCCTCGTGAGACCAGGTTGAACCCAATAAACCATGAACAACATTTCCAAGAAAATAAGAGAGAGATAATCTGAAGAATGACAAAAAAAATATGGAAGATTAGAACAGAAGGGAGTAAATTACCTGTAGAGCCAATTGAGGAGGGAATTCCACAACCCCATTTCGGAGAAAACAAGAATTTCAGATGAATCGAATGGAGTTGTCAAGAAAACCCTTTCTATTTTTGTTTCTGAGTTCTGAGAAAGCAATCAAAGCAAAACAAAGCAAATCATCATGTTCTGTAAATTGAATTGAAGAAATAGAGAGATCTGAAATTGCTTATACATACGTATATATATAATATATATGAAAGAGAGAGAGAGAGAGAGAAAAGAGAAATAAAATTAGGGTTTTTGATTCCCCCACTACATTTCGCCCCTACTACACATCTTAATTGTTGCCTCTGTCGATTCTAGCCTCTAACTTTGGCCAGCGATCTCAATGTCAAACCCCTTCGATTGCGTCTCCCCAATTTCAGAGAATGGCTGCTGGTTTGCGATGGTTATATCAATGGCGGTGGTCGTCGTGTACTCATGTACCGATGGCGGTGGAGAGAGAGAGAGAGAAAGAGAAGGGGCGAAAGAAAAGGAGGGCGTGATAGAGAGACACAGGAGTAACAGAGAGAAAGAACAAGAAGCGTTTTTTTTTTTTTTTTTGGGTCCATTAGCCACGACAACAAAGGCCATGGCAAAAAAATCTTTTTGCGACGAGGATAGAAAGCCGTCTAAAAAAAAGGTCTTTTACGATGGTTAATGGTTTGCCATCGCAAAACCATTCAACATATCATTTTCTCTTTTCGAGACAGGAATTGCTATCGCAAAAAGTAACGATTAGCGACGGGATATTAATCGTCACAAAAGGTTACTTTTTGCGACATAAAATATACCGTCGCTAAAAGTTCCGTGTCATATACCCATTTTTCTAGTAGTGTTAGGGTTGGGTGTGAAGGTATATGTGAATCGAAGAAGATATAAAGAGGAAGACAGAGAGACACACACACACACATGCACAGAGAGAGAAAGAGAGAGAGGGCGAAATAGAGGACATACCTACCCGAGACAAAGCGACAGTGGCGCTAACCCTTACGGCGTGCTCGTCTAACTCTTGTGGTGATGCTCCAATAACAGAGATAAGGGCAGAGGCGTGAGGCGTGAGAGAGAAGAGACACAGAGACGTGAGGCGTAAGAGAAGAGAAAAGGGAACAGAGAGAGAGAGAGTGACTGAGGTAGACAAAGCGAAAAACAGACCGCGAGTGAGAGAGAGACAAACAAGAGTGAGAGAATACCTGTGAGGATGTGGCGGTGGTGATCTGCGGGCGGTGGTGGTGGTGGTGGGGGTGGCGGTGGCGAGCGACGTTAGGTGTGCGTTGAGGTGAGGTCATGTAGGGTAAGGTTTGGTGGTCAAATCTGTGTGTGAGAAGAAGAACTGATATATCTAAGGCGCTAATATATTCATTTCCCTCTAAAAACCTTTAGCAACTCAACCATTTATTTGGTGACAAAATTTTTTTTTTTTTCACTAAAAGATAAAATTATTAGCCACGAAAATAGTTTTCTCACTAAATAATATTAAAATATCAAAAATTATTGGTGACGAAAATATATTCGTTATTAATAATTTTATTATTGGTGACCAATTTTTTCTTCACCAAAAGTCTGAAAATTTTGGCGCCATCCGAAAAATTAGCAGGAAAATCTTTAGTGACAAAAAAAATATAAATAATGACAAAAAATAATTTCGTCACCTAATTTTTTTTATTATGTATGCAAATTGGTGACGAAATTTTATTTTTGTCACTAAAAATGGTACATTTGGAGACGAAAAATTATTTTCTGCACTAAAAAGTACGTCTTTCGTGACAAAATTTATTTTCGTCATTAGTTTTCATCTCTAACGACACTTTTTGTTGTAGATATAACTTGATGTTATTGTAAAATATAGGTCTCGCTAAATCCGTGTGTAATAATATAATCAAAACAAAATATTTTAAGAGTCACTTGTGGGCGTGCCTTACCATTGCCTACAATTTTTTTGGGGTCCAAAATTATACATACAAATAGAATAAAATGTACAATAGTCAATGGCCACAAAAATCTTATGGCATGTGTGATTGACAGGATTAGAATATAGAATTGAGATTATTAATCCGTAGACCCAATAATCTTATGTTTGTTTTGAAATTTTGTTTTAGAATTATTAATCCAATGGATAATTAATTCAACAAATTTGTAGGATTATTAGTAATGGGGTAGGGGTAGGATTATATATCCTGAGTTGAGAAATAAAATAAAAAGACTTTTTTACCCTTAACTAAAAATTAAAACACTTATTATTTTTATATAATTTTATATTTTAGAAGGCTAAAAATAATTTTTAAAAATTTAAAAATATTTTTTGATATTTATTTTATCAAATTAGTTTATATTTTAAAAAAAAAATTTAAAAAACAAACATGGCCTTTGTATTTTTATTTTGCTTTTATTTATTTATTTATAATTTTTTTTTCAAAACCACGTTTATGAAGAAATTTTGATAAAGTAAAGATTGTGAAGAAATATTGATTGAGAGTAAGATTAGAAAAGAAGATAAATATAGTTGTAATCTTACATTCATATATTTTCTTATCTAATGCAAATTAAACAATGGACAAGGTGATAATTTATCCTATTAATCCAATTGAATAATGAATACATCACTAATTTGATGAGATTATTAATACTTTTATTATTAATCTTGTGAATCAAACATGGCCAATGAGTAAAAATGGGGTCATTGATAAGGACTAGTATCCTCTACAATCTATTTTTATGGTAATCTTGTAATGTTAAGCGAAGAGGCTAGTCATTGAGTCTTGAGATCTTAACTCACAATTGCAAGGCTCCATTGGACTCTTACCCCTAGTACACAAGGGATAATTATTGAAAACTTTTGTTGACATGTCATGAGGCATATGTTAAGAAAGTATTTAATAAGTATAATTAACTCTATTTGTATAGAAAATAACAAAAGTTTAAACATGATTTAAGCTAAATAAATATTTTTTAAAATAAGAACAAAATACCCTTTTTTCTTTCTCTCTATTTTACTCATTCATCTTTTATTTTATTAATATCTTTTCACCATCGTTCAAATTCAATATGTTTTTTTTAGGTTCATAAAATAAAATTCATCAATATAAATTTTTCATCACTATAAATAACTTAAGCTTTTGAGGTATCTTATCAATATACTAGTGTATGCCCGTGCCTGAAGGCATGGTGCAATTAATAATGACATTAAAATATAAATCAAAATAAAATAATTAAAGCATAATGTTAAGATTTTCCTTTTCAATGGTAGTGGACAGTCATAGAGCGGAGGTGGCGATGAATCCCTTACTTCAACACCGATTTCAAAAAAAATTTCAAATTTTCTTCAGTTTTGTGAGTAAATTTTAATATCTACTATAATGCTATTATTTGTATTAAAAATTCAGCCCATTAAATTTATTTAAATTTTTATTAAAAAATTAAAAAATAAAATGTTAGTATTTTATGATGAAATGTCTTCAAATTATTCTAAAAAGTTAATATTTTTTATTAAAATTATTAATTTTATTGAATTTATATTAAAAATAATACATGATATAGCGGTTTCGTTTGATTTTGTAAATTATTTTTTGATTTTTTTGAAAAAATAGAAATTAATTTGACAAAAATAAATTGTTTGGTTTGATTTTTCAAAATTTGTTTTAAAGGTATTTTCATTTATTTTATTGGATTTTTTTTTAATTTTACTCTTTTTTTTTGTACTTTTTAAATGCACCTAATCTAAATATATTTGAAAAGTAAAACAAATTGACTAAAATATTAAAAAATTCTAACAATAAAAAAAATTCAAACAAAAATCTGGGCATTTTTATTTGGATTTTTTTTTAATGAATTTTTTTCGTATTTTACTTTTTAAATGCATCTAATTTTGATATATCTAAAAAGTACCCCCAAAAAAATGACAAAAATATGGAGGAAAAAAAAATTGAGTAATAACAAACGAAAACCAGTCTAAAAATAATTTCTGAAAAATTAGACCAAACAAATATATTTTCAACACCCATTTCAAAAACTATTTCAAAATCATAAAAAATCAACACTCATTTTCCATTAAGGAATTAAATCCATTTCATAAATCAAACTAAAATCAAAACCCATTTTATGAAGATCAAATATTATTTCAGATCCAAAACTTTTTAAAAAATTAAATCCAAACCCAACATTAAAAAAAAGTCTATATAAATAAAGAACAAACAGAACTTAAAAAAATAAAAATAAAAAATAAAAAAATAAAAACAAAACACATCTTAAGGTTAGAAACACACAACCTAAAAAGCCTATAATGCCACTCATTCTCTCTCACCAAAAACCATCATCATCATCAAAAAAAACCTCCAAATACATCTGCCTCGTCGTCATCATCAAGAGTTTATTATGTTTGTACGTACTTGCAATTGCTGCTGCTTCCTCGTCCTCAAGAGTTGCAGCAAAACCGTTGATATCTCGAGGGTAAGAGTAAAATATTGCCTCTTTGGCCTTCTCACTATTGCACCAACATTATAAGGGGATGTTTAGTTTAGTATTAAATTTATTTAAATTTTTATTAAAAAATTAAATGTTAGTATTTTATGATGAAATGTCTTCAAATTATTCTAATATCAAAGTTAATATTTCTTATTAAAATTATTAATTTTATTGAATTTATATTAAAAATAATACATGATATAGAGGTTTGGTGTGATTTTTTAAATTATTTTTGATTTTTTTGAAAAAATAGAAATTAATTTGACAAAAATAAATTATATGGTTTGATTTTTCAAAAATTGTTTTAAAGGTATTTTCATTTATTTTATTGGATTTTTTTTTTTTTGTATTTTACTCATTTTTTTGTACTTTTTAAATGCACCTAATCTAAATATATTTGAAAAGTAAAACAAATTGACTAAAATATTAAAAAATTCTAACAATAAAAAAAATTCAAACAAAAATCTGTGCATTTTTATTTGGATTTTTTTTTAATGAATTTTTTTCGTATTTTACTTTTTAAATGCATCTAATTTTGATATATCTAAAAAGTACCCCCCAAAAAATGACAAAAATATGGAGGAAAAAAAAATTGAGTAATAACAAACGAAAACCAGTCTAAAAATAATTTCTGAAAAATTAGACCAAACAAATATATTTTCAACACCCATTTCAAAAACTATTTCAAAATCATAAAAAATCAACACTCATTTTTCATTAAGGAATTAAATTCATTTCATAAATCAAACTAAAATCAAAACCCATTTTATGAAGATCAAATATTATTTCAGATCCAAAACTTTTTAAAAAATTAAATCCAAACCCTACATTAAAAAAAAATCTATATAAATAGAGAACAAACAGAACTTAAAAAAATAAAAATAAAAAATAAAAAAATAAAAACAAAACACATCTTAAGGTTAGAAACACACAACCTAAAAAGCCTATGATGCCACTCATTCTCTCTCACCAAAAACCATCATCATCATCAAAAAAAATCTCCAAATATATCTGCCTCGTCGTTATCATCAAGAGTTTATTATGTTTGTACGTACTTGCAATTGCTGCTGCTTCCTCGTCCTCAAGAGTTGTAGCAAAACCGTTGATATCTTGAGGGTAAGAGTAAAATGTTGCCTCTTTGGCCTTCTCACTATTGCACCAACATTATAAGGGGACATTTAGTTTAGTATTAAATTTATTTAAATTTTTATTAAAAAATTAAATGTTAGTATTTTATGATGAAATGTCTTCAAATTATTCTAATATCAAAGTTAATATTTTTTATTAAAATTATTAATTTTATTAAATTTATATTAAAAATAATACATGATATAGAGGTTTGGTTTGATTTTTTAAATTATTTTTTGATTTTTTTGAAAAAATAGAAATTAATTTGACAAAAATAAATTGTTTGGTTTGATTTTTCAAAAATTGTTTTAAAGGTATTTTCATCTATTTTATTGGATTTTTTTTTTTTTGTCTTTTACTCATTTTTTTGTACTTTTTAAATGCACCTAATCGAAATATATTTGAAAAGTAAAACAAATTGACTAAAATATTAAAAAATTCTAACAATAAAAAAAATTGAAACAAAAATCTGTGCATTTTTATTGGGATTTTTTTTTAATAAATTTTTTTCGTATTTTACTTTTTAAATGCATCTAATTTTGATATATCTAAAAAGTACCCCCAAAAAAATGACAAAAATATGGAGGAAAAAAAATTGAGTAATAACAAACGAAAACCAGTCTAAAAATAATTTCTGAAAAATTAGACAAAACAAATATATTTTCAACACCCATTTCAAAAACTATTTCAAAATCATAAAAAATCAACACTCATTTTCCATTAAGGAATTAAATTCATTTCATAAATCAAACTAAAATCAAAACCCATTTTACGAAGATCAAATATTATTTCAGATCCAAAACTTTTTAAAAAATTAAATCCAAACCCTACATTAAAAAAAAATCTATATAAATAAAGAACAAACAGAACTTAAAAAAATAAAAATAAAAAAATAAAAACAAAACACATCTTAAGATTAGAAACACACAACCTAAAAAGCCTCTGATGCCACTCATTCTCTCTCACGAAAAACCATCATCATCATGAAAAAAAACCTCCAAATACATCTGCCTCGTCGTCATCATCAAGAGTTTATTATGTTTGTACGTACTTGCAATTGTTGCTGCTTCCTCGTCCTCAAGAGTTGCAGCAAAACCGTTGATATCTCGAGGGTAAGAGTAAAATGTTGCCTCTTTGGCCTTCTCACTATTGCACCAACATTGTAAGGGGATGTTTAGTTTCGTATTAAATTTATTTAAATTTTTATTAAAAAATTAAATGTTAGTATTTTATGATGAAATGTCTTCAAATTATTCTAATATCAAAGTTAATATTTTTTATTAAAATTATTAATTTTATTGAATTTATATTAAAAATAATACATGATATAGAGGTTTGGTTTGATTTTTTAAATTATTTTTTGATTTTTTTGAAAAAATAGAAATTAATTTGACAAAAATAAATTGTTTGGTTTGATTTTTCAAAAATTGTTTTAAAGGTATTTTCATCTATTTTATTGGATTTTTTTTTTTTTGTATTTTACTCATTTTTTTGTACTTTTTAAATGCACCTAATCTAAATATATTTGAAAAGTAAAACAAATTGACTAAAATATTAAAAAATTCAAACAATAAAAAAAATTCAAACAAAAATCTGTGCATTTGTATTTGGATTTTTTTTTAATGAATTTTTTTCGTATTTTACTTTTTAAATGCATCTAATTTTGATATATCTAAAAAGTACCCCCCAAAAAATGACTAAAATATGGAGGAAAAAAAAATTGAGTAATAACAAACGAAAACCAATCTAAAAATAATTTCTGAAAAATTAGACCAAACAAATATATTTTCAACACCCATTTCAAAAACTATTTCAAAATCATAAAAAATCAACACTCATTTTCCATTAAGGAATTAAATCCATTTCATAAATCAAACTAAAATCAAAACCCATTTTATGAAGATCAAATATTATTTCAGATCCAAAACTTTTTAAAAAATTAAATCCAAACCCAAAATTAAAAAAAAATCTATATAAATAAAGAACAAACAGAACTTAAAAAAATAAAAATAAAAAATAAAAAAATAAAAACAAAACACATCTTAAGGTTAGAAACACACAACCTAAAAAGCCTCTGATGCCACTTAATCTCTCTCACCAAAAACCACCATCATCACCAAAAAAAACCTCCAAATACATCTGTCTCGTCGTCATCATCAAGAGTTTATTATATTTGTACGTACTTGCAATTGCTGCTGCTTCCTCGTCCTCAAGAGTTGCAGCAAAACCGTTGATATCTCGAGAGTAAGAGTAAAATATTGCCTCTTTGGCCTTCTCACTATTGCACCAACATTATAAGGAGATGTTTAGTTTAGTATTAAATTTATTTAAATTTTTATTAAAAAATTAAATGTTAGTATTTTATGATGAAATGTCTTCAAATTATTCTAATATCAAAGTTAATATTTTTTATTAAAATTATTAATTTTATTAAATTTATATTAAAAATAATACATGATATAGAGGTTTGGTTTGATTTTTTTAAATTATTTTTTGATTTTTTTGAAAAAATAGAAATTAATTTGACAAAAATAAATTGTTTGGTTTGATTTTTCAAAATTTGTTTTAAAGGTATTTTCATTTATTTTATTGGATTTTTTTTTTTTTTGTATTTTACTCATTTTTTTGTACTTTTTAAATGCACCTAATCTAAATATATTTGAAAAGTAAAACAAATTGACTAAAACATTAAAAAATTCTAACAATAAAAAAAATTCAAACAAAAATTTGCGCATTTTTATTTGGATTTTTTTTTAATGAATTTTTTTCGTATTTTACTTTTTAAATGCATCTAATTTTGATATATCTAAAAAGTACCCCCAAAAAAATGACTAAAATATGGAGAAAAAAAAAAAAAGAGTAACAACAAACGAAAACCAGTCTAAAAATAATTTCTGAAAAATTAGACCGAACAAATATATTTTCAACACCCATTTCAAAAACTATTTCAAAATCCTAAAAAAATCAACCCTCATTTTCCATTAAGGAATTAAATCCATTTCATAAATCAAACTAAAATCAAAACCCATTTTATGAAGATCAAATATTATTTCAGATCCAAAACTTTTTAAAAAATTAAATCCAAACCCTACATTAAAAAAAAAATCTATATAAATAAAGAACTAACAGAACTTAAAAAAATAAAAATAAAAAATAAAAAAATAAAAACAAAACACATCTTATGGTTAGAAACACACAACCTAAAAAGCCTCTGATGCCACTCATTCTCTCTCACGAAAAACCATCATCATCATGAAAAAAAACCTCCAAATACATCTGCCTCGTCGTCATCATCAAGAGTTTATTATGTTTGTACGTACTTGCAATTGCTGCTGCTTCCTCGTCCTCAAGAGTTGCAGCAAAACCGTTGATATCTCGAGGGTAAGAGTAAAATGTTGCCTCTTTGGCCTTCTCACTATTGCACCAACATTGTAAGGGGATGTTTAGTTTCGTATTAAATTTATTTAAATTTTTATTAAAAAATTAAATGTTAGTATTTTATGATGAAATGTCTTCAAATTATTCTAATATCAAAGTTAATATTTTTTATTAAAATTATTAATTTTATTGAATTTATATTAAAAATAATACATGATATAGAGGTTTGGTTTGATTTTTTAAATTATTTTTTGATTTTTTTGAAAAAGAAGAAATTAATTTGACAAAAATGAATTGTTTGGTTTGATTTTTCAAAAATTGTTTTAAAGGTATTTTCATTTATTTTGTTGGATTTTTTTTTTTTATATTTTACTCATTTTTTTGTACTTTTTAAATGCACCTAATCTAAATATATTTGAAAAGTAAAACAAATTGACTAAAATATTAAAAAATTCTAACAATAAAAAAAATTAAAGAAAAAATTTGTGCATTTTTATTTGGATTTTTTTTTAAAGAATATTTTTCGTATTTTACTTTTTAAATGCATCTAATTTTGATATATCTAAAAAGTACCCCCAAAAAAATGACTAAAATATGGAGGAAAAAAAAATTGAGTAATAACAAACGAAAACCAGTCTAAAAATAATTTCTGAAAAATTAGACCAAACAAATATATTTTCAGCACCCATTTCAAAAATTATTTCAAAATCATAAAAAATCAACACTCATTTTCCATTAAGGAATTAAATCCATTTCATAAATCAAACTAAAATCAAAACCCATTTTATGAAGATCAAATATTATTTCAGATCCAAAACTTTTTAAAAAATTAAATCCAAACCCTACATTAAAAAAAAAAATCTATATAAATAAAGAACAAACAGAGCTTAAAAAAATAAAAATAAAAAAATAAAAACAAAACACATCTTAAGGTTAGAAACACACAACCTAAAAAGCCTATGATGCCACTCATTCTCTCCCACCAAAAACCATCATCATCACCAAAAAAAACCTCCAGATACATCTGCCTCGTCATCATTATCAAGAGTTTATTATGTTTGTACGTACTTGCAATTGCTGTTGCTTCCTCGTCCTCAAGAGTTGCAGCAAAACCGTTGATATATCGAGAGTAAGAGTAAAATATTGCCTCTTTGGCCTTCTCACTATTGCACCAACATTATAAGGGGATGTTTAGTTTAGTATTAAATTTATTTAAATTTTTATTAAAAAATTAAATGTTAGTATTTTATGATGAAATGTCTTCAAATTATTCTAATATCAAAGTTAATATTTTTTATTAAAATTATTAATTTTATTAAACTTATATAAAAAATAATACATGATATAGAGGTTTGGTTTGATTTTTTAAATTATTTTTTGATTTTTTTGAAAAAATAGAAATTAATTTGACAAAAATAAATTGTTTGGTTTGATTTTTCAAAAATTGTTTTAAAGGTATTTTCATTTATTTTATTGGATTTTTTTTTTTTTGTATTTTACTCATTTTTTTGTACTTTTTAAATGCACCTAATCTAAATATATTTGAAAAGTAAAACAAATTGACTAAAATATTAAAAAATTCTAACAATAAAAAAAATTCAAACAAAAATCTATGCATTTTTATTTGGATCTTTTTTTTAATGAATTTTTTTCATATTTTAATTTTTAAATGCATCTAATTTTGATATATCTAAAAAGTACCCCCCAAAAAATGACTAAAATATGGAAGAAAAAAAATTGAGTAATAACAAACAAAAACCAGTCTAAAAATAATTTCTAAAAAATTAGACCAAACAAATATATTTTCAACACCCATTTCGAAAACTATTTCAAAATCATAAAAAATCAACACTCATTTTCCATTAAGGAATTAAATCAATTTCATAAATCAAACTAAAATCAAAACCCATTTTATGAAGATCAAATATTATTTCAGATCCAAAACTTTTTAAAAAATTAAATCCAAACCCTACATTAAAAAAAAATCTATATAAATAAAGAACAAACAGAACTTAAAAAAATAAAAATAAAAAAATAAAAACAAAACACATCTTAAGGTTAGAAACACACAACCCAAAAAGCCTCTGGTGCCACTCATTCTCTCTCACCAAAAGCCATCATCATCATCAAAAAAAACTCCAAATACATCTGCCTCGTCGTCATCATCAAGAGTTTATCATGTTTGTACATACTTGCAATGGCTATTGCTTCTTCCTCGTCCTCAAGCGTTGTAGCAAAACCGTTGATATCTCGAGAGTAAGAGTAAAATATTGTCTCTTTGGCCTTCTCACTACTGCACCAACATTATAAGAGGTTGTTTAGTTTAGTTTTTTTTTTTTTTCAGTGATTTTTTTTTTCATATTTTTTAAATAGTTTTAAATTTTTAGATTTTACTTGATGAGATGAATTGAATTTTTTTTAAAAATTCAGAAAATACAATTAATTATTTTGGCATTTTCAATTTTTTTTTATTTAAAAATTCATCTACACAAGATTGAGCAAAAATATTTTTAAAAACAATTACGTAATTAAGAATTCATTAAAAATAAAAATAAAGAATTCAAAAAAAATTTTGGCATTTTCAAATTTTTTTTATTTAAAAATTCATCTACACAAGATTGACCAAAAATATTTTTAAAAACAATTACGTAATTAAGAATTCATTAAAAATAAAAATAAAGAATTCAAAAAAAAATTGTAGGTTTTTTTAAGGGTGATGATTGAGACCCCCTCCAATCACCCCCCCCAACACACGTGATGGTGGTGATTGGAGGAGAAGAGATAAAAAAAAAAAAAGGAAAAAAAAAAAGAAAGAGACCAATCAGGTAAAAAGGGGGTCAAGGGGTGGGAAAAAAATAGGGTCCAAGTCATTATTTTTTTTTTATTATTTTTAAATTTGAAAAAAAAAATGTGACTTGTATAGTTGTTCCCATATACAGAAGTAGAGATATAATATACCAAATTCCATACCTTCCCAAGAAGGATGCAAGAAACTGGCAATGTGAATCTTTCACCTTGCTAACAGTAGTCTCTTCATCTTCTAGTCCATGTGAATGCACTCCCATGTACACTATATATGATTGTATTTGATATGTTAATAAGCATCAATTAGATGGAAAAAAAAGAAGGGGGAAAAAAAAAAAATTGTCCATAAATTGGATATTAAAAGAAACAATAAAAAATAAAATTATGGGATATACATTGAATTGCGAGGTAAAACTTTTCAACCATACTTGGTTTCAAAATTTAGAGGAAGCCAAATTACCAGTTTGGCTGCAAAAGCCGGCGTTTGGAAGAAAAGAAAGAAAAGAATGAATAGAGCAAGGAAGGGTGAGAGCTTTGACAACGACATTTTTGGTTTCTCTTAATCCAAAATTCCTTTTTTGTAGGGAGTGGATGAGTGTGTTTTGAAATTTAAAATGTAGAAAGGTGAGGTGCGACAGATAAGATAAGGATGGGTGGTTGCAAAGTTTGTGGCTCTTGGGTGGGAAATTCAGGTAGGGTGAGAGAGAAGGTTTTCATCTCAGCTGTTCCTCTAAATATAGAAATGAATCAAGACCATTAAAATGTCCTAGTAGGACAATTGTCTCTAACATATTTTCAAAAACCTTTGTGCCTTATTATATAGAGATATATATATATATATATATATATTTTTTTGACTTTTTAGGATTTTCTTTTAAAGATTTTATAAACTAGTTTGGTGAAGGAAAAAAAAAATCAAACACTAATTATTTTCATATGATTTTTTCTTTTTTAAAATAAAAAATAATTTTTAAAAATTTAAAATTATATTTTTTATATTTAATTTCATCAAGTTAATTTTTAATTTTAAAAAATAAATTTTAAAATTTTAACCAAACAAAAATATTTTACAGCTAAATTTCTTTCCATCAACACCGTAAAGGTTGGCAAGGCTCTCATCATGAACCACTAAAAATAAAGTGTCACGATTTTTTTTATAATTTTTTTTTATCACACTCATAGTAATTACGACAATGCTACGTAACTCAAATTTTGTGGCTCAAAGTGGCTCAAATGGCCAAAACGACGTCGTTTTGAATATAGAACAACATAAAAATGGCCAAAACGACGTCGTTTTGGCCATTTGAGCCACTTTTGAGCCACAAAATTTGAGTTACGAGACATTTTCCTAGTAATTAAGTTATCTATGATATTATTTTGATCATCAAAACAACAAGGGTACTTTTGTCCACATAAATAAAATTACATAGCTTTTCAAAAAAAGATATTTAATTCCCGTTTTCATTCTACATTTCCCGTGCAATTGGAGAAGTCAAGTCATTTATCATTTTCTTAACATGTGCAAATGTTAACAAGAACTATTATTTAAGGAGTTTTAGAAGTGGCAGTTATTATTTAAAGTGTTCTCAATTAACACGAGAGCAGAAAATTTTATGATTCAGAAACACTAATCCCATTTTTTAAGTAATTATAAGATAATGAATAACTTTAGTATATTTTGTAATTTATTATTGAGAAATGCTATGTATTCCAAATATTCTATCAAATATTCTACTAAACCTCTCACGTTGATGAGACTCACACAAATCCATGTGTGTGGGTCCCACACTCATATAAAAAGTTTGGTAAAATATTTACTAGAATATTTGGAATACCTAGCGTAACTCTTTATTATTTGTCAAAGCACAACGGGGGCAATTCCAGATGACACATAAGTTAGTGGCTCAATGAAGGCCAACAAGAAGAATACAATAAATTAGAGTGCACATTCGGGGTTAAACAAAGCATTCATTTATATATTAAAGTACAAAGGAAGAAAGATTGTTAATTCATATGAGTATAGTTGACAGCACAAACATGAGGTAGCTGTTCCAAAACTCTAGTTACAACTTGAATAACACAAAAGCAAAAAACAAAAGACACAAAAAACAAATAAAGCATATAACAAAATTTCTTAGTTGAAAGATATATGGAAAAGCTTGCAATGTTTGAGTCCACGGCAGCTGATCTTCATCAGATATCAGTCGCTCTTTTCTGTGAGTTTAATATGAACCCCATCTACAAAGTCCAAAATGGGTCTTCGAACGATCTTTCCTCCCCTAATTTTTGTCCAACTGTTTTTCAAAGGCAAAATATAAATTAAGTTAAAACCAACCAACTAAACAAACATTGACTACTCTTTTGTTAACAAACTTGAGAAAACACAGGAAAAAAGAAAAAAAAAATTACCTATACTTGGTGACCAATACATGGAGAAAAGTACAAACAAACGCCCTAGCGTAATCTGCACCTGCGCATTGTCTCACTCCTCCCCCAAATGGCATAAAATTCTTTGATATAACACTTGGATCAAGGTCCTATACATCATCCAATAATTAAGGAGCAAAATTAGTAATTGTCAATGGCTTCTTTTAATGATCAAATCTCACTATTAAACATTAGATTAAAACAACTAATAAGTAAAAATTTACAACACTCTCAAGTCATCCCTTTGTGGATACAAAAAAGGAAAGGAAATTGTATAAGCTCAAGATATGAATCGGCATGCACCTTCCAACGTGATGGATTGAATTTAACTGGATCCTTAAAGGCTTCTGGGTTCAATTGATGAGCAGAAGTAACAATCAAAATATTCCAGCCAGCTGGAACTGTATATCCTGTTGAGTTTTTAACCAATAGACATTTCCATTTCAATAATTTGCAGGTTGTATTTGCATGGAGCCCATTTATGTTATTGTGATGCAATTATAGTACTTACCATTGAATTTGATATCTTTTGTTACTTTTCTCAACAGTCCTGGTGCTACATTTCCCAACCTAAGAACTTCATTCACAACCTGCAATTTTATAATAACAAGACATACACATCATTAGTGAAGTAGAGATAAAAATTCTAATTAATTATTCCTTTACTGGTAAAAGACAAAACAGATTGAGATGATCATATAAACGTACACTTAGTGTAAAAGTCATTGATTTATATTCTTCCCAGGAGAGTGGAGAATCTGGATTTGCTCTGTTTTTAACGATTTTCTCGTTTTCAACCTGACAAAATTGAACGATCGCTAATTAATGTTATAATTATATATGCAAAAGAGTAATCTTTCGTTGTTCAACCAAGACTGAAAAACCGATCAACAATTGTTAGTTAATTAAATTGTAGGTTTGCGAACGTACTGTGAGCTCCTCTAATATTGAAGGATACTCTGAGAGAAACTTCAAAGTCAATAGTATAACCGAAGAGATTGGCTCAAAGTTTCCAAATAAAACTCCAAACATCAAATTGGATAGGAATTCGGCCGTCAAGAACTTCTCAGTTTTCATGTCTTCCATTGCTTTGTCAAGGAAGTCTCCTCTAAACTTGTTATCGGAATCAATTCTCTGTTGTACGATATCCTTCAACATGCTTAATAATTCCTTGCGGTCCTAAATACCAAAAATAAATAAATAAAAATCGGCAACTATATCAGTATATACATATATCTTCAAGAACAAGTTTAGTTTTTTTGCTTTTTAGGAAAGTAATTACCTTGACGCATTGGTGGAAAGTAGTGCCAGGAATGTCCAAAGGAAGGGACAATAGACCATGCAATAAACTGGAAAACTTGTCACTAAGACGCATCTCTGATGATTTTTCCCAATCATAGCCATACAATTGCTTCAAGGTGAAATCAAAAATCATCTGCAATGTCCGAACAAAGACATATACATGTTATCATCAAACACCAGAAAGTATAAAGATAAATAATGAACCAGAGATGAAATTAATTAGTTTGGTTTGGGGAATTTTCTTATGACGTACACAAGTAGCATCATGCTTGACATCAACAATTGGCTTGGTGGACCAATTACGAAGAGTTTTCTGAATGAGTTGCTCAACTTGTGGTAGCAAATTCACTCTGATGCCCTCAACTCCAAAGTGTGTCAAAGTTATGCTTCTAATGTACTTCTGAACAGAGCCTACTGCAAATATGGGCAACATGCTCGAAAACGTGTCCAAATACCACAATTCTACGGATTTCCCTTCTTCTGTAATGATGTAATGATTGAATTTCGGGTCGGTTGTTATAACAACCTGTTTACCGGCCACATTAGTTCGGAACACCGATCCATATCTGCACACAAAAACATATAATCAAAAAAAAAAAAAAAAACAAATTATTACACTTCAATTATAAAACTGGTTTGGCAAATTTATTGTTAAAAAAATTAGTAATCATAATCATATATATATATACCTCTGAACTCGCTTAGAAATGAAGGGATGGAGTTCTAAAGATCGGTTGGGAATAAGAAGCTGAATGGTCTCTCCGATGAGAGGGAATCCCATGGAACCAGGGGGAAGAACACCATTTTCGCATTTGGGGTTCCTCCATTTGCGAACCCAGTGAGTCATGAATATGGTAGCCAATGCCACCACAGCCGTGCTCAATGCTACTCCGATAGACAACATGTTTATGAATTGTTGATGCGCAAAGGAGAAGAAAAGGGTCGATATAAATATCTCCCAAGTGCTCTTCTTCTTTTTGTTGGAAGTTGTATGTAGAATGATCGTCAATTTATAGTTTTAGCATGGATGGATGGAACTAGTCAACGAGTACACAAGTACCAACCTATTATTGTATGTGTCACTCCCATTAATTTATTCAAAATTAAATAAATGGATTACGTGGAGCTAGCTCGTGCTTAGTAGAGTAAATAAACTAGCTCACAAATAAATTCTTTTATAAAGGTAAAAAATCAAAAATATATGATAATGATGTTTTTATAATTATGAATCAAATTTTATATTTTTTATTTAAAATAAAGGATTATAATAAGTCATGCTTTATGATAATATTACTAACTAATGAGAAATATGTCATACTATGGCAATACAACTAAAATGATTGAATTAGTGGGAGAAAAATATCAGCTCACTCTTATTTGCGGTATATTTTATTAGGGTTCAGATGGTCTCCACTTAAGATCTGTGACAATTTGGTTTAATTCAATCCAGTAAACTCACTTTGGGGCCGTTTTTTGATAATCAGAACCATTCATATTTTAAGATTTATTGAGTATATTATTACTATAAAAAATCATGTCGATCGGATAACGAATACTATGTATTTAGATCACTTTTGTTTAGAAAAAAATGAACGGTCAAAAAATTAGTAGTTCATAAAAAAGTAATCCAAAAAAATAGTATCCGTTATCTAATCGACATAATTTCTTTACAGGAATAATATACTCAACAAATCTTAAAATATTAACAGTTTAAATTATTAAAAAATAACCAAAAATAAGTTTAATAGATCAATTTGAACCCACCAATCTAAATGGTGAACTGGAGGCAACCCAGCCATCTTATTAATGAATTGGCAGGGTGGCAGGTTGGACTTGATATTAATTGGAGTTTAGTGAGTTTGTTTTATTGAGTCTTTCGCCAGCCATTTGAATGGTCAGACAAGGAGAGTCAAAATTGACAACAAAAAAACTATATTAAATATAGTGGGAGATGAACTAGGAAAGGAAGGAAATTACGGAAGCGAGATTGAACGATAGTTTGGATGATTGGGAATGAAATAGATTCCGTATTCGTATTATATGATCAACTATTATGTAAAATTTAAGTTAATAAATTTTAAATCTAAATTAAGAAAATAGCTTTGTGAAGCTTGAAATTTATAATGATGTGGTGTATAGGTTATTAATTTTGAATTTTTATAGTGTATTATAATATTATAAAATAAAATGAAGAAGATCAAATTCATTTATAGTTCTTCTTTTTTCTTTTATTTATTATTACCGAAGTGTTGGAAATTTCATCCGAACTTCTCAATACATGTAATTCTCACATTTCGCATTTATAAAGTAATTACCAAATATAAATTTTGGGAGAAGTTAGGAATGGAACTCAAATTTTTTCACCTGATAAGAGTCCCACAACTTTTGATTCACACATTAAAATAGTAAATTATACTTTATACCACTACACTTTATATCAAATTTCATTTTGATCTTTACACATGAAATCATGACAATCAATCCCCTGTACTATTAGTCAAATCTTACTTTGTCTCTACATATGAAATCATGACAGTCAACTCCATGTATTTGTGGTCAAATCCCATTTTGATTGTTATACAAGTGTCAACAGAATGCAGTCATACAACAAATATATGACTACGAAAAGATGATAAGAGAGAAAAATCATCCTCATTTTCCACCAATATACACTTTGTCTTAAAATTTACATCAAATTATGACTGTATTAAGCTAAAATAAAGCATATATTGTGAATGATTAAGAAGATGAACTATAATTTTGCATCAATTGGAATCACTTAATTTTGTTTTCCACAGTAACACTTTTCTATCTATTCTTTTTCTTCATAGACAGACAAGTGTAAGAGTAACTCTTTGATTTCAAAAACTCTATTTTCTTGCATCTTCATTCCAATTTTCAACATATGAACATATGTATATTTTATTATATAACTCTCACGTGATAAGCACGTAGGACAAAATTTGTGTTGGTGGGAAAAAGGGATAATTTTCCTCTCGAACCCTTATTTTGTAGTCACATTCTTATCACATAAGAGGATTCTGTTTAAGATTTAAACAATAGAGTAACAGAATAGGGACAGTGATACTTGTATAGAGACCAAAGTTAGATTTAACCAAAAGTGCAGGGAGTTGACTGTTACAATTTTATAGGGATCAAAATAGGATTTGACCAGAAGTGTCGAATGTTGATTGTCATGATTTCATATCTAGGGGCTAAAGTTGAATTCGGTGCAAAGTATAGGGATGCAAAGTATAATTTACCCTTAAAATAGTAGTCTCTAAATACAAATCAAAAAATTTGTTGGACACCAAAAATTTGATAATTTTTTTCATAACATTACAGTCCTAAGTCAAATTATCAATAAGGATAAAAATCTTTAAATTCATTTCTGTTTGCATCTATTCTCAGTTATTATCTTCTTCCCTTGCGAACACACACTACAACATATAAGAGTTTTAAAAATCAAATATTTTGATCTCTAAAAGTGAAAATTTTGTTGCAAATAATATTTAGGGACCAATTTCTATTATTATGAGGATAGTCACTAAAAGATCGTTTCAAAAAGTCAAAAACAAGACTTTTAGCGACAAAATTTTAAAAATGCTACTAATAAATAGACTTTTATGACAAAATAATTTGGTCTCAAAATGGTTTATTTTTTTAGACAAAAAATTTGGTCCCAAAAGAATAACAATTCATCACTAATGTTTAATTTTCGTTACTAAAAATATAATAACGACATTTTTTGTAACAAAAATATTTAGTTCCTAAAAAATAATTTTATCCTTAAATTTTGATTTATAAAATTTTAATTTCTTTTAGTGAGGGTCACCATCACCTCCAAGAGGCACCCAACCCCTCTACACGGAATTGGTTGAGGTGTCAAGAAAATAAGAATAAAAATCAAATTTGAGAATAGAGTTTCCAATAATATTTTTAGGATGCATTTAGATGCTCCACATTAAAATTGATGTAGCTCAAATATTAAATTACAGATCTGCCCATCATATTTTTTTTTTTAAATTATTTAATAATTCTACCCGCCAAGTTTGACCACTTGGTGGTGGCTTCAAAAGTCATATTTTAATACTCAATGATAGTTTTTGTTTTCCTTTTTTTTTTTTAAAAAAAAAAAACAATTGAACAAGCAGTTTTGATCTCAAGATTACCATCCAATGATCCAATGATCAATTCATTAAAAATCAAGGAAAGCTTGAATATTAGTGTTGAAGAACTAACACGAGAATATATTATAAACATATACACAGAAGACAATCATACAGTATTATCTGCTGCATCAAATGTTTTAAGTTGGAAATTTCATAAAACAATTTAAACAACGTTAAATAATATGCAAATACATGCACACTTTGACTTGATAGAAGAACTACTCGGTATTTTAAGTTTGTCTTCCGCCTTATTACATTGACTTAAGCCATCTCTAAATATTAAATTTGTGAAGCGATTTGCGGGGGAAAAAAATTTGTGGCATATTTACCAATAAAATAGAATAATGACAAAGGAACCAAATTTTTTCATAAATTCTTTCTCTTGTCTTTTCTTTTCTCTACACAAATTTGTGGAGGGATGCATTTTGATGATGCATGCATTTTGATAGGAAATAGGCATTTTGATGCTGCATGCATTCTCTTGTCAACTAATGATGCATGCATTTTGATAGGAAATAGGCTAAATTTGGTTTTTTTTCTTCACTTTGTCTCAGGTATACTCAATTTTATACTCGTTTAATTAAAAAAAAATTCATTAAATGTACTATAGCCAATGCCAGCAAAAATCAAATGAGTAGTAATTCATTTGGCCGAAATTAAATGCCAAAACATTAAGTAAAATGGAGTTATTTAAGGAGATGATGTGGAAGTGTCTACCTTGCACATTCAATTCAACTCAGTAACATGTGAAGGTAATAAAAGAGATGAGAGGCAAGAAAATATACTTGGGCAGAGACTTCACCCACGAAAGCCACTCAATTCTTGATGGCTTACAAACATAATGTGGGACAAATCTAACACTCCCCTTTATATGAAGCTCGGTAGCACTTGGGCGAAGCTTAACCCATTGGAGATCAACCAATTCTTAACTCTAATATCATGTTAAAACATCAAACTCAAAGTATATTAACTAGGTTTGGCTGGCTTAGAGAGACGATGTGGGAAAAGTCAAACACTTCCCCATATTGAAGCCTGATAGACTACGTAGGTGACAAAAAAATAGATTTACGTGGAGACTTGACTCACTAGAGACCACTCAAGCCCTGACTTACCATATTAAAATTTTTTAACCAAAAAAACTAATTGGGTGAATGGAGTAGCCTCTAGAGTAAATGAACCCAAAGGGCGTTAAATTATTTTTCCTTGTGATGGAGGATTAAGACTACATTGGGCACTTAACCCTAGTATGAAAAGGGTAATAATTTAGTAGTGTGAGTGTTGATTTCCGACCTCATAACCAAATAAAGAATTTAGTTGGAGAGCATGTGGCAAAATAGATTAAACCAAGCACCTGCGCACAAGAAAATGAGAATACCACGATGGCTCGTTCACTTGGAGGCACTCTAACGATCAAGTCAGTCACTTATCTCTCAAAGATATCGGCACAAAATAACACTAGTTCAGAACATACCTTAGACCCATGGGGTGCCCTCTTTATATAATGATTAATGTCTAACTTCCCATGGAAGTCTTACTTCATGGGGCTCTATCCTTTACAAGGATAACACAACTCACACTATTCAGATTAAGATGAACTCCCTCAAAAATCTCATCTCTACCCAAATAGATAGCTTGATGTCATCTAGAACTCTTATCATTTATCCGAATATCCCGAATTCCGATATGGTTGCACTTCGGCAACCAGTTCGGCCACGTGGACAACCTTAAAAATATGTCCCCACAAGTAGTTTTGCCGCATCATGTCTCATTGTTCATGTGTTAATCCACATTTGTTAACTAGATAAAAGTAAAGAAATAAAGATAAATTATACTAGTAGTCCCTATATTTTGCCCTTTATGTTATTTTGGTCCCTCCATTTTTACTCGACACAATTTTGACCTTTAATTTTAAATTTTTTGTCAATTTAGTCAAATTGATAATGTCATTAATGATTTTAACTGAAAATAATTACTGCATTAGTTGAGGTTAACTCACTGAGATTAGTAAATTTATAATTTTACTCTAAAAAACATCACATGCCATTACTATGCATATTTTTCATAAAAAAACAAAAAAAATGCTAAGAGCCATAATCAATTGAACCAAATTAAAACAAACTCATAAATTTATTATTAAAATCGAGCCAATTGAAAGCACAAGTACCAAAATAACATAAGGACCAAAGTAAAAAATTACTGTCGCAATTTATCCAAGAAATAATCTTGATATGTTTTACGATTTTTCATTTGTAAGAAGCACTATGTACATAATATCATATGAAAATTTGAGGCTCTTAATAATTTTTTGTACAAAAGTCTACATGATTTTACATACTTCTATTTAATTATTTAGAGCATCTTCACTTGAATGGTCATTAGGGGTTGCAAAATTGAGTTGGCAATAAGCATGTCTTGAGCAATGTCAAATTTGGCATAGTCAAAGAAGATGTCAAATTTCTTTTATTTTTATTATTTTAATGGTAAAGACACTATAAATTAGTTTTAAAAAAATTAAAGTTAAAACAAAACAATAAACGAGCATATAATATAATTTCCAAAGGAGATGCTTTGCCAAAGGAAAATTTAATTGCTGAATGAAGGCCAACAACAAGAATAACAACAAATTAGCGGGCATATTGTCGCGTTAAAGAAAGCATTCATTTATATATTAAAGTACAGAGGAGCAAAAAGATTATTAATTGATAGAGCTTAGTTGACAGCACAAACATGAGGTTGTTGATATTTTTTCATAATAATATAAAAAATATATATATAATAAAATAAATAGAAATGACAAAATAAAATTTTATTAAAAGGATGAAATACAGAATAAATGACATAACTAAAAACACATAAATGAATTAGATTACATTACTAATAGAACAAATTATTAACATAGCTAACTAAAAATTAGAACTCATATTTGTAAACTAAATATTGAAAAATTTAAGAACAAATAATAAGAAAAGAAGCAAACTGAAACCTGCACTAGACAGTTTCCTTAAAACAAATTCACTGCCTCTCGATGGATGTTGGAGGTATGCCGGCGTCTATCTCCTAAGAAACGATGGTCGAAACCAGCTAATACAGAAGTACCTTCTAAATAGTTTCGACGAACTTGACAATGGACGCACTCTCTCTAACAAGAACCAAAGAAGAGGCTAACAAAAAAAGATAGGAAAAATTTTCTCTGGTGTAAAAAACCATCTCCAACTTTTTATCTCAAAATATCGTCTCATTTTTCATTACAAAACCTCTCTAAAATAACCTACTAAGTTGGAGGAGAAAAGCCTCTATTTATACTAGTAAAGGAGAGCTTTAGCCATGAAAGCTAACATCAACGGGGTCATCAAATGTCATCAACTCTAGCCATTAGGGCTAGAGTTACAAAGGTTCAAAACTCCAAACCCATTATATAAATCATAATGTATATATATTGTATAAGTTTTGAGAATTAAACTAGATAGGTTGCAAAATAGATACCAGTGTTAGGTCACAACACGATCCAAGCTCAATCTCAAACACATGTACAAACTAGGCCCAACACAGCTCAACCCAAAGCTCAAGATTAGGTCAAACTCTAAATCTAAAACCAAACTCAGCACATGCACAAGTACAAGTCTAGGCTCAATCCAAACCAAAACTGAGTATAAACCCAATTTTATTAATGCTCACTTTATGAGACAATTCTTATTCACAACTTAATGGTTTCGGCTCATTATTTTTGTATTGCAATCTTCTCACTTAAGAGAATATAAAACCACTCAGACCCACCTCAACCGGCGGTTGGGTCCCACTTTAATTTCGAATTAAAGTTGTCAAAAAACCATTATTTTCCAGCAATTCTCCACATGAATAAAATTGGCCAAATAAAGAAAAACGAACAACGCTTAACAACAAAGACTTAGAGAGAGAGCACATAGAATAACCCTGCATCAGAAAAGGTAGTTGTTGGCTTTGAACCTTTCGCAGTGAAAGCCTATCGAATTTACTGGCTGACCAGTGAACGTGATGTCTTGAACTGTTCTGTCATTTGTGTAAATCGAGACAATAGACCTCACACAGGAGTTTCTCCAACCATTGTTTTTGTTCTCACTGGTGTGTCCAGTTTGGCCCTGGAACACTAGCTTGGTTCAGTGAGTGTTTTTAAAGAATTCAGCCTTGTCAATTCTTAAAGAAGCGGCCCCACTTCGCACTCACATCGGTGAGTTACATAAGGTATCTCGCTATTCACAGCACTCAGGTCATTAAAAGCATCAGCTTAACCTTCCACCCCACAGGGTTTCACTGTATAAATGAATGGGCAGGAGGATGTACTTCCACAGTGACTCATCCGTTACACACAATTAGGTTGTCCCTTTGAACCTAAATCTTAGGATTTCCAATCAACTAGGTTGGGTTTTCCATTCCCATAACATTCGCTAAAGGCCATAACCCCATGCCTCTTGACGACTCCTTACTAACTCTCAATTTAACCCCTAGGTTAACAGATCTGTAATATTGTCCTTAAACTGTATATAACCTAGAGTGACAACACACGAGAATAGTCGTCGTATGGAATTATGTCTTCAACGAAAATGTCTAGACCTTCCATTATACATATTATTTTGTGCCCTACCAATACTTGATTGGTTGTCGCAAAGTATACAAAATTACTAGTACAAGTTTCAATCAACATGGAATATCCTCAAGAAAACGGCAAAGTCATTTAGCTATTTTAGTAGCTTTATCTAAATCACTTAATTCCGATTCCATCATTGATCTCATAATACACATCTGCTTGGAAGATTTCCAAGACATAGTTGCACCTCCAACAGTGAAGACAAATCCACTAATGGATTTGTAGTCTTTATATCAGATATCTAGGTGACGTCACTGTACTCTTCTAGTACAACCAGATATCTGGGATAATGCAACCCATAATCCCGACTTCATTGTAAGTACCTTAGTACTTGCACAAACACCCTTTAAAGATAGGTGTTAGAATTACTTGTGTATCTACTTAGCCTGCTTACTGAAGAGGCTATACATGACCTTGTACACCTCGTCAGATACTTTAAACTTTCAATGACCCGAGAATATTTTAGTTGAAATACACTCTCGCCATTATTCTCGGCCAAATGTAGACTCAAGTCTACCGGTGTCCTCGACACACTTATATCTGATTTACTAAATTTCTTAAGTATTTTATCAACATAATGAGAATGAGAAAGTACAGTACTACCAGATGTTCTGGTAATCACATCTATAAGGCCTATATCTTTTATTTCAAACTTAGAGTTTAACAACTTCTTGGTAATTTTGAATATCTCATCATTACTACCAACAATGAGTATGTCATCAACGTGACATAACCTCGATCAGTGTCTTTGCCATATACACATTTGTCACATTCGTTGATTCTAAATCCATTCGACAACATAGTATTGTGAAACTTCTCATGCCATTGCTTAGGGGCTTGCTTCAAACCATACAACAATTTGAGAAACTTACAGATTTTCCCACCTTGCCTTGGAGCTAAAAACCCTTTCAGGTTGTTCAGTAAAGATTTATTCAACTAAATCTTCGTATAAGAAATCTATCTGAGCATCCATCTTGATGTATCTCTAGGCTTCGTACAATTGCAATCACACTTCCCATAACTGGTGATCACGTATCAAAGTAATCCAGGCCTTCTCTTCGCCGGTATCCTTTGATAACAAGCATGTCTTTCGTTCACTTGCATCCCAAGGATTACTACCTCTGCAAGATCAAGTTAATTTAATAACTACTTTCTAGAGAAATCATAACTTAAAATAAGCTTTTAGCCTTACTAGCCACCATATAGGTGTAAGAAGATTAGATAGAAGAACTTTAAAGTCCTAGTCTATTTACATCTTCTAGGCTTATCTCTTTCCTCATGAAAATCGTTTCCTTAATTCCATGATTATAATCTTGTGTAAATTTGAATGTCAGATTCGTCCACAAGAAAACTGACATGCACTATTTTATTGTGCATAACCGTTAAACATAAAATTAACGGATTTTCAGGCCTATCCTACCCGCTTGGGTTTAGGTATTGCCACATTCTACATGACACCCCCACATTTGCCACATTTTGCATGACACCTCCACATTTGCAGAATTTATACGAAGGCTCCCGGCCTCTTCAAAAATTCATACAGGGTCTCACAATGATTATGAAACTCTCTGTTAGGACCCTTATTGTCAAAATCCATGGAAAAACGAAGGTTGTAATCAAATTGTAATTTTCCAAGTTTTGATCTTCCCGCTCGAGCGGAGTTTACACTCTCATAGTATTTCGTGTGTCTGCAAAAATACACTGAGTGATGTGTCTTTATGCTCGAGCGTGAACCCTGGTTTGGAACACGCGATATAGAGTCCTCGCTCGAGTGTCCATTCCCACACTCGAGCGGACCGCGCGATCTCTACTTCTATAAATTCGCTTGTTGGTCCAACTCTAGGGTTACTTTTCCTAGATCTTCTTTAAGGGTCTTAGGGTTTCTTCTGAGGTTTTCTTCTAAAGGTTTTTGTGAGTTTTCCTTGATAATTTGAGTGAGTATTAAACTCATGTATTGATAAGCACATATCAAGGAGGTTGATTGATTATATTCAAAAGTGTTCTTCTTCGGTGGAATTCGAAGATTGAAGCGTGGAGTTTCAAAGGAGTTTGATTCTGTACGTAGTCGTTGATTTGACAAGTGAAGTTGTGGATTCAACTTCAGGTTAATCAATTCCGAGACGAAGGTTGCGGTGAAAGCTATACAGAAGATTTGAAGACAAATAGGAAGCGTTTGGGTAATTTGTTTGTTATCTTTGTAATCTTTCTTTCTTTAGTAGTGGATTGATTAGTGGCGTTTCGCAAGTGGTTTTTTTATCACAATTGAAGGTGCTTCAATTATGATTTTTCCACGTAAAAATCGTTTGTGTCGACTTATTATTTTTCGAAAACAACAATCTAAATCATTTTCGTAAAGGCTTGATGATTTAGATTGTGGGTTTTGAATGATTGGGAATTGGAATAATTAAATCTTGATCTAATCATGAATCACTTAGGATTTTCAATTGGTATCAGAGCAGGTTACTCTTTGTTTTTATCAAAACCATAGGAGTGTGATTTTGTGTGATTGGTGATATGGATTCAATTCGTGAAGGTAACTCGACCCATAGACCTCCGTTACTTGATGGTACAAACTATTCTTATTGGAAAGCTCGTATGAGAGCGTTTTTAAAATCCATCGATGAGAAAGTTTGGCACTGTGTGATCTATGGGTGAAGTGAACCTACTGTCACCATTGATGGTATTGATATTCCTAAACCCCTTGATAAATGGGACACAACCGATTATCAAAACTCGAGTTGGAACAGTAAGGCTCTCAATTCCCCTTTTTTACTCCGTCACACCTGAAGAGTTTCGTTGTATTTGCATGTGTAAGGTAGCAAAAGAGGCATGGGATATTCTTGAAACGATTCACGAGGGTACTACTTCTATCAAAAGGTCAAAACTTCAACGTCTCACATTTGCCTTTGAAACCCTTTTATGCGTGATGATGAGACGTTTGATGATTTCTATGCTAAACTTAATGACATCGTGAATTCTTGTTTCACACTCGGTGAAAAAATCCCTGAAGCTAAAGTTGTTGGAAAAATTTTGAGGTCATTACCCAAGAGGTTCCAATCAAAAGTGACAACCATTGAGAAGGCTCAAGATGTTGATACCCTCAAGCTTGATCAGTTGGTTGGAAACTTGCAGACTTATGAAGCCCACCAGATTTCTAAGAAAAAACAAAAAGATAGTGTGGCTTTCACTAGTGCTCATGAGATTGCAAAAACTCCTGAGACTGAGTTTGATTTAGAGTTTGAGATGACGGCTATGTTTACTAAACAATTCAAAAAAAAATTTAAAAAAAAGAAGCCTAATTTCAGAGACCCTATTTCAAAAGACGAGAGTAATGATAAACCCAAAACTTTTCCACCAAAACTTGCTCCAAAAACTGAAAAGAAGATTGTAAAAGGGCAAGGGGTCAAGTGTTATGAATGTCAAGGGTTTGGATATATTACCCTTGAATGTCCTTCGAAAAAGAATCGGAAGAAAGTCTACACAGTGACTTGGGATGATGAAAGCAGGTCGGAGCAAGAACCCAAAAAAACTGAATCTAGTGAAGACGGAGATAGTGCTTTTATGGCATTTTGGTCCACTTTCACACAACCTCTTCCGAAGCCAGTGGAATTTGCTCGTGGTCAGAGTCCGCATCATGCTCCCACCTTTGATGGAAGTAATTACTTGTATTGGAATATCAGAATGAGGGCGTTTTTTAGAGCTTTTGACCTAGAAGGCTGGCAAGCCATTGAAGAGGATGTTGAAAGTGCTGACAATCTAAGCAATCAGAGAGTTTTGATTACTATTCGTGGAGCAATTTCTGATGAAGAACAGCAACGGGTTGCTCACTGCACAGAGGCTAAAGATGCATAGGACATTTTGAGCCAATTTCATGAAATAGGAGATTCATCTTTATCACCATCTATCACATTTCCTGCCTTAGTTGCTCGACTGGATGAGGTCAAGAAGAATGAGGAGCAAAAAGAAGATGATGAAACATCAGAAGAAATAATGAGATTAATGGTGATGATCTACAACAAGCTTACGAAAAGCTTTATGATGAATCTCTGAATTTGTCCAAAATCAATGACAAACTCACTCTCAAGCTCAAAGCATGTAAAAGCGAGAATGTCAAGTTAAAAGGAGAACTTGTAATAGCAAAGCAGAATGTCATCAAGATCTCTAGTGACAGGCAAGACCTATGTGGGAAACTTCTATCCTGTGAAACTGAAAGGAATGAACTTCTGAAAGTGTATTCCACATATGAAGAGAAGCTTGAAAGCTTTGAGATGTCACAAGCTACATTGGAAGAAATGGTTTGTCATAAAGATGAAGAACTCCGAATTGCTAGAGCCACAATTGCCATGTGGAACAAAGGTTACAAATCATTAAAAGACATCCTCGGGTCTCAACAAATGGCTTGTGACAAAAGCGGGCTAGGCTATGGT
This sequence comes from Camellia japonica, assembly GCA_030407325.1. Lineage (NCBI taxonomy): Eukaryota > Viridiplantae > Streptophyta > Magnoliopsida > Ericales > Theaceae > Camellia > Camellia japonica. Next base: position 180,690,998 of record JAPPVO010000029.1, read on the forward strand.
AATGCAACAGCTCACAAGGGACAAGCCTCTACATCACATGACCTGAAGACTCAAGCAAAGGGAAAGCTGAAGGTACACTAAGGTGATCCCTTTCTTCATCTACATAACGGGGGTAAGATCAACAAAAGGGAGGTAAAACCTATTTTTATCTGTCATCATTATGGTAGGTATGGCCACATTCGTCCTTATTGCTTTGAATTGTTTGGTAAGGTGTCTAAAAAGGGTCGAAATTCGAATACTTTTTGGGTTATGAGACAACCTTACGTGTCTAGGTGGAATACCAAAATTGATGAGGGTGTTCACAACGCCAAGACATTTACCAAGTCCGCCAGACCTGATTTTGTTAAGACCAAAAAGATTTGGGTGAGAAAAGATGATTTGACTTGTTTAGTTGTTCACACTGCTCTAAAAGCACGTGACTCACACATGTGGTATCTTCATAGTGGGTGCTCTCGTCACATGTCTGGTGACAAATCCTACTTCACCTCCTTTGAAAAATATGAAGGTGGAATTGTTACTTTTGGAGATGGTGGCATTTCTAGAGTCATTGGTAAGGGCTCTATAAGTGTAGCTGGTCTTCCCAAGCTTGAAAATGCTTTACTTGTTGATGGTCTTAAAGCAAATCTTTTGAGCATCAATCAAATGTGTGATTCCCACCATGAAGTATTGTTTTCAAAAAATAAATATGAAATTTTGGATAAAAAGGGAAATACTGTCTTGCATAGGGTTCGCACATCTGACAACAGCTATGGGATTGTTATTACTAATGATCTCACTTGTCACTCAGCCATCATAAGTAACATTGATTTGTGGTATCAAAGATTAGGTCACATGAATTTCAAAGACCTAACTAAGATAGCCAACAAAGAGCTTGTGAGAAGAGTACCTAAACTGGGTAAGAATCTGAATCATGTGTGTGGACCATGTCAACTCGAGAAGCAAACCCGTGCCCCTCATCAAAAGGTGAACAGCTTTACAACCAAACAACCTCTTGAATTGGTTCACATGGACTTAATGGGACCTACTCGCATTGAAAGCATTTGAGGTAAAAGATACATTTTTTTAACTGTTGATGATTTTACTCGATTTTCGTGGGTAAATTTTTTAAGAAAAAAATCTGATACGTTTGATGCTTTCCAGGCCTTAGTCCTTAAAATCTAAAATGAACAGGGAGTTTCCATTGGGCGTATCATAAGAATCCGAACTGATCATGGTCGTGCGTTTGAAAACAGTTCATTTTCGGATTTTTGTGATATGCACGGAATTAAGCATGAATTTTCTGCACCTATTACTCCACAACAAAATGGAGTGGTTGAGAGGAAGAACAGGGTTGTTCAAGAGATGGCTAGGGTCATGCTCCTTAGTAAGAAACTTCCTCCAAAGTTTTGGGCTGAAGCCCAAAATACTGCTGTTTATGTCATAAATCGCGTGTATTTAAGGCCCAGCACTTTACAAACTCCATATGAAATGTGGAAGGGATTGAAACCTAATATAAATAACTTCAAAACTTTTGGGAGTAAGTGTTACATTTTCAAAGATAGAGAGCCTTTGTGAAAATTTGACTCCCGAAGTGATGAAGGTATTTTTCTAGGGTATTCAACCACTAGTAGGGCTTTTCGAGTCTATAACCTACGAACTTCTTCTTTAATGGAATCGATTAATGTGGTTATAGATGACACAAGTTCCCCTACTCCAGCAACAAATGAGGATGAATATGGTGAGTCTCCAATCCTGGATACTGAACCACAAAGTCAAAAAGAAGCTGGGGTCCAAGCACAAGAAGTTGAGACAGCATCATCTTCACAGGTAAGTCAGAGTCCAAAGAGTGCACAGAGAGACACCACTCCTGATGCTTCTATCACCACAAGTCCTGAGTTCAAACCATCAGCAATGGTGAAACTGAATTATCCAGCTCAACAGGTGATTGGAAGTGTATCGGATCGAATGAAAACCCGAAGACAAATTCGGGATGAGGTATCTCATATGTGTTATGTTTCATTAATTGAACCAAAGAATATTAAAGAGGCCTTACTAGATGATAGTTGGGTCAATGCTATGCATGAAGAATTAGGTCAATTTGAACGTAACAATGTTTGGACTCTAGTCCCCAGACCTAGAGACATGAATGTGATAGGTACCAAGTGGATCTTTAAAAATAAATCTGATGAGAATGGTATTGTGGTTAGAAATAAAGCCAGGTTGGTTGCTCAGGGCTACACACAAGTAGAGGGTGTTGACTATGATGAGACGTTTGCCCCAGTTGCACGTCTCGAATCTATTCGTATTTTACTTGGTGTTGCATGTTTTCTTGATTTCAAACTGTATCAAATAGATGTGAAAAGTGCCTTTCTGAATGGGTACTTGAAAAAAGAGGCTTATGTTGAGCAACTAAAAGGGTTTAAGGACCCTAAATGTCCAAACCATGTCTACAAGTTAGACAAGGCTTTGTATGGGTTGAAACAAGACCCTCGGGCTTGGTATAATAGACTTACTACCTTTCTTCTTGATAATGACTTTCAAAGGGGTAGTGTGGATAAGACTTTATTTGTGAAACATACTAAGTCTCATATTCTTGTTGCTCAAATTTATGTTGATGACATTGTGTTTGGATCCACTGCTGATCATCTTGTGAAATATTTTTCAGATTACATGACACATGAGTTTGAGATGAGCATGATGGGAGAGTTGTCTTGTTTCTTGGGTCTTCAAATTAAACAGTCTCCTTTGGGTATGTTTGTTTCTCAGACTAAGTATGCCAAAAATCTTGTGTCAAAGTTTGGTCTCGAGTCTGCCAAACATGCACGCACTCCCATGAGCACCAGTCTTCACCTTTCGAAAGATTCCTCTGGTATTGATATTGATCCTATCCTTTATAGGAGTATGATAGGGAGTCTTCTTTACCTCACAGCCAGTTGTCCTGATATTGCTTTCAGTGTAGGTGTTTGTGCTCGTTACCAAGCCAGTCTTAAAGAGTCTCATCTTCTCGCGGTCAAACGCATCATTAAATATGTTAATGAGACATTGGGGTATGGGGTTTGGTTTTCTACCGATACTACAGCTGAAATTACTGGTTTTTCTGTTGCCGACTGGGCAAGGCGTGCTGATGATAGGAAGAGTACATCCCGGGGGTGTTTTTACCTTAGGAATAATTTGGTTTCCTGGCATAGTAAAAAGAAAAATGCCATCTCTCTTTCGACTGCTAAGGCTAAGTACATTGTTGCAGGGAGTTGTTGTGCACAAATGCTGTGGATGAAGCAAATGCTTTATAACTATGGGATAGATCAGAACACTCTCACTCTTTTTTATGATAACACAAGTGCCATAAACATTTCAAAAAATCCTGTCCAACACTCTCGCACCAAACACATTGACATTCGTCATCATTTTATTCGAGAGTTAATGGAAGAGGGCCTTATTGTTGTTGAACATGTACCCACTGAGCATCAAAAAGCTGATATTTTTACAAAACCCCTTGATCTTCTTTAGTTTGAGTTCCTTAGAAAGACCTTGGGTGTAGTGCTCAGTCACTAGGGTGTTACCTGTTTCTTGAGTGGGTGTGAGTGTTTGGTTTTTTGTGTGCTTGGATGCTATAATCTTATAGTCATTGATTCCTGTTATCTTTGCATTCAAATTTATATGAATACTACTCATGCTGCTTACAAGATCTCATTCATTTTTGTTCATAGCTCATTCTGAATGCCCATACTCATTAACTTCATGATCTCATTCTATACACATTCTTGAGATAAACTGTTGCAGGGGTTTCCGCACAAGTGATCAAAGTTCTCTATGGACCACTAACAGTGTTTCTTGTACTTTTTCAGAGGAATTGACCTATACTAGTATATCATGGGTGATGTTGAGTCTCTTAACCATCTACCATCATTTTTCACTTCCACGATTTCTCCCTTAGTTCATTGAAGTTCGGGCATTAGGAAAAGGCTACCTCAGAGGCACCAACCAGGCCATCTTTTTTTTATTTCATTCTTCTCTGGTTTGGTCTCCATACTCTTGAGCGTGCATGCCACCAGTGAGTGCCCATTGTAACACGTCCGCAGGGGAGGGGGGACCTCGCTACAGTTCGGACTCTCGACTTTGTGTTGCGGTTCTCAATCTGAACCAAAGAGTCCATCTCTGGCAAATCGTTTTGAAGAAAAACAGATTTTTGAAAAAAGTAGTGCCAAACATGGACTGCTTTGCCAGATTACAGAGTCGCCACCTAAATATTTTAAAATGGGAAATTTAGGAAACCCTGACTCGGTGCCGAAGGCCACATGTCCGTCATCACCAAAGTGACTTGGCTCGGGAGCTTGGGTACGATCGGGGAAGGTCAGCTATGAGCACCCCCTTTCGCCCGGTCCGAAGACCGGCCTCTACTAACCGTGATATCCGATTTTGAAAACATTACGTGTTCTTGTACCGATTATTAACCTAGAATTTTACTATGTGATGCACACAGCACAAAAGTATAGACTAGATTGCCTAATTCGGAAATAATCATTGCATATCCGTTTTGTCTCGAAAAACGTGTTGGTTTTTATGCTACTCGCAAGTAGGCTAAAATTCGGATCTCAACGAGTTGTTCCAACTCAGGCAATCTAACCTCCACCCACAGGCATTCAAGCAGTTTATCACACATAAGCATTTAGCCGCATGGCAATCCTATTGTCATGGCAAACATTCACACGCATGCGATATGCTAAAGCATAAATACTTACATCGTACTCCGTGCCAAAACAATAACCCGGTTAGCAAACATGCATGACCTGGTTCATGTTAAGTGGCTAATGCATCGCATACAGGGATGTAATCTAGACAGGCTCGGCTATCCTAAGCATGGCACATGAAATGCAACAACTATCACGTATTCAATTTTGGAATTGAAATACAATGCAGTTTGCATGATGTGCCGAGCCCGATGCATGTAAACAAATGCATGAATGCACGCATGCATTGCATAAGGTATGCTAAAATAAGTATGCCCTAATACTAACCATCAAAAGCAGGTAAGTAAAAGGGAGAGAAAGAAGTGGGGGTTGGAAGACATGCACCCACTCACGCACACTTATTACATTTTTGCCCTCACTCGGAGGGACCAAAATAATAATACAAATAATTAACTACGCAAGCTAATTAATTAATTATTACAAATTCACTAAATTAATTAAACAAATAATTAATCTAATTAAAACAGTAAATGCCTCGGGAGGAGGGCCCAAATGCAGCGCACGCTCGGAATTGGCTCGGAATCGCACTGTCATGCAAGTGTGCCTCTGTTTTCCCTGCTATCCTCCTCTGAAAATTGCCAAAGTCCCAGGAGTGCCTCTCAGGGCACTGGGGAGTACCACCGGCTGGGGTACAACACCACCGGCTGAAGGATGTGGCCACCGGCACTGAGTGAAGCCATCGGCTGCCAATTCACGGCCGGTCGGCACTAAAAAGTGCCGGTCGGCACAAAATGCCTGCAAAACCTGCAACTCACAGCAGCAGAGGGCAACAAAATGCATGGCAATGTGATTCAAAGCATGTATGCACCAAACACAATCCTTATCATATTTTGGACTCAAAGGGGGGTGTGCCTCGGTCCTTGGACCACCAATCGCGCATTTCCATGCGTGATGGCCCTAAGAGCCAAGGATGCAACTTTGATCTCAAATGTGTGCAAATCAAACAAGCAAACAAGGGTGTTCAACCTCCATCATACTTCACTTCAAGAGGCCAAACATGCACAATGGAAATGCAAACCTAAGCATGTCAACTAAGCATGCAACGTGGACTATGCAACACACTTATGTAAAAGGTTCAAACAAGCATGCAAGGTGAGCATGCAAACCAATGGAATGATGGACTTAGACATGAATTAGGCAACTCAAAAAGGCCTAAAATCAGTAGCCAAAATGCCAAGTTATGGGGGCCCAAACAAACATGCATACATGCACAAATCAAGGCACCAATACTTAGGCATAAACAAGACGACATTCGAGCATACTTGAAAGAAACCGATCATGGACAACTAACATGCACTTAAAGCTCTGAAATTCATGTTAAACATGATGCCAAATCATGCAATAAAGTGTGCCAAACAAAGCATGTAAATGGCCTAGGCTTAAGGCAAGTCAATGGGACATTAAACCACACCTAGCACAAACACACATGGCATGCATTAATCAACCCAAAACAGATTTTTGGCATGTCAAATTAGGCCCAAATGACCACTTAGATGGCATTTAAGAAGCTTGAAATCAAAGGCATGCAACATGACCAAAACATGGAGCATTTAACACAAGCTTTTAAAGCATTGAAGAGGCATGCAAGGCAATCAAACAAACACATCATAAGGTCTGAAATGGCATGTTAGATGGTTTCAAATCATTGAAAATGAAGCAAGCAAGTCATGCTACACTCACATGCTCTCAAGGCCAACAAGCCAAATGCAAAGGAGCTATGTAATGCATGATGAGATCGACCCAAATGGCTATGGACAGAGCTAGATCATGGCAAAATGAGCATACAAGCTTCATGGATCTAGGCCTAAAACATGCTAGAAATGAAGGCACACAACCTAGGCATATTAAGGCATAAAGAGGCATTACAAGGCAACTATACTAAGCATGCATAGGAGACCAAAACCAACTTGAAATCATGTTATGGCATGGCAATATAAGCATGGAAAATAAGTCAAACATGCTCAACACACACTCAAGCATGGTGCTTCTTTGGAAGCCAAAACTTGCCCTTTCCAAGGACATCAAGGAGAGGGGGTGGCCCTCCCCTTTCTAGGACTTTAAGGCACCATCTCCACCATTGAAATCCCTCAAGATTTCAGTGGTGGAGAGGTCCAAGCACACAAGTCCCGGATCTCTCCAAAATAGCACAAAGATGAGCCCTTTTCAAGGCCTAAAGGGGGTCAAACTTCCCCAAACCACAAAACACCCTTAATATACAATGAAGAGGCTTAAAAAATAGAACTTTTTTGTGTTATAGACCAAGCACAAAGACTGTTTTAAACTAGGCAAAAATGGAGTGCAAAAATGGGGTAAATAAAGTAAGTTTCTTACCCTTGAAGCTTTTCTTCACAAAGGTTGGAGTAGTTGGTCCCTTGAGCTCCAAACCAGTCAAGAACACTAAAAAACAGCCCTTAGAACCTCAGTTGCAAGGAGAAGGTGAGACACTAGGTGCTTGTGTGCAATAGTGTGAACTAAAGCACCTAGTATACTAAATAAGCAAGAAAGGAGAGAGATAAGATAGATATATGATCTAACCTAAAACCAGAGCTTACTCTCTCTCTAAAATGGCTGAAACCTCTCAAGAAATCCCAACCTTAAGCCAAGAGGAAGAGCCTTCCTCTTATAGAACTTGTAAGACTTACAAGCTAAGCAACTAAGGGCTCATCCCTCCATACACGTGCATGGAGGGGAAGCAAATTGCACACAGCTGTCTGAAAATATCTCAGAAAGCAAGTGCACAGTGTCCGGCCGACAAAAAATGTCATTTTGACAAAATTTAGTGCCGACCGGCACAGAATAATGCCGACCGGCACAATATAGTGCCGATGGCAACTCTAGCCAGCCGGTGGCCTCTAGCCCCAGCCGGTGGTGTGTAGGGATGCCTCATAAAGCATTCCCTGCCCTTCCAAGGCAAAACACAAGTGTTTGGTGCGAAACCAAACACAAACGGTCGAGTCCGGAGGTCCTGAGGCACGGCGCGCGAGTCGAGAACTCCGGGAACTCCAAACGAACACAAACATGGATGATCACCGAGCGTTCCGACGGTGACGTCCAAGTCTTGAGGACGGTCAAAAATGAGGTGTCTACACCCATAAGAAAGAAAAGTTGAAAAAAAAAATAATAATAATAATAATAATAAAAGAACTCATTGATTGAGGGAGAGCCTCCGCGTTTACTCAACAAATACCTTGTGATTCCTAGTGGTTTGACTTTTCTCTGTGGTGTTTAGTTACTCTTGCTGGAGGTCCAGCCATCCGATCACTACGACGATTAACTCTAGCTCTGTGGCCTCTCAAGGATCACACACACACATTTTATATGTGTGCTTTCATGTTTGTTTTTGAGTTATGCACTCTCATGTTGCTTATGATCATTTATTAAATATTATCTACTTGCTCATGATTTTGTGGTTCATAAGTTTTTAAATAAACAAGTTTTCAGGCTTCATGGTGTGTGGATTATTTCATCCCAGTACTACAGTCTTCTAATTATGCTCTCCTTTGATTTCCAATTCACCCTTCTCTGATTGAGTTGCTTTTTTTTACTTTCATTTAAAATAAAATAAAAAAATGTTTTGGAGCTTAATGGTGTTTTGTCCCCGCTTGAGCGGAATATTTCACGCTCGAGCGTAAATTTCTGTCATTCAGCATTTAGTGCAGGGTTTTGCAGTTCTGCAAGGGTGTTTTTGGCCCTCTAGCATCCTTTTTTTAGCTCGAGCGTATTCGTGCGTGCTTTGGCTCCCCGCTCCAGCGTTTAACCTCACGCTCGAGCAGACTGGTTTGGTTTAAAACTCTCTCCCTCGACTCTTCAGTTCATTTTTCCCCAAAATTTCATTCTCTCTCCTAGGGCTCCTTGGCGATTCCATGCATTGTTTTCCTTGGTTTTTTCTTTGCTGATTCCTGTTCTTCTCACATACCTAAGGTATGTCCATCTTCTGTTTCATCTATGTTTTCCTGTTTATTTACGTATTTTCACTATCGTTTCCTCCTTCACTAATGTTCGTATAGGTTGGGTTTTATTCGTAGTGTGAATCTTGTCCTGTTTTATTAAGTCTTTGGCATACTGAGATGGGTTAAGATCTATGTTTCACTGATTTCCATTAAGTCTATTTGTTTTTTTTTTGGCTATGGCTGGCTTGTTCACCATGACTCATCTTTGATGCATTTTGTTCACTTGGGATTACTATGCATTGACCATATTGCTTTATAGCATTATCTCATGTTGGTATATTTGATTATGCTACTAATGATTTGTTTTTTCTCTTTTGGTTTAATTTTTGTCTTGGATTGGGGGTTGTGTGTTTATACTTTTTGATTTTCCTTGGTTTAGTCATGTCTACTTTCAAGAGAAGAAAGTCCGCTGGCTCTCGACCCTCCTTTAACTCCGACCGGTTTCCCTCGGCTGAGAAAGGAAAATTGTTTCGAAAGTCCTATCCGTCCCGAACCGTTCATCTTGAACAAAATGTTCAACCTAACACCTTTGAGTCTATCCATATCCGTCCTCTTTTTGATCCCTTGGGTGGGGATTATGTACTCTCAGGTCCTTAAAACCTCAGTTGGGTTCGAGAATTTTACTGTAACATGAAGAGTCTTGATGACATCGGTCCGTCATTCAAGACTTGGGTCAGGTCCAAGTCAATCACAATCACCACTGATCTCATTAGAGAGTTGTTAGGGATTAGTAAAGTCTTCCCTATCTTCTATCCTTTTCCTGTGCGACCGACTTGCGATTTCAATGAGGTGGCCACTACTCTTTGTGGTATATCTCGTCCTTGGCTTTCTGGGGCATTGATCAAACAAAATGAGCTTCTACCCCATTTTCGGTTACTCAATCTCATCGTTTGTGCCAACATTATCGTGACTACCCATAGCTCAGAAATCAATCAAGAACAAGGGTTTGTTCTACAGTGTTTTGCTCTCAATCGCTCCATTGATCTTGTTACTTTGATTATTCAGAAGATGGTTGTTGCGTTTGAACATAACAACCTTGGTCTGCCTTATGGGTGCCTCATTAACAGGTTTCTCGCCAAATTTGAGGTTCTTTCGTATGACGAGGATGAATTCGTTTCACCATCCCGGTCTTTCACCAAGAAAACTGTCTCCCAGAGTCAGTCACATGTTCGAGGGGTTTCTGCTAGGGTGGGTCGTTCCAGTTCAGGTACAGGTGATGCTGCTATAGCAAAGAAGGCTGAGTTCGATGCGGCTGCTGCCGGTGATGTTGTTGGTGAGGGGGAGCAGCCACTTCCAGTCCGTACTATCCGTGGCCAGCTCTACCATTTTGAGCAATCTGTTGTTTCTCGTTTTGATCGACTTGAGGGGCGGATGGATATTTTCGAGGCTCAACTCACGGATCTAGAGACTACTACCGATGCTCGGCTTACTGCATTAGAGGCCTCTTCCAGGCGCATTGAGGAGTCCGTTGCACAAACTTCTACACATTTGTCTCAAATCCTGTCTTTTCTCCAAATGCAGTCATCGCCCCAGTCTCAGCTGCCCACTTAGTGGTCACTACTGTCCACACCTGCTATTGGCTAGTTCTTTTCTGCATAGATCTCTTTTATTGGCTTACTGTTTCTCTTGTTTTTGTTCTCTCCCGGACAAAAAGGGGGAGTGGGTGTTTGTTAGCATATTGGATATCTATTTTTGGCTTTTATACTTGTTGTATGCATATTGGATATTATTTGTGGATTTAGGAATGTTTGAGACTATTTTTGTTTTTTTAATGGATGGGTGTTATGTCTCTCAGATATTTTATATTCGGTTATTTATACAGTTCCACAGTTTTGGTTGGTTTGTGTGGTTGTTTTTTTTCAGGTGGATTGATCAAAGAAATTATTCAAGAATTGCATTGTTTTTTTGTTTCTTTTTGTTAGGAAATTTGTTGGGATGTTTGTTAGGAAAATTGTTTAGAACGGTTTTGTCCAGGATTTGACAAAGAGGGAGATTGTTAGGACCCTTTTTGTCAAAATCCATGGAAAAACTAAGGTTGTAATGAAATTGTAATTTTCCAAGTTTTGATCTTCCCGCTCAAACAGGGAAAGGGCCGCTCTAGCGGAGTTTACACTCTCACAGTATTTCGCATGTCTGCAAAAATACTGAGTGATGTGTTTTTACGCTCGAGCGTGGGATCTTCCGCTCGAGCGTGAACGTTGGTTTGGAACACACGATATAGAGTCCTCGCTCGAGCGTCCATTCTCACGCTAGAGCGGACCGCGCGATCTTTGCTTCTATAAATTCGCTTGTTGGTCCAACTCTAGGGTTACTTTTCCTAGATCTTCTTTAAGGGTCTTAGGGTTTCTTCTGAGGTTTTCTTCTGAAGGTTTTTATGAGTTTTCCTTGATAATTTGAGTGAGTATTAAACACATGTATTGATAAGCACATATCAACGAGGTTGATTGATTGTATTCAAGAGTGTTCTTCTTCAGTGGAATCTGAAGATTGAAGCGTGGAGTTTCAAAGGAGTTTAATTATGTACCTAGTCGTTGATTCGACAAATGAAGTTGTGGATTCAACTTCAGGTTAATCAATTCCGAGACGAAGATTGCGATGAAAGCTATATAGAAGATTTGAAGACAAATTGAAAGCGTTTAGTTAATTTGTTTGTTATCTTTGTAATCTTTCTTTCTTCAGTAGTGGATTGATTAGTGGCGTTTCGCCCGTGGTTTTTTTATCACAATTGAAGGTGCTTCAATTGTGGTTTTTCCACGTAAAAATCGTTTGTGTCGATTTATTGTTTTTCGAAAACAACAATCTAAATCACTTTCGTAAGGGCTTGATGATTTAGATTGTGGATTTTGAATGATTGGGAATTGGAATAATTAAATCTTGATCTAATCACGAAACACTTAGGATTTTCACTCTCAAAATTATATCACGTAAAACACATTCCCAGACCATCATCAACCAAATTAGGTCTTTTTCGAATTGAAGGCACCAAACAAGTTTGGTCCAACAAGTCACTTTGAAGTCAATAGCCTTACTATTAGGAAACACAGATTCAGTGTTCAATAGTCTACTATTTGGAATTTCATAACATGGCTAGTAGTCTTATCACTAGGAATCACTAATTTCTTGGCTTGTGGTCAGTAGACTTTCCACTACTAGGAATCACAATGTTTTGACATGTGATCAGTAGTCACTCAACTACTAGGAATCACAACGTCTTGACATAGGATTAGTAGACAATTCATTACTAGGAATCATTATGTCTTGACATATGATCAGTAAACTCTTTTACTACTAGGAACCATCATGTCTTAACATATGATCAATAATCTATTTACTACTAGAAACCACAATTTTATAATTGTGTAGCCAATGGTCTAGCACCTCCTAGAAACCACTAGTTTCCTATTTTTGTGATCAATGATTTTGCACTCCCTACGAGCCACTAATTTAAGAATATATTTTGAATTATAAAAATTCAAAAAATACAATCACTCACCCTAACGGGTTGTGTCTCATCTTTACTTTCAAGCAAAGTCACATAGCAATCATACATGCTATAATTGACACAAGGATAACATACTAATTGCCTCTGATTAATTCAGAGATATTATCATGCAATCTTATGATTTCTTTTAATCACATTTGATCTCTCTAGATTTTCTTTTAAGAACCTTGCAACTCTTGAAGCCATTTCTGAAAAATCACAACAGAATTTCACTATTCTGTTTTTCCAGAAACTAAACTTAACACTAGAAAATCCCAAAGTCTGAAATTTAATTCAAAACTGATCTCACCACTTACCCTAGAATCGAACATGGTCAGAAAAGTTTTCAGGAAAACTGGAGGGGTCACACCGGTCCCACTTAAGACCAAGTTAACCTCAGACAAAACTTTCAAAAGTATGTTGACTCCTAGTTCATGAGAAACAAATATAGAATTAAGTTTGCCAAGGGATAAACTAGGTTAAAACAAACCAAGTTTACGAAACATATAAGCAATTAAAATTTGCAATCAGAATTACACCACTCATAATAGTTAACTGGTACTTCTAGAACTAAGCCCATTATTTCTGAATAAAAATCAGAAACATTTTAGCTAATGCTAAAAGTTTGTTTCTTTCCCAAAACAAAACACTTTGGAAATAATCATATTATGAATAAAGACTTTCTCAAAATTTGGTTTCTTATCACTTTGGGAATAAAAAGATTAAACCCAAAAACTTTCTCTAACCACAAAGGTTTGAAACCAAATCCATCTTAGGTTCCATTTCTGAACAAATCAGAAATACTCTTTAGCCAAGGTTAAATACTTTGGTTTCTATTACAGAAAACCAAGCCACTTTGGGAATAATAAAATTAATCCCAAAGCCTTTCTCTAAACGAGAAGGTTTATAATTTCTTTCTTTCCCCATTTCTTTTCACTATAATGAAACTATTACAAATTAGAAATTAAAACCATTACAAATGGAAACGGAAATGCAATTGTTACAATTACAAATTGTCTAAATCTACAAAACGAAGTTCATGGTTACATTTGGAATCATCTGTTTAGCCAAGAAAATACTTCTCCACTTGTAATGCTCATCTCAGTTTGAATACATTACAAAACTTTATCCCCGTTGCCATTAAATCTCCATGCTCACTATTCATATGAACGCTTGTATACAAGATGAGTTAATGAACCAATAAAATAAATATTACACAAGTAATTTCAACTATAGCTCGCAATGTGTAATCCAAAGGCTAAAGATGCATTGCAATTATAAGAATGTCATGAGTTACATGGCCATAAATCAATTATATATATAGGAATATTATGGTCATAATATTGGCAATCCAACCATGCAACTGTGAGCAAATATATATAAAAATAGAGTTAAATTTCCACTTATCATTTCATGAATATAAAAATATTTTGGAATAATTTCCTTGATTACACATTAAGACATGAAAGAACTCACAATTGATACAACTAAAAATAAATATAATAAATAAGAGTCTACAATGTCAAGCTATACCACCATGCGATAATGCAACATAAGCCCTGTTTGGTAGAGTTGTGGGAAAGTGCTTATAGCTTATGCCTAAACAGCTTATAGCTTATAACTTTCAGTTTAAGCTGATTTCCAGCTTATTCTTAAAGCATCTCCTGCCCCACTCAAAGAATAAGCTGATTTCTGACTTCCAAAAAGCTATAAGCTAAACCAAACACATCAAAATAGCTTAAATTAAGCTGAAAGCTGAAATAAGCTGTAATTAAGCTCTGCCAAACAGGCACATAATCATAAGTAATCACAGAAATAAGACCACTGTTTTACTAAATTTTCTCCTAAAACAAACTTGTTTAGAAATACTTTATACCATCGAAAACCTCTCGACTAGCCGAATCTCTTGAAATTCTCAAAATTCAGCTAGTTTTTCCCAGAATTTAATTAATCAAATTAAATTGAAATTATCAGTACACTTTCAAAACAACATATGGAATAAATTCGAAATCAAACTAAACTACAAAGTGAACAATAAAATTCACTAATATTCTGAAGGTCCAATATTATTCCTTCTTCCACGCAAAGGTAATCCCATTCAAATAAAAAATTAGTAGTCCAATTTACTAATTCTAATTTATTTTATTTGTTCGTATTATATATATGCTTAGGTTAATCTGTAAAGAAAGTTAGCTATAAAAAGCAAATAACAAACAAATCAAATCAAATAGTAAGAATCTTACATAATAAAATTTTTATTTTTATAAACTCCTAGCAACTTAAGCACTAACCATCAAATAACTCATGCAATAAAAACTAATTAACATAAAATAAATTGCATGAATAAATTACTCAAAACAAACAACTCAAATTCTAATAACTCTAGGCAATTAAATTAATTTTAATTCCCAGAGTCACTAGAATAAAACTATAATAAAACTAAATTGTTTTATCAAAACTATTTAGAAGAATATGTTTTAAGGGTTTAGTTTGTGCATGTGTTTGAGATTAGGTTTGGATCGGATTGTGACCCAACATCCGTATCCATTTTGCAACCCATCTAGTGTATACATTATATACACATTAAGAGCTCTCCCATACTTGTATAAATAGAGATCTTTCTCCGCCAACTTAGTAGGTTGTTTTAGAGAGTCTTTGTGATGAAAAATTAGATGATGTTTTGAGATAAAAAGTTAGAGATGATTTTTTATACCAAAGAAAATTTTTCCTATCTTCTTTTGGAAGCCTCTTCTTTGGTTCTTGTTAGAGAGAGTGCGTCCATTGGCAAGTTCACCAAAGCTATTCAGAAGGTGCTTCTATATTAGCTGGTTTCGACCATCGTATCTAGGAAGACAGACGCTGGCATACCTCCAGCATCCATCAGGAGACAGTGAATCTGTTTTGAGGAAACTGTCTAGTACAGGTTTCGGTTTGCTTCTTTTCTTATTATTTATTTTTAAATTTTTCAATATTTAATTTACAAAGATGAGTTCTAATATTTAGTTAGTTATGTTAATAATTTGTTCTATTAATAATGTAATTTAATTCATTTCTATATTTTTAGTTGTGTTGTTTATTCTGAATTTCATCCTTTTAATAAAAAATTATTTTATCATTATTTTATAAATTTTCTTATATTATTATAAAAAAATACCAACAGAGGTTGCTGTTCTAAAACAATCTCTAGTTACAACTTTAATAACACAAAAAAAAAAAAAAGCATATAACATAATTTCTTAGTTGAAAGCCCTACATAAAAAGCTTGCAATATTTGAGTCCACGGCAGCCGATCTTCATCAGGTATCAGTTGCTCTTTTGTGTGAGTTTAATGTGAACACCATCTACAAAGTCCAAAATGGGTCTCCGAACAATCTTTCCTCCCCTAATTTTTGTCCAACTGTTTTTCATAAGAAATATCACATATTAAGTTGAAACCCAAACAAGCAGACCAACATTGACTATTCTTTTGTTAACAAACTTGAGTGAACACAAGGTAAAAAAAAAAAATTCTTTTACCTATACTTGGTGACCAATACATGGAGAAAAGTGCATACAAATGTCCTAGCGTAATCTGCACCTGCGCATTGTCTCAGGCATAAAATTCTTTGATATCAGAGTTGGATCAAGGTCCTATATATCATCAACAATTAAGGAGCAAAATTAGTACTAGTCAATGGCTTCTTTCAATGATCAAATCTCACTGTTAAGCATAAGATTTGAACAACTAACTAGTAAAAATTTACAAAACTCTCAAGCCATTACTTCTTGGAGAAGAAAAAGGAAGGGAAATGGTATAAGATCAAGATGTATTGGCACGCAGGTTCCAACGTGATGGATTGAATTTAACTGGATCTTTAAAGGCTTCTGGGTTTAATTGATGAACGGAAGTAACAATTAAAATGTTCCAGCCAGCAGGAACTGTATATCCTATTGAGTTTTTAACCAATAGACATTTCAATTTCAATTATTTGTAGGTTATATTTGCATGAAGCTTATTAGAGGTATTGTGATGCAATTATAGTACTTACCATTGAATTTGATATCTTTTGTGAATTTTCTTAGCAGCCCTGGTGCAACATTTGCCAACCTAAGAACTTCATTCACAACCTGTAATTTTACAAGTAAGGTGAAAATTCCAATTAATTAATCCTTCACTGGCAGAAGACAAAAACAAATAAGTGAGATGATCATATAAGCATACATTAGGTGTAAAAGTCATTGATTTGTATTCTTCCCAAGAGAGTGGAGAATCTGGATTCTCTCTGTTTTTAACGATTACCTCGTTTTCAGCCTGACAAAATTAAACGATCACTAATTAATGTCATAATTATATATGCAAAAAGAGTAGTCTATCATTGTTTAGCTAAGGCCCAAAAAAATAAAATAAAACAAATCAACCACGGTTAGTTAGTTAAATTGTAAGTTTGAAAATGTACTGTAAGCTCCTCTAATATTGAAGGATGCTCTGATAACAACTTCAAAGTCAAAAGTATAACATAAGAGATTGGCTCAGAGTTTCCAAATAAAATTCCAAACACCAAATTGGATAGAAATTTGGCTGTTAAAAACTTCTCAGTTTTCATGTCTTCCATTACTCTATCAAGGAAGTCCCCACTAAACTTGTTATCGGAATTGATTCTCTCTTGTACGATATCCTTCAACATGCTTAATAATTCCTTAATACCACCCAAAAAAAATAAATAACTTAAAAATTGGCAACTATTTCAGTATATATATACAAGTCTTCTTTTTTTTCTTTTTTTTTTTTTGGGAGGGGGGTGGTTAAGTAATTACTTTGACACATTTGTGGAAAGTAGTGCCAGGGATATCCAAAGGAAGGGACAAAAGTGTGGATATCACCCCATGTGAAGGGGGTGATTGTCTTCTCCATGAGAACACACCTTGGTCAACCATGGAGGCTACCAACCAAGTCAAGAATGGAGGCTGCCCAAGTCAAGAATGAAGGCTCTCCCACCTACCATTATGTGTATAAATGGAGAGGGTGAGAAAGGGAGAGATGTGAGCAAACCGAAAGGACAAACCAAAGAGAGTGAGAAATGTGAGACGGAGAGACCGTTTCTCTCGGTGTGAGAGAGAGAGATGGGAGAGTGGCTGAGTGAGGAGAGTGTGGGCTCCTCCTCTATTGTAATCTTTCTGTAATCTCTCCATTGGTATAGTGACAACCGGTTACTCTCCCATGGACATAGGCTTTAATGTCGAATCACATTAAATATGGTGTCTCCTTCTATGTGGGTGTGTTTTTCTGCTTGCTATGATTTCTATAAGGTCTTGGGCGGGATCCCAGATCCCAACAATTGGTATCAGAGCCTCATCGGTGCGTTTCGGAACAAAAACAGTGCATTTTTCGAAATTGCCCAGAAATAAAATTGCTCAAAATCAGGTTTTGAGCATACCGGGAGCTAGGTCTCGACGAGAGGAGTCCAGAAATGCAAAGTAGACACCCAAAGGAGACCGGACGCACCCTCACGCGCCCCCTAAAGAAGGCGCGTGAGGCCTAGTCACTGCACGCTCCGCCACGCGCCATGCAAGCACCGGCGCGTAGGCCCAGTCTCGGACACGCGCCACACGCGCGGCAGAGGAGGAAGACGAGACGCGTGGCGCCCAGTCAGCGACACGTCGTCGCCGCATCATCAGCCACGTCAGCAACGTGGCCACGTGGCCGCCGCGTCAGCAGTCCACGTCAGTAGCCACGTGGCAGCCAGGTCATCGCCACGTGG
This sequence comes from Camellia japonica, assembly GCA_030407325.1. NCBI lineage: Eukaryota > Viridiplantae > Streptophyta > Magnoliopsida > Ericales > Theaceae > Camellia > Camellia japonica. Next base: position 180,708,894 of record JAPPVO010000029.1, read on the forward strand.
CAAACCACGTCACGCCACGTCAGCAGGGATTGCCACGTGGTTAACACGTCAGCGGTCCAATCATCGCCATGTGGCAGGTCAGTCAAAGTCCAGTCAGCGCCACGTCAGCACTCTGAGGAGGAATCCAGTGCTTCGCGGCTAAGGTGCAACCACAGATCTGAGGCGTACAAAATGTTTTGGCTAGATCTAAGCCATTCGGAGTCCGTTTTTGGCGATCCAATAGTGCTTTCCGACTATTTGGAGTATTCCAGACACATCCGTACGGTCAGATTTTGGAATCGGAGTTTCTGCAAAAAGAAAGCAGATTAAAGGAACAGACGGCATCAGGTGCAGTGGACGGAATATTCTATTGGTACACGAAATATTCCCTGAACTTCTGAAAATTGCAATTTGGCCCAGAATTTTCAGAAAATTGTGGTGTGGCCCAACTTTTGGGGAAATTTTTCAGTGAGGTCCCCGGAAGTGCAGCGAAGGTTGGTCCTAGCTAAACGGACCGTTCCGGACACAACCGCAAGGTCAGAATAGTGAAATTCTGAACGGTTTGGAAAGATTGTCAAAACATGGGAGTTTGTCATCTTCAATACTCGAAGGAAGGTTGCCGGATATTGTGGAACGCTGCGGATTCACTGAAGAGGTTAGAATGGGCAGATTCTGACCAGATTGGACAACCAGATGCAGATTGAGATAGATCATTGAAGACCAGAGGAGATCAAGCTTGATCAAATGGCAAATCGAGGGAGATCAGGATTGGTCAGAGGGCGATCAGGAGAATTGCACATGATTATCTCAAGATCAACAATGTCTAGGAAAGTTCTGTCAAAAAAACACTGTCTAAGGAGACTGGTTCTTAAGTGGGACCGGTTGTGACCCCACCAGTCTTTCCTGGGAACTTTCCTAGTTGTTGATGTCATCGGAGGATCTGGTTCAATCAGAAGAGAAGACCATTCATCAACGGATAGATGATTTGGCAACAAGTACAGGCTCAGGGAAATGCTGTGGCTGTTGGAACTACTGTATACGAGTAGGTACTGATGGTATGTGGACATGTAGAACAATAGTTACAGAGGAGCATACTAAGCGCAGGAGCACAAATGCAGACGTGCAGCAGTGCAAGGGTACGCTAGAGTGTCATACAGAGGCGCGAAAAGAGTATGTAGCAGCGGGTTGTTGAAAGTTCACAGGAACTTCCAGACAGAGAAATTGAGACAGGTAAAACGCAAGAGTGCGCGCCAAGGAGTGGCAAGTCTTTCTCTATGGTAGTTTCTTGAGTTCCATGGCAGCGAATGCACCTCTTAATGAAACAGAGTAGTTGCGGATCTCTCAGGCAAGCTCGAGCGCAGGAGGAGAGACGGAGCCACGATGAGCACTCAAGAATTATGGGTGCGAGCACTATGCAAGGAAGTGCATAGCTGACGATGCTTTGACAGATGGAGCTACTGTCAACCATCAATCTACTGGACAGCAAATCAGGGATTGCAAAGGCACAGACAACAAGCGTATATGGAAACGCGCAGAGATTGTTCAGAAGTGCAGAGGGCAAAGGCTGATAGTTCAGAAGAAAAGCTCCGAGCAAAGAAGACAGAGGACGTTGATGGGATACACAATGAGTTTTCTATTGCTCCAATGACTGGTCCTGCGAGATAAGGCATGACAGTCAAGGCATCTCAGCAGGGGGTGCAGGACATCCAATCAGGGGGTGTCAAGATATCTTGGTTACGCAAGTTCAAGCATAGCAAGTGCAGGCATCCGAGACAGAAGCGTGGAAGAGATCTGTGGGAGATAGGAGCAGAGGCTCTCTCCAAATCAGAGAGTGGTGTGATTTGAGTTGAGGATGTAGGATTCCCTCCTCCTCTTGTATCTCTGGTGTGTTATCTCTAGCTTCAGGGGATGCAGACATCTCAGTGAAGAGATGAAGACTATGTTGAATTTGGGCGTGACAAGATTAGCAGCAGTGTGTGCAGTGGATCACCTCACATGGGTTGAAGGGGTGATTTGTGGATATCACCCCATGTGAATGGGGTGATTGTCTTCTCCATGAGAACACACCTTGGTCAACCATGGAGGCTACCAACCAACACTACAAGAAATTACACTTTTGGCGACGACGTCAATTTTTCATCGCCAAAAGTATATTTTTGGCGACACAGTGATCAATTTCGTTGGTAAAAGTATATCTTTACCGACGCAATTTGTTGCCGTCGCTAAAAAGGCATAACATTATTTTACCGCCAAATTTTTTGGTTGGCGCCAAAATTTCAAAACTTTTACCTACGAGGCTTATGTTTTAGCAACACAATGAGCGTTGCTATTAGTGTGTTTACTTTTGGCGATGACAAGTTGGTGTGGGCAAAGAGTTAAACATTTAGCGACGATAACACTATTCGTCGGTAAAAGTTTGCTAGTGAAACAAGGTGATCTAGTGATTTGTGTTTTTATTATAACTTTTGAAATAATTTTAAATATTATAGTTATTGAATTGTAAAATTAATGTGATCATTGAATTAGATCACAAAAATGAACCCATCAAGCCCAAACACACTCTTTAAGTTGAGATGGTTAATTTGAGATAATTTAGAAAAGTGGTTAGATTATCAATTTCAATATGTTTAGTTTTATTTTCATAAACTAGTTTCAAATTTTTTTTTTCTAAAAAATTAAAAAAAAAAATTTGGGTGAAAAAATTAAAAAATACTTATTACTTTTGTATAATTTTATCTTTTAGGTCATAAATAATTTTTAAAATTTTAAAAATATATTTTTGATTTTTATTACTCTCAAATTAGATTTTTATTACTCTCAAATTAATTTTAATTTTTTCAAAAAAAACAAATCTAAAAATTGTTTTGGATATATTTTTTTTTTTAGTGTGATCTGCCTTTGGTGAGGCAGTGGCAATTTCCCTTCCAAAATTCCACCCCTCCCTTCTTTTTTTTTTTTTTTCCCTCCCTCATCAAATCTCTCCTCATCACTCTCTACGATTTCACTCTTGCACACCCTTCTCTCACAATTCGTAGTTCTCTCTCCCTCATGATTTCACTCTTGATCATTGGGTTTGTGCCGTTTGCTGCTGCCGTGCGAGACGGTCGGTGCTTCACTCTGCCCCTATAGATTTGTTCCCTTTTTGCTTTGTATCTCTCTCTCTCTCTCTCTCTCTCTCTCAATTTCTTAAATTATAAATAGCTTTGATTTTTATTTCGTCCCTTTCCCAGACTATACAGTCAATTGGAGTGAAGCGTTGAGTAGTAAATTTAATTAATTCCCAGTGATCGAAACTTAACAACGACGACGAAGGTGTGCACGTTAAACCAGTAGAGAGAGAGAGAGAGAGGAGCCGTGTTGTGCCCTGTATCTGGATGCGACTCGATCGGCGATGCCTAAGATGAAGCATCTGCTGCGAAAGTTTCACATCGGCGGTGGCTGCAACAACGGCAACCACCACCCGTCGCCGCCGCAGACGGTGGAAGTGACACCGCCGTCATCTTCTTCTTCGGCTTCGTTGGAATCGGCATTGATGAATCAGAGCGGTTGAGTCGGCGGAGAATTCGGTTGATTTCAATTTCTTTGAAGAGGAGTTTCAGGTGCAACTTGCCCTAGCGATCAGTGTTTCCGACCCTGATTCACGCGAAGATCCTGAAACGGTGCAGATCAAGGACGCCAAGCAGATTAGCTTAGGGTGTGTGCCCTCTGAAACCCTGACTGAGTCTCTCTCTTCGGTATTGGGTAATGCTTTAATTTTGTTTTTTACATTGCATATGGCAATCTTTTGTATGTGCTTTGGTTGCATTTATTGGCAAATTTGATCGAATTGCTTCAATATTCTTACTCCAGATCTGTGTTTTTTTGCTTATAGATATTAATGTGTCACATTTCAATTTTATATTTGATTCATAGCTTCAAATTGATTAGATTCTACTATAGTTATTTTTGTGTACATATGTACCAAGGTTTCAAATAATGGTGGCATTGATGCGGTTTTGAGGTGTAACGGGCTTAGCATAACTGGTGCGGCAACCAAAGCTGTGAAATTGCATTTGTTGAGGTTTAAAATGTTTTTTTAAGTGGATTTAGTACTAAATTTTATATGATTTTTAATGGTGTCGTAATGACCAGTTAGGGGTTTTACATGAATTTATCTGTTTTAGAGAAATGAATCCAGATGCTGTCATTCAAATAATAATAAATCACTACTAAGGACAATTATGTGCAAAATACGATGATTATTTATTTATCATTTGATAAAGCGCAGGTTGGGTAGTTGTTTATTAAGTTTGGTTAGTCACATAGTCATTTTATGCCAATTAATGGTGTAAATCTGAGTTTGGGGGTGAAGGAACTTATATTATGGAATTACTGCTGATGCTTTCATTTTGGAATAATTAGTGATATCTACAACTATACAAAAATGCATAGTTACTCAAACTATTAAATCTTAATGATAAAAACTAGATGGCACATGCTTGATTGAAACACATGGTTACACCTCTCTCCATGCGTGTGCATGCAACATATTACTCTCTTTTCTCCATGTTCAATTTCTATACCAATATTGATACTACATAAAGAACTCTGAATCTGGTATGCACTTACTAGTTCTTGTATTAAAGCTACTACAGGTTATTGTTGTTGTCTTCTTTAGCTTAATGCACATGAATAACTGGAAGTCTGGAATTTTTATTTTTTAATCTTTCATAAAATTGCAGTGATTCTTTTTGATGGTGTGAAGTATAGTATATATATATATTTGGGCTCTAATTGAAGCTGATAACTCTGCGACATAGGTTTTGAGGCAATTTGATAAATGACATGACCCTTCATGTAGGTGTGATGTTTTGCAAAAGGATCAAGTCTTGGAGAATCATGTCCATTGTTAACATCATATAAATGCTCCTAATTAACATAGTGTAGTGTATATTTGATAATTTGACTTGCAGTCAATCCAAAGAGAAGGCAACAATAGATATGCACCAAATTCCATTCAAAAAAACAATAGAAGATTATATTCATATTACTTTAGGACATATCCTTACTAGTCAAATTATTGCTGCTAAAATTATTTGTTGGTCAATATAACCTCTAGCAAAATAAGTAATACAAGTGGGGCAGCAGTGAAGACAATGGTGAACAAATATTAAGTTTTGTTGTCTAGGCTTGATTATTCATATAAATGGAGAGATTGAAGAGATGTGTACCATAGAATTAAGGTTAAGAGATGGTCTAATTGGAGAAGGGATTCAGTTGTATTGTGTATTCAAGGTATACAACTGCAATTAAAATTTAATTTTTAGGAAAGAACCATTTTCTATTGGAGAGAATGTTGTGTAATCAATGATCACATAGGGCGAGCATGGTAGAAACTGAGATCTTTAGATTGATGTATGGGAAGGCAATAAAGGATAAAATTAGGAATTAGTGTTTTCTTAAGATTGTGCAAGTAGAATTCATTGGAGAGTGAGAGAAAACAAATTAAGATGGTTGGATAACATGCAAAAGAGATGATTGATTGCATGGTTTAGGAAAATGATGAGATCTAGGAAATGCAAGGATAAAAGAGAAAGCGCAAACATTTCTACGCAATGTGTCCTATTATCTTTCAAATTTTCTTTTGCATGCAACACACTGCGGGCACTTGGAGGAGATGTGTGTCCATCACTTACACATACATGGAACACATTGCAATTTTGAAGAAAATAACTTGAAAGCCAATGATTAAATTCAGAATATACCTTTTTTAATATATTTTATTTAATCCCTTCTCCTTTAGGTGTTTAATTCGGGATTTCTAAAGCCTAAAATTTTCATTTTATTTATGAGTATAGCCTTGTAATGTAGATGTTAGTACTTCTTGTTCACACTTCTTTTTCAATATATAGAATGTGAAAAATATTTTCTTAATATTTTGATATAATAGAATATAAATGTATTTGCGATGTAAAAATTGAAGAAATTGTTATTATTCTTTTATATATGTAAAAATCTATATTTATGTGTTGTGTCCCTCTCGTGTGGTCTTAATTTTTTGAAATTGCTACATCGAAGTGTACATATCATGTCATATATGTGCTTCTTAGACACAAAAAGTTAATGCAGGCTATGGTTTATGAAACTAAAGATGGAAAAATAGAATTCATGTAGTCGGCCCAAAACAATTTGTTTAAAGCTTTGAGTTGAGTTGGAAGAGACCTATGAAGAAATCATTTACACTGTTGGTGAAAACAAACTACCCCTCCCGCACTTTCCCCCTGTTTTTCATTTGATATTATGATAATTTTAATGTTTCTTACAATGATTTTATTTATTCATAATTAGCAACTTGATCTCTCCTTCCCCTTATTGAATTAATAATGTGCTAGCTTCTGTTTCCCTTGGTTGCTCCCCGTTTGTTTCATTTTTGTGCCTTTAACTTTGTTCATGGGTGCATCATTTCTTGCTTGAATGGACCAATCACTTTATGCGGTCCCAAAATTTGGTCTTTAATGGTGTAATGAGCTGAGTTCTCCCCTTATCCTTCCTTCGACAGATTAGTAAGGCTTTGTTTGGCAACTTAGCCACTAAAAAAAAAAATCGAACATCTTAGTAACTTTTTTCAAAAAGTTAAAAAGCCACTTAAAAAAACAATTCCCAAATGAGGCCTAAGTTAAGTTCTAAATAATATCCTATCCTCACATTCGTTATATCTTGTGCCTACATTCTTCTAGAATGATCTGAATTTTTTATGGGATCCTTCCTTGAAGAGTACAGTGAGTTGGATCCATACAATATTCTTTGCATATTCTTTACCCAATAACTTGGGTTTCTTGCATTGGTTTTTTCTGGACTTGTGGTTGCATCATCTCTACCCTCTTTCTGATGTAGTTGATGCTACATCTACACATGTATTCCAAACCATTAATTTTGTTTATTTATCTGGCAGCCCTGATGATTAGGAGTGTTTCCTGGATTACTTAGGCTGTTTGCTCGAGGATGACAGTAGCTGGTGTAATGGTGCTGATAGTGATCCAATTCATCCATCAAAACCTGTGGACTGCAAGCTTGCGCACTTGTCAGATGAAGTGGTGCACATTTTAATCCTTGCATTACATAAATTATTGTTTGGTACAGTTCTTTCCACAAAAGTTCATGCTGAATTTGATTTATGTGACTTGGATGTGTGCAGTTTGATTCTCGTATATTAATTGCGCCAGCTTTTGTACAAAAGTTATTCGCAGAAGCCAGTACTGACTCTGCAAGATGTCCATACTTGGCAAATCTTGAGATTGAAAGGAGGAAATTCTTGTTTGGAAAGGGAGATGATGACAAACTAATCGAGGCTCTAATGCAATATTTTTTCAGGTATAGTACAACCTTTATGAATTTCTTACTTTTTTGGGCAAATTACATATACCCCCCTCGAGGTTTAGCAAAATTACAGATACCCCCTGAGGTTTGAGAAATTACAGATACCCCCTGAAGGTTATATTTGCATAACAAATTAGGGGGCAAATTGTTATGAAAATATAAACCTCAAGGGGCAATTTGTTATGAAAATATAAACCTCAGGGGGGTATCTATAATTTTTGAAACCTCAAGGGGTATCTGTAATTTAGATAAATCTCGAGAGAGGTATATGTAATTTTCCCTAATTTTTTTGATGAACTATGGGAAAATGCTATATCACATGGACTCAGGTACAAGTGTCGGGCTTGTGCCTAAGCATTAGACCACCCTAACTCTAAATATTAGGATATAGGGATATGTATCCAAACTCTATGTTACATGAACATGTCTTGAACATTTAAATATATTACATATTGTATAATATTTTGACTTAATATGATATTAATTATTTAGAAATGTATTTGAAATCAAATAGGAATTGGGATTCAGGGGAAAAAGGGGATTTCTATCTCCCATCCACATGAGTGGCTATAAATTTATCTTTACTGTCAAATGTAAGTCTTTTCTTCTTCTAACATCATAAAAAATTAGACGATCCAAGCTTCTAATTTTTCGAAAGTTGGACATGTTACACTTGTGAAATTCAGCCGTAACAGGCAATGACTGCCCATGCCACGCGTGTGTGTGAAGCCATTAGATCAATCATGGCAGTTACCAAGCTTATGGCAGTTACCAAGCTTGAAGCAGTGAGATTTGACAGGGTATTTTAGGCATAGAAAAACTCGTGACAAAGTTTCAATGAGTTGTGCGCTTTATATAATAGTATAGATATGTATTTTTTTTTTTTTTTTTGCAATTATAGTTTCAATAGTTTCATGATTCATACTATTGAATTTTATATATTAGCTATTCTTGTAAATTGTGGACGTTAAAAGTGACATAGATTACTTGTTTTTATATATTTATTATATGTCGTATATTTGAATATTATACATCAATTAGGCACCTCAATTAGGATTGTATATACTGGATTGATGAGACCTAAGAAAGTTTCATGTTTCGACAAATCTTGAACTTGCCTTACCCCTTTTAAAACCTTGAGCTACATTACATTACTCTTGAAATCACTGGACTGATGAAAGCACACAAAGACAAAAATTGGTAGTTAGATTGTTCCAACAGAGTTTATTTATTTATTTATTTTGCTTGGAGACGGAGAGTTTATTAAATAGTGTAATTCTGCAGACGTTGATCAGCATACTAGTTTCTTTTTTATCACCTTTTAGCCGAGTATTTATGCATGTGTACATTCTCTTTGCTTCTCTTCCTAGAATACTCGTTGTGTGTTTTTCAGAATGCTTTCTAATAGAGAATTAGCTAGACACTCTAGAAGAAGAAAACAAGCCCATTTGACTGAGCTAGAAACACAGGTTTTGTCCTTTACCTTGTCCCTTGGGACCCAGCCTATAACACTCTGCACTTTCTCATCAAAGAATACAACACATGTATTTGCTGCATTAGATAAGCCAACTGTCATTTACAGTAGTAACAAGAAATTACTCTACAACAATGTAAATTTGAAAGAGGTTAGTCATATGTGCCCTTTCAACTCTGCTGCTTTTCCGGACAAGTAAATTTGGCTCTCTCTCTTAATTTAAAGTTTTTTCCCCCTCATCATCGTCAATTGAAATGTTGGAACTTGATTCTTTTGTATTTTTGCTTAAACACACTTCTTGAATTGGAAAAGAAGAAATCTTTAATTGTTATTCTAGTCCATGCTTCTAAAGGTAATTATATGCCACTTCTTGGTAATTTTAGCTCAACAGTTTGTTACTGTTCTCTGTTCTGGTGTATCTGCTATATATGCTGTTCTGCTCTGCTAATCTGGTGTATGTGTAATTATCTACTCTGTTTTAGGTTAGATTTGTTCAACAAAGATTGGATTCTACTCTCATCTATTCATTTTAGGCCCTGATTCTTGAAATCAAGTGATTATTAAGGTAAATGTTTTTCTTTTATTTCATTAGCATAAGAAATATGAATGAAATTATGGAATTCAGAATGTTTGAATTGCTTAGTATATTTAAGTGATTTACGGATTATAATTTTATAATTTTTATATTAGTTTTTATTTTATTTTTTATTTGTATCTCATAATGCATGCTATCAACTTATTATGATATCTAACTTTTCGAGGGACTGCTTATATAACACCTAGCTTATTGATGAATTCAACCTTATATGTTACTTCTGTTAGATCGCCACTAATCCCAAAAGGTCAAGTTGTGTGGAAAGAGGCCCAACAATGCATATTGAGCTCTCCGACACCCTCGTCATGTGCAATCCCGTCTTGCATGTGGAGATGAAAACATCCTAACATGTGGAGAAGCAAAATGCCAACAAGGAAACAAATGCATATATAGAACTTGAACCTAAGACCTTTATTAACCTGTGGTTTGACACCTTATTAGACAATCACCAGTAGTCCAGAAAATTTAAGACCTTAGGAAAGGGGCCCAACAATCATTACTTTGCTCTCCAATACTGTCACTTGGATTTATCTTTGAAAATGAATTTTCAGTTAGCCTTGATGCATTACTGCAGTATGTACTAAGCATTGTAGTCTATCATGGTTGCTTGCACTTTTTTACCCCTTTATGTCATTTTCAAGTATGGCTAGTCAGAGTGTTAATGTAAATCATGTATGATGTATCCACTTCCTACCGTGTCATTTACATGTAAGTTTGTGCACTTTTGTGTTATTTCTTCCCTGAGAAGAACCTAATTGGGTCTGTGATGTGCAGGTCCCCATGGATCATACCAATTCAAAGATTGGAACAGATGCACCACCAAGTAGTACTCCAAACTGGACAATTAACATTTCAGATGTGAGAAAAATACTTACTAAAAGTGCACACTAGTCGGTGCTTATAAGAAGTTCTTTTTATTCATAAACTGGACATCAGTGTGAATGTCTAAACCACTAGTTGGTGCTTATAAGAACTGCTTTTTGCGAATTGGGTATCAGTGTGAATGACTGCACTTTTGTCTTCAAATGCCTATATTCGGATATGTGTCCCCCTTATGTCACCAAGATGATGAGCACAGAATTTTGGACTTTGTTAAAGTGACTAAGATTCTGTCTTGCGTGAATCTATTATCTGCCAGTTTAACCAGTTTTGATTTCTTTAAATTTTGTTTTGCAAGTGGCAAGAACCACGCTGCATTCAAAATTCAGTTAATGCAATTTGAATATTTCTTCTCCGTAATCACATTTTCTTAGTCATTACATGTACTTAGCTATTCTTTTACTCTTTTTTTTTCATTTTTTTTTTCATAGGTAAGAACAGTTAAAGTCAGTAATATCTCACTAGCTACCTCTGAGAAGGATATTAAGGAATTCTTCTCTTTTTCTGGTGATATCCAGTATGTTGAAATGCAAAGGTCAGCTCTCTTGACTTACCCAGTGTTAAATTTCTTGCATAATCAATGCTCCATTTGTGGCACGTTCTGCAGGGAAACTAAAACATCTCAGCTTGCATACGTTACCTTCAAGGAATCACAAGGAGCAGATACAGCTATGCTTTTGACAGTATGTTAATTGATTTTCTATATCAGTCTTGACCATCCTAATCTTGTTAAACTTGTCAGGTACTGTATTGAAGATGATCAGCACCTGCTTGTTTATGAATTTATGACCCGTGGAAGCCTCGAAAACCATCTTTTCAGAAGTGAGTGTGGAAATTCTCTTGATTAAATTCCTATATATGCTTTATTTTCATGATTATTACCTTTAGCAAATTGGTAATCTGACATCATTGTTCATTTGACATCTGCATTTGTTTTTGCTGATATCTTGTGAAAGTTTTTTTTTTTTAATTTGTCGCCATCCCCCCTTGTAGCGGTACTAATACACTTAGTGTGGTTAATTTTATCAATGCATCAAATACCCAAAATGTGGGTAGTTTTCCCAATGTCTGGACTCAATTTTTTAACATGAGCAAAAACTTTATTCTGCAGACTGAAGGATAGATGCAACCAATTTGAAATTTCTTTATCCCGTAAGAATTTGAGGTTATAAAAAAAAAACATTAAAACCCTTGAAAATAATTGTATTTGATATCAAAGGACATTGATTTTAGTCAGTGGTGAACTTACTACAACAATTTGAATTCCAAACCACCTTATTATTATCTGTCTAATCTTATACCCCGTTTCTTAAACAAAAGCTGATGCTGGTAAAATTCTTGAAGGGACAATACCTCTCCCTTGGTCCAACAGGATCAAAATTGCATTTGGTGCAGCTAAAGGGTTAGCATTCCTCCATAGCGGCCCTGAACCTGTCATTTATAGAAATTTCAAGACGTCTAACATTTTGCTTGATTCGGTATGTGGTTAAAGATTGATCAACTGAAACCGCTATTAACAAATATATCAAGTCTTTTGCTTTATTGAAACTGCTATTAACGAATATATCAAGTCTTTTGTTTTAACTAATAATGTTTATATATCAATGGATTTTATGTGTTTCAGCATGCGTAGTGGTATTTTTAGGTTATTGGGTTAAATCATCTGAAAGAAAATTAGGGGTAAGTAAGAAGAGAAGAAGGAAGAAGAAGAAGAGCAGAGAAATAAGTTTAGGGCTTTATCATCTACTCTGCACCTCAGAATGTATTTATATTAGTGCGATATGAGATTACAAAACTACCTTTAAAATAATATGAAAAACTAACAACTCTAACAATCTAGTTTAGATCAACTATACTTGCAGACCAGTTTATATATTGGCTGTTTATCCTTGTGCCCTGTAAGTTCACAATACTGGTCTCTTGTACTTAAAAAATGAGGCCTCGTGGTAAATAAGTTCTGTTGGGTATTTCCTGCAGTTTTAGTTATTAGTACATTTAGTACTTTGGGTGGTAGAATGTTTGGAAAATCATACTGTTTTATGTTATTGCCAGGTTATTTGCTATAGGAAAGTACCGTCGGAAGAACAAATCAAAGACCTGTTGCGCAAGAAGAACTTTGAGGAAGCCATCTCCCTGGTGGAGGAGCTTCAAAGTGAAGGTGAAATGACAAAGGAAATGCTGTCCTTTGTTCATGCTCAAGTGGGTTTCCTCTTGCTGTTTGACTTGCATTTTGAGGAAGCAGTAAATCACTTCTTGCTGTCAGAAACTATGCAACCTTCTGAAATATTCCCATTTATCATGCGAGACCCAAATCGGTGGTCATTGCTGGTATATACTACACTTGCTTATTTCTATGGTCATGATATATACTACATTTGCTTGTGATATTGCTTCAACACAAGGCTGCTGATTGTGCTAGTTATTGATCAGCAAATTTGGCTGGAAAAATTTCTTTCTGACAAATTATAAGTAGCTAATACCAAACTAGGAATGGTTTTTATGCTATACTTTGTTTTTCTTTTCCTTTTTTGGTTCAGTTTCATGGTTTCTTTGGAGTTTTAAACTAGGAAATCGTGCATCACTTGCATAAACTAAAGGTTTCTTATGCTTTGTCACACTTAATTACAGATAATGATTGATGCAGTGACCTGTGAACTAATGCTTCATAGAGATTTTTTTCCTCACTAGTTTTTAATTTGAGAGTTTCTTGGTAATTCTACATGTTGATTGGTGTTAAAAGTAAGTATTTTATTATGAGGTGTTGTTACTTGCTCTATTGTTGGTAGTTATTATTTGTGTTGGTCTAGGATTCTGGAAAAGTTTTATTTGCTGAAACTAAGTATTCTTATGAGTGTATTTTCTAAAAGTTTCTATTTAATTTGAATTCTAACTTGAGCTGGGTTGTGAGTCTTTAATCCAGCCTGTTATTAACTTAAATAATTTCTTCAAAATTTGAGTTCCATCTGGTCATAACTTTGCTTGTGCCTTTGATGTAAGATGAGGTTTAAATACAATGAATGCTTTGTCTTGGTTAATGAACGATTGCGGAAATTTTTGTTGATTTGAATGGGGATAGCAGTCATGATTCATGGTTATGGTTCATTTCTTTCCCTTTCTTTTTCTTACTTTGTGAATTTCTTCTTCTACGGAACTTCTCAAAGCCCTTTGTATCACTAGAATCTAATCAAACACTTTGAATACTTTTGAACTCCCTCCCCCCCCCCCCTTTTTTTCCCATCATTCAAACTGAAGCTCTAATTTAATTCTTGTGGAGGTCATGTGATACAAACATTGTTAGAGAATCTCACTTGTACATGACAACTCGGAACTACTTTAGTTGGAGCCGCAACCTCCCCCCCCCCCCAAAAAAAAAAAAAGTATCCCCTTATTGCAATCAGGGAGGCACCCACACCACCTTCCATACTAGTATATCCCAACAATATTGTGACTGGGGGATTCTCTCTCTCCCACGTAGTTGCTTGCATGCTTGCTCACCATGTTCTTTATCTTTTTAAATGAAATTGAAAAGATAATAGATGGGTTGATTTGATATGAAAAAATGGTTTCAGGGGCTCTTAACCCAACATGATGTGAACTTGTCCTTTATCTCTTAGATTTATTTTATCTCTAGTTGCTTGGTTTTGCTTGGAATATTGTTTTATACACTCTTGAAGAGTTTGGTCTTTTCACAAAGTATGTAAGAAGGGAGGGATTGCTTGAACTTTACTAAATTTGTGGGATAAGTAGTAGTGATAGCATTTAAGAAAGAGATTAGGAAATTGTATATCTTGGTACTTTTCATGTTGTGGAGCACTCCACTGTTACTTAACTTTGCATATAAATATTTGATGACTGGTCTTATTTGGGGCAATTTGTTGTGAAATTACTCGATTTCAAAGTGGAACAGAAACAGGAAGATGCTATCTTAGCTGGATTACGACTTTGTGTGTGTGTGTTCTGTTGCAAATATAATTTAAAATTCTGAGTGTGATTTATACTTCTTGAAATAGTCTACCTCTATCACTTAACCATTGGGACATGCTTAATAAATAGTTATAATGATGTGCATATGTTATTTTTACTTGGAAAATAATTTTCCTGTTTTGCTACCTTTATTTTTAATGTAACTTTCGTTACAGATGAAGTAATTTCTGCTATTGATCCGAAGAAGGTGGAAATTCTGCAAAGGTATGCTCCTCCTAAGTTATTGTATCTGCGACATTATCTCTGGAAAGTAATTCATAATAGCAAAGCCCATGCAGTTTTCTGTCATAATTATGTTCTTATGACCTTCAGTCTTTTTTTTCTGCCATTTTTTGAGCTACTTGGATGGTTAAAATTCCAAACATAGGGGCTAGCATCTGTTATTGTCTGCGTTTGTTTAATGGGATAGTACCTTTTATCTTCTGTGTTTGTTTGATTTGTTACCGCAACTGCTAATGTAAACATGATATGAAAAGAATGGATGCTTTTGAACTTTTTATTATTTTTGTTTCTAGAAACTTGAAAAATGATAACATAAAAAATGAATCAATACCAATTAATTAATTAATTAATTTTTTTAGTTTTGTTTCTAGTCAAGGCTGCGGCCTCATAGATCTTCCAAATTTCTGGTTGCAAGTATGAGTTAGTGGGTACATATGTAGATTACTCTAGGCTTGATTTTTGTATAAGTTGCATCAACTCTGATGCTTTTCTAATAAAGTTTGTTTATTTATCAAAAAGAAAAAAATATATATGTACATTACTCTTTGATGTGTCACCTTGGAAACTTTTCATGAACTTTCCTGGTCAAAATGATCATTCTTAATGATTTTGGTATTTCTCAGTTCTGTTAACTGTTTTCCTGTTAGTATGGAGTATACATATTCAAGCCCCATCATTTTCCATTTGGCACATAAAGAAAAAAATATAGGGAGATTAAAGCACAAAAAAAGAATTTGAAAAGGGTAAAGTATAAAAAACAGAGGAACTATGTTTCATTCTTTGTTCTGTTATCTTTTTTCTTTTGCTCCTGTTCTATGTTTAAGCAACTTTTTTCTCATGCTATTTTGTTTAATATCCCAAACTTTATTGATGCAGATATCTCTAGTGGTTGATTGAAGATCAAGACTCTGAAGACTCTCAGTTCCATACAACATATGCGCTCTTGCTTGCTAAATCAGCATTTGAAATAGAAAGTACCTCTCAAAATTCTGAAGCAGGAAATCTAGAAGAGACAAACATGTCAATGTTTCAAAGTCCTATTAGAGAAAGATTGCACATCAACTTTAGGTGATTTCATATCAATGTTATTAGTTTGTAATAGTGGTGCCTGAGGGATGCCTCTTGTAAATCTGTAAATCTTATAAAAATATATAATTATTTTCAATTATTTTTGTTAGTAAATGTGTCGCCAAAAGTTTATTTTTACCCACTCATATTGTGTTGCTAGAAGTGTATTTTTTACCAATGCTAATTTGTCGTTGCCAAAAGTAAATCAAACAAATCGTTGGCAAATGGCAATATTTACCGACGTAAATGTGTTGCCAAAAGTTTACTTTTGCCCACTCATATTGTGTTGGTAGAAGTGTATTTTTTGCCAATGTTAATTTGTCGTTGCCAAAAGTAAAGCTTTAGCGACAAACAAATCGTCGGCAAATGGCATCATTTACCGATGTAAATGTGTCGCCAAAAGTTTACTTTTGCCGACGCAAATGTTGTTGCTAAAAGTATATTTTTTGCCCATGCAAATTTGTGTCGCGAAAAGTACCAACGCAAGGTAAATTGCCGACGATGGATGGAGGTTTTTAGCGACGACTATGTTCGTCGCTAAAGGCATTACTTTTACCAACGCAATGATAATTTCGTCGGCAAAAACTTTTGCCAACTCACTTTTGCCTACGGGTTGCCAACGTAGCTTTGTGTGTCGGCAAAACTCTTTGCCAACGAATTTTCCCTTTTAGCAACATATTTTGTTGCGTTGCGAAAAATGCAATTTCTTGTAGTGCAAGTCAAGAATGGAGGCTGCCCAAGTCAAGAATGAAGGCTCTCCCACCTACCATTATGTGTATAAATGGAGAGGGTGAGAAAGGGAGAGATGTGAGCAAACCGAAAGGACAAACCAAAAAGAGTGAGAGATGTGAGACGGAGAGACCGTCTCTCTCGGTGTGAGAGAGGGAGACGGGAGAGTGGTTGAGTGAGGAGAGTGTGAGCTCCTCCTCTATTGTAATCTTTCTGTAATCTCTCCATTGGTATAGTGATAACGGTTACTCTCCCGTGGACGTAGGCTTTAATGCCGAACCACGTTAAATATGGTGTCTCCTTCTGTGTGGGTGTGTTTTTCTGCTTGCTATGATTTCTATAAGGTCTTGGGCGGGATCTCAGATCCCAACAAAAAGACAATGCAATAAGCTTGAAAACTTCTCACTATGTCGCATCTCTAATGATTTTTCCCAATCATAACCATACAACTGCTTCAAGGTGAAATCAAAAATCATCTGCAATAACCAAACAGAGATATATATATGTTATCATCAATCAAATATCAAACACAAAAAATTAAAGATAATTAATGAACTAGAGATTAAATTGATTAGCTTGGATTATCTTTAAACGTACACAAGTAACATCATGTTTGACATCAACAATTGGCTTGGTAGACCAATTACGAAGAGTTTTCTGAATGAGTTGCTCAACTTGTGGTAGCAAATTCACTCTGATGCCATCAACTCCAAAGTGTGTCAAAATTATGCTTCTAATGTACTTCTGGACAGAGCCTACCGCATATATGGGCAACATGCTCGAAAACGTGTCCAAATACCATAATTCTTCGAATTTCCCTTCTTCTGTAATGATGTAATGATTGAATTTTGGGTCGGTTGTTATAACAACTTGTTTACCAGCCACATTAGTTCGGAACACTGATCCATATCTGCACACAAACACATAGACAAAAAAACAAATTATTACACTTTAATTACAAAAAAATATATAATTTATTTGGCAAAATTTTATTTAAGTACCTCTGGACTCTCTTAGAAATGAAGGGATGGAGTTCTAAAGATCGGTTGGGAATGAGAAGCTGAATGGTCTCTCCTACGAGAGGGAAGCCCATGGAACCAGGTGGAAGAACACCGCTTCTGCATTTGGGATTCCTCCATTTGCGAACCCAATGAATTACGAATATGGTAACCAATGCTACCACAACGGTGGTCACTGCTATTCCCACAGACAACATATTTTCTGGCTAAGTAATACTCTTTAGTAAAGTTGTGAATGTGCAAAGTAGAAGAAGAAAAGAGAGTACTAGTAATAGTATGGGGATTGTAAAGTACCAAACAACCCATCATTTCACAAAAGGAAAGAACACTAGTTGGGAGATATCTACCATGAGCAAGATCTTCTCCTTAGATCCTCTCTTTGGCTCCCTATTTAGTGGGCTATTGAGCTCACTTTTAGGCTCAATTTTAATGATTCGAACTGTTCACATTTTAGAATTTGTCGAGTGTATCATACCCGTAAAAAATGAAGTTGATCGGATATCAAAAATCACGTGTTCGGATCATCAAACTAAAAGTTTTATTAAAAAATAAAACTGTTTATTAAATTTTTTTAATAAATGATTTTTAGTTCGATCAACTTGATTTTTTACAGGTATGATATACTCGACAAATCTTAAAATGTTAACGGTTCGGATTATCGAAATTGAGCCCGATGACCCACCAAGTAAGGAGCTAAGGAGATGAAATAAGGAGAAGATCGTTGCTGATTGTAGATTTCTCCCAACTGGTGTTTTTCTTTTTGTGAAATGATGAGTTGTTTGGTACTGCTTGTGAATTTACAGCCTCTCTCTCTCTGACTCTCCCTATGGGAGACGGCTCAGATAGAGTCACGTCACTTGCAAAGAAATAAACGGTTGAGATTTATTTCTTTAAACAAAAAAAATACACACTTACTAACACACACTCACAGCAAACACACTCTCTCTCCGACCATTTCTCACTGACACACACACACACACAGCGCGCACACTCTCTGTGTCTCTATTACATTTTTAATAAAAAAATTAAAATCACACAGCACACACACTCTCTCTCTATCACATTTTTAATAAAAACTAGTTGGCCCCCCACACGCTTCGCGCATGGTGGTCGCGTTACAGTGTCCATATAAATATTTTAAAAATTATATTTGGTTTGTGAATTTGAAAAGTGACTTAAAGGGGGGGGGGGGAAATTGTAAAATATAGGTGAAATATAGTTATATTTCCAAAAAATCACATACCAAATCATTCGGTTAATCCAACTGAATAACTAATACACTAATCCCATCAATTATTAACCCCCTCACTAACCTAAATTGTTCTATTTTTCTCTTTCTTTTTTTTCTTTTTTTTTGCTTGTGTCTATTTTTTACTAACAAATTGTATGAACTCAAAATAATTACAAATAGATGAAATTAAAAAACTTAATTGCACAATCTAATACATAAATTACTTGTCCTTTCATGACTTTGTAATTTTTTTGAGTTCATACCATTTTTATTTTTTTTTTGGCAATTTTTCCCTTTTTTTTTTTTCTTTTATATATATCTCTCAAATGTTCTCTAGAAAAAATGTAGACAAAAACCCCAAAAAAGAGAAAACTTGAAGTTATTTCCAAAGGAAGTTTTAATTAATGCTCTCTATAGCAGCATAAATATATGCCAATCCAATTTGGCTCACTTTCTGTACCACTGCCAGCTAAAATGGCCCCAAACATGCAATGTGAAATCAATACATCTTTTATCCATGGATTCATTTGTTGTAACATTCACCATTTTCTCAAGTTGAAAATTTGAAAACACTCGCACGCACAAAATGCAGTAAAGATTCATATCAAATTAGAGAAGAGTTTTTCAAAAAAATGGAACCATCACATTAATATCCAATGTAAATTGCAGTATCATCAAGAAAAAAGGGCCAATTTTTTTAGGGCACCTGAAGCTTGAAAAACTGAAAGCAGGGAGTATATCTTTAGTGCGGTATAGATGATGTGTGTATATGCTCTCTCTCGCTATGCAGAAGCACGGAGTATATCTTTAGTGCTCGTACTGGATTCGGAAGGCGGGCTGGCTTTAACAGTAGGTGGTTGTGGTGGTTTCTTTTCTGGAGGAGGCTTTGTTGGCCAAATATTGTAGTATGAAAAGATAACATCAAAAAGTAGGACAAATATTTGTTTTTTTCTTCCATCAATAGTTGGCAGCTACTTGACGGTTAATTTGCTTTTGACGTTGGAATTGAAGCCTTCATCTTTGTCTTTCATTTGATTTTGGAATGTTGTGTCTAAATTTCTCATTCCCTTCAAATGTTGTGTCTAGGTTGTTCTAAAAATATCGGTGAAATTAGTAAATCATTTTAATTCAGTTCGAATTATTAGTTTTTTATTTTATTTTGAAAATAGTGGAACCGTTCGGTCTGATTTTATTAATTTTTTATTAGTTTTTAAATTATAGATTTGGTTTGTTTTTTATTAATTTCGATTCCTGTTCTTGTTTCGAAAATTTTTATTATTTTCTTATAATTTGATATTAAAAATAAAAATATAGAAGTTACTCATAAGATTTGTACACTAATTTTGATTGTAAAATTGACATACTTTAACCAATTTAACTAAACTAATTATTGTTGATTTGTTTAAAAACATAAAATATATATCATGTTTATAGAATTAAACTGAATCAAATCGATTTTTATGATTCAATTCTGGTTTGGTTTTGTAAATTGCCTGATTCAATTATGATTCTAATTTTTCTAGAATTGTAAAAACTAATTTGATTCCTAATTTTTTCTAAAAGCGGCTCAATATGATCCGTGAATATGCTTAGTTATAAAAAATATTGCTTCCATCAAGCTGATAATTTAGTGAACAATTTTTCTTTTCAAATATTTAACCTGAGTCCATTCTTTAGGTTTTCTCTGATGGAATCTCATACTACAACAAACAACAGATGTCTTGTTCAAATTCAACCCCCAAGTGTTGCCAACTAACACTTAAAAGGAATTGAAGATATATAACAAATAATTTAACATAAGTAAATGTTCTTTCTTGTTTGTATACAACAGATCTTC
Source organism: Camellia japonica (assembly GCA_030407325.1). Classification (NCBI taxonomy): domain Eukaryota; kingdom Viridiplantae; phylum Streptophyta; class Magnoliopsida; order Ericales; family Theaceae; genus Camellia; species Camellia japonica. Next base: position 180,729,267 of record JAPPVO010000029.1, read on the forward strand.
TACTCAGATCTGATAATGAGCCCAATAATGGAGGCCGAGTAACCTAAAGAACTACATAAGTTAATCTGGGAATAACATGTGCCTAATAATGGTTTTCTAAGACATTAAGGAAATCCAAAGTCTCATCATTTTGTCAATCTGGACACACACAGCTCATGTCAAGACACAAAATCAACAAGGACAAAGGGCCCAACGTCAAAAGAAAGAAGTTAACCTATTGCCATTTTTACATCCAAATCGCATTCTTTTTGACAAAAATAAAAGGAGTTATATATGAACATAATTTCCATGAAAAATCCACATACAGAATGATGTAACCTTCTATGGTCATTTCATAAATGCTTTGTATGAAAATTCTGTTTATAGATAATTTCCCAAATAAAAGTACATGTCCCAATGCATTGAGGGTAGGGATGACAATGGATAACCTATCCTGTGGTATCCATGGAGACCCAACCCAAATACATGGGTTTTTTCCTTTTTTTCTTATTCATTGGGTAGGGTAAGTGATATTCTTTAAATATCCACAGGGGATGGGTTGGGGATGGGTACCCACTAATTTCCCTTTTTTTTTTTTTTTTTTTTTTTTTTTTAAGATTCAAAACCAAAACTAAATATACATTCAATCTTTTTTCTTTTATTTATTTATTTATTTTTTCAGGTTCACAACCAACCTTACTTCTCTTTTTTTTTTTAATAGATCCACAACCAAAGCTAAATATACCTCCAATTTTTTTTTTTTATTATTTTTTTTTATTTTTAAGGTTCACAACTATTTTTTTTAAAAAAAATTTTAAGATTCACAACCAAAGCTAAATATACATTCAATCTTTTTTCTTTTGTTTTTTTTTTATTTTTTAAGGTTCACAACCATTCTTTTTTTTTTTTAAGATTCACAACCAAAGCTAAATATACATTCAATCTTATTTTATTTTATTTGGCTCAACAATAAAATCAAATACACATTAATTAACATTGTCACATTATTCTTGTCAAATTTTATGCATATCTAGAATTTTTTAAATTTATTTAAAAAAATTAAGGACACTGTCTAGTGCAGGTTTCGGCTTGCTTTTCTATGTTATTTTATTTTGTTATGTATTGTAATTTTCAGAATGGTTTGCTTGTTCTAAAATTTCAATTAATGAATATGAATCTATTTGTTTTATGTTATCACACAATTTATACAACATATATGTATATATATATATATATGAATGTATTTGAAAATAAGAAAATTGTAGAGAATCGAAACAAGCATGAGTCGTGATTGGTTAGAAAGGATAGGTACAAAGATTTATTTGCTGGAAAAACAAAAAAGGGATACAAAGTCTTACTAAATAATTTTTTTAAAATAAAAGAATTTTTCTTAATTATGAACAGATTTAACTGAAATCAGCTTGTTTCCCAATGTTATGCTTCATTTATTTACATAGAAAATATTTTTTAATGAAAAATATTTTTTATAAAAAAAATTAAAAATATATATTTTTTATATTTGGTGGTGGTGGTGATGGAACGAATGTGAAAGTAGAGATTGTGACATAGTGGTGAGGTGATGGCGGCAGTGATGATGGTAGTGGCTATGGTGATGGTAGTGTGATAGTGAAGGTGAGAATAGTGGTGATGGTGTTGTGAAATTAGTAAAAATTTAATTAAAAAAACATTTTTTGTTTTTTAAAAGTAACAAACAACAAAATTCGTGAAGGACTAAAGGAAGAAGATGGAGGATGGATTGGGTGTGGTAAGGCATAGATATCTTAAAATGAGCGGTTCAGATTTGTTAAAAGGTATAATTAGATTTTGGATAAATTAAAATGAATGGTTCAAATTTGCTAAAAGAAAGAGGATTTAATGTCTAAAATGTCTGTGGCTAAGAGATCAACAAACAATTCCTTGTTTATGCCCTGATGCAATTTAATATGGGTCTTATAACACTTTCTTCAAACAGGTTCTTTCACATTTTATTTCTTCAAACAGGCTCTTACAACATTGTAAATAGGTCTTTATAACATATAGGGGAGAGAGTAAGAGTGAGAGAGATGGTTGTAATTTTTTTTTTAATCTTCCACGTTCTTCCACATTTTTTTTTAATTACTAAAACTTATTTGATTGTCTCAAAATTATATATTTGATTATTATAAAACAAACTTTTTAATTAATTAATTAATGTGTATTTGATTTTGTTGTTGAACCAAATAAAATAAAATAAGATTGAATGTATATTTAGCTTTTGTTGTGAACCTTAAAAAAAGATAAAAAAATAAGTTGTTAACATTAAATATATTAAAAAAGAAATAAAAAAGATTGAAGGTATATTTAGCTAAAACCTTTAAAAAAAATAAAAAAAAAAGTTGTTAACATTAAATATATTAAAAAAGAAAGAAAAAAGATTGAAGGTATATTTAGCTTTTGTTGTGAACCTTAAAAATAAATAAATAAATAAAAATAAAAAATAAAATAAAATAAAATAAAATTTGTTAACATAAAATATATTTAAAAAGAAAGAAAAAAGATTGAATATATATTTAGCTTTTGTTGTGAACCTTTAAAAAAAAAAAAAAAAGTGGTTGTTAACATTAAATATAAAAAATAAAATAAAAATGGGGATTAAAATGGATTGAGGAAAATCCAAACCCATTAGGAAATGGGGAGCGTGGTACCCATGGGGAATGGGGAATGAGAAAAATTTATTATAGGGAAATGGGGATGGAGGGAATGGGGATGGGGATGGGAAATTAATGGGGATGTTGAAGTTCTTATACCTATGTATAACCTATAATGTTCCAAAATAGATTTTTTGTTGTTTGAGATGATCTAAATAAGTACATTTTTTTTTACTTTTTACAAAAAGATGTACAGAAAAGTAAAAAGATAATGTGATCAAAAAAAGATAAAAAAGTGTACTTTTTTAGTACACCCCAAACCAATACGCCTAAATTATGCATCTCTAGTGATAAAAACACAAGAAAAATTCAAAATACACACTCTATCCAGCGGCAATGATGAAAATTTAAAATTATTATTTTTCCATTAACAAATGGAATTTGTTATGTTCACAATAGCAAAAAGAGTCGCCCACAGTTAAAAAGACTCCATAACATCAATGTCAGCCAACATTCAACCACTATAGAATTTTAAGTCCAATAAAAATAACATCTTGATTGAACTTCAACAAAGAAATGTGTATCCAAGATAAGAATTTTACCTAAGGGACATCTTCGACACATTCATCAATGAACGTGAAAGATCGAGTTTGTAGCCCATCTCCCCACATCTCAAATTTATCAGTTGAGGTAAGGGCCTTTCTACAGAATGCAGCAGGGGCCTTCTCCCTCCCACCTGTCGGTGCTTTAAAACTGGATCCTTGTAGCATATCTCAGCACTCTCTCCCAAGCCTATTTATCAAATAGCAAATAACCCTATAGCTTAAATCCTTCAAATGATAGAATCAAGTACAATGACCATCAAAGGGTTCATAAATGATCAATCACAGATACTGAATTAATTCACCATCTCACAATTATTAACAATTAACATCAGTCTTGATTGGTTAGGATCAAAACAATTGAACAAAAGAAAGCTAACAGTAACAAGATCTTGCAAATTGCTTAACCAAAATAGACCACATAAATGTTGAATTAGTAAACACCAACTAACGGACTCAAAATAAATAAAAACCAAAAAGTTGATAACTAAAAAGTAATTAAATACACCAGATAACATTTCTTTTTCCCATTTTTAATATTTTAAAACATCATCATGTGAAGATTTATTTTGTTGGTAACCAAGATGTATTCATAAGCCCAGAGGTTTCTAAATCAGTCGAAGAATGGAATGATAGTGTGGTGGCTCTATTCAGAAGATACCCGCAGTCCAATATGACTTAAAGGTCAAGCCTAGACCCAAACAAACCACTATATTCTTAAACTGCAGGAACTAACCAATTCATCTGCTAATTTTCCAGGTCATAAATATCCCATAACCTGGGACCTTTAAATAATCCTTATCAGAAAGTGAATGCAACAGTTCACTAAGGTGAAGAGCCAGTATGCCAATGTCCTAAGGTCCATACCAAAAAGTCAAAACCAATTTACTAAACAATCAAGCAGATCACAGGATAATAAGCTTGCCATCCCTACTTTCAAACTCCCCTAGAGAACTACGAACTTCAACATTGTTTATGAAACTGCCGAAAAAAGGCTGAATCCATGTACGCACAAAATACAATGCAAACCAAATTAAATTTCATACACAAAACTTAAACCTACAAAGAAATGTACAAAGGAATCAAAAGCTACAAGTAAAACAAACTGATTGTCTATTTCCCCAAGAAAAGTAACTATTGTCAATCAAATAGAACCAATAAGTATGACAGGAAATGCTAACCAATCGTTAGATTAACCTAACAAGAAATCTATAACAAAGACCTTATCCCGATTATGGAATAACATTTTTTAATATAGTTATAATCTTACATCTAGATCAACATAAGAACTTCGGAAGTACACAACCTGGTAAAATTTTATCTAGAGAATTTCAAATTTTTTATTGTGTATATACTATATTTGTTGGGAAAAAAGAAACGTGAAGTCATAACTTGTTTTTTGAGAATGAAAATGTGTATAATTCACAATTTATTTATTGCACTTTTTCTTAGTTGAAATATTTTAACCCAAAAAAAATAATTCAAAATCTACACAGGTTAATCAAATCACAGTTTATTCTGCAGAATTATAAAACTTCAAATCTAAACATCAATTACATTATCTAAAAAGAGAGTAGCAAGGATTACAACATTCAAACTTCTATCAAACAGGGAAGGGGTCAATGAGATATTGTTACAGGTACAACTAAAGAACTAACTTTTTTTTTTACATCCCAAACATTAAATAAAGATAATGAACAGGTTTAGATTGGTTAATATTACATAGCTAATGGCTTGGATTCCAGGCGGTTAATAATTACCAAATCCCTTCCTTTGCCATTTTCAGGAATTGGCAGAGGGTAATGTTTGGGAGCTCAACAGAACCCGCTTTCCTTTTCTTTATCCTCATCATCTTCATTAACTCCATACCCTTCGACTGTTAGGTAATGAAATTTTTTAGGAATATTAGGTAATGAAAAGAAAAAACTTTGGTGATTTTGTTCAAAGATGACAAATTTGATAACAGCAATTCACTTGATGTACAAATCTCTAAAGATTTGTAGAGAGTTGGGTTCTGCAGATTTGGTTGGAAACTGACCATATAGCTCTAGATAGCAGCATCAAATATAACCTTGACATTGATAGCCCGTCGAATAAATTTATGGGCTCTCATATGTCAAAACAAAAATTGAAAGATATAACTTGGAGACGCCATGTAGCAACAGCCTATGAAAAGGGTCTTGAACATGCAGCTCCAGCACCTCCGTATCTCCACTCTCCTTGATGAAGGCTCGTATGCATTCCTATAAAGATAAAAATTATAGCTCCTTTAAATGACACAAATGGAATGAAAATTGTTTTAAAAAATGGAAATTGATATGGCACATACATAAACAAAAAGTATTGTCCATATTCATAGTGATGTATGATTTGATCAGATAATAACCAAGGATAATCACATGTTGGAGGCTGCGATAGAGAAAGAATACAACAAAAACCTACAATAGGATTGGAGATGAAAGTTGCACGAATATATAGAGAAAAAAGAGTCTTTGGATGAAAAAACAGAAAACAAAGATTATGATTAAAGAAAACGCTCATTCATAAATATTCCAAATATCAAAAACAGTCGCTGTTTCATTAGAGGAAGAAAGCCAAGCATATTTACAGAGAAAAAAGGAAGACATGAACTTCATTCATTAGAGAAAAATCACAACAAAAAAAAAAAAAAAAACCAAACCCCCAGAGTTTCACCCTTACAATAGCATATCTATACAATAGCATTTGAATTGAAACTGAAATTCTTGTTGAGTTAAGAATAGTTTCTACAATTTGAGATACAATTTTCTCTATATATATATATATTTTGAAGTAAGGGAAAAAAAACTGCAAATTTTCTATTTCTATTTTCATAGGCATATTAACAAACATGTGGTGTGCATAATTTACACATAAATTAGAGTAAAGAGAAACAAGAACATCGAAACCACATAGTGGCACATCTTCGAAGACAAATAAGCATGGAAGCAGCTATCTACATACCAGATTGTCCAGCCATCTCGAAATAGCATTAAAATACAAAGCTGAATGGAATTCCAGTTCGCAAAAACACCAATAGAAAATACAGAACACAGAGGAAAGCAGAACGTAGTAGGGAATTTCACACACCTGGTTGTCTGGTTGTGCACTTGTTGTTCTTGGTTTCAGCACTTCCGAAAGATGGGTAGAGTTTTGCCGCTTCGCCGCTACACCCTGTGAAGACACCTCAGCATTTGCCCAACTCAACCGCAACCGATACACCGCCATAGGATTGAGATGTAATAGGCGACAGCAACAGTGGCAATTGCACACTTCCACAAATTCAAGTTGGGGGCTTTTCCGTGGCCCTGTGGGTCGGTGAAGGCTGCTCTTCAAAGGGGCAAAATTTGTTTTCTTCCTCATAGTCGGTGTGGATGATTTGAATCAACAGAGCTATACCAAGAACCCAGCGTTACACCATGTTACACCACTCTTAGGTTCTTTTTATATATGTTATAGATATAGATTTATAAAAATTATTTTAATCTTTTTATTTTATTTTCATAATATATATATATATATATATATATATATATAATTTTTAATATAAAATTAATATCATTAAAAATATATTTTTAAAATAAGATTAATATTAAATATAGTTAATAAAAATTTATAATAAATAAAAAGTAATTACTATGTTTAGTTATGCTTTCAAGTTATTTTTTTAAAATATAGAAATTATTTTGATGAAAATAAATACACAAAAATCATATATTTTTGAAATTCTCGAAAATAATATTCATTCTAAAAAATATATATATATGAAAATAATGAATTTTAATTTAATTTTATTAACCAAAAACTAATTGGGTGAATGGAGTAGCCTCTAGAGTAAGGCCAAGTTTGGCATCTACTAAATAATACAAAAAGTCACTATCTTATTTAAGTCACATCATCTTATTTAAATCACATCACCTTTCTAACACATCACATCAAATCCAACCCATATAAGCCAATAAGTCAAAAAGTACACTTTTTTAGAACATCCTAAACCAACCCTAAATGAACCCAAAGGGCATTAAATTATTTTTCCTTGTGATGGAGGATTAAGACTCCATTCTACACTTAAATGAAAAGGGTAATAATTTAGTAGTGTGAGTTTTGATTTTTATAGCGACCCCAGTCTTTTCCCATTTGATTACTGTATCCGGACTTATGTTCCGTAGATTATATTATCATATTGTTGTTGTTGTTGCCTTGTAATTCTTTAGTTGTGAGTTATGGAATATGTTGGGCAGGTTAATTGCAGGTCGGTTGGGTTTAGAAACCAATAGTTGATGTTCAATTTTTGGGTTGGTCGCTCGAGCGAGCTCTTCTTCGCTCGAGCGAGGTCTTTGATTTTAGTCCTTCGCTCGAGCCAGGGTCCCTTCGCTCGAGCGAGCTTTGCGTCCAGTACATAGACCTGATAGCAGTGTTTGTTGGCTCGAGCGAGCTTTCTTCGCTCGAGCGAGCTGTTTTGCTTTTGGCTCGAGCGAGCATATCTTCGCTCGAGCAAGGCTTTCTTGTGTCTGGTCGCTCGAGCGACCATGTCTTCGCTCGAGCGAGCCTGTCCAGTATTTAAGTGTAACAGCGGGATTTTTAGGGCAGTTTTTCATTCTTTTTGATCTCAAACCCTAAAGTCCGACCTTTCTTCTTCTCTAAACACCTTTTCTCCTAGGTTTGATCTAGTTAGGGTGTGTTTCTACCCTAGTTCTTTTACAAATAAGATAGAGGAGAGTGAGGGCTTCCATTTAATCTGAGCGGTTGTCAGTTTGGAGCACTTTGGAGTTTCGAGCATCTTCTTCATCATCATCTTTTTGGGCTATTTCTTCGAGGTAGGGATTTCCTACTCCATTTATACGCTTTAATCTTAAATGTTAGTATTTTGGTATGTGGGGGTAGTTTGGTAATTTTGGTATGTGGGGGTAGTTTGGTAATTTTGGTATGTGGGGGTAGTTTGGTAATTTTGGAAGAAACCTTAGGGTTTTAGTTTAGATTAATTTGTATAATTAATTTAAAGGAATAGTGTGGAATTTGGTTTAATTCATGAAATTGGGAATGTTAAATTTACATTCATTGAAGTATTTATTTCTTGTTTAGAAATAACTGTTTTTGGGCTATCGGTGGAGGATAGCCATTAATTGTTGTAGACCTTGCATGCGGCTTAGGTATAACTGGAATTGAGTCAATTGTTTGACTGTTGAGTTAATACAAAACATTTGTGTATTAATTATGTGTTGTATATGGCAATTGTGTGTTTTATTGCATATGCATTGGTTTTGGAGGAGATAGGGGATGAACTCCACGGTTTAGGGGAAGATAGGGGATGGACCTCTAAACCGGATTTATTGGGAGGAGATAGGGGATGGACTCCAGTAGCATCACTCTTATGTGTGCTTAGTGATTAATAGATATATTTCTATTTATTGTTGATATGATACATCACTAAAATGTGTATCAGTTGGGAAGTATGGAAGTGAATTGGTTATGATTGATACAATACCAACTTGTGTATTTGTTATGGTTAGGTCTAACTTGAATTGTTATTCCTGTTGAATTGGAAGTATTGTTAATAAAAGATGAAACCCCGTTGAGTTATTTGGCCAGGTTCTGAGCCATATGTGGAAAGTAAAATGTGCCATAGACAATGTGTCATAGGCAGTATAGACATTCGTGTCATGAATATTGTAACTTGATTATAGTGTGTTAACCATGTATCAGATGCTAATGCTTTAGTTATTGCTTATGCTTGGTTTAGTATGTCTCTACTGGGCTGTGGCTCACCCTATATGGGAACTTTATTTTTCAGGTTCAGGTGGTTCACTCCCTCCAAGGACTTAGCTTGTGAGGAATTGAATTTGAAGACTTGTTTTATTTTATTTGGTTTATTTGAACATTGTAATCTTTCAAGCCTAGGGCTTTATCTGTTTTGAGTTAGAACTCAGTAAATTGTGTCCAAGTGTTGGCTTGGCAAGATGTAAGCCCGTAGGGCATTTATTCTGATGTTTTATTTCATAATACTCTGATGGATGGATTTATATTATTGTTTTAATATAATAATGCATGATTATATTATTTATTTTGGGTTTATTTTGAGGGCGTTACAACTTGGTATCAGAGCGTACCGGGTTTGAATACTTTGGGTACGTGGGAAGTGATTAGTATCACAATGGGTTCGTCTCGTTTGATAGAGACTTAGTGTAATGATTGCATGCTTATATGATAACATGTTTATGTGATTATGTGGGTATGGAATGTAGTTTCTAGATATTGATTGGATCCTTGAGTTTCTAGTAGTCTTGTTGGAAAGGCACTTGATCAATGCTGCTTCCAACCGGAACTATAGTAACCCTTTGGGACTATCATTATCCAGGAATGAAATTCGTAGGTGCTTATGTGATTATGTGCTTACGTGGTGTGATTTATTGTTGTCCAATGCATTAGGACGTGAGTGTTTAACTTCGGCACATTTATTAATGTGCTAACGTCTTTGTTTCCTTTAATAGGATGTCAGGACGAGGACGAGGTCGCGGTAGGCGCGGTAGACAGGCTAGGCAGGAAGTGCCTATACCGGAGGAGATTCCGGCAGTTCAGGAGGGTGTTGGCCAGGCCAATGTGGCCGAGCCAGTAGGACAGCCGTTTTTGGGCGCTTTGGCCCAAGAGATAGCAGGGGCATTTCAGGCATCAGTTGACATTCTGAGGGCTGCGAATCCAGCCCAGGTAGTTCCAGCCCCGGTAGTTGCTGCAGATGCAGGGCCTTCTTTTCTGAAGAGGGAGTTTTTCCGGTCTCAACCGGACGTGTTTGTAGGTGATCCTAGCGAGCCGCTTAAGGCAGACGAATGGCTCGAACAGACAACGAAAACGTTTGAGATGCTTGGCATCGAAGACGAGGGGTTGAAGGTGACCTTGGCATCTTTCCAGCTGAAAGGGGATGCGGGTCAGTGGTGGAAATTCATTAAGGCTCGTGTTGGAGGTACATGGGAGGCGTTTGTGAATGCTTTTCAGGAGAAGTACCTGTCTCCAGCTGTTCAGGAGACGTTGAGAGATCAGTTCTGCCAGCTGAAGCAGAATAGTTCATCAGTGGCTGAGTTTGAGGCCTTATTTACTAGTTTGTCCAGGTTCGCACCTGAGTTAGTGGCGTCCGAGGAACGTCGGTGTATAGAGTTCGAGAAGAAGTTGAGGCGCGGCCTCAAATTGAGAATGGTGCCGACTATGATTAGGGATTTTGGGCGTTTGGTTGATGCAGCAGCCCATACTGAGATCGCGATGCGGGAGGAGGAAGTAGGGCAGAAAGGCTCCAAGAGGAGTCAGGATGGTCAGGGCGATGGCAGGAGGCAGAGAGGTTTCACTCCTCAGCAGCCTCAGAGTAGCTTCTCTAGGTCTACTTTTCCTGTGCCGAGTGCTGGTTCAGGGAAAGGCAGTCAGGGAGACATCACTTGCTTCAAGTGTGGCCAGCTGGGTCACAAGTCTCCAGTTTGTCCTCAGAGGGGAGGAGTTCAGAGAGCAGCATCTTCTTCGGCTCGATCTCAGAGCCAGAGTCTGAGTAGAGGTCAGCCGCTCTCTTGTTTTCAGTGCGGTCAGCCGGGGCACATGAAGAGGTTTTGCCCTCAGTTGGGTGGCACATCTGGTGCATCTAGTTTGAGGCAGACTCAGGGTCAGCAGCCAGCTCAGTCGGGTCAGGCCTCGAGGGCCAATCAGGGGGCTTCTTCGTCCCAGTCTGTGCAACAGTCTACTGCTCCGAGGGGTGAGCAGGTTGATCAGAGGTCGTCTGGGCGCGTGTATGCTGTTACCGCGCAGGATCTAGTACCGGCTCCGTCTGTTGTGAGAGGTACCTTCTTGTTTTGCAATTCAGTTGCTAGTGTTCTGATTGATACGGGTGCATCTCATTCCTTTGTGTCTGCTGCATTTGCATCTATTTTGGAGTTGGAGTTAGCTCAGTTAGCATCTCCTATTTGTGTAGTGTCGCCTCTTGGGGGTGAATTGATTTTGAAACAAGGTGTTAGGGGTTGTGATATAGAGGTCGATGATCATAGAATCCCTTTCTCTTTTGTAGTTATGCCCATGAAGGGCTTTGATGTTATTTTGGGTATGGACTGGTTGTCGTCATACCGGGCAGTTATTGATTGCTACCGTCAGAGGGTCACTTGTTGTACCGTGAACGGGGAGTGTTTTCGTTTTCTGGGGGACCGGGTTGGTAGTGTTTTGCCACCGGGGTATGATCCGCGAGGGCGGAGTGAGCTTAGTGGTCTACTTGCTAGTCTTTCGATTAGTGAGGGTGATGAGACCCAGATTGTGTTGCCGAGGGTGGTCTGTGAGTATTCGGACGTTTTTCCCGAGGATCTTGTTAGTTTGCCACCTCAGCGAGAGATTGAGTTCTCTATTGATTTAGTGCCCGGCACGGCGCCGATTTCTATGGCACCTTACCGTTTTGCTCCAGCCGAGTTAGTTGAGTTGAAGATTCAACTCCAGGAGTTGTTAGATAAGGGCTATATCCGTCCTAGTGTTTCGCCGTGGGGAGCACCGGCCCTCTTTGCTAAGAAGAAAGGTGGTGCTTTGAGGTTGTGTATAGATTACCGTAAGTTGAATCGGGCTACAGTTAAGAATAAGTATCCTATGCCCCGTATTGATGATTTGTTTGACCAGTTGAAGGGTTCCCGTTGTTTCTCTAAGATAGATTTGAGATCGGGTTACCACCAGTTGAGGGTCAGGGAGGAGGATATTCCGAAGACGGCATTCCGTACGCGGTATGGCCATTATGAGTTTCTGGTGATGCCATTCGGGCTCACCAATGCACCGGCAGTGTTTATGGATTTGATGAACCGGATTTCCGGGAATTCTTGGATCGTTTTGTGGTCGTCTTCGTGGACGACATTTTGATTTATTCACCTTCAGAGGAGGAGCACGAGGAACACTTGAGAGTGGTGCTAGAGTTACTTAGAGCCCATAAGCTTTATGCTAAGTTCGGGAAGTGTGAGTTCTGGCTAGAAGAGGTGAAGTTCTTAGGCCATGTCGTTTCTGGGGAAGGGGTGTCGGTTGATACATCCAAGACTGAGGCAGTGCAAGATTGGGCACAGCCTAAGAGTGTGTTTGAGATCCGCAGTTTTCTGGGATTAGCTGGGTATTACCGTCGGTTTGTGAAGGATTTCTCCAGGTTAGCTTCACCGTTGACTAGATTGACTCGGAAGGGAGTCAAATTTGTATGGAGTGAGACTTGTGAAAAGTCGTTTCAGGAGTTGAAGGTTAGATTGACCACCGCTCCGGTTTTGATTATTCCGGAGAGAGGGTTGGGTTATGCAGTTTATTGTGATGCCTCACGAGAGGGTCTGGGTTGTGTGTTGATGCAAGAGGGGAAAGTGGTTGCCTATGGTTCACGTCAGTTGAAAATTCACGAGAAGAATTACCCTACGCATGACTTAGAATTAGCAGCTGTGATTTTTGCCTTGAAGATTTGGAGGCATTATCTTTATGGTGAGAAGTTTGAGGTATTCTCGGATCATAAGAGTCTGAAATATCTGTTTACACAGAAAGACTTGAATTTGAGGCAGAGGAGGTGGATGGAGTTCATTGAGGATTATGACTTCGAGTTGCACTATCATCCGGGAAAGGCCAATGTTGTGGCCGATGCCCTTAGTAGGAAATCTGTTGGTGACTTAGCTAGTATAGCCATCCGGGAGTGGGAGATGTTGGGTGCAGTTGGGGAGTTTGATTTGCATCTGGGCGAATCCGTAGAGGCTGCGGCCTTGTTTTCTGTTGTTGCACAGCCTACACTTGTGACTCGAGTGTTAGAGGCTCAGAGGGGTGATCTTGAGGTAGAATCTCTCGGAGAAGATTTCTAATGGGAAGGTTGAGAAGGGTTTGACGGTGTATCCCGACCTGAGTGTGAGATACCGAGACCGTTTGTTTGTGCCGGAGTCTTGCCGAGAGGAGGTACTCCGAGAGTTTCATCATTCGCGCCTTGCGGTGCATCCGGGAGGTACTAAGATGTATCGGGATTTGGGTCGCCAGTTCTGGTGGCGGGGTATGAAGAGAGATGTGGCAGCTTTCGTATCTAGGTGCCTTACTTGTCAGCAAGTGAAGGCCGAGCATCAGAGGCCAGCGGGTTTGTTGCAACCCTTGCCTATTGCCGAGTGGAAGTGGGAGCATGTCACTATGGACTTCGTTGTGGGTCTTCCGAGGACTCAGCGGGGTAGTGATGCCATTTGGGTGGTGGTAGACCGGTTGACGAAGTCAGCGCACTTCATTCCGATGCGTGTTAGAGATTCGGTAGATCATCTTGCCGACTTGTATATCCGGGATATAGTGAGGTTGCACGGGGTCCCAGTGACGATCGTCTCAGATAGAGATCCTCGTTTTACTGCCAGGTTGTGGCAGAGTTTGCAGAGTGCTTTAGGCACTAAGTTGACCCTTAGCACGGCTTATCATCCTCAGACTGACGGGCAGTCCGAGCGTACTATTCAGATCCTTGAGGATATGCTTCGGGGTTGTGTTCTCGACTTTAGTGGGTCGTGGGAGAGGCACTTACCATTAGTGGAGTTTGCCTACAACAACAGTTTTCAGTCTAGTATTGGTATGGCACCGTTTGAGGCCTTGTATGGCCGACCGTGTAGATCTCCTGTTTGTTGGGCCGAGGTGGGTGATGCACCTCTGTTGGGTCCGGAGTTGGTGAGGGAAACGACGGAGAAAGTTGAGCTTATCCGTAAGAGGCTTGTTACAGCACAGAGTCGTCAGAAATCTTATGCTGACCGTAGGAGGAGACCTTTAGTATTTGAGGTGGGTGATCATGTCTTTTTGAAGATATCACCTAAGCGGGGTTTGATGAGGTTTGGGAAGAGCGGGAAGTTGTCCCCTCGGTTTATTGGGCCTTTTGAGATTCTTGAGAGGATTGGCGAGGCTGCTTATCGTTTAGCTTTGCCACCGCAGTTATCCGGAGTTCATGATGTGTTTCATGTGAGTATGCTTCGGAAGTATGAGCCAGATCCGTCACATGTATTGGATTGGACTGATTTAGTTGTTGATGAGGATGTCTCGTATGAGGAGAGACCGGTTCGGGTTTTGGATAGGCGGGATCAAGTCCTGCGTGGCAAGACTATCCCTTTGGTGAAAGTTTTGTGGAAGCATCACGGAGTGGAGGAAGCCACTTGGGAACGTGAGTTGGAAGTCCGTGAGAAATATCCGGACTTGTTTACTGATTTGTAATCTTGTATTTAGATTATGTAATATTGTTGAACTTAAGAGTTTTATATATGTCTTAAGTTGGGAAAACATTGAGAATGTTTTGGTTTAATGTTAACATTTTGAAACTTGCCTTTTTATGGAAGTGGAGTATAACATTTATATATTGAATGTGTTATTTATATCATGAGATTGAATATGATATGGAAATTGTTAACATTGAAAAGATTAATGCATAATATTGATGCAAGTTGAAATATATGTTGATTTATACATATTGTGAGATGCCTCTTGATTAGAGATGAAGTGACCGGTTTTGGGTCAAGTTGTTGTTTATTGCTTTATGATATCATTGGGAATTGAGAAAAACTTGTTTTTACAAACTTATGCTTAATTTCGGGGACGAAATTCTTTTAAGGGGGGGAGGTTATAGCGACCCCGGTCTTTTCCCATTTGATTACTGTATCCGGACTTATGTTCCGTAGATTATATTATCATATTGTTGTTGTTGTTGCCTTGTAATTCTTCAGTTGTGAGTTATGGAATATGTTGGGCAGGTTAATTGCAGGTTGGTTGGGTTTAGAAACCAATAGTTGATGTTCAATTTTTGGGTTGGTCGCTCGAGCGAGCTCTTCTTCGCTCGAGCGAGGTCTTTGATTTTAGTCCTTCGCTCGAGCCAGGGTCCCTTCGCTCGAGCGAGCTTTGCGTCCAGTACATAGACCTGATAGCAGTGTTTGTTGGCTCGAGCGAGCTTTCTTCGCTCGAGCGAGCTGTTTTGCTTTTGGCTCGAGCGAGCATATCTTCGCTCGAGCGAGGCTTTCTTGTGTCTGGTCGCTCGAGCGACCATGTCTTCGCTCGAGCGAGCCTGTCCAGTATTTAAGTGTAACAGCGGGATTTTTAGGGCAGTTTTTCATTCTTTTTGATCTCAAACCCTAAAGTCCGACCTTTCTTCTTCTCTAAACACCTTTTCTCCTAGGTTTGATCTAGTTAGGGTGTGTTTCTACCCTAGTTCTTTTACAAATAAGATAGAGGAGAGTGAGGGCTTCCATTTAATCTGAGCGGTTGTCAGTTTGGAGCACTTTGGAGTTTCGAGCATCTTCTTCATCATCATCTTTTTGGGCTATTTCTTCGAGGTAGGGATTTCCTACTCCATTTATACGCTTTAATCTTAAGTGTTAGTATTTTGGTATGTGGGGGTAGTTTGGTAATTTTGGTATGTGGGGGTAGTTTGGTAATTTTGGTATGTGGGGGTAGTTTGGTAATTTTGGAAGAAACCTTAGGGTTTTAGTTTAGATTAATTTGTATAATTAATTTAAAGGAATAGTGTGGAATTTGGTTTAATTCATGGAATTGGGAATGTTAAATTTACATTCATTGAAGTATTTATTTCTTGTTTAGAAATAACTGTTTTGGGCTATCGGTGGAGGATAGCCATTGATTGTTGTAGACCTTGCATGCGGCTTAGGTATAACTGGAATTGAGTCAATTGTTTGACTGTTGAGTTAATACAAAACATTTGTGTATTAATTATGTGTTGTATATGGCAATTGTGTGTTTTATTGCATATGCATTGGTTTTGGAGGAGATAGGGGATGAACTCCACGGTTTAGGGGAAGATAGGGGATGGACCTCTAAACCGGATTTATTGGGAGGAGATAGGGGATGGACTCCAGTAGCATCACTCTTATGTGTGCTTAGTGATTAATAGATATATTTCTATTTATTGTTGATATGATACATCACTAAAATGTGTATCAGTTGGGAAGTATGGAAGTGAATTGGTTATGATTGATACAATACCAACTTGTGTATTTGTTATGGTTAGGTCTAACTTGAATTGTTATTCCTGTTGAATTGGAAGTATTGTTAATAAAAGATGAAACCCCGTTGAGTTATTTGGCCAGGTTCTGAGCCATATGTGGAAAGTAAAATGTGCCATAGACAATGTGTCATAGGCAGTATAGACATTCGTGTCATGAATATTGTAACTTGATTATAGTGTGTTAACCATGTATCAGATGCTAATGCTTTAGTTATTGCTTATGCTTGGTTTAGTATGTCTCTACTGGGCTGTGGCTCACCCTATATGGGAACTTTATTTTTCAGGTTCAGGTGGTTCACTCCCTCCAAGGACTTAGCTTGTGAGGAATTGAATTTGAAGACTTGTTTTATTTTATTTGGTTTATTTGAACATTGTAATCTTTCAAGCCTAGGGCTTTATCTGTTTTGAGTTAGAACTCAGTAAATTGTGTCCAAGTGTTGGCTTGGCAAGATGTAAGCCCGTAGGGCATTTATTCTGATGTTTTATTTCATAATACTCTGATGGATGGATTTATATTATTGTTTTAATATAATAATGCATGATTATATTATTTATTTTGGGTTTATTTTGAGGGCGTTACAATTTTTTACCTCACAATCAAATAGGGAATTTAGTTGGAGAGTACGTGGCAAAATAAATTAAACCAAGCACCTGCACATGAGAAAATGAGAATACCACGGTGGCACCTATGCACAAGAAAATTAGAATACCACGGTGATTCATCCACCCGGGGGCATTTCGACGATCAAGTCAGTCACTTATCTCTCAAAAATATCAACACAAAATAACACTAGTTCAGAACATACCTTAAACCCACAAGATGCCCTCTTTATATGATGATTAGTATCCAATTTTCCTTAGAAGTTTTATTTTATGGAGCTAAATCCTTTACAAAGATAACATCTATTACAACGATAACATCTATTACAACTTACACTATTCATATTAAGATGAACTTGCTCAAGTGTCTCATCTCTATCCAAACAGACAGCTTAATATTATCTAGAACTCTTGTCCTTTATCTGAATATCTCGAATTCCAATATAGTCGCACCATATCTTGGCATCTCAGTTCATTCACGTGGCACCTCGACAATCACCTTGGCCACATGGACAACCCTAAAAATATGTCCCCGAAGGAGTTTTGCCGCATCATGTCTCATTGTTTATGTGTTAATCCACATTTGTTAAGTAGTTGAATGTAAAGAAATAAGGATAAATTATACTGGTGGTCCCTCTATTTTGCCCTTTATGTTAATTTGGTCTCTCCAATTTTAATTGGCACAATTTTGACATTTAATTTTAAATTTTGTGTCAATTTGATCTAATTGATAATGTCATTAATGTTTTTAACTGAAAATAATTACTGAATTAGTTGAAATTAACTCACTGAGATTAATAAATTTATAATTTTACTCTAAAAAACATCACATGCCACTTATATGCATATTTTTCATAAAAAAAAAATGTTAAGAATTATAATTAATTTGACCAAATTAAAATAAAATCATAAATTCATAATTAAAATCGAGCCAATTGAAAGTACGAGTACCAAAATGACATAAGAATCAAAGTACAGAGACTACTGTCACAATTTGTCTAAAAAATAACCTTGATATGTTTTACGATTTTTCATTTGTAGGAACGACTATGTAAATAATATCATATGACAATTTGAGACTCTTAATAATTTTCTGTACAAAAGTCTACATGATTTTAAGTACTTCTAGTTAATTATTTAGAGCATCTTCACTTGAATGGTCATTAGGGGTGGCACACTTGACAATAAAAAATTCACATGTAATTGCGCTCCACCTGAACTGTAAAATTGAGTTGGCAATAGGCATGTCTTGAGCAATGTCGAATTTGGCATTGTCAAAGAAGACGTCAAATTTCTTTTATTTTTATTATTTTAATGGTAAAGACACTATAAATTAGTTTTAAAAAAATTAAAGTTAAAAAAAAAAAAAACAATAAAAGACCATATAATATAATTTCCAAAGGAGATGCTTTGCCAAAGGAAAATTTAATTGCTGAATGAAGGCCAACAACAAGAATAATAACAAATTATAGTGCATATTTTCGGGTTAAAGAAAGCATTCATTTATATATTATAGTACAGAGGAACAAAAAGATTATTAATTGATAGAGCTTAGTTGACAGCACAAACATGAGGTAGCTGTTCTAAAACAATCTCTAGTTACAACTTTAATAACACAAAAAATGAAAGAGCATATAACATAATTTCTTAGTTGAAAGCCCTATATAAAAAGCTTGCAATATTTGAGTCCACAGCAGCCGATCTTCATTAGGTATCAGTTGATCTTTTGTGTGAGTTTAATGTGAACCCCATCTACAAAGTCCAAAATGGGTCTCCGAACGATCTTTCCTCCCCTAAGTTTTGTCCAACTGTTTTTCAAAAGAAATATCACAAATTAAGTTGAAACCCAAGCAAGCAGACCAACATTGACTATTCTTTTGTTAACAAGCTTGAGTAAACACTTGGGGAAAAAAGATTCTTTTACCTATACTTGGTGACCAATACATGGAGAAAAGTGCATACAAATGCCCTAGCGTAATCTGCACCTGCGCATTGTCTCACCCCTCCTCCAAAAGGCATAAAATTCTTCGATATAACAGTTGGATCAAGGTCCTATATGTCGTTAACAATTAAGGAGCAAAATTAGTACTTGTCAATGGCTTCTTTCAATGATCAAGTCTCACTGTTAAGCATAAGATTATAACAACTACTTGGTAAAAATTTACAAAACTCTCAAGCCATCACTTCCTGGAGACAAAAAAGGAAAGGCAATGGTATAAGCTCAAGATGGATTGGCACGCACCTTCCAACGTGATGGATTGAATTTAACTGGATCCTTAAAGGCTTCTGGATTTAATTGATGAGCGGAAGTAACAATCAAAATGTTCCAACCAGCTGGAACTGTATATCCTGTTGAGTTTTTAACCAATAGACATTTCAATTTCAATTTCAATTTCAATTTCAATTATTTGTAGGTTATATTTGCATGAAGCTGATTAGGGGTATTGGGGGTGTTTCGTGGAGCTTTTTTGAGCCAACTTATGGCTTCTAACTTTTAAAAAGTTATTTTGGACTGTTTAGTTAAATTTATTTCAAACAACTTCTGATTCTAACAACTTATTTTAAGTCAAAAAAATTGATTCTGAGAAGCTGCTCGCCCCTTGCTTCCGATTATCAGCTTCTGCTGTGGACATGTTAATTCACGGTTATACTCTTAGATTTTTTTTTATTTTTTATTTTTTTTAAAATAGAAAAAGACCTAAATGGACTATAGAATATTATTATTATTTTTTATAAGAAATGTAGACAAATAGTGAATAATAAAAATAAAAAATAAAAAAAAAATTAATTGAAAAAGTTACTTCACAGCTTATTTAACAAACACTACTCAGCAACTTAAATCTATAATCCAACAGCTACACCAAACAGATTAATAGCTTCTGATTAAAGTCATAATCTATAATATGTTAAGCTATAATCTATAATCTGTTCTACCAGCTACACCAAACAGGACCATTGTGATGTAATTGTAGTACTTACCATTGAATTTGATATCTTTTGTGACTTTTCTTAGCAGCCCTGGTGCTACATTTCCCAACCTAAGAACTTCATTCACAACCTGTAATTTTTCAAGTAAAGTGAAAATTCCAATTAATTAATCCTTCACTAGCAGAAGACAAAAACAAATAAGTGAGATGATCATATAAACATACATTAAGTGTAAAAGTTATTGATTTATATTCTTCCCAAGAGAGTGGAGAATCTGGATTCTCTCTGTTTTTAACGATTGCCTCATTTTCAACCTGACAAAATCAAACGATCACCAATTAATGTCATAATTATATATACAGAAAGAGTAATCTATCATTGTTCAGCTAAGGCCAAAAAAAATTAAAAAATCAATAACGGTTAGTTAGTTAAATTGTAAGTTTGCAAACGTACTGTAAGCTCCTCTAATATTGAAGGATGCTCCGAGAGCAACTTCAAAGTCAAAAGTATAACAGAAGAGATTGGCTCAAAATTTCCAAATAAAATTCCAAACATCAAATTGGATAGAAATTCGGCTGTTAAAAACTTCTCAGTTTTCATGTCTTCCATTGCTCTGTCAAGGAAGTCCCCTCTAAACTTGTTATCGGAATCGATTCTCTCTTGTATGATATCCTTCAACATGCTTAATAATTCCTTGCGTTCCTAAATACCACAAAAAAAATAAAATAAAATAAAATAAAAATAAAATAAAAATTGGAAACTATTTTAGTATATACATATATATATTATCTCTTCAAAAACAAGTCTTTTTTTTTTTTTTTTTATCTTCTTTTTTGGGGGGTAAGTAATTACCTTGACACATTTGTGGAAAGTAGTGCCAGGGACGTCCAAAGGAAGGGACAAAAGACCATGTAATAAGCTTGAAAACTTCTCACTATGTCGCATCTCTGATGATTTTTCCCAATCATAGCCATACAACTGCTTCAAGGTGAAATCAAAAATCATCTGCAATAACCAAACAGAGATATATATGTTATCGTCAATCAAATATCAAACACAAAAAATTAAAGATAATTAATGAACTAGAGATGAAATTAATTAGTTTGGAATATCTTTAAACGTACACAAGTAGCATCATGTTTGACATCAACAATTGGCTTGGTGGACCAATTACGAAGAGTTTTCTGAATGAGTTGTTCAACTTGTGGTAGCAAATTCACTCTGATGCCCTCAACTCCAAAGTGTGTCAAAGTTATGCTTCTAATGTACTTCTGGACAGAGCCTACAGCATATATGGGCAACATGCTCGAAAACGTGTCCAAATACCACAATTCTACGGATTTCCCTTCTTCTGTAATGATGTAATGATTGAATTTTGGGTCGGTTGTTATAACAACTTGTTTACCGGCCACATTAGTTCGGAACACTGATCCATATCTGCACACAAACACATCAACAAAAAAAAAAAAAACAAATTATTACACTTCAATTACAAAAAAATATATAATTTATTTGGCAAAATTCTATTTAAGTACCTCTGGACTCTCTTAGAAATGAAGGGATGGAGTTCTAAAGATCGGTTGGGAATGAGAAGCTGAATGGTCTCTCCGATGAGAGGGAAGCCCATGGAACCAGGTGGAAGAACACCGTTTTCGCATTTGGGATTCCTCCATTTGCGAACCCAGTGAGTTACGAATATGGTAACCAATGCTACCACAACGGTGGTCACTGCTACTCCCACAGGCAACATATTTTCTGGCTAAGTAGTACTCTTCAGTAGAGTTGTGAGTGTACAAGTAGAAGAAGAAAATAGAGTACTAGCAATAGTATGGGGATTGTAGATATCTCCCAACTAGTGTTCTTTCTTGTTGTGAGATGATGTGTTATTTGGTACTGCTTGTGAATTTATACAAGTATGGATAGAAGTTGGAACTACCAACCCATAGTTGCATGCGCCTCTCTCACTCCCATTAATTTATTGAAAAATTAAATGGAAGGATAACGTGGACTAGCTTGAGTTTCGTGCAGTTATAATCTAAATTTTATGCAGAGGAGGAGGATCTCTTCAGTTGAGATTTTAGATTTGAGGGCGCGGTTTGAACTTATGGGATTTATTACGAGTCTCGTTTTAATGATTCGAACCGTTCATTTTGTTAAGCACTTCATATATTTTGTTCACATAAAAAATTAGATCGATCCGATAACTGCAACTTGTTCAAGATATTGAGTTTGTCAGTAAAAAAAAATGTATGATTTATTTTTAAAAATATAATTGTTTTTTATTTTTTTTAGTAAAAAATTGAACCAGTTATAATTATCGGATCGACCTAATTTTTCATGTGGACAAAATACACGAAATGCCCAACAAAATGAATGGTTCGAATTATTGAAACAAAACCCATGGTGATCCCCACTGGCCCAAACAACGCCCTCCAATCCAAAATCTGGACTGAAAAGAATCTTCCTCCTTATACAAAAACATAAATGATAAATATTTTGATTTAAAATAAAAATAACCACAAGTCATAATATTTATATAAAAATTAAGTGTAAATATTTTGTTTATATGTCATTACTTTGTTTGATATAAAGGTAATATCATGACAGCACCATTAATTAATAAAAAAAAGTTAATAAGATTAATGGGTAACAAAAAAATATGTATATAATTTCATTTGTTTTTATTATTAGTCGAAGTGTGAGAAGAGGTGTGATTTTGCTCAATATTTTGTTCGAGTCTAGTGGCCTTATTTTATAAGTCTTTCGCCAGCCATATGAATGGTCAGACAAATCTATACTATATAGTCAAAAATGACAACAAAAAAATCTATATTGTATAGTGGGAGACAAATTAGGAATGGAAGGAAAATAGGGAAGCGAGGTTGAAGGATAGTTTGGATGGATGGGAATCAAACAGAGATTTCCCTATTCAAATTTTGTTAAATATATAATTTTTTATTTTCAATAAAAAAATAATTATGCGAAGTTTTATGTTTACAATCATCTTGTAGTATAAAATGATTTTGAATTTTAATATATTGCAACTTTATAAAATGATATAAAAAATTTTAAAAAATAGAGGGGATCAAAACCCAATTTGATTGAAGCTTGATTTTTTTTTTATCAAAAAAAAAAAATCTTTATTTATTTATTTTTTTTTCATCCCACACACATTAAACATAAACTTCGGAATTTATTTCAAGGAGATTATGAATGAAATTTTAGATCTCTCACTTAATAAGGTGTTAGGGGTAGCAGCTTGCAGAGTAGTGACTGCTGTGCGGCTTATGAAAATTATTTTGGATTTTATTTTTATTATTCGAACCGTTTAATTTTTAAAGAACATCGAGTAGAACATGCCTATAAAAAATCAAGTTGATCGAATATCGATAGACCCTTCATCAACTCGAATTTGCATATATAAAACATAAATATATAAGTATTAAACTGAATACAAATGTAAGTTGATGAAGGGTCTATCGATATCCGATCAACTTGATTTTTTATAGATATGTTTTAATCGATGTGCTTTAAAAATTAAACAGTTCGGATGATGAAAATAAAGTCCAAAATAATTCTCATAAGCCGTACAACAGTCATTGTTGTGCAAGCCGCATAGCAGTGGCTCCAACTCCTTAATAAGAGAGTAATTATTGATCCACTTATTAAAATAATGAGATTTGAAGGAAAAAAATATATTAAATCCTACAAGTTTGACATAATTGTATTAAGCTTTTTAAAAATTTTAATTCACAAGATACTTAATTTCTTTTTTATCAATAATTCATTAAAAGAAAATAATATTGTCACTTTTTTTATATTAAAATACATATTTTACTTTATTTATCCTTATATATACATACTATTTATATTAATTTTAGTCGTTTTAATCTTATGAAAAGGGAAGCCTATCTAATTCTGCCCAACTTATGAGGGTTATTGTGTGTGTTTCAAATCTAAAGGAAGGTCATTGTAATTTACTTTATTAAAATTAATATGGTGCAAATAGTAAATTACAGATTTACTCATCGAGTTTTCATATTATTTTTATTTTTATTACATCCGCCCACCAAGTTTGACACTCCGTGTCGGTAGCTGGTGGCTTCAAAATTCATATTTTAGTACTCAATGATTTTTTTTTATTTTTTTATTTTTTTTTGGGGTTTAATAACAATTGATGATCCAATGAATTCATTCAAAATCAAGAAAATCTTGAATATTCGAGTGAAGAACTAACACGAAAATATAATATAAGCTTGTACGCAAAGACAATCATTCAATATTATTTGTTTTATCAAATTTTCTAAGTTGCAAAGAAACAATTCAAAAACAATGTTAAACAATATGGAAACATATGCACGTTGAAGAACTAATATTTTAATTTTGTAGTCCGCCTTGTCACATTCACTTATATCCTGTTTATATATTTGAGTTGTGAAGGATTTTATCGAAGGGAATAGAAAACAGAAATTGTGAATCAAATAGAATTTTTATTCACAAATTCTCTCTCCTTTTTTCTTTCTCCACAAGTGGAAGATGCAAACACATAGAACAATTTTGGTTCAACTAGAATGATACATGCATTTTGATAGGAAATAAGGTAAATATAATCTCTTTTTTCACTTTGTTTCAAGTATATTCAATTATATCCTTTGATGTGTTTTAAGGTTACTCATTATTTTTTCATTTTTACCCATATCTATACTATATATTAAGCAAAATGGAGTTTTTAACCCTAAGCCTTGTGGGAGTTTCAATCTCCCAATCTAAATTTTCTGATTTTTTGATTTAAAAAAAAAAAAAACCTTAGCATTTATTAACTTCTCCCAACCCCTAAGTCTTACCCTCATAATAACACTTTAATGTATTAAGAAAAAGCATAAAAAAAATTCTTTGAAATCCAACACATAGAAATTTCTTGAAAAGTCCCAACACATATGATTATTATCCCTCATAATAACATTTTAATACATTAAGAACAAGCATAAAAAAAATTTCTTGAAAAGTCCAACACATATGATTATTATCAAAATATTAAACTTTAATATAATATAATAAAAAAAAGAAGACATTTAATTCCTTAAAAAGTCCAACACATATGATTATTATCAAAATATTAAACATTAATATAATATAATAAAAAAAAGAAGACATTTAATTTCTTGAAAAGTCTAATACATATGATTATTATCAAAATATTAAACTTTAATATAATATAAAAAAGGAAAAAAAAAAAGACATTTAAAAAAAAAAAAAAAAAAAAAACATTTAAAAATCGCAATTCACATATATAGATAATTGTAAATATATTAAGGAAAATGGGGTTTCTAAACCCCAAGCCGTGTGGAAGCTCCAATCTCTCAATCTTAATTTTCTAAATTTTTTATTTAAAAAAAAAAAAAACCTCAGCATTTATTGATTTGGTCAAAATCTCCTGATCAGCATTTATTAACTTTTTTTCCAATCCACATGCCTGCATTTATTGATTTGGTCAAAATCTCTGATTAGCATTTAAAATCCCCTCATACAAATAATTGTAGATACAGCCCGTGCATAGTTACTGCAGTAGCTTTTTTAATTTCTCCTGAACACTATGATCAGTGATAAGATTGTTAAATTATTTTTATAAAAAATCTTAAAAAACATGATTTATATATTAAAAAAAATTAAAACAAATACAAATATCTATAATTATTTCGTGCATAGCACGGGTGATAGGCTAGTTTCAAATAAAGGACATTCTATGATACACACTCCCTTTGAGGTGTGGAGGGTATGTACTCTATGCATTTCTAGTTATATTTTTTTGATATTTGGTTATGACATATTGAAATGTTAGTTATGATTTATGTGATATCAATTATAACTTTATTTTTGTTGTGATCCAAGAGTTCTTTGGTTAAACTCTTTATGATGTTTGGTTATAAATTTTTTTTTTTTTCCCAGTGGTAACTCCTATAGAATTAAGTTAACATTTATTATAATCAATCCCACAAATATCATAATAACTTACCTATGGTATAGCATTTCCCTTCAAACAAATACCATGTATGTTATGTATCTATTTAGTTTTTTTTGGGAAGTAAGGATTTTTATTTTTTTTAAAAAATAAAATAATAAGAACGAAACTCATTACACAACCCAAAGCGGCATACACCTATCTTCTTAAAAATAAAAAAAACAAAAAAAAAAACAACCTAAACACATTGGATAACCTCTTATATTAGATTTTATAAGGGGTCGAGTAGTCCTCACCCTCACCCTCACCCTCAGGTGATTATTATATAGTAA
Organism: Camellia japonica; assembly: GCA_030407325.1. Lineage (NCBI taxonomy): Eukaryota > Viridiplantae > Streptophyta > Magnoliopsida > Ericales > Theaceae > Camellia > Camellia japonica. Next base: position 180,755,288 of record JAPPVO010000029.1, read on the forward strand.
GATCACTCAACTATATAATAATAAATTACGGACTCACACACATGCATAAATTCAAACTCACACTTCAACATGCCAAACAAGCTAAAGAATTTTCTCTTTAATCCAGAAAAAAAACGTTATCATTTGTTGACCGAAAAAATATATCAAAAATACTCACGTGATCATACAATTTTTTTAGATTAGAACTATTTAGAATGAATCTCTTTGTAATGATTTTGTTGCAGTAATTTGATTATTTATTTTACATATCTTTTGTTGTGTAAAAAACACAACGACATGATTATTAAAAAAATCATACCAAAAAAATCTTTGGTCTATTTTGGTGTATGGGTTAAAAGTCAGTTTTTTTATTTTTTTGGGTCATATCATTTATCTATTTTTTTACACGTTTTAAAAAAAATAAAATAAAACGTCAGCTTTTAATCTACTTCCTAATTCAACCTATCATTTATATTCAACCAATCTCTTTTTTTTTATACATATATTTTTATCAAATAAAGAGAGCGAGCAGGGCTTCTCTCTATAGGATTTGAGTGGTGTTCCAACAAAATTCCGACGATGCTCTGTAACCTCCTTTACAATTTTAAAATGTAGATCTATAGAGTATAGATACTAAGTGTAGATCTGGCCTTTTATGTCTGAAATAAGGGTTTTTAGTTTTTCTCTTTCGATTTTGGCATAGATTTTTAACTTTTTGACACCCGCAATGATTCCATTTTCTCTCAAACCTTCTCTCATACCATTGTGGGTGTTCTTCCTCTTCAACTCTAGCTTCTAGCGGCATCCGAAATTCGGCGGTGACAGTGATGAAGTTGGACAGCAGTAACAGGGATGACGTCGACGGTGACGGCGAATGTTGATGCAAATCTTGCTTGGTTTAATATAGATCTTACTTTTTAAACTTTGGGGTGTCCTAAATAAGTGCACTTTTTGTCTTTTTTGACTAAAAAATTGAGGAAAAAAATATGGATGTTTAGGTTAATTTTTTAACTTTTTATGGAAAAATGTGAATTAAAAAATTGTATAAATTAGTGTGTAGGGGAAAATTAGGATTGGGAGTTGTGCAGCCGTAATTTTTTACTTTTGGTAAATAGTGATAACTTTTTAACTTTTTGGCTTTTTGACTTTTTGGCAACTTGCCAAACTTGGCCTACATCTATGAGAAGGTCCATGGTTTTTCCTAAATCATAATCAGTGTGTTTGGTTTGAGTTTTTTTGGATTAAGTTTTTTAAAAATTGAGTTTTTTGCTTTTCATGTCTTTTTGTTTTTAGTGAACATTTTTAAAATTTTAAACATTTTTTTTTACTTTTTTAGATGCACCTTACTTAGATGTATCTAAAAAGTAAAAAAAAAATTGTGAAAAAATATTTTAAAAAATTAATAAATACATAAAAATACAAAATGTATTGAATTCTTGTATTTTTAATTTTTTTTTGTATTTTTGGTATTTAGTGAATTTTTAAAAGGTTTTTTTCATAATTTTTTTACTTTTTAGGTATATTTATGTTAGGTATGTCTAAAAAGTAAAAAAAAAAAATTGCTTAAAATATTTAAAAAAATTCAGTAAAAACAAAAAAACAAGAAAAACAAGAAAATAGAATTTTCTGAAAAGTGTTTTTAGAAAAATAGAACCAAGCAAAGTGATTTTGACATATTTGTTTTTGTTGTTTGGTTGTTTGTTTGCCCTTTAGGGTCTTGTTGTTTTTATTGTGATTTTGTGTGTTATTTGTTTTATTTTAATATAAGTACTTTTCATGTTCCTCAAAAGAAAGAAAAAAAATTAGTTGTTAGATTAGTATTTATGGGAATTAGCCTATCCACTCTTACAAAGCACTAAGTGCTTACCTCCTAATTCAACTCTTCTTATAGAAAGAGTTGAACCATGACCTTCTCCTTAAGACTAAGCCCTTAGGAGAGTCATGGTAGCCAATCAGACTAGACTTAGTTAGGTCTAGGGTGGATTTCGACACGTTGGCCCACCCAGCCTGTCTGGCCCAATTCTATTTTTCTAAGATTTGGGAAGGTTGCTTTAGCTCATAGGGTTGAGTTGGGCCAACATTTTCATCCCGAAATATTAATGGTTTAGGCTTAGAATTTATACTTTCAACCCAGCTCAACCCGGCTTGGCCCATTATTAAATTATTTATTTATTTATAATACATTAAAATATATATTTTTTATTAAAATCTAAACTTTATTTTTGTTAATTTTATTGAAACTCACATTTATGATGATGTGACTGAATTTATTTAAGAAATCCTTCAATTTATATACAAAATTTTTCAATTTATAATGATGTCAACATATTTATTTAAGAAATATAATGGGTGATTAAATTTAATTATGCAATGTTTTTATGTTTTTAACATATAGCCCGATAGGTGGGTTTAAAATTTATAATTATTTTTTAGACCAAGTTTGGACAAATATAAAAGACCCATATTAGAATTAAGCCCGGCATACATGGATACAAAATGGGCACAACTTCTCTCCAGTCCAAATCTGGACTGGACGGTGCTGTCCGGCCCTTGGGGGCCCACTACGGGTCGTGTTTCAATAATCTAAACCGTTCAATGTGTAGAACTCGTCGAGTACTATATGTCTGTAAAAAATTACGTTGATCGGATATCAATAGCTATATGATCAAATCAGTTTTTTGTAAGCCGTTTATTTTTCGCCGTCCATTTTTTTCATAAAAAACTGATTTGATCATATAGTTATCGATATCCGATCAACGTGATTTTTTACAGGCATATAGTACTCAACGAGTTCTACACACGGTTTAAATTATCGAAACACGACCCGTAGTGGGCCCCAAGGGCCGAACAACACCGTCCAATCCAGATTTGGACCGGAGAGAAGCTATGGCCATACAAAATTCCTTATTATATAATGTTGATCCAGCCCCACGATTATCTACCCCTAACTGGGTCATATCCAATTTATCTAATTCAATCCATCAAGGAAGAAATAATAATGACTTGACAATATACTGGATAGGTATAAATTTTTTCAAAAAAAAAATTTATATAATTCAGAAGTATTATTAAATAATATGATTATAAATAAAAATAAAATAAAATATAATATATTTTTTAAAATTTTGAGTCCCTTAGCTCATCTTTGATATGAATAAGGATGTTTCAACAATTTTAACATGATAAAAGAATAATTCAACGTGTCATGCACTCGAAGTTGAAACTCCGACTTCAAATAGAACATACAAAAATAATTTTTTAAAGGTGTCAATGTGTACAGATTAAATTAGAATTAAAATTAACTTCAGTAGGATGAAGAAGTTATCTCATAAGAGAGGCGGTGATCAATCGTCACATACAAAAGTCCATATGATCAACTTATTCACACGTAAGAGACAAGATAATCATGTACCTCAATATTGATATTAAATTTTAGATTTGGCTTTCCTCCAGTTCGTGATCAAATTGGAGGGTGTCGTTGGACTTGTGAAGGCCCATCACGGGTTCCGTTTTGATAATTTGAACCGTTTAATATATAAAATTTGTCGAATACTATGTCTGTAAAAAATCATGTTAATCGGATATCGATAGCTACACGATCAAATCAGTTTTGTATTAAAAAAATAGTCGGTGAAAAAATAAATGATTGACAGAAATCTGATCCGATGAAATAGCTATCGATATCTAATCAATGTTATTTTTTACAGGCATATAGTACTCGACGAGTTCTAAACATTGAACGGTTCGGATTGTCAAAATGAGACTCATAATGGATCCCCACAAATCCAACAATACACCCCAATCCGATCATAGACGAGAGAGAAACCAGCCCCTCGAATTTTCCATTCAAAAAGTTGAAGTCTCCACTCTTACCTAAACAGTTCTATAATGTTGGTTTCTTGATATCTTGGGTATGCATAGAAAATGATAGCCAGGCTTTATATCAGACCAAATATTACACATTGGTCATTTAGTCATACTATTTAGGTAACATTTAGGTAAGAAGCAACTTTTGAGTTACAAATCAACTCAACTGCAACTTACATTTTTTATTAGGAAAATACAAACATGAATTTCAACAAATTATTTTTACTTGTAAATTCAACATGGCTTTAGTATTTGAAATAGAATATGTGATTAGTCAGAATTTCTGCCCAGCTGCTACTAAAGAGGATGATTTATTGTGAACCCTCTGAAGATCTAATTAGTATTCTTTCAATATTATAAGTCCTCTCTTTCTTGCTCTTTTTTCTCTCTCACCCTTACTTCAGATGCAGATCCTCTATTTATAGGAGTTCCTTCTCCTTACATTATTGTCTTTAGTTTGAACATATTGTATCTTATTAATTTTTCCTCTACTGATGTAACATCTTCTTTTCTCAAAATCACCTTTTGACAATTCTAACTCGATATTCACGTACTTTGCCGATGGCAGAAACTACTTCTCGGCATACGCTTCCTTGGCCGATGCGCATTTGTGACCCCTTACGATTGGCATCCTTCATGCTTCTTACTGAAGTAATGCCGATTACTATAAGCGTTAATTCTAGTTACCACGGAATATATTAAAATAACATGACAGAAGCAACTCAATTTTAATATTTGAAATAAGACTCACAAAAATAACATGATATGAGCAAATAAATGTGGAGTAATTTGTGTTTGTGAGATTTGTATGTATATTTGTAGAAGATTGTCTTCACTACTCTGTTTGTTCTGAACAACCAAGTTTGGTATTCTGAAAAATAAGTGCGTTTCACATTCCATCAAATAAGAGTCAAGTTGAAGATGAAATTTCTATCATTTGAAGAGTTTAAGCAATATAAATGTATATCAAGCGGAGAATTGGAACAAGAAAAACTCTCAGTTGAGTATTCTTATTGAAGTATTTTCCGACTCAAAAATAACCTGGATTATTCACAAGAACATCACATTCTCTGAAATACAGCAGCACCGAAAACAAAACATATGAAGAAATAGAAACATTACAAGAATGGCTTTCACAAGATCGGGGTGGTGATTTTATGGGTTTAGTCCAGATTAGCGATGATGGCATCGACAACCTCTTGGGGGGTACTATCTCCACCAAGATCTTTTGTTCTGTACTTGCCCTCTGAGATTAAACACTTCACGGAAGTCTCCAATCGATCAGTGAATGAAGGAAACTGGAGATGTCTCAACATCGTGGCCGATGACAGAAGTAAAGCAACTGGATTTGCCTTCTTTTGTTCCAGTATCTTCTCATTTCCCACATTTCCTGCCAAAGCCCCTTGCTCAAAAACAGCATGATCAGCCCCAACGTTTCCTGAAGTGACCGAAACCTGATCACCACTTGTGAGGTATATAAATATCAGCCCAGGTTAACCAAATCCACATCTCAAAGGGGCTGAATAAGCTAGACTGACTCCCTCATAACATATTACTAATTTTGGAATTTTTAAGTCATAGTCAATAAAGAGTAGGAAATTTTTTTAAAAGAAATTGAATTGTTGGGTAATGATGAGCACATCCGGGCATGACACCAGTGCCTCCAGCAATACCAGCTGCTGTATTTGCCACTAGATTGCCATAAAGATTAGGAGTAACCTACAAAACATAATTCAGGCTTCAAAAACAGCCAGTCAATAAGGTGGGCTGAGGAAGAAAACATTCAGAATTATACATTACATTAATTGGGCTAAATAAAAGAAGAAATGCTAAAATCACGAGGGCCCTTCCAACACAACTCAACACAAAGTCAGATTTTAGCTTCCAAATTTCTTCTTCTAGTACTTTCTCCATAAAGAACATCCTATCATAGTTCAGTACTTCTAAAGCTTGATCATAAAAGAGATATCCTCCTCTTTTTTATTCGAGACTCGGAATTTCACTAGTGCATCAACATACCATATAACAAAAACTTCATATCCATCCAGCATCATGTGATTGGATGCTGAACACATTGAGCATAAAATAATAGACCAGTGCAGGCCATCTATGAACTGAAACACTTTTTATTGAAGTGCATTACCATCACATCAAATTGCTCAGGCTTTGAAACAAGTTGCATGCAGCAGTTGTCTACAATAATCTCATTGTACTTGATACCAGGATACTTGCTTGCGACCTCCCGGCAGGATTCTAAAAACAAACCATCAGCAAGTTTCATAATGTTGGCTTTATGCACAGCTGTCACTTTCTTTCTGTTGTTAAGGTAAGCATACTCAAAGGCATATCTTGCAATCCGTTCTGAGCAGAACTTTGTCATCACCTAGCAGAATGCTCAGTGAGCAATATTATACTTGCAGAATCACAGAAAATTTATGAAAAAATTGTCATTCTTGACATTATTAGGAAACAGATCTCAATACAAAAAAGTTGTCCAGCAATACTAAAAGTAAAATGAGCTAAATTAAGAACATAAAACACTATTTTCAAATGAATATATACCAGATGAATAGTTTTAGCATGAGAAAGATGTTACAATATTTGAAAGAAAAAAAATTACGTAGGAGTTTGGGAAACGTGGGAAAGTTGTTAAAATTGGGATCCTACGTTGGATCGGCGGAGGTGTTTATAGGATCGGATCGTAGAATCAGATCGAGGATCGTAAGATCCTACCGAAAAAAACAAATTACATAATAATTTAATTTAAATAAATATTTCTTAAAAAATATACACAAAATAAGCCTATATTATATTAAAAAGAAGTGAAGATATTGTGAAAAATATAATACTCCATGTAAAATGTACATATACTATTATACAATAGAAAACTCGATGGTAAAAGTTTTATATTTCATGAAAAAAGAAGGTGAAAAAGAAAAATTCTATAACAAAATACTTTATAATCTACAATGATGCATAAAAAGTGAAGAAAAAATATTTAACAAAGTTGGATATGAAAATAGATTAAGAACTCAAAAGAGCAGCTTAACCGAATGATAAAGTTTGTTGTTAGCATCCCTGGTGGAGCGGATTCGACTCACAAAAATAATCTCTCCAAAAATTGGGATAAAGTTGCAATCATCTTACCCTCCTTAAACTCTGCTAAAGTTAAGTTTGTTTTTCCGACTAGTTAATTTTCTTAAATTACTGCAATATTTGAATGATTGTTTCCTAATTTGTTTTTCTTAGTCTATTTGATTCAATACTAATTAATTTTTATTATTTATTTTGATCACATAAATTGGTATTTAGATAACAAACATAAAATTTACAATAAAATAAATCATATAATACAAAACAATCCTTGTAAATTGGATCGGATTCGGATCGGGATTCCACGATCCTACAAGATCCCATTACCAGGATCGAAAGATCCAACCTATAAGAAATTTTTTACACAATCCAAATCGATTGTACTCAAATGGATCGTAAGATCGTAGGATCGTAACATCCCGATCGAGATTCTGATAACCATGGGATCAAGAGAATTATACAATAAGTCTTTCATTATGATAGGTTTAATGATGGTGTTTGGGAAGTGAGTTTTTATGTAGATTTTATTAGATGTAGGTTTTTATGAGATAAAAAAATTTTGGTGTTTGGGAAGATAGTTGGGTTTTTATGTGGTTGGATGTGATGTTTGTGAGAGAAAAAATGAAATGATTATGGGGTTGGATGTGATATTTTGTTTGGATGTGTTTTTTTGGTTTTGCAAAACTTTTGTCTTTTAGCGAAAAAAATGAGAAAAAAATTTGGGAATTTGCTTCCCAAACACCACCAATGTATTACAACAGTTAAGGTTTTTTATTAGCTTGTTAAAGTAAAGTTGTAATAATGTTTTTAAACATTCTTTTTAGTAAAAGAACCTATTAATTAAAAAAGCACCATCATAAAGGGCACAACCCTCTACACATGTTGTATACAAGCTTGGAATCTCAAAAAAGGAAAAAGAAAAAAACAAGCATCCCCTATATAACTACAACAATGTGCCTGTTTGGTACCACTTAATTTCAGCTTAAATCTGCTTTTGGCTTAAAATAAGCTATTTTAGAATGTTAGATTGAGCTTATGAGAGATAGATTATAGCTTAAATTAATTGATTTTGAGCTAAAAGTTGTAAGTTGCCTCAGAGGTGCTTTTTCTTTTAGCTTATACGAACAGTTGCTTGTGGAATGGGCGAAATGACTTAAATGCCCCTTCAAAAATTCAAATATTTACCAAAATACCGATATATAAATGCCCCTTCAAACACTGTTCACGTCCGGAGAGAGAGAGAGAGAGAGAGAGAGAGAGGCGGTTTTCAGTGGCCTGAGGCGATTTCCGGCGACGATTTCTTGCTGTTCTCTCTCTATCTCTCTCTCTCTCTCTCTACGTCAAAACTCTCAACAACTCTTCTCTTCAATTATCATCCTTCGTAATTGACTTGGTAAAATCGTTTCGATTCAATCTTGAAAAGCAACCCAAATGAAGATCCAGTGCGACATCTGTAACAAAGACAAAGCATCGGTGTTTTGCTCCGCCGACGAGGCCGCCCTCTACGCCGCCTGCGACCACCGCGTCCACCATGCCAACAAGCTCGCCGGAAAAAACCAGTGTTTCTCTCTCCTCCACCCTTCTCCCAAACAATTCCCTCACTGTGACATCTGCCAAGTACAAACTCAACACAACCCAACAAAGCCCATCAATAAAATTCATATATATTAGCGTATTTTAGTGTGATTTAGGCCTTATTTGTGCTTGTAGGAGAAGAGGTCTTTCTCGTTTTGTCAACAAGAGAGAGCGATTCTATGCAGAGACTGTGATATTCCGATACACAAAGCCAACGAGCACACTCGTAATCACTATAGGTTTCTTCTCACTGGTGTTAAGCTCTCTGCAACTTCTTCCCTCTATTCTTCGCAATCGTCCTCTGATTCTTCTACTGCAAACAATGATCTCCTTCCCAATCTCAAGTCTCAAAACTCCATCACCACCACCACCAACAAAAAACCCAGTTCCCTTCAACCCACACCATCGTTGTGCCTGCCGGAGTTAGGGTTTTCAGTGTTTTTTTTTTTTTTTTTTTTTGTGCATGTGTGTGAAGGTTTTCAGTGTTTTTTTAATCAAAAATAATAATAATAATAATAATAATTAAGCATTTTAGCCATGAATGAAACAAATTTTATATTAATTTTATATTAATTGATACTAATTAATAATTTTAGTATTAATTGATGCTAATTAAGCCATTAATTGACACAAATTAATTTATAATGAAATAATTTTATACTAATTGATTTATAATGAAAAAATGAAAATAATAATTTATAATGAAAACATAAAAATAAGCCATTAATTGACACTAATTAATTTATAATGAAACAATTTTATACTAATTGATTTATAATGAAAAAATGAAAATAAGTCATTAATTGACACTAATTAATTTATAATTAAAAAATGAAAATAATAATTTTTGTAATACTAATTATATTAACTTTTATTAATAAAATAATTTTTTTTTAAATTAAAATTGAAAAAAATGACAAAATAATCATTTTTATATCATATAAGGGCAAAAAGGACAATTACACAGTAAAAAGTTATTTTACAGCTTATCAACCAAACACTACTCTGCTGCTTAAATCCATAAACCCACGGCTGCACCAAACAGGTTAACAGCTTATGTTCACAATTATAAGTTATAATCTGTTAAGTTATAATCTATAATCACTTTTCTACAGCTCTACCAAACGGGGCCAATATACAACAATCCCAAAAACTCAACAAAAGATGAAAAAAGAAAAAGGAAAAGTTTTTGCAATCCAAAAAATTAAATTAAATTAAAAAAATAAATAAAAAATTAAAAAAAATGAAGTCCCCCTAAGCCAAAACAAAAAGCATACTAGTAATGTTCCTTTTAACCACAATTTGTCAACTTGAATCTCTCTACACCATCAAAAACTCTCATGTAATGACAAAGATGAAGATGCTCAAATATTATTAATTATTTATTTTCAGGATGGTGGCAGAATCTTGGGGAAACCAAAGGCTAGATCTTTTGGAATTGTCTCAATAAATCTAGTCTTTTCCTCTTAAAAAGGTTTGGATATTGCAAGAAGATACATCATCTGCTACCCTTTCCACTTCCTTTTTCTCCTTTTTTTTCTTTCCTCTTTTTTTTTTTTTTCATTTTCTTTTTTTGGATAAATTTATTCTTGCTCTCCTCCATATCTAGCTTCTTTCTCTAACATGGATGTTTTGAAGCATAAAACCATCTCTGCGTGACTTATTAAGCATTTGCAATAGTCTCTGCTGCATATAAATTGAAACTGATCCTTTCTTGAGCACCATTTTGCTTATGGGTTGTCTTGTTAAGGTGCTTTTATTCCATCATTCACAAACATTCTTTGTTTACTATTATTCCTATTTGAACCGGAAGGTCCTTTATTTCCTTTATGCTTAGGGTATTTTACTTTAAGCCTTGTCTACAATCTCTTGTTATATGTAAATGTGTAGTTTAGTAACTTTAGAATTGTGGTTTGACCAAATTTTTAATCAGTAGACGTTTGCCCTGAAATAATTTTAACTGCAATGTACTTCCATTCCATTACATTTGATGATTGTATATCTTCTAATTGACTGGTGCAATACCATGGTTTTGGCAATTTTGTAAGATTTCAGTAAACAGGTAGGTATGCAAACTCACAACTTGATAATCAACAATCAGATTATAGTAGTAATAGGAAGGCAATACCTTGAGGCTTTCGAGGACCTCGTGCTCGAGGCCCGAGTACTCCCCCTCGGTGTTCTCCCTTACCACAACAATATCAACATCCTCGTGGCGAGTAGGCAGACCAGGCAAATTGAAGCAATTGACAAGGGAAGCATAAAGATCGAGCTCTTTCCTGAGCTGAACGTTGAGCGAACTCACACCACCACTGACTGGAGTCTTGAGCCCCCCCTTCAAGCAGATCTTGTTCTTGCGGATCCACTCGATCACCTCCGAAGGCACGCTCTTCATGTCGCCATGAACATCGTAGCGCTCGAAGAAGATTGGGGCGTGCATTGCTTCCATGACCGAGAGGTCCGATTCCGTCGCCGGGGATGAGGGTGACGGTTCTAGGAGCGCCGTCACCGGGTCGGGGCATGTAGGTGACGTGTCAGGCTGAAGCAAACCCTAGGAGAGAGTGAGGAGGAGGATGAGATGATGATGATGATGATGATGATGAGCGAGAGCATAGTTGTTTTAGGATGGGTAGGGTTCGTCGAGCCATGGATGTGGATTCCGGAATCTCCACACCAGATAGACTCTTCTTCTTGACTAAACTATACATGAAACGAGTACAATACAAGAGCCGATCGCTCGAGAGAGAGTATCTGAGAGAATAGTCACACTCACACTCACACTCACACTATGATTGGATTGACTGATTTGGAGAGAAAAGAAAAGAAATAAAGTGTTATGTATTTTTTTTATTTGTTTGGATAACTTAAGTAGAGAGAAATGGGAAGAAATGGAGAGAAATTCATTTCTCTTATAAGCTCCATTTTCAATCTTCTCAAAAATGGAGAGATTGGGAGAGAAAAGAAACCACTATTTTCATAATATCAATTTTGTCTCTATAAAAATAAAAAAAATAAAATAATTGAAAATATAAAAAGATTATTTTGGTAATATAACATAAAATAATTTCTTTTCTTTTCTCTTAATGAAACCTAACCAAATAAGAATAAGAGAAATCACAATCATTTCTTTTTTTTTATTTCTTTCTTATCTAAACAAAAAGGAGAGAAATCACAATCATTTCTTTTCTTTTCTTTTCTCTTATTACTTAAGTAATCATTTCTTTTCTTTTCTTTTTTCTTATTACTTAAATAATCATTTCTTTTCTTTTCTCTCCTAAGTTACCAAACATAACACTCACACACAACACATCACAAGCCATGAAAAAGCTGGTTTTTTATTTGCAGTGCTACCCTGTTAATTTGGACTTACTCCATTTTAAGCTCTCTCTCTCTCTGTTTTTGTCCTTTTCGGCTGAATTGAGTTTTTCATTTTCTTCCCATTTCTTTGCCCTTAACCGGTTTCCAAAGACAGCTCTGATATGGAGCTCGAAATTCAGGGGCATTAATGTCCCGAATTTCTATATCAGGTAAAAAAAAAAAAAAAAAAAAAAAAACAAAATTACTAAAACAGGAAATTAGTGCCATTAGTGCCAGCAGTTTTAGAGCCACAAATCATTTTTTGCATTTTCACATGTTTCTTTTCTTTTCTTTTCTTTTCTTTTTTTCTTTAAGTTATAATTCATTGAAATTCTTTACTTCTTTTTTAAGGGTTCTACGTATATATATTATTTTTATTACATCAATATTATTAGGAGATGAAATAAATAAAAATAAAATAAAATTGATGATAAATAATATTTTTCTACTTAATTAAAAAAATTATTGGAACAATACAGCCATTTAGTTGTAAAAAAAAACATGTACCTAAAAATTCATGAGCCCACTACCTTCTTAAAAATAATAAAAAAAGATGTATTTCGGAGAAAGAAGGCAAGAAAAGTAATTAAAAAATGTATGTGGTATCATTTTATAAATTATGAAGCATACAAATCTCTGCTGCTTATTGTTTTTTTTCCTTGACCATTTTTTCTATTCATTAAATTCTTCAAAAATTGTTAAATAATTTTTCTCATTCATCAAATCATCTAAAATTTCAAATGTAAAAAAAACACCACGTTTGTCCCACCAGTATTAGAAAGGTGATTAGAAGATTCATGTGATATTTAACCGAATCCCATATCTATAAGTTCACCAAACACCACTTTAAAATTTAACCGAAATACTACCAAAAGACCAAAACTTTGCATTGGCAGGTACATAACAAAGTGGAAGATGGAACGCACTGGTGACTCATGCTCATTCTCAAACAGCAAAGTTAAGAACCCCTGAATTGATTGAAGATATCAGAGTTGTTGCATGAACAGCAAAATCATATTTATACTAGAGAGGTACTCACATATCTGGTCATCTTCTCTGACTCTTCATTAGAGTCTACTAGAGGAGGTTTTGTCCAACAATGGAGGAGTTGGTCACTCCTCTATTCCTGACATCCAATCCAACACACCAAGTAGGATATGGTTCATATGCAGGAGCCTTGGATACACACTACAAAAATTTCAGTTTTTTGCGACGACAAATGAATTTTAGCAATGGCAAAAGGGGGGTCACAAAAGAAGGTGCTGCTAAAACGTGGTATTTTTTTTACGACGGCAAATGTTGGCTTTTGCGACAGTGTTTTACTATCGCCTATAATATGTAAAAGTTGAGACATTTTGCGACGGCAATGTTGTACCATCGCTAAAATTTTTATTTGAGACGGCAAAAAAATAGTCACGATATTTTTTTTCGTTTGCGACATCATGACCTCAGTTGCTAAAATTCTTCTGCGACGGCATTGCCTGTGTTGCCAAAAAAATACATTTTAGCTCTAATGTTTTTTGCGACAATGTGGTGCCGTTGCAAAAAATATATATATATATTAATTAAAAATATTCAAATTACCTGTATTAAATGAAAAAAAAATAAAAAAAGAAACCAATAATTGCATAATAATATAAAAATTCCTATATAGAAATAACAATTTCTCCATAATAAAAATATTCTTGTATTCATAACTAGACATCATCAAAATTATCACATTACGGGTGAGTTTGGGAAATGGGTTGGCTTTTTGGCTTTTTGGCTTTTTTGGCTATTTTAGCCTGGGCTTAAAAGCTTGGTTTGGGAAGGGCTTTTTGGCTTTTTGGCTTTTTTGAGTTTTGTTGTGAGAGAAGAGTGTAATGATTATGGGTTGGATGTGATGTTTTGTTTTTTTGGGGCTAAAATAGCCTGTTTTGTCTTTTGTGGCTATTTTAGCCCCAACCCACTTGACAAACGGTTTGCATAATACATATATAATGTTTAAATACATAATGTTGTTCACAATTCAAAAAAAAAAGTTTTCCTCATCATTCTCCATGGGTAACAAAAACAAAAGTTAGTCGCATTCTTCACAGACATTCATTCCACAAGAAGCAAACTCCTACTCGGGAAATATCTGAAAACAAAAAACAAAAAACAAAAATAATTAATGACAATATAATTATGTGTTAATATGTTAATTACAAAAAAACATAAAAATTTAACTACTATACAATTACAAAGATAATTAAGTAAATAATTTTGCCCAAACCGAAATCCGGCTCTAACTCCCAAACCGGGAAACTGATTCGAGTACCGTCTTCTCCCACAAGTCTCTTGTGCCAAAGCAATCATGTGTGCCAAGTTTCGTGCTAATCCGACGCCATGTGGTGATGTTGGGGCGTCAACACCTCGAATTCTACGTTTCTTAAAGAATTAGTTTGCCTAAACCGAAATCCGGTTCTAACTCCCAAACCGGTAACCCGATTCGAGTCTCATCTTCTTCCACAAGTCTCTCATGCCTAGGCGGTCGTATGTGCCAAATTTCGTGCTAATTCAATGTCGTTTGGTGATTTTGGGGCGTCAACACTTCGAGTTCTAAGTTTTCTAAGGAACTAGTTTGCCTAGACCGAAATCAAGCTCTAACTCTCAAACTGGAAACCCGATTCGAGTCCTGTCTTCTCCCACAAGTCTCTCGTGCCTAGGCGGTCGTGTGTGCCAAGTTTCGTGCTAATCCGACACCATTTGGTGATTTTGGGGCGTCAACACCTCAAATTTTAAGTTTCTTAATGAATTAGTTTGCCTAGACCGAAATCGAGCTCTAACTCCCAAACCAGGAACCCGATTCGAGTCTCGTCTTCTCCCACAAGTCTCTCGTGCCTAGGCAGTCGTATGTGCCAAGTTTCGTGCTAATCCAACGCCGTTTGGTGATTTTGGGGCGTCAACACCTCGAATTCTAAGTTTCTTAAGGAACTAGTTTGCCTAGACCGAAATCCGGCTCTAACTCTCAAACTGGGAACCCGATTCGAGTACCGTCTTCTCCCACAAGTCTCTCGTTCCTAGGCGGTCATATGTGCCAAGTTTCGTGCTAATCCGACGCCGTTTGGTGATTTTGGGGCACCAACACCTCGAATTCTAAGTTTCTTAAGGAACTAGTTTGCTTAGACCGAAATCCAGCTCTAACTCCCAAACCGGAAACCCGATTTGAGTCTCGTTTTCTCCCACAAGTCTCTCGTGCCTAGGCGGTCGTGTGTGCCAAGTTTCGTGCTAATCTAACGTCGTTTGGTGATTTTGGAGCGTCAACACCTCGAATTCTAAGTTTCTTAAGAAACTAGTTTGTCTAGACCGAAATCCGGCTCTAACTCCCAAACCGGGAACCCAATTTGAATCCCGTCTTCTCCCACTCGTGCCTAGGCGGTCGTGTGTTCCAAGTTTCATGCTAATCCGACGCCGTTTGATGATGTTGGGGCGTCAACACCTCAAATTCTAAGTTTCTTAAGGAACTAGTTTGCCTAGACCGAAATTCGGCTCTAACTCCCAAACTGGAAACCCGATTCAAGTCACATCTTCTCCCACAAGTTTCTCATGCCTAGGCAATCGTGTGTGCCAAGTTTCGTGCTAATCCGAAGCCGTTTGGTGATTTTAGTGCGTCAACACCTCGAATTATAAGTTTCTTAAGAAACTAGTTTACCTAAACCGAAATCCGGCTCTAACTCCCAAACCGGGAACTCGATTCAAGTCCCGTCTTCTCCCACAAGTCTCTCGTGCCTATGTGCCAAGTTTCGTATTAATCCGACGCCGTTTGGTGCAGTGTTTTTAAAGGCTCAAGGCGCACTAAGGCGTTGAAGGTCTCTCGGGGCCTAGGCGCAAGGCGCAAGGCGAGGCGCGGGCTTTATTGAAGTAAGGCGCACAGTCTTAATAAAAAATAGAAAAATTAATATAGACTAATCATAGTGTATTAATTAATTGTGTAATGTAATCGAAAATTAATTAATACAATTGTGTAATGCATAGTGTATTAATTAATTGTGTAATGTAATGGAAAATTAATTAATACAATGTAATGGAAAATAATGTAATGTAACAAAGTACAAAGGCATAAATAATTGAGAAAAAAAATAATTAATACAATTTAGAAAATAATGTAATGTAACAGAGTACAAAGGCATAATGTAATGGAAAATTAACTAATACAATTTAAAAAATAATTAATGTAATGTAATGTATCAATTATTTTGTATTTCTTTAACAGAGTACAAAGGCATAAATAATTGAGAAAAAAAATAATTTTGAAAAAAAATATTTATTTTTTTGTATTTATTTAAAAAAATATTTATTTTGTATTTATTTTTTTGAATTTATTTAAAAAAATATTTATTTTGTATTTATTTTTTTGTATTTATTTAAAAAAATATTTATTTTGTTAAAATATTTAATTGACAAAGGCATAAATGTTTTGTATTTATTTTGTATTTTTTTTTTTTTTTTGTTTTAACAGAGACTCAAAGGCATAAATAATTGAAGAAAGAAAGAAAAAAAAAAAAAAAAAAAAAAAAAAAAAACAGACGATCGAATGATCAGCGAAGAAGAGAGACAGATGAGAGAAGGCAGAAGGGGAGAGGCAGACGATCAAAGTCGAAGAAGGCAGACGAGAGAAGGCAGACGATTGAAGTCGAAGGAGGGCGAGAGACAGACGATCGAAGTCGAAGGAGGGCGAGAGACAGACGATCGAAGGCAGAAGGGGAGAGAGAGAGTGTAGCGCACCTAGAAGTTGAAGTCGCAGTCGAAATCGTAGCCCCCCAGTCCAAGTCCAAGTCGAATCAAAGTCGAGAGATGGAGAGACGAAGAGACGACACAGATTAGGGCTTCGTTTCAGTCGTTTCAGTCAAAGATTAGGGCGTAAACATCAGTCGCGCCTAGGCGCGAGCCTTGCGCCTCTCTCGCCTGCTTCCAGTCACGCCTAGGGCGCGCGACTTCTTCAACGCGCCTCGCCTGGGACCAGTTCAGGCGCACAGGCTGAGCCTGCCTAGGCGCGCTTTTAACAACACTGGTTTGGTGGTTTTGGGGCGTAATTCTAAGTTTCTTAAGGAACTAGTTTGCTTAGACCGAAATCCGGCTCTAACTCCCAAATCGGGAACCTGATTTGAGTCCCGTCTTCTCCCACAAGTCTCTCGTGCCTAGGAGGTCGTTTGTGCCAAGTTTCGTGTCCCAAGCCAATCACAAACCTCCATGCCGTCTCATGTTTCCCAATCACCTAATACAAAATCGTGAGTCCCACCCCTCCACTAATCACAATACATGTGGAGCGCTACGTGGCGTTGCCCCAGGACCAACTAATAACTTCTCATACTTAAGACACCCATGAACAGGAAACTTGGAATTGACACCCCAAGTAGTATATTAGGGTGCTGGAAGCAAACATTCATGAAAACATTTGTGAATGTGTTCAGAATAAACACAATCATATCTTATACCTAAAGATGTGCATTCAGTTTTATCATTACCCTTGCCAAAAAGCCCCATGTCATCAAACAGAAAACCAATCTGGAGAGGTAAGATGACAGGAAATTACATGGGTATGATCGGATCCAAGTAGATACAGCTTACATAAACAACAGATCAGTTTGTTGTGTGATTAAATATATTATGATTTTTGGGTGTTCTTCACAAAAATTCTAACAAAACATGGGGACAAAGTTACCAAAATTTTGCATACCTTCAAAACAAGTTCCTCAAAGCATTGCTCCACATTCACCTGCATTTTTGCACTACATTCAATGAAAAGACATCCATACTCCCTAGCAAAGTCAATTCCCTCTTTTTTTGTGACAACCTTTTCACTTTCCTGGCAAAGGAATAGTTGAGAGGCTGAGTACACCTTTATTTTGCGCAAACTTCATCATACTATCCAGTATCCAATAATGCAACATTGGATCATAAATTTGGGAGACAAAACAAAATTTAACACAATTTCTCAGAAACTAAGTAATTTTATTAGATTTCTCCTAGCACCTGGTAAGTTGAAAGAATTCTAAATAAAACTTTTGTATGATGTATCTTATCAATCTTGTTGCCCACAAGCATCTTGATGCAATCTTAATTTGTTGAGTACAGGTCATTTCTTTAGCCCACACATCAGATAGATTTGTAAATGTTTCTTGCCGTGTTACAACATAAACTGTTCAATTCCAAACTCAATTAGGTTCACTGAATATGTGAAGCGTTCAAAATCTTTGAGATAAGGAGACTGTGTGAAAGAATTCAGAAAAACTGCTCGCAGTGATCAGGTAATGTAAATCTTATACAGTTATTTAGTAAACAAAAAAATAACAATTACCAATAAAAATGCTTATGATATTAAACTAAAATACAAAAGAACTTTACCAAACTTCAACCCACACACATTCTGACAAATAAAAGTCCCTTAAGAAACTGACAAGTACCAGAGAGGAGATTTATCAGAGCACATGGATAAAGAATCACCACAACTACACAAAGAAAACTCAATTTCCTCAATTAGTTATCAGAGATACTGTACTGTCTTATCTCAAATGCTGCAATAGAATGCAACTCCTTTGTTCTTACACAGCCAACATGATCAGTGTTTTAAGTGTGTGATGCCCCAAAAGTTTTAAGAGAACCAATTGATTGGGATTTAAACATCAGGAGACTGAGGCCTACACGTGGTATGCAAGAAACAGGGGGCTTCTTGATCTCTCCTAAAAAGGTTAACTCAAATGTTAAAACTCTGAGATGTGCAAGTATCTAATCTTTGAAATAAATACATAAAACTCAACTCAACAAAATCTGCTCCCAACCATTTCTTTCGCCAGTCGTCTGTCCTGGGCCATAACTCTCATAAGAAATTAATAAACAGAAAAAAAATAGTTAAGCAGCAATACAACACAGAACATTGTCAGGCCAACAGGAATCTTAGACAAGTTAGCAGCCAGAAAAGTGTGCAGATTGTGTATGAATCAATTATGGATAGCTTACATACCATATGTAAATCAGACCTGAAGTGGCACACATAAACAGCTGCACATTTTGACAAACTAAAATAAATACAAAGACAACAATTCGGTGTCCAAACTCTCACGCTTAACTATATCCACTGCATAATGAATAAACTATTTAGTTCATTTGGGTCATAGTTTTAAAAAATTACCCATATGCAGAAGTTCTTGCCAAATGATTCCATCTCAACTTTAATAACTCAGAAGGTTGTGACTGAATAACCAATATACATGATGAGGAACACTGCAAAAGGAAAAAATGGGGGAGGAGGAGAGGGACACTACAACCAGTCACAAAATATCAAGCTCCATGTGCATAACTTGAGGATTTTGTCATACAAAAAGTAACACTTAAGGCACTTAGGTCAAAATTAAATCGATACAGAAAGGGACTAAAGTTAGATAAACAATGAAGAACTAGAGAACTTACCCATTATTATTCCTTTACCTCTATAATATGAACTAGTTAGTGTTCTGAATCTTTCCTGTCCAGCTGCACCATGATAAATAAAAAATCTTAACCAAACAAACCTTTTTTAGCAGTTAAAGACGGTATCGAACATTGACAAATCCAATTCTTGC
The DNA here is from genome assembly GCA_030407325.1 of Camellia japonica. Lineage (NCBI taxonomy): Eukaryota > Viridiplantae > Streptophyta > Magnoliopsida > Ericales > Theaceae > Camellia > Camellia japonica. The sequence continues at coordinate 180,774,739 of JAPPVO010000029.1, forward strand.
ATTGAGTTTGAGCATTAACCTCAAAAAGTGAACCAAAGCAAGGAACTTTCCCATCCTAACAAATGCTCCATTTTCCTGCGATATTAATGTTATAAGTTCTTAAGCTGCATGGAGCAACATAATAATATACAGTTCTATACTCTCTGTTTGCTTCCACTCTCTTCTTTTCCCCTCTCTTTTACTCTTGAGACAAGAATTTTATTAGAGAACAAAATGATAGTACATTGGAATTTGGGCCTCCCTCTAGGCACAGTTTCATAAGTGCTTAGAATTTCACATATGTTTCTCTGCACACATTTAATAAACCTAAGGCTGCATTACATTTCCATTCTAAAAACAGAATTTACTTCTTGGCGCCAAACTCACAGATATTTTGCTATTTTAGGCATCCCAATAACTATCTTTGCAACAAGGATTCATAATTTTGAATAATACAATTTATGTTTCTAGTTTGTTTAACTTCTTTCTTTTCTTTTTCTTTTTTTCTAATTTAATCATCAAATAATCCGTCTCTTTCTTAATTCTGCATTGCTATACTTTATCCTACAAGGACCAACAGATTATAATGAAGTAGGAAGTAGGATGATATAATAATATCCATATACATTTCTCACATGCTTCCCAATCTTCTTACTAGTCAGCCCAAGGGGTCATATCACATGCACAATAGTAATTTGGAAACCACATATTATGCATACTCACAAAAGTAGCTGGTATTAAGCATAAAAAACATTAAGGTTATGAAAGGGGAAATTCTAGGATTTTAAAAGAAAACAGAACATAGAGGAAAATAGGGCCAGCAGAGAACAGAAGAAGAACAAAGGCAACAACAACCAGAAAGAAGCAGCATCATGGTTCTCAACTATTCATTCTTACTCCCAAGGATCATGCCCATCTGTTAACGGTATTTTTCTTCTCTTTTTCCGCCTTCTACCAATTAAGTTTTATTATAATCATTTGCCTTGTCAACTGAAATGTAATAAAGCTCTTACTTTTTATTATATCAGCAAATGATTACAGTATGATAATTGCAATTAGTTTAGCTCATGTCCAGCATTTTCAATAAGTATATTTGTTTATTAGAGTTAAATCCAGTTTCTTGTATAGAAGGAAATTAATATCAAAACAAATGCCCAAAACAAGAACTACAATAATTCAAAGATTGACGAGACAGTCAAAGAAAACCTTTGCAACAAATCCAAAAGAGAGATTTCACCGAGTATAAACAAAAGGAAGGCATTTTATTCCTCACAAAATTCAAATCAATACATTACAGACAGACAGATTTGGGGGACAATTAGTAATCAATCACTATCTAAGGTACTAAAAGGAAATAGAAGTTCTGCTCTGGAAATTTTAGAAATCATCTACTGAATGTATAAATGGGCAAAAGAATATTAGGTGTGGCATGTATGCTTTTACTAAATTAGCGCTTCTCTCTGTTTAGCTAATTTTGTTTGTCAAGGTTATGTATAAGTACACGACACACTCGACTTTTGCCCATCACAGATAAGATCCATCCATTGAAATTTTAAAGTTCCTGCAAGTAATGAAAGCCTTCATGCTCATCACAATGATAATTCTGTCATGGATCTCTTTGAAATGATCTTGATGTGATAATTCAATGGAGATTTACAAATTTCCACGACTTGGATTGGATTGAAGTTGTACTCCATTTACTATAACTAATGAGCAGCCCAAGATCCAATAATTCTACAGAGATTTACAAGGCCTAATGTTTCACACCAAAAAAAAAAAAAAAAAGGTCTAAATAGTCAACCCTAGAAATCAGGGTGTTTTTTTATTTGTTTTAATTATGGAAACTCTCCAATCTCAGTTATTCGTATTTTGGCTATGCATAATCACACATGTATATATGAATGTATGTGTGAATGTATTCAACAACATAGTAACAACTCACAAGAAGTTGGATTCGAAAGTCAAAAAAATAAAATAAATGTATATATACATGCTGATTGCTGATTTCTTCTAGGATACCCAGAGAATAAAAAATTAAATTAAATTAAATTTAAGAAGTTTCATACAATTCACTCTTACCCAATTCGCTATTTGACAAAAACTAAAAGGTTCTCTTCCACACAAACACACGCAAACAAACACAAGTATCCAATTCATAATTGATGGTGTGGTTATTTCTTTACAACTTCAAAGTAAATTTAAATTTTAGGCAAGCCAATCAATCTAACAGCTCATGATAATAAAAATTTCCTCTTTCTTTTCTTTCTTCCACTCTGTCAGTAATTAGACTTTGGTACTTAAAATATTGGAACCCTAAATTTGCAAGCAAATGGAAAACAGTATTCACAGTTAAAATCCCAATTACAAAAAAATAAAAACAATGGTAAAAACTGTTATTCGAAGAGCAGCAAATTCAATCACCAACCTTGCTCATGAGAACAGCAGCATTAAAACCTGTGTTAGGTTTGTTTATTTGCATGATTTTCAGTTAAATATCTAGTATTATACCATCTTTGTGACATTTTTGGTTGCACATCCAGGATTGAAGGTGGAATCCCGCCCTAGTTGTTTCATTGACTGTATGTTTTTGTTAGTTGTTGGTTGTATTTTATCCTAAACTTTCTTCGAACAGGTGTCTGCAAAAGCACAAAAAATAACAAAAACCCATGCTTTCTTTTTAATTTTCTTCTTCTTTAACTCAATTTTCTGACCAGTCAAACGGATTTAAGCGAGAAATAAATGAAAATTCAAGGGAGTAAAAAAGAAAGTGAGCAAAAAAAATATAAATAGACATACCTAGACAAAACTTAGTGGTAGAAAGAGAGAACGAGGTCAGCAAAGGAACTGAAATTTCGACGATTTGGTAGATCGTTCAGAGTTCAGGTGAAGCTGTCCATGCCTGGAAGCAAATTCATGAGAGAGATTACAAGGAAAATGAGAGAGAGAGAGAGAGAGAGAGAGAGAGAAGAGAAGAGAGAGAGAGAAGAAGAAGAAGAAATGTGAAATTGAAATCCAAACAAACGAGAGAAACGTGAAGACGAAGAAGAAGAAGAACTAACCTGGTTCAGAGATTGAGACTGACTGAGATGTGAAGACGAAGATGAAAAAAATGCCTGACCGTCGTCGCTCACTCACCGCCGTCGCACGCTGCTCGCTGCCGTCGCTCGACGTTGTCGATTCAAGGCTCGCCGTCGTCTGCCACTGTTCACAGTCGAGAGAGAGAGAGAGAGAGAGAGAGAGAGAAAGAGAGAGATAAGGTTTTTGGTTCAAAGGGTTAGGGATTTTTGGTTGAAGGGGGAAAAAACAAGCGCGAAGGGTATAAAAAAAAAAAAGAGTTCTCAAATTTTCAATTTTTTTTGGCGACGTCAAGTTTCACCATCACAAATGAAAGTTTAAACAATAAAACGACGTCGTTTAACTAATTTTTTATTTGCAATGGCGGGTTTGTCATCGCAAACAATGGATTTATTTGTGACAGCATGCATTGCCATCGCCAAAAACCCGAATTATTTGTGACTACAGTTGTTACCATCGCAAAAACTTGCTTTTTTGTGACAAGAAGTGGTACCGTCACTGAAACCAATTTATTGGAGACGGCAAGTGGTGCCGTCGCAAAAACTCACTTTTTGCGACGATAAGTGGTGCCGTCGCAAATACTTCCGTGTTATATAACCCCTTTTCTTGTAGTGACAGTCAGTTATCCTCAAGGTTGTGTTGCAGGAACTATGGCTATCAGTTGCTGATGGAGAATATTAGACCACTCTGGAAGCTGGTGGAGGCTCTATCCATGTTGTCTAGTTTGATACGCGATCAACAATAAAGAAAATTGTATTGAGCAACATTTATCATTCTAAATCTTAAAAATAGTGCACAACTTAGCAGGGCAAAATTAAAAATGGAAAAAAAGGAAACCATAATGAAATGCAAATCCATGTGCAAATTCATGGTCTGCAGATACACCTGTATCTTCTTCTGATGTTCTCTATCTTATACAAAGCATCTCCCTAGTACAAAAAACAGAGGAGCTCTGTGCATCTTATATAGCCAGCAGAAAGCATTTATCCCGAATCCAAAGCTTCATGAAAGTTAATCCCAAGTCTCCGTTACTTCATGTAAAAGCTCTTTCAACTCTAGGACTCTTCCTTCTGACTCTCCATTTAACAATGATTGGACACCACATATGTAAAGCCCATTTTTTTTGTTAGGGACCGCTGGAGAGGTGTTCTTGAAACCAACCCCTTGTAGTTGGTATCTTGGGCATTGTTGTGTTGGTTTGGATTAAATGGAGTTGTACAAGGTCTCAAATTTGAATAAGAATGAACTTGGCAACATCATTTTTTAATCTAAAAGCCAAAAAGTCACTAAAAAATCAAAAAACCAATAACCTATATCAAAAAGTAATAGATTCCATTTTCTCTCTACTTTTTGCACATCTTTTTGTAAAAAATCAAAAAGTCATCCCAAACATACTAGTTTATTTTACCTCATGTTTTAATTAAAAAGTCAAAAAGTTACTAAAATAGCTTGTTCCCAAACGAAATGTCAAAAAGACTTGTTGTAGCCACCCCCAAGCCCCAAGTAATTGGAATTCAAATCTTTCCTCTGTGGAGTTCAGTTGTGTAAGATCTCAAGCATGAACAATGATGAATTAATTAATTATGTCTAAACTAAAAAAATGGATGTGTGTCAATTCAAATTCAATTCTTTATTGGGTTGAGTTGAGTTGCAAAGACTCAAAAACTATACAACAGGTTTCAAATTATTAACATATGATAGTGAAAGAGGCACCTCGCAAACAATTTAGGTGGTTGTGATTTAAGAATTCCTAAGGTTAAATGGTTAAAGATCTCAAGTTTGAAAAAAAAAAACAAACAAACAAACAAACAAACAAACAAAACAAAACAAAACAAAACAAAATGTTCCAATTTGTAATTGTCAAAACAATTTCCAATAAGCATCCACTGCAAAAGACTGAAACAAGAAGTAGGTAGTAGACATTTCAATGATTCTAAGAATTTCAAACACCAAAAAAAATAAAATAGAAAACACAAGGGCAGAAATCTACTCACTTCAACACTGAAGACTTAAAAAAACGCTTTCTTCTATACCCCTAAAGGACAGTGTGCATCAATATAGAAAACTATCATTTGGGACTCAACATAAATACAAATGTATGCCCAAACTCCTTCCCAATCACTTCCAATTCAACAGCTTCAAGTATATAATTGACTGTTTTACACGGTGTCTTTAGAAAGCACTTTTTTCCTTTCAATGCATGAAGTCATGAACCACCAAATACTATGCTTCAAGCTAAAAACTAACGTGCCTGTCTTACTGGGCTGAAGTAGCACCACTGCTTCCTAATCCCATCTTCCCCAAAACCGCAAGCTGCTCTGCAAACTCACTACCAGTGAGAATTTCTGTCGTTCCATATATTACATGTTTGACTGGCTGTTGACGTTGTGCAAGCTCTTGCAAGCTCCCATACTCCACATAATTGCCACCACCTATCATAAACACAATAGCTTCTTTAAATGGTCCTTTCAGATGGCTACTACTTGTCCCAGAGCTTGACTTGGGAGCACGAGGATCAAATACAAGATAAGATTCAATTTCAGGATTTGGTTTCCCCTCCATCAAGGCTTCAACTGTCCTTGACAATGCAAGTTGATGATCACTAGACAATAGATTCTTCACACCAGCAGTGACAGCACTAAGTGACTGCCCATAGAGCTTCTCAGCCCAATCCACAATGTGACTTCTACTAGCAGAATTTGCATTAGCCAATGAAACATTTAACGACTTGATCTTTTTGACATACTGAAATGCACTAGTATCAACTTCAGACTCCCTGAGTGCTTCTTCAACCATTTCCACTTCTGAATGAGGCATGCTTTCAGAAGAAATAAGGTACATGATTCCAAAACGCAGCTTATCCAACTTGGTTCCTTTCCCTTTAAGTACACTGAGCAGTTCAGTCCTATCAATACCACCTCTAACCATCATGTCACTCTCTTTTTTGGCAAATGAATCGAGTGACCTCTCCTTGATCTCGCCCAACAAAACAGTAGCAATATTGGTGTGCTTATCAATCACCTGCTTCCTTTCAGTCAACTCTGGCAGGGAATTCACAGCATTCATCAAATGCTTTGTGTTGCCAATCAAGTCTGTCCCATCAAATTCAGCCCCCTCGTTTCCACCTGTCCTCCTGTTCACCTCATCGACATCCTTCTTATACTTATTCAATTGGGTCTCAATCTCCACAGCCACTTCTGGAAATTCCAACAACCCATTTGCCACCCAAAACGGGTCCATCCTATCCAATTCATAAGATTTCATCCCACCCTTCTCTCCTGGCACACTCAATCTATTCAGCCTCAAACCCAGAACATCATGAACAAGTGCCCTATACCTAAAATCATGCTGTATAGCAACAGACAGCTCGAAATTCCGATCAAATATACACAAAATGGGCCTCTGAAATGAAGTAGCAAAATTCCCACCTTCAGAGAACAAATTGTTCTTTGCCAACAAATGGTCGCGCAAACGCTGATCCAGCAAAGACGCGACCATTTCAGCAGGCCCACCGCGCGGGCACCTGATTATAGGGACAACAGCAAGTGTAGCCAAAACACAGAACAAACCATTCACAATTTTCTCAATAATTTCCTCAATTTCGCGGTCTCCGGCAGAAGGATCATTCAATTGAACATAACAAGACTTATCCGCAAGAGAAAACAAATTATCCTCTAGGGTTACGAACTCCAAGTACTGATCGTGTACCTTGGAAATTCGATTGATGGAGTCGGAATTGAGAGTCCCCGATGCGAGATCTTCAAGGAGAGGGCGAGGAATCGAGGAAGAGAAATTGAGCTGGAAGGAATCGTAGAGAGATCGAGAGGCATCGGAGACGATTCGCTGAACGTTGAGGTGAGTGGGTTGGACGAAGTAGACGGCGGGGACATCGTGGACAGGCTTGCGGTCCTTGTCGATGAGGAAGTATAGGGTTACGCCGTGCTTGCGGAGGTCCTTGACGTGGATGAGAGGGGAGAGAATGTCTTGGCAGAACTTGTCGTAGATCAAGATCTTGTAAACTTCTTCATTCGCTGTTCCACTTGAATTCACAGGTTGGTTCAGATTCAACATTCGAGTTATGCATTCTGCAAATCAAACTCATGAATGAATATCAACAAAAATAGATCGATAGATCTAGAGAGATCTAGAGAGAGAGAGAGAGAGATCTACCGGTCTGTCTTTGTCGGAGATTGAGTGCCATGGTTGAGTGCTGTAGAAAGCTTCGCAGGAGAAAGAAATCGAAGACGAAGACGAAGACGATGGCGTTGTTGCTTCTGGTACAGTAAGGCTCCGTTTGGATGCCCAGTTGGGTGCTTCGCGAACTTATACCTACGTTCCTTCTGCCTTCAAATGTCGTATGGTAACACCCACTGTTTGGTTACAGAAGTTTCTTAAACAAGTTTTACTTTTGCCAGACTACAACGACGCCGTTTTTGTGTTCATTTTGTTCACAATGAATATATAAGCATCTGGAATGTGGATATTCGTCAAAATCGCAGAGAGAGAGAGAGAGAGAGTTGATTTGGGGGTGATGGCAAGGTCGTCGTTTCTTGGAAACAAGTACTGGGTGCTGAGACATGGTGAAAGCATTCCAAATGAGAAGGGTCTAATTGTTTCGTCTATGGTTCGTCTTCTTCCTTTCAATGTCTTAATTTGCTACTACTCGAAAATGATTCCTTTACATATATGTCTGTTTTAGATGGTTACGTGCTCGTTGTGTTGTGCTGGGTTGGTTTTTTCAATTGCATTGGAAATACTTTTTTGGGTTTTACAAATTGTTGATTTTTGCTGTTATCTGATTACTTTTTCTTTTTTTTTTTATGTTGAATTGTTGAATGATTAACTTAATAGCTTTATGGATTCATGTTGCGAGTATGAGTGTGTATTTGTGTGTGTGAAATAGTTTGGGGGAACATACACTTTGTCAGAGGATTGCTGCTTTCATACATCATTTTTTATTTTTTTTTTTATTTTTTTAAGTTTTCATACATCATATATTTGTATACCTTTTGTTTTCTGAAATTTTCTTTAATTCTAAAAGATATACATTTTTTCCAGGTTCCTTTCTTTATTTTCTCTTCTTCTTCTTCTTCTTCTTCTTCTCTTTTTTTTTAAATTTCCCTGATTGACGAATGACATGGTGAAAGCATTCCAAATGAGAAGGGTCTAATTGTTTCGTCTATGGTTCGTCTTCTTCCTTTCAATGTCTTAATTTGCTACTACTCGAAAATGATTCCTTTACATATATGTCTGTTTTAGATGGTTACGTGCTCGTTGTGTTGTGCTGGGTTGGTTTTTCAATTGCATTGGATACTTTTTTGGTTTTACAATTGTTGATTTTTTACTGTTATCTGATTACTTTTTTTTTTTTTTTTTTTTTTTTTTTGTTGAATTGTTGAATGATTAACTTAATAGCTTTATGGATTCATGTTGCGAGTATGAGTGTGTATTTGTGTGTGTGGAATAGTTTGGGGGAACATACACTTTGTCAGAGGATTGCTGCTTTCATACATCATTTTTTTATTTTTTTTTTATTTTTAAGTTTTCATACATCATATATTTGTATACCTTTTGTTTTCTGAAATTTTCTTTAATTCTAAAAGATATACATTTTTTTCCAGGTTCCTTTCTTCTTCTTCTCTTCTTCTTCTTCTTCTTCTTCTTCTTCTTTTTTTTTTGGTTAAATTTCCCTGATTGACGAATGAATTATCGAATTTTGACTGAATAATGGAGTGTCCTTTCCTATTTTGAACATAAAAAATGCGAGTCTTTATCTGCATATAGAACGGCTGCCTAATGCTCATTCAGTTTATAACTTTATAAGCATTACAATAAAACTTTATCTTGTATGTCTTGTTCAACTCCTGTCTTTATAGATCAAACTTGGATATGAGGAGTGCTCTCAGGTTATGTCTTCAACTTCCAAATATATTATAAAGTGAATTTTAATAATGCACACAAGATTAATTTTCATAATGTGGAAGATTTACATTGAAGATTCTTTTTGTTTGGGTTTAATCAATTTTCATGTGGTTTATGTAGTTACATGGTTCAACATGACTCAAGTTTCAATTCTTACAGTGGCCATCAATTTTATTAAATAGTGACTGGTATCTTAACAGGAAAATGGCACACTGGAGGAATATAAATTAGCTCCTGAAGGTGTTAATCAAGCACTTTTGGCAGGAGAATTTTTCCGAAGGGTAGGTGTTCCTACAAATACTTGCTGTGGTTCTCCAGGGCCAACACGGCTTTCTCAAGTTAACATTGCTGAAAAGTGATCTAGAATGTATAGCTGACGTAAGAGCATCTCCAATCCTTCACCAAATCTTGTATGAAATTTAAACTTGATGAAATTTTTGGTGAAAATGACGTCCAATCATTTCACCAAACTTGTATCAAATCAAGTTTTTACCAAATTTTTCATCAAATCAAGGAAAAAACAAGTTTTTCACCAAATTGGATGAAAGAAGCTATTGAGGATAAGCTTGAAATTTTTAAAATGATTTGATGAAATTTTTATGTGAGGATTGGAGCATTCAGTTTTTTCACCAAATCAAACTTTTAGTTAAATTTGATGAAAAGCCATTGGAACATATCCCATATCCAATCAAATTTTTAGCCAAATTTGATGTAAAAAAAAAAAGAAAGAAAGAAAGAAAGAAATATGAAGGATTAGGGATGATCTATAAGTATGAGTACTTGTTAGGTGAAGATGTTGCCTTTCTATTGGTGTAGGTTAGACCTTTTTTTTTTATGACAAGTAACTTTTGACCATTTTATTTACTCTCTCTCTGTTTTTACTTGTATTCTACGTGTTTTTAAATTTGCTAAAACTTCTATAGTCGGGCTGATTCTTATGCTTGAGGATCTTTCGGATTAGGTTCTGGTTGGGTCTTACGGATTACTAACTATAATACTACTTGAACCAAAAGCCTATAAAATTGATCAGGCCAAATTGTATAGTTAGTCAAGTACATAATCCTAGTTTTAAAGGTTACCAATATAGTTTACCAATTGATATGTGTTATTTTCTACCTTCTTACCAATTTAGTTTACATTTTCTACCTTGTAAGGGAGTGAAAAGCTAGAAAAGGCTATAGTTAGCATCAGCAAGAAACAGTCTTAATTGAAGATGTGGCAGTAACAGATAAAGGTGGAAAATAACACAGATCTACACCAAGGTTTGCCTTGTTTGTAAGGTATTCATGTGTGGATATCTCCCACAAGTTTCCCAGTGGATCTATTATGTGCCACATATGATATCACCCAATCACATCATCCACCTGCAAGGCTGCAACATTGTGGCAATTCATTCCTTTCCTCAGTTTGGATCATAAATTTTTGCTAAACTTTATTTTTCAAAACAGTTCATCTTCATTATACTTGGCCATTGTGGACCATAGAGAAAGTCCTTTTGATTGTGAGAAACCTCAAGAAAGGTTTTTTTAGATTTTTGCTCCCTTTGAATGAATTTCTGATTTTGATCGTGATTAGTTCTGTTATTATCTTTTAATGAGCCTGAAAGAAAGACTTGTAAGGAGAAACAAATTATGTGCAGGAACTGGAGGAAAATAAAATACCACTTGAAAATGTTCGAATTTGCTATTCCCCCTTTTCAAGAACTAGACACACTGCTAAAGTTGTTGCATCGGTTTTGAATATCCCCTTTGAAGGTCCTCAATGTAAGGTAAGGTATCGAATCTTGACAGATTTGTTTCATGAAGTAAGTTTTAATATTGAAATGCATGTGTAGCTGTTGTTTTGTTATTTCACACATGTATTGCCCTTGTGGTTGCCTCAATTCTCTGGAACTCTCTGCTGTAGCATAATGTGAACAATTTATTTAGTTTTGAAATTGTGCTGTGCTTTTGCTATCTTGTACCCAAAAAAGAGCTTTTGTTATTTTCTCTTTGGTTGACTTTTCAATTAATTTTCTGGCCAGATGATAGAAGATCTCCGCGAGCGTTTCTTTGGTCCTTCGTTTGAACTTACATCTCATGATAAAGTATGTAGTTTCTTCGAGGGACTAAATATAGATTTTACGTGAAGTGATAGAGGCAGATTGATGGGCTTTCAATTCTTGAACTTCTTGTATGCATTTGTTTATTGGATTTAATTGATGCAGAGTTGATTTGATTCTGGGTCTAGCACTTATTATAAGTACTATGCTACTATACTGTTAACATTTGAGTCTGAATTTGTGCTCTTTCATGAGCAGTATTCAGAGATATGGGCTCTTGATGCGAAAGATCCATTCATGAAGCCAGAAGGTGGAGAAAGTGTTTCAGATGTTGTTTCTAGACTGACAAGTGCTTTGATAACCATTGAGTCGGAGTTTCAAGGGTAAAAATTCTTTCTTCTTTTGTCTTTAGGTCTGTGTTTCAAGGGTCAAATGGTGGGCTTCTTTTTCTACATCTTAAATGAGATCTGATGGGCAATATATGGGAGATTTCTGACGTGTAAGGACTAGCAGCAAAGTGGCAAGTCTGGTGCTAGTCATGGATGTGTTTTCAAAACACAACTTCAAGCTTAATCATGTTTTGAAAACAGTACTTCACAAAACAGCATGGGTTTGGGAAATAAGTTAAAAATTTCTTGGATTTTGGAAACATGATTTAAAATTGCATGGTTTGGTAAAAAAACTGGATCATGTAGCTTGGGAGAGTTGTTATTTGTTAACTTTTGCTACTCTTGGACTAGTAAACTAGCTCCCAGTCATAATTATGCCAATTTTAACTACACTGTTTACCACTTCTGTCTTGTAATTCTTTGCTTGAAATAGCATTTCAAATTTTGCCATGTTTTTAGATAATTTGATATGTGAAATAATAGTTCTTTTGTGTTTCAGCTGCACAATCTTGGTCGTCAGCCATGGTGATCCCCTTCAAATCTTGCAGACAATACTCAATGCAGCTAAAGAACATACCGGACCCAATGTTGATGACTTAGCATCAAGAATACAGGCTATTAAAGTTCCTTCCGTCCTGTCACTGCACCGGAAGTTTAGCCTTCTTACTGGAGAACTCCGGGCAGTTATATAAATTGCAGCTTCTATAGACATAGGCATAGCCTTCGGGAAGGCTAATTAGCTATTGAAATTTATCTTCTTCTATGACTATATATTCTTGTAATAACCAACTTGTTCCAAAATTTCTGCGAGCAATTTGCAGCTGGGTCACCATAATTGTTATTACAGTGACTAGCAAGTCCCAAGCCTCGCAACTAAAATTATTGTAGCCTCAAAACCACATTACCTTTTTATGTCACCATAATTGTTATTGCAGTGACTAGCAAGTCCCAAGCCTCGCAACTATGATTATTGTAGCCTCAAAATCTCATTACCTTTTTATGTTCATTTCCACGTTTACAGAAGCTTGGTTTTGCCTGTATTCATTCCATCTCTAGAAAAAAAATAACAAAAAAAATTAAATTAAATTAAATTAAAAAAATTTCCCCCTTTTGGGACTAAAGATCACATTTATGTATGAAAATGCCTCCAAGGGTTTTTTTTTTTTTTTTTCATCCAAAACCTCCACTTATGAAAGGTGGTGCTTTATTAATTCTATTTTGCTTCTTCAACCATGATTCTATTGCCTTCTTTACCACTAATAAAATCGATTGTATTAATAATTTGAGAACAATAGTTATGATTTGCTTGTGTATTTCTATATATTAATAGTTCTATTAATATTTATGAATAAATATAAAGTATAAGTTAATAAGTTTGATATGAGTGTACATCATTTTTTGTAAAATAAAAGTATGTGTGTTATTATTTTAAAATTTGTTAAACTATGTATTTATAAGTAGGGCATTAAGAAACCCATAATTTATAAGGAATACCAAACAACATCAGGTTTATGGTCTACTGGATATGCTGAAGAATGCCCCAATGTTTAAACACCTGGAATCTAGAATCAAGGTACCTATCAATGCATATGCTTCTCTTTTATTTTTTAAATCAGTGTTTTCATTACCGACAAATTAGAATTTTGTGATATTTTGAAGGGTAAGGGGTCTCTACTCTTGGTGTTGGCCATGGTTGTGCTGTAGCAATGGGAGCAAGAGTAAGCTCTCTAGTCATTTTAATATTCATCTCAATTCCACTTCCATTCTAATGGTATTTTCAAGTATGTTTTGAAAATCAAGTTATGTTGTTGACATCTCTCTCATTGTTGTTTCCCTACAGGCTCAAGCTGCTGGCTGAGGTGAGTAAAGGCTCACAATATACTTGCTAAAAGTTCTAACTAAGATGACACTCCCATAAAGAAAAAATAAAAAAGCACCAAGATTGTATTATACCACAGCAAAAATTCAACCAAAACAAAACACATCAGAACCGAAAATCAAGTATCACACTCAGATGAATTACACTAGCCATTTGACCAATAAGACTCTATCTCAAAGAATTTCTCAAATATTCTATGCCTTACAGTACATGTTACAACAAATACATAAGGTCCTTCCCATAAATCAAAATCAACATAATTCTGTCAATTTACAGCATGTGCTTATCTTCACCTGTTGTTGAGAAATTGGCATCATATTCTACAATTGGCAGCTGCATAGAAGAAGAAAGGACACCACAAGGTGAAACATGTTAGTACTTGATGAGTATAACGAAAACAAAGAAATTTCACAGTAGGGGTTCAAGTTCTCTACCCTGCATCAGCTTTGGTTCAAGAAGTTTGTGTAATGCAGATGGTAACTAAAAGGTGGTTGGTTACTCAGGTAACTAAGAATAATATGTGTGTGTGTGTAAAGACTTGATAGTGTTTGGTATTCCTCAGTTTAGGAAAGCTCAAATGACAACACAGGAGCCTTTGAACGTGACAGTAGACAACAAAATGACATGAAGTCAGTATACTCACTGCAGTATATAAATTAACAAAATGACATGAAGTCAGTATACTCACTGCAGTATATAAATTGATTGAGATCAAGACTGACCCTGCCTTGCTTACTTGTATCAAATGAATTAAACATATTCCTGCAAAATAAAAAACATGAATGTAACCAATCTGCCAATAGTATAATGAATCCAACAGTGGAGAAGAATACATTAACAACATTCTCATCGACACAACGTTAATCTAATAATTGTTTAAAATCAATGGATTGACGTACATAATACATACAGAGAAACTATAAATCCAACTACATAAAGCAAATTTGTACACATGATGCAACTATGTCTCAACCAAAATATTTTCAACATAAAGATAGGTCGAATTTAAGGTAAAAAGTTGGGAAACCTTTGAGGACCTCAATAATCCAAAGTTTTAATATATTATAAGATGGACTAATATGTCCATTAATTGATGGTTCATTGGTTCCCATTTGGGTCAGACACCCTGAATGGAGTGGAGTGTGCAGGTGTCTGCATGGGTCATCCGGTTGAACTAACCTAGAAGATTGATGGAACCCATCAAAGTTGGGTGCACAAATATTCATGTCCAAGTGCCCCAAGCAATATTTCATTCATGGTAAAAGGTTCAATTTGAGATGCATACTAAATTTTTAAAAATAAAAAAAAATAAAAAAGAAGAAGAAGAAAATATATATATCAATAGTCACAAACCTTGCAGACTGCACAAAGATACAAAGAGATATGAAGTCATCAAGCCGGAATCTTCCATTCTTCTTTTGATCGAAACTCTGAACAATTAATGGGGGGAAAATAAATAATTGGTCCAAATCTTGCATAAGTAGTTTATCGCTCATCTTGAGAAGATTGATTTTTGCTAGGAAGGTAAAAAAGGTTATACATGCAAGTAACCATCCAAGGTGCCTAGATTAAAAAAAGTAAAATTGGTTTGAAAATGAAAAATTACTTTGCAAATATGTGGTACGTGCATACTACAATGAAAAAAAAATTCTACATGCTTACTCCAATGAAAAAATTTCTACAAGCTTTACCTCACAGACTGTGTAAAATGCAGGAGAGTCGAGGGAGAATCCAATTTTTACCAACGCCTGTAACCATGTAGCAACAGACTACAGTTAAAGGGGGGGAGGAGGTGAAGAAGTTAGAGAGATCAAAAGAGAAACGTGGGTATCCATTAATAGCATTATCAAAGAGCATCCAGAAGAATCTAGAAAAGGTTTTTAAAGGTTTGACAAATTCACTTCTGAAGTAAATAGGGGAAAATACACCCAAAAAAAAAAGGATAGGACTGTATGTTCAGCCTTAGCGAGCATGCCACACAATAAGCAAAACTTCACTGAACCATCCAAAAATCATAGGCAATTCAAGATGTTAAATCATACCTCATAAACATCATCAGGAACAAGATATCCACGATCCCTATGACAATGATCAAAGATATCAAGATGTTGTCAAGATGTAATTATACATATATCAAACATTCTAGTCTGAAATAGTTGCTACCCTAACTGAATAGAAGGTACATGGATATTGCACTATCAATGAATAAACACTACAATAATTTTAATGAGATAGCTTGACAGTGAAATTTTTTATTTTTATTTTAAATAATATATATATATATATAAAATTAAAAAAAAAAAAAAAAAAAAAAGGAGCAAATGAAAGAAAATAACTGTAAGGTATGAACAACATTCAGTTGTTACTGAGGAACGTCGTTTAGAGATGTTAATAACACTGGACACATGAGATATTGTTAGAAGAAAATCACCTCTCCGAGTCTGAGAAGGCATGGTGAACCTGCAAAAGAATTTAAGACAAAAAATTTAGATGGAAAAAACTTCAAGAATATGATCATACCCTAAAACTGCAAGCGAAGAACAAAACCTCCAAATACACACCCAATGATGTCAATGGTAGTTTCTGAAATATATATATATACATAATTTATACATTATCTTCAGCAACAGAAAACAAACGTGATGGCCAGTTTTTGCATTCTCGATCAGAGGTTATATGTAATATGGGACATTGATAAACCCAACATAAAGAAGTGCATGGTGGTTTTGTTACCAGCTCCTGAATTAGTTCCCACAAAATTTAGAGTCTTTCCTTAATTTTTCAATAGAATCAAAGTGAGATTAATGTCACACATGGAAGAAAATTTGGCAAAGAAATGGCATTTCGTATATTAACAAAAATGAGCAGACTTAATGGCATCATAGCCTCAGAGAACTTTACAATTATTATGTTATCCTAGCATTCAAGAGTTCATAAATCGCAAATCATAAATTAGAATTTTTCACATAAAGCCCAGAAACGAAAAAAGGCTACATCACTTTACAGCTTCAATTTCAGATATAAATGAAGATACTAACCTTAAGAAGAAACTTGTTGAGTGCAATAAATTCTGTAAAAAAAAAAAAAAAATTAGATTTTAGTAAGAGAAATAATGTTACCACTTCCAGAGCACAAATCTCTGGAATGATGAATACAAGATCAAGTGGCATTGAGAATTTGAGCCTCCCAATTCAATATTTGGAAACTGTATGGAAAACCCTTTCTTTTTTCCTTTTTTCTTTTCTTTTCTGACAGAAGAAAATCATATCTTGTGTGATGGAGCTGCTAATAACATTCTACGCCCAAATGGCAAAGCAATATACATAAAAAACACACCAAAAATCACTAATTTAGTCGAATTCATAAACTAAAGAACTATTGCAGAATCAACTAAACATAAACATAATTATATATATATATTAGCATTTGAGCTTCCTAGTGTTATTTTATAATTTTAAATTATTTAATTTATTTTATTTGATATTTGCATCTTTTTAGGAATAAGTTTATAGCGTTATATTAGTTCTTAGTCTTTTGGGTTATCCTACAATATCTTCTAAATATCTAAATTATAGTTATTTAATTGTGTATAAAATAAGACTTCAACGTTGTTTTCTAAAAAAAAAAGAAAAAGAAGTCTTTCTTTTGCTCTGTTATTTATTTTGTGAATTTACTGTATTGAGTTTACAAGTGAGTGTTGGGCAATTTAAGGTTCGTGAATTCACTTTGTTGCACACAAGTGATTTCGAAGGTCCTTGTATCTTGGGGGAGGAACACAATTCAACTTAGTGCAGAAGAGGGTGTATCGTTCCTAAGGAGAGCGCAATTTGCATGCCTTGACCACCATTCAGGCTTCTTTAAACTTTCTCTCTAATACTAATATTTATTTGTTGTTTTTGGTTTATAATTAGTTTGGTATTTTTATTCTAATAGTAAATCCTGTTTAATTTTTCTAACAATCTTAGGAACGATAATTAGGATTTTATGTTAGAAGTTGTTGCGTTGATTATAATTTTATTTTGGAAAAAATATGGGATTTGATTAAACCAATTCCAGCAAGCCTGAGAAGTTTAATGGTCAAAATTTTATATGTTGGCAACAACAGATGAAATTTTGGTTAACCACTTTGGGTCTTTATTCAGTGATTCATAAAGTTACTGTTTCAAAAGGAAAAGAAAAGGTTTTTGAAAAAGAAAAGGATTCTGAAAAAAGTGAAACTTCTAGGGCTATAGAAATTGTTGAGATAGGTAAGGATTCAACTTCGTCCAAAAAATCTGATGATGATGATTTTAATGAAAAAGATTATCTTTATCATGGTAGGATTTTAAGTGTTTTATCTCCTTCTATCTATAATATTTTTTGCAATACAAAAACTTCTATTGAATTATGAGAAGCACTTGATTTTAAATATGGGTCTGAAGATGCTGGTCCTAAACGTTACTACGCTGAAAAAAAATTTAGACTTTCATATGATTGATGGTAAATCGATTATGGAACAAGTGCATGAATTTCAAAATATTGTGTATGATCTGAAAAGAAAAGGAATGGATTTATCTGATATTTGTTTCGTTGCTTCACTGATTAAAATATTACCTCCATCTTGGTCAGAATTTGGTAGAATGTTAAAACAAAAACATGATAATTATACTTTTGATGAATTGCTAGTATCCCTAAATATTGAGGAAAAGCACCGTAAAAAACAAGCTGGGTTTTTAAATTCTGATTTTCAAGTCAAGGCACATTTTGTAGAAAATCTTAAACCCAAACCTTTTAATTTCAAGAAAAATGGTGCACACAAGAATAGGAACAACAATCTTAATAATAAATCAAAAGGCAAAAATATTATTTAGAGAAAAATAGTGCCTTGTTGGATGTGTGGGAAGACTAATCACACTGCTAGAGATTGTTATCATCGGAAAGGTCAACCCCATAAAGCTCGTGGTCCTCCAGTAACCCCTAGACCACAAGCTAATGTTGTGACTATGGGGGCCAGCTCCTTTAACTCTACTAGCAGGTATTTTGTTAGTGATCCCAAGTTAAATATTGTTTTTAACTCAAATGATTGGTTTATAGACTCAAATGCTAATGTTCATGTGTGCGCTGATAAAAATATTTTTTCACCTTATTATCAAGAATCATGCACAAGAACTATAAGCATGGGAAATGGGAGCTTGGCCAGGGTACTAGATGAAGGACAAGTTAGGTTGAAATTGACATCTGGCAATATAATCACCTTAGATGGAGTTTTGCATGTTCCTAATATTAGGAAAAATTTAATTAGTGCATCTTTGTTAGTTCAGCATGGTTTTAAAGTTGTTTTTGAATCAAACAAAGTTGTAATAACTAAGAATGGTAACTTTATTAGTAAAGGTTATCTTCGTGATGGTTTGTTTAGCCTTAATGTTATGGATTTTGATTTAAATAAAATTGCATATTATTCTTTCTCTACTTCTTCTATTGCTAATCTAGAATGTTCTAATACTTGGGCATGTAAATTTGAACACTATTAAAAGAATGATGAGTCTAGAATTAATTCCAAAATCTATAGTTAATTTAAAGGAAAGATGTCAAGTATGTGTACAAGCTAAACAAACTAAAAAAACCTTTTAAATCCGTTGAAAGAGATACATCTTTGTTACAACTTATACATAGTAATACATGTGACCTTAACAATGTGCTAACTCGTGGTGGAAAATGATATTTTATTACGTTTATTGATGATTTTTCTAAATATTGCTATGTATATTTATTAAGTCACAAAAGTGAATTATTTGATAAATTTAAAATATATAAAGCTCATGTAGAAAATCAATTAGAAAAGAAAATTAAAATCTTAAGGTCTGATAGAGGAGGCGAGTACGCACCAATAGAAATGGAAGAGTTTTGTAAACAACATGGAATTATTTACCAACGGTCTCCACTTTATTCACCACAATGTAATAAAGTAGCAGAACGTAAAAATTGAACATTGTTAGATATGATAAATGCTATGTTAGCTAGTTCCGATTTACCTAATAATTTGTGGGGTGAAACTTTATATTTTGCTTGTCATATATTAAATAAAGTGCCTTACAAAAATTCACAAAAAATACTTCATGAAATTTGGAAAAATCAAAAGCCAACTTTAAAATATTTCGAAGTGTGGGGGTGCTTGGCTAAAATTTTAATACCAATTACTAAGAAAAAAAAATTAGGACCGAACATTGTTGATTGTGTATTTATTGGGTGCCTTAGATAGTATTAGTTATAGATTCTTAGTAATTAATTCTGAAATTTCTGAAATTTCTAATAATACTATAATGGAGTCAAGAGAAGTTGTGGCCTTGTTTGGTTTGATTTTGGGAGATAAGTTTTCAAAAAATATTTTGGGAAGAGAGTTTAGAAATTTTTGTAATTTGTTTGGTTGTATATTTTGAAAATAATTTTGGAGTTTGAGAGTTTGGGATGATTTGATATTTTGTTGTAATTGAGTAGATGTATGTGATAGAAAAAATGATTGATTGATGTGTGGGAGAGAATGAGTTTGTAATTTTTTAACAAAATTTCCAAAAATTTTCTCCAAAATCTTTTTCCCAAAGCCAAACCAAACAAAGCCTGTATTTTTTGAAAATGTATTTCCTATGAAATATAAGTTGTCTGAATCAATTGGTGAAAATTCTATGTCAGTAGTACAGAAAATCAACTAGGAACTGAACTAAGAAAAAGTAAAAGAGGAAGAATAAAAAAGAATATTAATAATGACTTTCTTATTTATTTAGTTGAAAATGATCCTAGAACATATAATGAAGCTATGACATCAGTAGATACTACTTTTTGGAAAGATGCTATAAATAGTGAAATGGATTCTATTATGACTAATAATACTTGGTACTTAACTGATCTTCCACTAGGTTGTAATTCAATAGATAGTAAATGGATATTCAGGAAAAAATTAAGAACAGATGGAACTATAGAAAAATTTAAAGCTAGACTTGTAGCTAAGGGATTTAAACGAGAAGAAGGAATAGATTTCTTTGATACATATTCTTCGGTAACTCGTACAACCACTATAAGGGTCTTAATAGCTATTGCCTCAATTTATAAATTAGATATACACCAAATGGATATCAAAACGGCGTTTTTAAATGGAGAATTAAATGAAGAAATTTATATGGATCAACCCGAAAGTTTTGTAGCTCCTAGACAAGAAAGAAGGGTATGTAAACTTGTAAAATCTCTTTACGGATTAAAACAAGCTCCAAAACAATGGCATGAAAAGTTTGATAAAGTAATTCTTTCTAATGGGTTTAATATCAATGATTCCGATAGATGTGTATATCAAAAAATTTGATGGTGCTTGTGTTATTCTTTGTTTATATGTTAATGATATTCTTATTTTTGGTAGTAATCTGGTTGTTATTAATGATACTAAGAATTTCTTATCTAACAATTTTGATATGAAAGATTTAGGCTCATCTACTGTTATATTGGGTATTAAAATAATTAAAAGTGATAAAGGAATTGTTTTGTCACAAGAACATTATGTTGACTAATTGCTAAAGAAATTTAATTATTGTGATACGAAAGTTGTCTCTACTCCGTTTGATCCTAATATTCGCTTAAAGAAAAATATGGGTGAAAGTACATCTCAACATAAATATGCTCAAATAATAAGATCTTTGGTATATCTTTCTAATTGCACAAGTCTTGATATTTCTTTTGTTATTTGTAAACTAAGTCGTTACACTATCAATCCTAATTTAGAACATTGGAATGCAATTGAAAGAATTTTTAAATACATTAAAGGTACAATAAATTATGGAATTCATTTTTGTGGATTTCCTGTTGTGCTAGAAGGATTTAGTAATGCTAATTAGATAACTAAATCTGATGAAACTAAAGCAACTAGTGGTTATGTGTATACTTTAGGTGGTGGTGCAATAGCTTTTAAATCTTCTAAACAAACTGTTATATCTAGATCTACCATGGAAGCAGAACTCATTGCCTTAAATTTGACTTGTACCGAGGCCAAATGGCTAAGGAATTTATTATCTGATTTACCATTATCTGATAATCTTATATTTGTTGTCTCTATTCATTGTGATAATTAAGCTACAATTGCTAAAGCAAAAAATGCAAATTTAAATGAGAAAAAAAGACATATTAGAATAAGACATAATTCTATTAAACAGTTATTATCTCAAGGTGTTGTAGCACTTGATTTTGTAAGATCTGAAAATAATATAGTAGACCTTTTTACTAAAGGATTAGCGCACAAGCTAGCTGTTGAATCATCGAGGGGAATGGGACTGAAACCTATAAATTAGTCATCGCAATGGATACCTAACCTTTGTGATTGGAGATCCCATGAATAAGGTTCAATAGGTAATAACGAAGTTGATGGGTGACTTGGAAGAGCACTAAAAATATTAGAGGGAAATTCCCTGGTCCTATTCTTATGGTGATAGTGCTCACTATTGTGACGGGTTTTAGGAAGAGCTTAGCTCTAAATGTATCCAAGTTAGGATTTCTATAGGGTGTTGGTCACAAATCACCCCTAAAGGATACACCTATATAAGTGTGGCAATGGGGTGGCTGTTGTGGAAATTGGGTTGCTCCCTGAAGACACTTGTAGAAACAGGATACGCGCGCATGACCGTTTAACAACCATTCCAGAACCATGATAATTGCCCATATTGTGCGTGTGGTAAGCCTATGTTTGATCACAAGGACCTAGTTCAAAACTTTGTTTACTATGGTTTCTTCAAATTGAAACTTATTATCACTAAGTGAAGGTTCAAGTTTGGAAGACACCTACACCCAATGTGCTATAAAAACTCTCTTTTCAATTTTAAATTATGTGGGGGATTGTTATTTTATAATTTTAGAATTATATTTTGTTTAATTTATTTTATTTGATATTTGCATCTTTTTAGGAATAAGTTTATAGCGTTATATTAGTTTCCTTGTCTTTTAGATTATCCTACAATATCTCTAAATATCTAAATTATGATTATTTAATTGTGTATATAATAAGACTTCAACGTTGTTTTCTAAAAATAAAAAATAAAGTCTTTCTTCTCCTTTTCTTCTGCTCTGTTATTTATTTTGTAAATTTACTGTATTGAGTTTACAAGTGCGTGTTGGGCAATTTAAGGTTCATGAATTCACTTTGCTGCACACAAGTAATTCGAAGGTTGTATCTTGGGAGAGGAACACCATTCAACTCGGTGGAAAAGAGGGTGTATCGTTCCTAAGGAGAGCGCAATCTGTATGCCTTGACCACCATACAAGCTTCTTTAAACTTTCTCTCTAATAATAATATTTATTTGTTATTTTTGGTTTATTATTAGTTTGGTATTTTTATTCTAATAGTAAATCCTGTTTAATTTTTCTAACACCTAGTTCAATATGCAGAAACTGTATGGAAAATCCAAATAAACTTTTTTTTCATTTACAAAAGAAATTCACGAGCTGCCAATCCAATCTGTCGAGAGAGTTGGGAAGGAAAAGAAGATTTGTTCACTGTATTCATCTCATAAGCAGGAAGCCTATTTATACATCAATTACAAGCTAAAATAGGAAATAGAAAATAAGGACACAATATCCCACTGATTATGCTCTATCACACTAATTGTGTTCTATCACAGCTATGCAATATATACTAAAATATATACTATATCAACACAAGCCAAGCCGAACCCAAACAAAAGGAAAAGTAATTTATGCATGAAAAGCCCAACAAAATTCACTAATTTAGGCGAATTCATAAACTTGATAGAACTGCTTAAAACTGAAATCAAACTCCGACCTAAAATTAAAATGAAAACAGATAAAAATGGGCATCAAGTGTTGACAAAATCGTGGATTGGATTACCTTCGAAGCTCATAGTTCCATTCCTATCAAAGTCATACATCCTGCAAAATATCCCCCAAAACCTCAATTAGCTAAAAACAACCCACAAAAATGTGTCTGTGTCTGTGTCTGTGTGTGTGTGAGTAAAGACAAGAACACAATACAAATATCAAGTACAAGAACCTGATCATCTGTTGAACAACGGAGATAGGGAATTCTAGGTTTCCGACGGCAAGAGCACTCTGATCATCCACAAACATCTTCGTTTTTTTAAATCCAATAAATAGAGAGAGAGAGAGAGAGAGAGAGAGAGAGACGCATAATTGTGTTAGGGTTTTGAAGTGAGTTGGAAGAGAGGGACGAACCTTGAGCTGAGCAGCGGTGATGCTTCCAGTTTTTTCCGAGTCGACTCGGTCGAACCATTCTCTCAGAATCGCCTTGTTCTCCATTTCTCAGACGACTAGACTCCTCTCCTCTCTTCTCTTCTTTTTCGCTGGTCTGCTCTCTCTCTCTCTCTCTCCCTCTCCCTCTCCTCTGTGTTTTATCTATTGGTATTCATCCGACGTCGTTTTGACTTGTTTATTGTGTTCGGTTTTCACCAATTTTTGCCATCTCCAACGGTTCACCTAATTTTTCACCAAATCTGAATAAAAAAATGGCCATTTTTTCAATCTGATATAGAATGCTCCAATGGTTGATTTTCATCAAATTTGCTCCAGGGACACCTGGTTGGTCGACCGGTAAGACAAAAAAATTTTTTTTTTTTTTTTTAAAATTGTTTGAACCTACCTATTTGAACTGTTTGAACATTTTAGTGAGTCGACCGGTTGGTCGGCCGGTAAAGCAAAAAAAAATTTTTTTTTTTGAATTGTTTGAACCTACCCATTTGAACTGTTTGAACCTTTTAGTAGTTGACCGGTTCCTCTTCTTCAACGGTCACAAACAGTAATTTGCTAAAATCTGTATCCTGTTCTCAGTTTGATGATTTTTTTGTTCAATTCTCAATTTGATACCAGTTTGGTAAAACCGTTGGAGCTTCAAAAAGTGTCTTTTTCACCAAATTTCAAATTTGATGCCAAGTTTGGTGAACCGTTGGAGATGGTCTAAGTTTCCTTATAAGGGCTGTTTAAGTAGAATGATGGGGATTTGTAATGAGGAGATTGTTAGTGAAGAATTAAGTAAATTGTGTTTGTTTCGATCTAACTGTTGGTGTAGGAATTGTTAAATTATTTTTTTTTATAAATAAATATAAAATAATAAAAAAAAATATAAAAACATTAAACATTAATGTTAAAAAAAAATACTTAACATGTAAAAAATAAAAAAAATAAAAATCAATAAAACAATGATTTTTACTTTACAAAAAATTTCACATTAATGTTCAAAAAAAATGTCCAACATGTAAAAAAAAATAAATAAATAAATAAAATAATAAATAAAAAAAATAGTCCGACGAACTATTTTCTAATACCAAGTCCCAAGCCCCTATCCTAATCCCCTCCCTAAGGCCCATCCTAATCTGAACAGGATTACGAATCTCATCTTCATCTCCTAAGACAAACATAACATTAATGAAGCTCACCTCCATCACCTCAATCACAAGCCTCTCTTTATCTCCCAAAACAAACGAGGTCTTTACCAATAATAATAACACTGCCGTCTTTTGTTTCAAAAGTTTTTTTGTTTCTTGGCTAAAATTATTCATAATTGTTGAACAATGTGAAAATTTTGGAAAAAAAAATATATGCACTCCTTTCAATAATTGTGAACGTTTTATAAAGAGATTTAAGAAGAGGACCCTCTCCTTTGCGAATTATTCACTCCCTAGTAACATTGGTTGATATTTATCAGCTTAAAGTGCAACTTGTGTTCTTTTGGTGCTTTTTTTTTTTTCAGTTAGATCAAGGTACTTGATTTCATAATGGAAAATTGTCTGTAGAGAGGGAGAAGATTATAACAAAAAAATACTCACTTCATGCAAATCATACCACATTCATATTCCGGAAAGAAATATCACACAAAAAGGCCACAAAAGCTGTTTGAAACTAAGTTCAACATAGAAAACATACAGAAATTGGGAAACCCCACTAAGTTAGTAGAGTTACAAGACTCAAAAGCTTCAATAAAATCCCCACGGCAACTTGTGCTGCTCAGTTGCGCACACAAATTTCTCAGTTGCCGCAGTTACATTTAATATCAACCTTCATGCTTGACAAACTAAAGATCCAAGAGGAATTGAGCTGGTTCAGCTTTAGCCATGCACCCAAACTTGCACAAATTGTATTTCTTGTATACGCCAGTGAGTTTCCCTGTTCCAGCTTTCTGATGGTAAGTAACCATCAGTCGCGAGCAATCCCTGTCATAAAACATATATAACAAAACACAGCATTTATTATCCTGTAGTACCCGTTTTAATCTGTGTAATTTGGGGATAAAAATGAAAAAACTCACATAAGCTGGTCCTCTGAGTAGTTGGTGTGCCACTGAACAGATTTAGTCCACTGCTTAGACCTGTGAAGACTACACTGAGCAGTGAAAATGGCCGCTGCAGCCAGCAAAGAAGGTGGGAACTTGAGCATTTCGTACTCCACAAGGCAGAGTTCGATAATGAAGAAGGACAGAAGCTCAAGCTGAATTCATTTCATTACAATACCATCATCAGCATTGTTCTAAGACACATAAAACTTGTTTGATGAAATGTTTTCCAAAATAGTTTTTGCAAAATTTTCTAAAAACAACCCCTTTTTGGGAAACAAAACAACAATAACCCAAAAAAAAAATGAAAACAGAACCAAACAAGCCAATAAATTTTCCTCTTCTAACTAAATTTGGTAATTCTCATAGTCCTAGCTAGTACTAACCTTTTCGTCAGATTGAGCAGCCTTGAGAAATCTTCTCATGAAAACGTAAGGCGTTGGAACAGACATGTTGAATTGCAGTGCATTCACCATTAGCTTCTCCTGTGGGGCACACAAAAGATCTGAATAAATATTGCAACTGTAGAGAGGTTTTTCAAGGAAGAAAGAAGTGAGTATTTTTTCAAATATCAAAATACCATATGCAGAACTTCCTTCCTCGTATAAGCCTGATCTGATATGATAACTAGATCCTCCACAAGTGGTACAGAAATCTCCTCATATTTGCATGCCAAAAGCAAAGCTGTCACACCAATTAACTGAAGCTTCTTTCTGACCACAGTTTCATGCTCTAAAAACCTGTCGATAAGATTGACAGTGAGGAACAATGTCTCCTCCATGAGCTCAAACTTGTAGTGCACCTGTTAATATGATCAAGTCCAGTTAGCCATTTGTGCACTAGAAAAATAATGGTAATATATATTTGTGCCTACAAATAAAGAGCAATCAAGTCCAAAATCACATACCTCAATAAGCCAATCAATGAGTATGGCTCTCATCTTCTCATTGATGTCAAATTGACGCATCATATAATTTCGAGAGACACGAGCAGAGTCCTGCCATAAATAAATAAATTTTAGAGAAGGTCATTTTTTTTTTTCTTATTCCTCCTTCCAACCCCATCTAGATCATCTCATTATCCAATACTAACTGTAACTGATGGTGAAATTTGTTTCCTTAACCAACCCATCCAACAATTTGGCTGGCTATTTATTTAGATAACTTTTTTTAGCGCATCAAAAACAAGTACTGTATCTCATTTACTGCTCTCCCTTGAAAAGAATAAAATGGTTGAAAAGGCAAAGAAACCAAGACTAAATGTCAAAATCTTTAGTTCTCACTTTTCATTATGCTGAAAACAAAAATCTCCAATATGGCATATACTTGAGGTGAGTTTTCCATGTACTGGAAATTACGTCACAGGTGTTAGATAAATCTATAGAGGGACACAACTATATGATTCTATATTACAACAATGGTGGTGACACAACTATATATACACATTACAGCGGGATAAGACAAAGGAGAGAGGGAGAAGATGAAGTCAAAATATGTAAGCGGGAGGAGGCTCAAGAAGGTGCTTTCGGTGGTTTGTCGTGTGGCTTGACTTCTACATCTTCAGTTCACACTAACTATGCGAACACCCCCTCAAACTCAAGTAGAATAAGTATCAACCAACTTGAGTTTGGAGAGAGAAAAAAAAACATGAAAATAAACTAAAATTAAAATAAAATAGGATAGATCCGAAACAAATAGATTGCAAAGTCCAGATGGGAGCGCAGGGGCGCTTGAGATAGAACAAAGGCTGGAGCTAATGTCGGAAGACACTGTATGGTCGTGTCAGACCATTGTAGAAGGAGAAAAGTTAGGGATCATGAATATTTTTTCATGAAAATGATCATTAAAGAGTTATGATCCTTGGATTACCTTGATTAGTGTGTGGTGCTTTATTTTAAGTGTAATTCAAAGGTCACAAAGCTTTTATGATTATTTTCATGACAAATTTTTCATGATACCTAGCATTGCTATTGTAAAAGACACTGTATGGTCATGTTAAAACATTATAGAAAACACTGTATAGTCGTATCGGACCACTGTAGAAGACACTGGGTTAAATCTTATAGTTTTGATACCATGTTAGATAAATATATAGAGGGAGAAGAAAAGAGAGAAGATTGTATTAATGACTGAATACATGATTATATGATTCTATATTACAACAATGGTGGTGACATAACTATATATATACACATTTACAACGGGATAAGACAAAGGAGAGAGAGAAGATGAAGTCAAAATCTGTAAGCTAGAGGAGGCTCGAGAAGGTGCTTTTGGTGGTTTTTCGTGGTGGCTTGACTTCTACATCTTTAGTTCATACTAAATATGCTAACGACAGGACTTGAATGTTTGTTTTCCTTCTTTGATCTTTCTTCTACTCACTGGAGGTGGCAGCCAAGAGAGGGTTATGTGTGAGTGTTTGATTTAGATCAAAAGAGGTATGAGATATCAATTTATCAACTCAATTGAAGAGTATAATGTACTTTTAACATACTAAAAACATATACATAGTTGGGACAAATTTATATGTTTGATTGCCTAACAAAGCAACTGCACTGTCGAAGAAGTATGATTTGATTTAAAGGTCTAGTTTGCAGTGTTAGTGTAATGTGGTTTAACAATTTAAACATATCAAACTACATTCCTAGCATAAATTCATGGGTTCAAGTTCCTCCCAAAAGAAAGTATGTTGCCAATAGTTAGTGTTAACTCACCTCAGTTTCTCTGTAGTGAGCATATATGTCTTCAACATACTCAACAACTGCAAGAGGATTTTTGATATCACTGCTATCGATATCTAGAACTGGGTCATCATCATCATCAACATCTTCCATTTCAACCTCCACCTACAGAATTCATGATGGGAAATGCTGTCACACACATCATTATTTATAGAAACCCAAATCAGTAACAGTAAAATTATAATTTTCGGATGCACATACCACCCGATCAATTTCATCCATCATGGCTTCCGTGTGCCTCACAAAAATTGGGACCAGATCATAAGTAGCTTCCTCAGACTGTCCCATATCTGTGATTGCACAATCTCCCATCCCATTTGGATTCAATGATGTTGCGGTTAGTTCCTTATGTTCTGCAGACTTCCTAAGGAAACATCAAAGAATATCGATCTTAATTAAAAAGAAGAAGAGAACTGAGGAACAAAATCCAAATAGAAGAGAAAACACTAAAAGATTGAATTCCCCACCTTGTAATTGGTCCGGGTGGTGGTACCATAGTTTTCTTCTCCCCCTTTACATCCTTCCTAAACATTTAACAACCAATTTAGTTTACAAAAGAAGAAGAAATTGTTGAAAAAATTAGTATTGGCATAATTCAGATTAAGATTGTGGAAATTACTCCAAGGATCCTCTTTTGTTGACCACATAAGGGTAGTTGGTAGGTCCTAAAATATTCTGATTTATATTGCTGAGAGCCCTTCTGCGGTTATTTAACTTCTGCTGTTGAAACCTCTGAAATCCCACCATTCTTGAACCTTCTTTTGAATTCAGAGAGAAAGAACAAGAAAATTCTTACAAAATTACAGCTAAATGGATTGTGTTCGATCTAGACTACTTGAACAGAGCTTGGAAAGAAGAGTGAGGAAATTTCATGTTCGTATTGAATCTTACCTTGAGAGTCTGAGGGTTTAGTGGCAGCAGGTCCATTGTTCTCATTTGATCCACCCATCTTTGATTTGCTTCAAGACCAACCTACAAAAAACAAAACCCAATTCTAGGAACGTTTGAAGAACCAAGATCATTCATTCAAAGAAAAAGAAGATGAAGAGGATCTGATGATGAACAACAAAACCAAGATCATTCATTCAAAGAAAAAAAAGAATTCTCCAAAAATAGAAGACCTCTGTATCACTTTCAATCAAATCGATTCAAGCTGCAGAGCCCAAACTTCAATCTCTAAACTTCGAACTCCGAAGTAACCCAGAAAATATATCGAATCATATATATCTTCGAGTCTCTCTCTCTCTCTCTATATATATATATATATATATTTAATATTTGGGTTTTTAATAATCTAGCAGGCGCTATCGAATTATGAGAATCAGAAATAAATGGAAAAGAAATGAACAGCGAATAAAAGACGTAGAAAAGGGGTATGTGAGTTTTGAAATTAACGGCTAGTGAGCAGTGGCCGTCTGATCTAAGTTTTATGTGAGTGTGGCCGTTGATCTAAATGAATACGAAAAGTTGCGTTGGTCTGTTTAACGGTTAATTTTGCATAAGCGCGTGAGTTTTGCTTTCAAAATTACCACTTTTTGGAAGGTTTGGGGGTTGAGCATCGAACCGTGGACGCTCTTAGCCACTCAGGACTAGCTTCGCTTTCCTATTTTCTCTTCCTTTCTTATAGTTTTGGGTAAATTATATTATATGTTTAGCCATTATATGAATATTGAAAAAACTTACATAATGGTTCTCTCTCACATTCGTATTTTATTTTATAAAAATCTTACATAAAAAGGGAAGCAATTTAGGTGTACGACGATCTAAAGAAATAAAGTTCTTAAGTAGATGAGTGTTATTATCGACTCCAAATAAAAGTTAAATAAACAAACATACATTAAAAGATATAACCCTTAGAGCATGTTTGATTGGGTGGATTAGGACATGGGATTAGGATTATTAATCCGTGGGCCCAATTATCCTATGTTTGTTTTAACATTTTGGTTTAGGATTATTAATCCAATGGATTATTAATCCAACAAATTTGTAGGATTATTAGTAATGGGGTAGGGGTGGGATTATTAATTCAATGAATATTAATCCAATTGGATAGTGAATACTACACTAATTTAATAGGATTATTAATACTTCACTATTAGTCTTGTGAATCAAACATGACCTTATATCACTAAAAATAATATTCTCGTCAAAATGATAATATTAGTCACATATGTTGTTATCACTAATAACACTTTTCCAATGTATTTAGAAAAATTCATAACAACTTATCATTTTCAGCAGTTTTTATCAAATTCTCTAAGAACACAAATTTTGTAAATTATATAAAAAATTAGAAAACAGTGATATTTTTCTAAAAAAATGACAAATTCATAGAAAAATTTATGACTTTAATTATTAAAGTTTACCATAAATCTATAATTATTTTTCAAAGTATCACTAATTTGTTATTTTTTCTAAATTATACTATAATTCTCGACATCTATCAAAAAATATTCTATAAGTTTAAAAGCAAAAGAATAATGCTATATGCATCAATTAGTGTACTAACTAGTGTATCAATTGATGATATGACATAACATAATTTAAGAGATTTTGAATATTTGTAATTTCTATAATGAGTGGATTCAATAATAATGTCATAACATATGTTGGTACACTAATTGATACAGATAGGATCACCACAAAACAAAATGATGTCATTTTAACAAAAGTTAATAGACATAAATGTATACATTTAATAGACATAAATGTAGAATTGAGTTCCACACAACATCTCAAGACTAGTGCACTTAAAAGTCATAACATTTGGTTCAAAGGCTCATGATCCAGCGGGCTTTTACCTAGTCCAAGCATGTATCTTGTGGAATGGTCCAACTTGAATGAGGCTTGGGTTAGCCAAAGCCTAAAGGTTTGAAATTCGACTTGGTCTATTGGACCATAAGAGGCCATACATTGGCTTGTGAGCGATAGCCCATTGCCCCAACTGCCTGACATAAAATAAACACAAAAAAGTGTACTTTTAAAGTTTGACAACTTCCATGAAAAAATGACCCATCATCGAGCCTGCTAACTTTGTCTGGGCTAAGTCTTAACAAAGTCTGACTTTAAAGTTTTGACAACTCAAAAAAATTCCCAACGTACTTGGCCCATAAGCAAGCTTAGGCACCATTTTCAAAGTCCGGCCGGAGCCGATGCTGATACTTTATAACAAATTTTCATCATCTGTTTGGACTTAATCCTAAAACAGGGCTGGCTCCACCGCTAGATTTTCTAGGCCGGAAAAATCCGAGAAAAAAAGAAAATAAATGGGACCCAGCAGTGACCAAAGGAATCAATCAACGACAAACAGTCCATGTGAATACGCGTTTGCAGTAGTGTGCATTGTGCAAATCCCAATGCAAAAAAAACCGCGTAATCGCCCGTTGTAACACACCTTAGTACTACTGACTAACTGCTTCTCAAAAACACTTTCCTTTATAATCGAATCTTACCCGAAATTTCCGCTTAATCTTCTCCCTTTGCTCTCTCTCTGCTTGTTTGACACTCAGAATCCCATCTGCCAAGAAAATCCCATATTTTTATTCCCCGGAATTTGAAGTGAATGGAGAGTGAGAGTGATGTGGTGAAGGAATTGATGGAAGTGATTGAGACATTGGGATCCTTTGTGAGCTATCGAAGGACTCAGCGAAAAGAGTGTTTGAATCTTGTGAGGAGGTTAAAACTGTTGGTGCCTCTTTTAGAAGAGCTTAGAGACCAGCAGCTCCATACACCAATTTCTGATGAGGCACTGAACTGTTTGGCTAATTTGAAGAAGGCACTCTGTTATGCAAAGAAGCTGTTGAGTACTTGTAGCCATGGAAGCAAGATTTATCTGGTCATCTCTCTCTCTCTCTCTCTCTCTCTCTCTCTCTCTCTATATATATATATATATATGTTGGTTTTCGTTGAGATCTCATAATACCCATCTTTTGTTTTTTTTTTTTCAATTATGAAATGCATGTTGTAGGCATTTGAGAGTGAGGCAGTGATGAGTAGATTTCATGGTGTTTATGACAAATTAAACCAGGCATTGGATGACATGCCTTATGAGAAGCTTGGGATCTCAGAAGAAGTGAAAGAGCAAGTAATGTTTTCTCCTTTTGTTCTAAATTGTATCTGTATTTCATAGGTATTGGGATTTTGCACCTTCACAGATAGTAAAGTAGTTTCTTTTGTCTTTGTGAGTTCATAACCACCAATTTCAATTTTATTCCACTATTGTTAGTTTTCATATTATCTGCTCAACTTCATGGAATTAATTTGGCCTTCAAAGATAATCATTAAGTTTGTGTTTGGTTGTGGAATTTGGGGGATTTAAAAAGGGAAAGGAAAAAAGTATGTGAAACTATGTGATGTGGGTATATTTTTTTCACATTTCCCCTACCTTTTTCATTTTCCTTTTCAAATCACTTCTCAAATCCCTCAACCAAGCATAAGGGTTCACACATAAATGCTAATCAGGGTGGAGGAAAAATGCCTTCCTTGCTAACGTCAAGGATTAGAGTATAACGGATCGCACACTTCGGAGATTAAAATGATAAAAAAAAATAATAGTAAATTAAAGATTGAGAATTAAAGTGTGAGAGATGGTATACACTGGAATGTTGTGTAATTAACCCAAAATATTTGCTTTGTTTGAGACGGTTTTCATTTTTATTTTTCACCCGTACAATAATCTTAGAAAATTACCAGACACAACTTATCTGTTTTTTGGAACTTCAAACAGTTAAATGAAGATGGTTTTCTTCAGGCAAAAGCTTTCCAAAGAATTGGGTGTTTCCTGTAGAAGGTTGTTGGTTCTTCTTATTCTAGATGTTTGTCATAAAAAGTTCTAAAATACTTTCTTGATTCTATATTGCCCATTTTCTCAGGTTGAGCTAATGTGCATGCAACTCAAAAGAGCAAAGAGGAGGACTGATACCCAGGACATAGAACTAGCAATGGATATGATGGTTGTATTTTCTGAAAACGATGACCGGAATGCAGACAATGCAATACTAGAAAGGCTTGCTATAAAATTGGAGCTTCATACTATTGCAGACTTAAAGACAGAAACCATAGCTGTTAGAAAATTAGTTAACAAGAAGGGTGCCCATACTGTAGAAAGCACCAAGAAAATTGTAGATCTTTTGGAAAAATTCATACACATTGCTGGGATAGAGGAAATATCTGTGCTTGATAATCCTGTGTCAAGAAGTTTAGAAAAGTGTCGGTCCTTGTTAATCCCAAATGAATTTCTCTGTCCAATAACTCTGGAGATAATGACAGATCCTGTTATTGTTGCAACTGGACAGGTAAAAATTGATTTATTTTTCTTTAAATTTGGCACTTCGGTGATCTAAAATTTTGGTTCTGAGTATCAATTTCATTTCTTATCATGGTCATCATAAAAACCCAACAATCAAAATGATTAAATGAAGAAAATTTCTTCAAGGAACTAAGTTGACCAAAAATATTAAACTTCTTTTAATATTTTAATTATATTTAGGACATTGTTGTTTACGTTTGTGGTGTGGAGCTAATACACTTTTGCTGCCAATTTCGTAGACATACGAAAGAGAGAGCATACAGAAGTGGCTAAATTCAAATCACCGGACCTGCCCAAAGACCGGACAAAGCTTAGCTCACATGTCTCTAGCACCAAACTTCGCTCTCCGCAACCTTATTCTGCAATGGTGTGAAAATAACAACTTTGAACTGCCCAGAAAGGATATTTATGATGGTTCTGACAACTCATCGATTGCACTCACAGAGGAAATATCGTCCTTGGTCCAAAATCTATCCTCGCGTGAGCTAGACATCCAGAGAGAAGCCATTGTGAAGATCCGCATGCTCTCCAAGGAAAATCCCGATAATAGAATTTTGCTAGCCAACATGGGAGCAATACCGCCTTTGATTAAATTCCTGTCGTACCCAGATTCCAAGATCCAGGAACACACAGTCACAACTTTGTTAAACTTGTCGCTTGATGAGGTGAACAAAAGACTCATAGCCAGAGAAGGAGCCATTCCCACAATCATTGAAATCTTGCAGAACGGGACAGATGAGGCTAGGGAGAACTCTGCTGCGACACTCTTTAGTCTGTCAATGCTCGATGAGAACAAGGTGATGATCGGTTGCTTAAATGGGATTCCTCCTCTAGTGGATCTCTTGAGGACTGGGACAATCAGAGGTAAAAAGGACGCTGCTACTGCACTTTTTAACTTGTCACTCAACATGCTTAACAAGTCCAGAGCCATTAAGGTGGGTATCGTACCACCATTACTTCATTTACTTGAAGATAAGAACTTGGGTATGGTGGATGAAGCACTCTCGATTTTGCTACTCCTCGCATCGCATCCTGAAGGACGAAATGAAATTGGAAAGCTAGCGCTTATTGAAACTCTAGTTGAAATTATAAGAGTTGGGACCCCCAAGAACAAGGAATGTGCTACAGCGGTTCTTCTTGAGTTGGGATTGAAGAATTCATCTTTCGTGTTGGCTGCGCTTCAGTATGGTGTGTATGACCATTTGGCGGAGATTGCAAGATGTGGGACAAGTAGAGCCCAGAGGAAAGCAAACTCCTTGTTACAACATATGAGTAACTGTGAACATATTCCCAGGTTTGCAAACAAAAAATAATAAATAAATAAGTCACTATAATCCATTTAGTAAAATTTCACATCAAAGTTCAGTACAGTTCTAGAAGTGCAGATACTGCCCAATGGAGCTTTGAGTATTGTATTGTTGAATTTTCTTCATGTACATGTTCTGAAATTGTAGAGAAACTATTGGTATATGGATTGTGTCATATTTTGATTCATCAGTAGTAGTAGTGACACTTCTTATATTGGAATCTTCATTAGCACCAAACTTGTAGGGGCTAGGGGTCAGTCAAGCGCAACACTCACATTTGAGCCTCGGTATCCTCTTTCTAGGGCTATGAATGAGTCAAGTAGTAAGTTGTTCAAGCTTCGTTGGTAAAACTTAATGAGTTTCAAAATAGACTCAAACTTAATTTGTTTACATAAAAAAGTCTATCTCAAACAAGATTTTAACGAGCAAAATAAGAGGCAAACTCGACTAGTTTGTTTCTTTTTGCAGTCCAAACTCTTTTCCTATCCCCTCCCCCTTCTCCTTTGCCCAAAAAATAAAATAACGATGATAATAATAATAATGTTCTCTTAAATCAAGATATTGATTAGTCAGTTGGTGGATAGCTGGTAGTGGTCCTAAGAAGTGGAGGGTCTTCAATGGATGATGCGAAAGAGGACCTCTCAAATTTGTCACCGATTTCATAATCATCAGTTGGCATAACGTGGGGGGTAATTGATGACAGAAGATCACATTGCCCGACCAAGAAGATCATATTTTTTGCTGTCATGGCAAACTAACCAGTCACCCCACACTAGCATCATCACAAAATTGGTCAAATAAGGCAATTCAATCTATCCTATCTAAACCTATTCGTTTAGGTGTTATTTGATAACAAACTGAATTTCTTATTTTATATTATATTTTTATAAAATAAAAAATAAAAACATGTTTGCTATGTGTTTTTTATATTTTAAAACACAAAAAAGTAAAATAAAATCATGTTTAGTAATTTGTTAAAAGTTATAGTTGGCAGTGAAAGCGACTGGAGGTAAGCAGGAGTAGGGGGAGGAGGGGATTGGAGAGGGTAGAGGAAGGTGTTGGAAAAC
Organism: Camellia japonica; assembly: GCA_030407325.1. NCBI lineage: Eukaryota > Viridiplantae > Streptophyta > Magnoliopsida > Ericales > Theaceae > Camellia > Camellia japonica. The sequence goes on from JAPPVO010000029.1 coordinate 180,810,756, forward strand.
AATTAATTCAAAATTAAAGTAGGATCTAACTGTCGGTTGAGGTGGGTCTTAGTGGTTTTGTATTCTCTTAAGTGAGAAGATTGTAATACAAAAATAATGAGCCAAAACTAGTAGGTTGTAAATGAGAATTGTCTCATAAAGTAAATATCAATAAAATTGGGCGTAAATTTGGATGTAGTCTTTGATTGGACTAGACCTACGCTTGTGAATTTGGACTTGGACTTGGACTTGGACTTACTTTTGAGTTTGAGTTAAGTTATATTGTGTTGGGCTTAGCATGAACATGTGTTTGAGAATTGGGCTTAGATCAAGTTGTGATCTAACATTAGTATTCATTTTGTAACCCATCTAGTTGGTTTGTTCAACCATCATTATATACATATTTATTTGTATATTTTAAACACATGGGAGGTTTAGACTTTTGTAACTCTCATTTTTTGATGATGGAGTTGATGACTATATTAGTGACCATAGGTTTTCAATCTTTGTAACTCTAACCCTAATGGCTAAGAGTTGATAACCTTGGTTAATAGCATTTGATGGATCTATTGATGTATAACGTTCATGGCTAAGGATTCTCCTACTTGTATAAATGGATACTTTTTCTCTCCAATTAGTCGGATAATTTTGGAGAGATTTTAATAAAAAATGGAGATAGTGTTTTTTGATAAACAATTAGAGATGTTTTTTTTTTACCAAATAAAATTTTTTCTATCTTCTTTTGCTAACTCCTTATTTGGTTCTTGTTAAAGAGAGTGCAACTATTGTTAAGTTCATCGAAACTATTCAGAAGGTGTTTCTGTATTAGTTAGTTTTGACCGTCGTATCCTGAGAAACAAACGTCGGCGTACCTTCGGTATCCATCAGAAGGCGGTGAATTTGTTTTAAAGAAATTGTCTAATGCAGGTTTCAGTTTGATTCTTTTCTTATCATTTGTTCTTATTTTTTCAAAAATTTAGTTTTAGTTATCTATGTGTAATAATTTGTTCTATTAGTAATGTAATCTAATTTATTTCTGTATTTTTAGTCGTGTATTTTATTTTGTATTTCATTCTTTAAATATAAAAAAAATTTGTCATTTATATTTAATTTATTTTATATATTTTTCATGTTTTATTATGAAAAAAATATCAACATAAGGTAAGGGTGGACTAGTTGGTTGTGGAAAGAGGGACAACCTTGGAGAGGGTGGGTGAGGGGGGAAGAAAAAGAGATAGGAGTGCGGAAGAGAGAGAGAGAGAGAGAAAAAGAGAGAGAGAGAGAAGGACAAAATATATATATATATAATGTTTTTATAATTATTTTTTAGGCTCTGCTAATAGCTTTCACCATTTTTCTTTAGCTCCCTATTCCAATCTCAAAAATTAAATTTTAAGAAATTTATTTGGACACCTTTCTAACAATAAAAATTATTCTCAATCTCTTAAACTATAATCCCACCTCTACCTTGCCTACCATAACCGACTACCATCACCAATCCCTTGCGACGCTCTCCAATCATTTCCAACTCCTCAATGCTACCCTCAAATACTCTCCACTCATTCTATCATTCCCTCTCAATTTTTTTTAATTTTTAAAATTTTTTTTGGTGCTTGAGAAAATATATGGGGGTTGGGCAATAGAGGAAGGTGAGAAGGGACTTGTTGCAATTATCTGTTTGAATTTTTGAAATGCATTTTTTTTCCTCAAATAATATATTTGGTTAAAAATAAATAAAATGCACTCATTATTTCATATGATTACCTTTTTTTGACCAAAAAAAACATTCTTTTTAATATTTATATTTATCAAATTCGTTTAAGAACATCCCTAAGAGCATCCCCAACAGATGCCTTATATCACCTCCTTACTCAAAATAAGGAATTTTGTTGTCAAAAAACACCCCCATAAGATCCCTTAACCCACCCCTCAAATAAAAGTGTTGCTACAATTGCTTCCCAAATGTAGGGAGCAACTGTTCACCCCCCAAAAATATAAAATTATTTTTTATTCAACCTTGAGCATCTCCATCCCCAAAAATATAAAATATAAAATAATTTAAAAATAATATTTTATTAGAATAGAGAAATAATAAGAAATTTGTTGGGGGAAATAGATGTGATTCCTAAAATAGGAAATGAAAATTTTAATAATATTTTAGGGCAAATTCTTATTTTATTTCGTTTTTAAGGCACGCCTGGACGTCCCCCGGACATCCACCAGGTCGACCACCCGGTCATCCGGTCGCCTTTCGCTGCAGAGAAGCTATCTTGCATGTTGTGCTCTTGCTTTTGTTTTTATTATTTTATTATCAAAAAAATATTTAAATTTAAAAGTAATGAAAAATATTATTTTAATAGAATAGAGAAAGAACAAGGAGTTTGTTTGGAGAAGTAAATGAAAAAGTAATTCTTAAAAATAGGGAATGAAATTTTTAATAATATTTTAAGATAAAATTTAGGTAAACTGGTGAGAATGTTCTAATAGAACCCTTATACCCCCTTCTTACCTATTTTAAGAGGTTTGATGGCCCCTATACACTTCTAGCAGCCCACTTAAACACTTCCCTAAAATGGGGATTGCTACAGTGCCTCCCTATTTGTAGGGAGTCACTGTAGCACCCTTATATATATATATATATATATATATATTTATTTTTTTGCTTTGCTTTGTTTAGGGACTGTAGTACACATTTATGATTTTTTTTAATTTATAATAAAAAATTATATTTTAATATAATAGAGAAAAAATATAGAATTTGTTAATAGAATAGAGAAATAATAGGAAGTTTGTTGGGGGAAGTAAATGAAAAAGTGATTCTTAAAATATGGAATGAATTTTTTAATAATATTTTAGGGTAAAATATAAGTAATCTAGGGGATGCTCTAAATCTTACAATAATTAGTTTTGATCTTTTATCTATTTTTAATTATTTTTGGGGGGAATTACATGTTAGTGGGATAGAAAATTATTTTGTATACAAACATGAAGGGGTGCAATGCTTCCACAACTTTTCACTTGTACCCTATCATAGAATTACTTACACCTTACATGTTTTTATAATTTTTTTTTCTATTCCATTGTACTATAATTTTCCCTTATTTCTACTTACTATAGTTTTTATTTGATATTTTTATAAGTTTCTTTTGTATATATATACAGAATAATAATAAAAAAAAGTATGAGACACTCACTAATCAGTTATATTAATTAGGTTTATTTATCTACACGTCGTATTGATAAATTTATTATTATAAATTATTCATAAAAATAAAAAAGACTAATAAATTTAGGGTAAATTACATTTACCTCCCCTGAAGTTTTTGACAAATACAGGGACCTCCCTTGTAGTTTGAATAATTACAGTAGCCTCCCCTACTTTACCTGACAATGACAAGATTCTCCCATTCTGTCTATTTTGCACAAACGACGTTAGTATCTTATAGGAAATGACCATATTACCCTTGTTTTTGCCTGCAAAAAGATGAAAAAGCCCTTTGTTGAAGCTAATATCGCTGCGCGTGACTGACCAACACAACCATAAAATAAAATAATTTTAAAATATTTATAATAAAAATTATACATTTAAAATAAAAAATAAAATTTTTAAAATTTTTTAATATTTAAAATATTAAAAAATACAACACATAAATGTATGAAATATAATACACATTAAAATAAATAAAAATATTTGAAATATTAATATTTACCCTAAAAAAATAAATTCGAAAATTTTCAAAATTTATAACTAAACAAACTTTTTCTTTTCAAAACTCATAACTCAAAATACGACTCCACACTCAAACATAATTCTAAAAATAATTTTAAAAAATAAAATAAAATTTTTAAAATTTTTTCTTTTAAAATAGAGTTTTGGAAAAAATTTGGTTTTGAGTTTTAAAAAGAGTTTTGAGTTTGTGTTTGGTTATGAGTTTTTGAAAGTAATTTTTGAATTGAGTTTTGAGTAAAAACATGTTCCGAAAAAAAATTTTTTTTTTCAAAAACATGTTTGGTTCTCTTTTAGAATCACAATTCCAATTAGAAATTTTCAAAAATCTTTTCAAAACTCAGTCTTAACCAAATATACAATTCAAACTCAATTCAAAAATTATTTTTAAAACTCATAACCAAATACAAACTTAGAAAAAAAAAATACAAACTTATGTTAAATATATTTTTAAAATATTAAAAAATTTATTTTTTTATTTTAAATATATAATTTTTATTTTAAATATATAGTTTTAATTTTAAATATTTTATTTTATTTTATAAATATATTTTTAAATATTTTAATTTTTCTGTTATGTGTTTTGTTGTGATTTGAGTGTAGAGTTTTGAAAATAGTGTAGAGTTTCGAGTTATGTGTTTGGTTATGAGGTTTGAAAATAATTTTTGAATTGAGTTTTGAGTTATGCGTTTGGTTACGATTTGAGTGTGAAGTTGTGTTTTGAGTTTAAAATATTAAAATTAAAAAATTAAAATATTTACAAAATGAAATAAAATATTTAAATAAAATTTATATATTTAAACTAAAAAAATATTTTTTAAAAAACACTTTTATGGTATATGAGTTCATGAAAAATGGATCCCTCCATAATTTCCTCTTTACAACATAACAACAGTCTGGGAAATTCTTGAATTGGGCACTTGAGGGCATTATAGGCATTTTAGTGTTTATATTTGATGAGATCAACAGGTCTGTTAGGTGTATGAATGGTTGTCAAATTTTGGGAGAATCTTGACATTATCAAGTAAAGTAAGGGAAGTTACTGTAATTATTCAAACTATAGGAGAGGTCACTATATTTGTCAGAAATATCAGGAGAGGTAAATTTAATTTACCCATAAATTTATCACTTAATAAATTTATTAGTAAAATTTAATGAATAATAAATTTAAAAATAAAAATTAATGACAACCGCGTTGAACGATCATTAGCATTAGCTTGAGCTCATTTCTTACAAAAAAAAATATCTATTTCCTTTGTCTTAAAATAATAATTTTTTTTGTAAATTTTATTTTTTTAATAATATAATTATTATATTTTAAAAATATAAATTTTTAAAAATTATTTTTTTTATAATACATTTTTTAAAAATATTAATTGTCATAATTATATTTTTTATTATACTTTTTATGTTGTTAATAATTTAAAATAAGAATAAAATAAAAATTTATATTATTTTAGTCTTTATTTTTTTTAAAAAAATTAATATTTTAAAATAATAAAAAATTAATATTTAATATTTAAAGACGGACGAAATATTTATTATAATAATGTAATTTTTATGGGCTTAATATATGTCTCTCTCGCTCTACAGGTTTTTAATTTCATTTGAATAGAAGGAGAAATATTAGTAGATAAATCGTACATTGAAGAGGAGGAGCATTGAAGAGGAGGAGAGACTCTGATTCTTTCTAGGGTTAGGGTTTTTGCGTCCCTTTTTTCATAGATCTGTTTCTTTGCTTGTTTGATTGATCTGGGAAATGGGTGCGGAAAGCGAGACAGCCGAGTCGAGCTTGGGCATTGGTAGTGGTGAAGAAGTAGTCACTCTTAACATTCGATGTTCCAATGGATCCAAATTCTCTGTTCGGACAAGCCTCCAGGCGACTGTTGAGGCGTTCAAAGCTCTTCTTGTTCAGAATTGCGACGTTCCGGCTGATCAGCAGAGGTTGATTTACAAAGGTCGGATCTTGAAGGACGATCAAATCCTAGCTAGCTATGGTTCGTTATCTTCTCTCTCTCTCTCTGTTCTTTTTTTTTTATTTTATTTTTTATCGACTATCATGGTGATTTTCTTTTTGGGTGAATTTTATTTTTACGTCGTTTTGGGTTTAGGTTGTGATAATTGTCGTGTTGTGAAATATTTTGATTTTGATCTTGGTTTTGTTACTGATTAAGATTGGCAATTTATAGTCACTTATCCATAGCAATTGAGTTGAGGAGATTTCAGGAGTGAAAACTCTGTGCTTGTCATGTTTTGAAGTGCTAGTTTTGTCATAGCATATGAAAGTCTTCCTACTGTTACCGTTGCCCTATCATATGTTTCTTGAATGTGTTGGAGGGTTTCACGTGAATTTAATGTGGATTCTTCCTTCACCAATTTTATCATTATGTTGTTACCAAACAACCAGGAGACATGAAATTATTAAATTTGAAACACCTGTTGTTTGTCAATAAATAAATCCAATGGTAGGTAACTGATATTCTCCTAAACGTAATCACACTGCAAATGTGATTTCTAGGCCAATATTTTTTTTAATCGAACAATAAAGTAGTGCAGAATCAAAGGATAGCCATAATAAAGTCATGGGTCGGATATGGACAAGGGACATAAATACAAGGAAAATGCCAACGTATAGCAATCTTAAAAAAATAAATGCACGGACAGAACAACGTATAATTGTTTGTGTATTTTTACTCGTCATTATACACTATTCATTTGTCACTTTTGACAAACAATAATTCCTTGGGAGCAAAGACAGAAGGTGCGCCAATAAGGATGTCAAACATACATCAGATAATTGCGTTGGCAATTGTAATGCCTCAATTAAGAGGACTTAAAATTCACTAGGTAACTAAGAAAACAAAAACATTAAATAAGAGAAGAGAAATATATTTGATAGAAAAATTACTACAAATAGCCTCCGTTTAGTGAATGGAGCATTACAGTGTCCTGAATATGGAAAGGAGTCCTAAATGAATCCTATGAATGCATCCACGGGGCCTCACTCAAAGGGGTACAGCATGGTGGAGAGGCATTTGAACTAAGAGCATAAACTAAGATAGAATCATTGTTGTGCATTGTTGTGTTGAAGTACAACTTTTGATGACATTCGGTTGTGTGAATTACCACTTACATTGTGTTTTGTAATTGAGGTGATTTTATATTGGAATCAATTGCTTTTAAATGGCTAAGAATATTATTTTTTGCTTTCAAACCTTTTTCCACCTTGTACAGTCTTCATATTCTAGAGATTCTAAAAAACCAACCTTCCTGAAAATGGTTTGAGTTTTCTCTTTTGTTCGGAAATGTTAACTATGCTAAAGCTGATGGTTGGGTACTCTTAGTTTGTCATGGTTGTGATGCTTCATTGCTGAATTACGTAGCTAATAAAATGATTGTAACATATCATTACTAAGTTACTTATTTACCCTATTCATAAAGGTTCCGTGTGTGATCTCTGTGTTCAATCATATCAGCGTCCTCATCTTGGATGTCAATATGCTTAAATCGTTTTCTTTTTGTGATTTTTTCTTTCTGAAGTTGATCTTTTCTTTTCTATTTTTTTTGTGGCCCTGAAGGTTTACAGGCAGATCACACTGTTCATATGGTGCGTGGTTTTGCTCCAGCTGCATCAACACCTGCTGCTGCTGCCAATGTTGGCAATCCCAATCCCACTCCAGGTGTTGCACAGGGTGTTAGTTCAAACGAAGGTGGCGGCTTTGGAGCTGCTGGTCTTGGGCCATCTCTATTTCCTGGGCTTGGTTTCAATGCTCTAGGAGGCTCTGGAGCATCTGGTTTACTTGGAGCTGGGCTTCCTGAGTTTGAACAAGTGCAGCAACAATTGACTCAGAATCCCAACATGATGAGAGAAATAATGAACATGCCAGCCATTCAGAGCCTAATGAATAACCCTGACCTGATGCGCAACATGATCATGAGCAACCCTCAAATGCGCGAGATCATTGACCGAAATCCTGAACTTGCTCATGTTCTCAATGATCCTGGCATCCTTCGGCAGACATTAGAAGCAGCAAGGAACCCTGAGCTTATGCGGGAGATGATGCGAAATACTGACAGGGCAATGAGTAACATTGAATCTTCGCCTGAGGGATTCAACATGCTCAGACGAATGTATGAAAATGTTCAGGAACCATTCCTCAATGCTACAACAATGGCTGGAAGCACTGGAAATGATGTGGGGTCAAACCCATTTGCGGCTCTTTTGGGTAATCAAGGTGCTGGAGCCCAAACCAGAGATGGATCAAACAATACTTCAACCACTGGGTCTGAAGCACCTACAGGGTCTGCTGTTCCAAATGCCAATCCACTTCCTAACCCTTGGAGTGGTACTGGTGGTAAGCTTCTACTGTTTTTTTCTTCTCTTTTTGTAATTTATTATGTAACAGTTCCATTTTTTTTTTTTGGGAAAAAAAAAAGAGTAAGGGCCATATGCTTATTATTCTTGGGATATTTTAACTATAGGCATTCCCATACATTAGCAGTTTGTGGCCATGCAGACCTAGGAAAAATAGATCGAATATCAAGCCCATTAGATTTAGCTTGGGAAATACTGAATTTTTTGTGGCAATGAATGCGTACGATATTTCAACAATAGGATGCACAGTGCCTGTACATTATCAGTCTTTGTTGATGCATACTTGAAAAATGGATCTGGAATATCATTTCCATGGGTTCAGCTTGGTAGATACTGAAACTGATAAATGTATTGCTTGTTGTACAGTATAAAATAAATAAAAAGAAGTTGCCCAACCCCATACACACCCACCCACTGGCAAACACGGGGAAACCAAGTGCTACAATGTTGTATTTGTCTTTCATGCCTTTGACTGAAATATTTTATGTGCTTTGAGAGTTTTACTCATTATTGCAATAGTCCATAAAGAACAAGTACTTGAGGAAATAAGTCTCTGAAGTACAGTTTGACATAGCAATTTGTCAAATCAAAATTGCTTTTGAAGTTTCCTCTTTTAATCCATGTGAGTAATTTGTTCAGAAGTAGTGATTTTTTTTTTTCCCTTCCCTTTTATACTATTTTCCTTACCATCAATTTATCTGTGAATGTTACTTCAAACTTTTCTCGGTGATTGTTCTTCTATAATTGTGAATTCTAAGGAGGTTCCCAAGCAAACACTACTGCAAGGTCAAATCCTACTGCGGATGCCAGGCCACCAGGGATTGGTGGGTTAGGAGGGCTTGGTCTTCCAGATTTGGAGCGCATGTTTGGCGTGCCAGACCCCTCTGCAATGAATCAGCTCTTGCAGAATCCAGCTGTGTCCCAAATGATGCAAAGCCTACTATCCAACCCCCAGTACATGAATCAGGTACGAGCAAAGATCACATTAGTTGAAGAGGTGGTCAGATGTATTTTGAATGTCATTTCTCGAACTGTAGTTTCTTGGCCTGAATCCGCAACTCCGGAGTATGCTCGACTTGAACCCTCAGCTAAGAGAAATGTTGCAAAACCCAGAAGTTCTTAGGCAGTTAACATCACCTGAGACGATGCAGGTAAGTTGCTTTAGATGGTAGTAGAGTGATGATCTATACTTGTTCCTTTTCTTTAACCTAAAATTTTATTTTTGCAGCAAATGTTGGCTGTACAGCAGGCTCTTTCATCTCAGCTTAATAGGCAACAATCAACTCCGTAAGTGAGGATACATCACTCAGTTAACTTGTGGCTGAAACTTGAATTATGATTATTCTTGTTTGGCTGAAACTAGGCAAATCATTTAAATCTTAGTTCAAGGGAACAATGAGTGTGTGAATGTTCCATGAGATCAGAACCAAGCCATTGTGCATGACACTTGATGTTCATGGTGCTCTTGTATGGCAATTGAAAATGAAGTGGTTTATGGTTTTTGTGTACATAACCTTTTTGGGACTTTTTTGTCTTTCCTTTACTTGGACAAAGGCTTCTTTTTATCTAAATATGTTTTTATGTATATATAGAAGTGTACTGTACATAAGTATGTGCCGATACAGAAATGATACTCAATACGTATTGTCTGATACTGTACATAAGTATCATCTGATATGACGTTATGTATTGAGTATCATTTCTGTAATCAGCTGATAGGCCAGAGATACTTATGTATAGTCAAACACTTCTATATGTTTATGCAGTCGGACATATAACTTATTTGGATTAGTAGAAGCCTTTGTCAAAGTAAGGAGAAGACAAAAGTTCCATAAAAATGATGTACATAAGTATTTTTTTTTTATCGGTAATGATGTACATAAGTATTGACTGTACTCCTGATAAATTGGCCTTTATGTACTGATACGCATTGTTTGTTGCTCTCTTTCTTTTTCCTCATTGATGCTTGGCTTAGGTGTTTTTGTTGTTTTATGTTATATATCATATTCATATTCATATTCATATATAAGATACGAAAATTTGTAGTTGAGTAGTTTTATTTGTAATTTTGTAGATTATTTATATTATATATGTATAGATTTACAAATTACAATCATGTGGGTGTAGGTGTGTTTGTGATTAGGATAAGAAGTGAGGGTGCCAGTTCTAATTATCTTTGTAATAATTGCTTACTAAATGAAATTTTTGTATTTTTAGCCTTGAAAATAGCATAAAAGTCAATAATATTTTACAAAACATGTTTTAGGTGCCACGGTGTTGATTAAAAAGCATTGTGCCACATGTTTGGTTGCATTGCCATATTCGTATCATATTTGTATCACGTATCTGTATATGTGCTTCATGGTTGGTAGTTCTACAATACTTATATATGTTGAATGAAACCATCGGCTCCAAACTTGTTTGAGTGATGTTATGTAATCGTTTTTATGATAGTTTTTTTTTTTTTTTTTTTTTTTTTGGTGTGTGTATATAATTGAAAGTAGCAAATATATATATATATATATATATTCACAAACATGTATGCACACATCAAAGGGTTGGTCTTTTCTGTAACTGATTTCATGCGTTGAATGTATATTGTAGTTGAAGATTTGAGAACTTGATTCTCGGGTGGAAAAAGACAAGGGATTGACCTTCCAATGGGGTCGTTCTGGACATTTTGATTATTTAAGTTGATGTCAATACCTCCAGATGGTGGGAGTTTGGCTGGCTAGTTATCGGTTTCTCACTAGGGTAGAGTAGGGTATCCCAGGTAGCATCATAAAGAACAATTTATGGATATAGGCATTGATCATGGCTTGCAACTTTCAGTTGGTAGCATATTTTTCTTTTTTCCACTTCTCTGTTCTTTTTTCTTTTTCTTTTTAATTTTTAGCAAAATATCATGTGTTAATGACTCAACTGACCAACCCTTATTGGATCATTGAGTGCATATACTTATTGCATATTGTTTTGTTGTTATGGGGTGATCACGACATGTGTTCAATGTTAACTACTCTTGACTGAAGATTTTTGTTTAATTCTTCAGAAACCACAATTCAAGATGAACAATATAGTGTTGGATAGGACATTTTTTTTTTTAGCAACACATGTAGGTGGTTTCTAGATCTGTTATTTTCCTTTGGGGTTTCTCATAGCTGGGTTACAAGTGCATTAAGTATGCAGGGTGTGCAATGAACATACAAACTATTAGGAGGTCTAATCCTGTTTTTATTTCAATATCTGTTCATATCTGTGTTTTTGTTTTTGTGTTCGCTTGCATGCATTTGTTTTGACCTTTTTACCACTTTGAGCTTAATTTAAAACAGGAGAATATTTAGATTTAAATGAAAAGGGTAGCACTAGGTAAAAACAGTGGATTGATTAGTTTGTATCAAACATGTCCTGTGATTAACTCTGGTTCTTGTTGGCATTAATGCTAGTGATGCATGGTATTCCTGCAATCTTTTGACATCTTCTGTTATCCGTGTTGCTTATCCCGTGCTGTTTTTTTTGCAGAGAAACAGCTCAGACTGGTGGGACTCCTGGTATCTGAGCAACTCATTGAAAATTGATTTTGATATATCTGTCCATATTTCCTTTCAATGCAAGCTTCCATTAATATTGCTGCAAATTTCAGGAACACAAAACAATATGGGACTGGAGTTGTTGATGAATGTGTTTGGTGGACTCGGAGCTGGGGGCTTAAATCTTCCAAATACACCTGATGGTAAGAACTTCATTGCATTTCTATGTAAAGTTTTTCTGATAAGCTTGCCTTTTAGCCCTTTGCTGAAAGCAAATATGTCTTTGTTTTTTATAGTGCCTCCAGAAGAGCTTTATGCTACTCAACTGTCACAGCTTCAAGAAATGGGTTTCTTTGATACCCAAGAGAATATTAGGGCACTACGTGCCACCTCAGGAAATGTTCATGCTGCTGTGGAGCAACTTTTAGGGAACCCTGGCCTGTAGTCAGTACACCTATTTTGAAATTTAATCAAAGATTCAGTTGGGCATGTAAAAGTTATCGATTTGGACCAGTGTCTCATAAAAGACAAAAGATGTGTTGGCACTTTCAATTCCATTTTGGGCTGTGTGAATAAGAAAGTACACACTTCCATGGTAAGAGGTGAACTTGGTGGACAAGGCTTTTTCTTTACCAGGCAGTTACATGCCCTCTCTCTCTCTCTCTCCCTCCCTCTCTCTCTCCCTGCCAGTGCGCTGATGTACATACACATTTAAGTAATTCTTCTGTGAAATATTTTCAGTTTTTATGGATATTGAAGGATGTCGTGATGCAATTCTTGCCCTGTTCCATTTTGATATTTAGTTGAACAGCATTTGTTTTGGGAAGTTCATGGTTTTTGTTTGGAGTTCAGAGTATCAACAGTAGTCCTAACATGCACCAGTGGATTGAATTTTCATTTCGTCTCTCGTCTCACCAGGTGTAAAAATTTATTAAGAGGCAACCATCCTATTTTCATTACAGGTTATACTTTCATCATCAAAAATCAAAAAAAAAAAAAAAAAAAAAGACAGAAGATTTATGTAAGCTCAAAGCTCAACAAAACAATATACAAGGGGCGGTTAGGGTTCTGGAACATCTTGGTATTTTGTAAAGAGGCATGTTTTGTGCCTTATATTGCATGCATTTGTATGGATGAATAATGCATTTGATGTGAAAGAATTGGGGGATAAAAATACCAACATCCACGTCTCTAAATTTGAAAGTTTGGTTGAAAATGCTTTAACATAATAGTATCATGAAAGTTTGTAAGAATTATTTGTTGGATAAATTTTACTTTGTACCCGTCAAGTTCAAACATTCTCTTCGGCCATAATTTTTTTTTTTTTTTTCACCACTTGGTCTCCAGTGTTTCTATTTTTCCTAGTTTGCTCCGAAAAACCTACGCCCATCAAAATTGCTACTTTGGTAGCTACATGGTATCACATGACATAATAATACATTATTATACAAATTTAGATATAGATCCAAACCCAAAACCAACCTACTAATGTTTGGGTCAACTATTGACACAACATAGCATAATGACAAGGAAAGAAATGGTAAGATCCTGACAACAAATGTGAAGATAACAGAAACTTTGACACCATAAGCATCGACCAAAATATATGCACTGTTAATTTGGGTAGAAAGCAATTACATGTCCTTAACTCATTGTACATGCATGTCCTTTCTTCCTTTCCCTCTTTCTCCTTATTTGCCTCTTTCTCCTTATTTGTTTGTTTTCCGTCTTGCCGTCATTTTGTTTTCATTTCTTGCTGGCATAATTTTACATCATAAAACCACCCAACTTTCAAATGCATTTGGTCAATCAGTCAAGTGTGACAAAGTGGAAGTCTCAAGTTCTTGCTCTCTTTCAATGGGCACACTTCTCGATGGTGGACCAAACATACTCAATACCACCTGCAATCCACAAACACAAACCTATATATGGTTAGTAGTCCAATATTTTGCATTACAGTATGGTCATTTACATGACAGGACACATATGTGGTGGAAAATGCCACTTGAAGCCCCAAATGATCATGTACTTTAATTTAAGGAAAATCTTCTATCACATTAGTGTCTGTCCAATTCCTCTGACAAGGGCAATCTGCACGTGTAAGTATACTGGAAGGGTTGCTCTTATTATCATTATTTTTTAATTTTTTTGGGGGCAACTGTCCATGTTTTGAAAAACAACTACATCATGTGCTCACAGCAAGATATTGAATGCCAAATGAAGCCAATAGATGATTGGACAGCCGCCTTGGGGAAGAAGCTATAACACATTGCCGTATTATTCTAAGTGATATTAAATGTACTAATACAATACAAGCAGGTGACATCATTTGTGTGGGCAGTAGGAGAATTTAATTGACTTACCGGCAAAAACACAAGCCCATGTAAGAATCCAATAATAACCAATGCCAGGTACATTTGAAAGTAATAAACCTGAAAATGCAAAAGCATCATTTAAAATTCTCTAAACTGACAAACAAACAAAACTGAAAGTCAGAGGGATGGATCATTATACCACAAAAATCTCTGATTTTGCGAAATAAAGGACAATGACTCCAACTAGCTTTGTGAGTGTAATTCCACTGAAAGACACAAAACAGCAAAGAAAAATGAAGAAAAAGCAGTAGTCAAATAACAATGTCGTGATAAATCAACTCCAAGCCCACCCACCATACACAAGCACACCACGATAGAAACTAGAGAAAGGTTCCAAATGTAATTCCCAATACTGGTGAGGGGAAAAAAAATTGAAATTTGACTGCTGTAGCTTTTGTCTATTTTCTGTAACGTGGAGAATTAGGCAGTGTTTGTCCATACCAAACTCAAAAATTTGCAAGTTGCAACCAAGTTACAGAGGACTATGTTCAGCAACAGTTGTGTGGACAGGAAACAAGAACAAAAATGATTCCGGGACAAATAGTTAGCAAGAAGATTCTCCAACAATGCTAAAGACGAATAGTTTAATTTCTGGTCATTTGGTATCAGCTATGTTAGGGAAACCAATTTTTGTTTCCGCAAAGTAAGACCCAGGATGAAGAATTTTAGCATTAAGTATGAACCTTGATGCAGGTGGAATATATTTACTCTTCCTAAACGAAAGAAAAATCAACCACATGCAGTTAATAGGCAGCCATGTTGCCATCCCTAGCCAAAAGTTCACATTAGTTAAAATTAAAATACACTTAACGGATTGTCCTTCAAATTTACAAGGATTAATCCCAAAGACAATGGAATAATACAGGTAAGAGAACTCTAGCGCCTCAGAAGAACATGTTGGGGTAGTGTGGGATCCTAAGAAGTACAGGACACTAACAACTTGACCGTGGATCAAGGGTACTTTAGAGTAAGGGTATGTTGGTATTTCCGCACTTGTGACATGTTGCCATAATTTTTATGTATTTATAGTTAAGGGGGAACAGCTCTCTCTCTCTCTCTCTCTCTATATATATATATATCTTGTAAAATTTCTAATCATAGTAAAAACCGAAACAACTGTGGATGTAGCCCTCATTTGGGGTGAACCATGTAAATTTTTGTGTTCTTATGTGCTTGATTAGATTCCTGCTTTTATTCCTGTTTGTATTCTGTGTCTCACCGATCCTAGTTAGGTATATCAATTCCTAACACAACACATTTATGCATTTTATCAGTCTAACTTCTGCATTCTGCATTTCTGTCAGATATACTCGCATCTGACTTTCATATTATCACTTTCCAGCTGAGTATTGCTCAGAAATTCCAACATGCTTACAGAACGTCTCTCACATATCAAGGTAATTAATGGTTAATAACCTGAAGACAGAAGATCCCATCGTACGCAGAGCCTCCTTTGCTCGTTGGCTCCTATCTCCATGGCTTACCTGTGTTAAGAGCAGAAATGTTGTCAACAGAACAATTGGTTTTCCTAGCAAGTCCTGTTGAATTGGCTCTACGCCAAACAACAGCTACTGCCTCCTTCAATAAGACAAGAAGTAATCACTACTACAAATCCTTGAAACAAAATAAAAAGTGCATTTGAATACTGACAGAGAAGGCATGTGATATGTGCACACAGAACTCAACAGCAATCCCTATTGACATTATGAGGTTCACCACAGAAACAGCATTCAGTTGGATATCCAGAATTGCCATCACACCCTGCAGAGTTTTTATCAAGAAAATTTTGGTTTCACTTTTTTTCTTTGGACAAATTGTGTAGCCAATATGTAAGTCATACTAAACAATGAACAATTAATATGAACTAAATACATAACAAGAATGTTATAAATGTTTTAGAAGAAGCACAATATATGTTTTGTCAAGGCAGAAGATTTACCAAAAGATCCACAACAATCATGGCCAGGACAAGAACAATGATAGCTGAACTCCATAAACTGCATTTAATAGGCAAGGAAAAATAATAGAAGTAAAGATTATTAAATTCAACAAAGAAAATATTAATTTTTTTTTTCTGTCATGAAGGCAGAAATATGGCTTAACACTGAACTAAAGGCTAGAAGAGAAAGCAAACCTGGAGGTGATAACTAGGCAAACAAGAAATACAGCACCTGTCAAATCAAGAAATTAGATAGTCAATAATTGCTCAAAATAATGCATCCAATGGCATGAAACAATACAAATACATAATATATGTTAAATGATGTTAGTCACAATTAGAAGGTAATAAAACACGTGTATCTCTAACATCTGGAATTAGATAAATGAACAGAAAATCCTGGCAAAAAATAGCACCTTCAATCAGAATACTAGTTACACATTCTAAGTCCTAAGACTTGCATACAAACAAACAAACAAAATTTTCAATTATGTTTCACAGAAGAAATAAATACTGCCTTTACTAATGGAGGCTTCTAACCACCACAAAGATGACTTGATCATATCATACAGAACAACTTGAAAGCAGCATGAAACAACAATTCAAGCAGAGATAGCAGTAAAATGAAAGAATTTAATGGAATTACTAGCAACCACCAGGACAATAACATCACATAATAGGAAACTCCAATCTTTGTCACATGGAGTGAAAGGGCTCTGCAAATATACATCACTACAGTGTAAGAGTTTGAATACCAACCAAGTGCTATAGCAATGTTGATCACAGCTGTCTCCCATATATCCAGATATTGTTCAAAGAAAATATAGAACACCGAATACGGAAAGATCTCGATCTGCATCAGGTAAGTACAGTCAATGCATTAAAGACACAACTTCATGACAAGAGCATAGGCTTAGAATAAATTGTTCAAAGAAAATATAGAACACCGAATACGGAAAGATCTCGATCTGCATCAGGTAAGTACAGTCAATGCATTAAAGACACAACTTCATGACAAGAGCATAGGCTTAGAATAAGATGTAAAAGACCTGAACATACTGTCTGCCTATGTCAGATTCCATATCCCAAGTAAAAAAGAAGAAAAAACTATTGATAAGAGTTCAAGGGGTAGACTCAAAGCAAAAGACAATTTTTTGGGGGGATAAAGGTTTGGAAGGGGCCTCACTGAGCTTCAATAAATGAGCATAAGCCACGCACCAGAAAAAGAAATATTGCTTAGACACAGAAATTGCCCCATGCATAGAGCCTCAGCCCCAAGTCATTTGAAAAACCAATTACTATAATCTTGAGGGTTGATTGTTTATTTACTCTTCTCCTTGGCACTACCACTTAAATTGAATGTGTCAATAATACCATAAAGAATATCTAACCAACTAGGCCATGAATAGAAATGCAATAAAGAATTATCTAAATGATCAGGCCATGAATGGGTCAACCAAATGCATGGTGCAAGGGTATACTTCCAAATAACTTCTGTGAATATATTGAATAAAAATGGAAAGAATTCATCACCATTGTGAGCCCTAAAGCATAAAAAGAAAAATAAAGTACTTGCATTGCAGATAACTCCAAACAAGAATGAAAGAACGGAACATTGATTTCAGAAGATAAGAAGAGCTCAAATTATTAGACTGCGAAATTGCCAATGCAACAAGAGATGAACAAGAGAAATTGTTCATAAATTACACATTTTATTAGAAGTTACTAGGATTTCCTACAAACAACTTATTTTGTTACATTTTGGAATATTAGCCCACTTGCATAACTAATTGACCAGGAAAATGCAATTAATGTTGCATCATAAGTGAGCCGGAATTATTCTTCAAAAAATGTCTTACGTGAGTTATGACATTAATTGGTTACTGTCTCAAGAATGGATCTCAATCAAAACCTGACTTGCAAGAGAATAATACAAATTGTCTCTATGCAGTGTATAATTGATGAAGCTTTAACCACAACCGAATAAATAACATGAGCAAACACCTAGTCTAGAATCTTGTTTGACATGTATTTCCAGAAACTTGGTTAAAGATTAATCATAGTCAAGGTATTGATTGAAAGTCTCAAATAATTTGCTGAGAATACTTTTGATACTAAGGATAGACTGCACACAAGGGAAGAGAAAAACCAAAGAAATGAGAAGCACTTCAGATATGAAAAACCAATACAGTCCAACAAACAAATTAACATCTTTGGCAAGTGTAGATTTGTCATTTTCTATGTTCTGTAGACATATAATTGCAGATGGTCTATATCTCATAAAGGAAAAGAACACCCATAACTTTATACGCTTGTCAAATAAGTCCTTTCACTGAAAGCCAATACCCCAAACCATATTCATATGCAACTATAACAGCTAAAAAATATTCTAGGACAAAACTGTAAGTCAAATTTGTGAACCTTCAAAGAATCAGAAACCCTTGAGCTAAACTCTCGTGCAGCACGCATTGAATTAACAAAATCATCCTGTACAAAAGGACAAGCAGATCAGGAGGAATATTCTCTGAGTGAAGTTAAGCAAATTAGCAGAAGTATCAATCCACTAAAAAGATCCTTCTGTACCTGTTTCCTTAGTGGTGTGTGGTAAGTACGAAACTCAGAGGCTCGTATAACACCACTCTCGTAACCTGACAACAGGGTAAAAGCTGTTAATAACTCATTTGATGATACAAGCCAAAGGGAAGTTCTGACATATTTAAGCACTACATCATAGTACATTTCTTTGGATTGATTACATTACGACAAGATATATATGTGTAAGCAGCAGAACAGACCATTCAGATCCACACTGCTTGTGTAAGCCCCATGGCCACCCTTTGCACAGTCAGCAGAGGGCAGTGCATTGAGGAACCATGGCAGCTTCTCCTTGAACTGAGCTGTAGATGGACGACCATTATCCAGATCCGAGTGAAGGAAGCACTGGAACAATTGCACAATGTTAGTTTTAGATAACTCCTTTTGCATTTCATAAGTTGTAAGTTGTAAATTAATTGCAAGATAGCCCACCCATAAGTACATTCAGCCCTACAAAGTACTGACAGAAGTACACTGGGATGTGTTTTCAAATACATAAAGCAGTGGGATCTTACAGTTGTACAATCCTTGCAAACGCCATCCAAGTCGCAAGAATCTTCATCAGGTGAACAACAAGGAGGCTAAAGAAAGAAAAATGGCCAAGTCAGTTATCGGATGATGCATCATACTCGAGTAACGACAAACAAAGGTCATTTTACATTTGAAAACATTCAAAACCATCAAATCAAGGATTCACAATATCAAAATGAACGCCATACCAGCTGGTTCTTTAAGAAATACAACACATGAACATCTCAAAAATCATTAAGAATTGTAGCTTTTTTTTTCTTTTCTTTTTTTCCCCCTTTCAAAAATACAAGATACCATAAACTATTGGACCATACATAAATACTGATGATACTTGAGAGAGACAAAGAGAGAGGGCATATTAATAAAAACTTTAATCAACAACAAAGGACTTCGACTAAGAAAAGAAAAACAGTGAGCATTTCCAGACATTGATCTAGACAGCAATCATTCCCACTAATTATCCACATGAAAAGCATGGTATATCACCAACCTGGTCATCAGGGGGACAATAACTGCCATCTACAAATTTCCGACAGCAACCAAAAGCCTCGGGTGACATCCATACAAGAAAGTCATCAAGCCACGAGGCAGCTGGCTTAGCAATGTGGGTTGATTCAGGCATTAAAGATGCCCTTGAAATCTGCAGAAGACAGAAATAAAAATAAATTGTCCCAATAACTGATTGTATTGCTGAAAGATGAATGTAAAAGAAACTACTTACAGTTGCTGACTGACCCTCAAGAAAGGCTAGTGGAAATTACCCTTTAGAGAAGGAGATATAATGTGTACACAAGTTCTCAGTCATCAATCTCTTATATGATATTTACCACACACAAAAAAAATAAAAATAAAAGAACAAAAGTAAAAAAAACTATAGACTTCGTAGTGGAAACACAGAACCAATGATTTTCCTTTCTTCATAATTTTCTAACATTTCAGAAAAAAAAGTGAGCATTTTGCACGCATTGAAACCATTTTCTGATGCATGTTGTCACGTCAACAAACATACCATACACTTGTTAATAGTAGGAAGTCTCTTATACATCATAAGTTAACACTATATGCACCAAAATAAGAAAGAAAAATTTGAAGTATTGTATCATAGCACTATCGATGAGATATTATAAAAGAGGAAAAAAAACCCTCATGGAATTTCAAATATGCTGAATGTTGGTGCCAGCGCAATAGTGGCTAACACTAATTCTGGTACTTCGAGACTTTTTTAAAACTGCATAATGATCTTCATTTTGGTGTTCCACTTTAAAAATGCATTCAAATGCAAGTTTATGCTTCTTTATTCCCAACCCAACCATATAGTCTCTTGCCAATCTTATCCATCACTAGAGCCCAGAAAAACATTAGACCTAGGATTACCCCCAAAGGAAGCCTTAAATACTTCAGGGGTAAAGACTCAATGAGACAACCATACCAGCAAACCAATCGCTATAAACTTTCTTTACGGAAATTAATCTTCACAATGGTACTTTTATCCAATTCTCCTTAAGCCCCGTAACCAACTCAAACACTCTTAATAAGGAAGGCAAATAAACCATTTTAACTTCCTCACCAAAAGATAATGTTATCATCTGAAAACTAAAAGTGGAACATGGAAACATTATCCCTACATATCAAAAAGCCATCCACCAAACCCACCTTTTCCCTATCAACCAATCAGTTCAAAACATCAACCACTAATGTAAAAATAAATAGGGATAAGGTATCCCCTTGTCTAAGCCCCTAGTGGCTCTAAACAAATCCCCACTTCCATTAACTACTACTGAAAGATTCGAAGAAGAAAGAAGTCCCTGATCCATTTCCTCCACCTATCTCCAAACTCTTTCTTCTCCATTGAAAAATCTAAACGCCCACAACTTTTAAAGAGTGAGGGCCACTAACAATGTGCATGAATATGAAGAAATTATGGTTCTGGGAGGAAAAAGTGATATGCCTATCTTGTCGTGCAAATAGTAATGTCGAAAGTTTGTTACATTGAATTACGTGTTGAACTAACAAGAAAAGAACAAGTTATATCTAATGTTGCTACACCATGAGTTTTGCAAAAAGTTTGTAAGACATCATAGGAAAAAAGGAAGCAAATAATAGAAGAAATATAATGATACAGACATAAGCATGTTCCAGAATGGGGTTCAGATTCAGAAGATACAGTTCAAAGAACAACAAAATTTGTTTCAGTCTTGCAACTTCTCCAAGACCCAGGCTATTCCACTTCCAACATAAATCATGTTCTATGTTGGATAAAATCATATGCACATCTAGGCATGTTAAGCAATACTCGAGATATTGAAGCAAAAATGTCAATATGACCTATTATATTACCTCACTCAAAAGAGAATTTGCATCACACTGGCTGATAGAACATAACTGGTTCGTATGTCTTGATTCCGAACTATAGAAAACAGTCATTCACAAGTAGATCAGACAACTGTGTGATACCTCAACTTGTATTGATTGCATAGGAAAGAGACAACATTTAATATCCATCACCAATTGTAACAGTCAGAAAATCAGCTTGATACTTTCTTTGCATTAAGGCTCACTCAATGCTTAAGAGAGGGTAACCCTTATCAACTACTAAAATATGTGTTGCCTACATCACATTTTGCAAGACATGTTTATTTTTCTTTTTCTTTTTTTCC
This sequence comes from Camellia japonica, assembly GCA_030407325.1. NCBI lineage: Eukaryota > Viridiplantae > Streptophyta > Magnoliopsida > Ericales > Theaceae > Camellia > Camellia japonica. Next base: position 180,832,461 of record JAPPVO010000029.1, read on the forward strand.
TTTTTTTGACAAAACAATTATGCACCACATGGTTAAGGTTGTGTCTCATGCAAAACCATATAACATTCCAGTGAAACAAAATGGATGTTTTCAATAGCCTGAAGTAGAAGAATCCCACTTCAAATAATACTGGACTGCATCGATCAAGAAGAAATAGAGTTCAACTTCCAGTCTCTGTATAAAATTAGCATCCATGCATTGAACCTGAGATCTCCACATTATAGAAAGTGGAATGGCTCCAATAAAGGAAGGTATAAAATATAGTTAAACGGATCCTACCAATCCTTGCGATAATTACATCAAGCAAGGTCTGAGCCTAAACACTATCATATATCATGTTCTACCTGGAGAAAGAAAATAAACTATAAATAAAAGGAACCAAAAAATGGTTGCAATTCTCACCATAAATTTCCATCTGTAGATGCAAATCTTCAGCCCTCTTTGCTTTTTGGGAATTAGATATTCTCATAAGTAGACCATGGGACTATATATTAGTTAACACAACTTTGTTTAATAAGGCAGGGCAGTTAATAAGTAACAAAAAATAATTTTGGACTCTAAAAGATGGGTGGAAACTATTCCAGTCCCTCCTTGACATATTAATTGCCGTCCCTTCTGAAGTGTCTCTGTCCCATGAAGAGGCTTTGGTTTGTTTCCCTTGTTCTTTCAAACAATGGTGAAGGCAGAAAGAGGCCTCTGTGTGTTACATGCATGTATTCCAAAAGTCCAGTTAAAATCGTATCTGACTGAATCATCTAACAAACAGGCAAACGTTACCCATTTATGATATGAATCTGAGCAAGGAATCCCTTGGAAATCTGGTATTCTGAATGAAATTTAAAATGAATGTGATTGTTCCCTAGACTGACAAGGATTGATGGCATGACAAGTCAGAAGAGGCAGATATTATGAACAAAATGTTTATGTTACAACTAAGGCTATTCCCCAGTTATAGTCCCTCTAATATTGGAATCAGTATATATGCATCTGAGGGATGGACCTATGTATGTATGCAGAAAGGGAGAGGAATCTATTCCCAGAGAAAGAGACAGCTTCAGCTAAAGGGGCCGGGTTAGGAAGGAAGGAGATATTTTTAAGTTTGAGAGTGGAACTATTTTTAGCTTTACTTCAGACATTGAGCAGAGAGTAAAGCTTTTTAAACAGAGTACATCAATCACATTTTAATTACCCAAAAAAAGCATCAATCACATTCCAGTTTCCACTCTTCTAAACATGAAACTCAAGTTAGGAAAACATTAATTACCATTTCAATCAAATCAAGAGTTGTCATCATTCCTTCATTTCCCTTTCCATTGACCCGAGTCTTTTGAGCCAAATCATTTTATCACCACAACCCCCAACACTAGCATTGATAGAATTCAAATAAAACGAAGGGTGCAACCATGCACCCAACCTTGTCCATAATAATAGTCATATTTCAATATCAAATAAAATTAGAGCTGTTAGTCATCTGACATTGTATACTAACTTCTTAATATCTGATTCACCCATTTGTTTTTTTGAGTCCATTCTGGAAGATGCATTCGCACCATTAAATGCAACTGAAAATATGGAGTTTCAAATTCTGTAAGAGGTTCATATCCCAACCTTTCCTTCATAGAAGATTGCACAAATGAAAATAATTTATTTTCTTCTATTTTTGGGGAATATGCCACAGTTCACCTTGTAATTGAACTAGAAAAACATCAATGGAAACAAATTGGGAAATAAAATGATGATGAAACTTTACCTGTAATTATAGTCCTTAACAACAAAATATAATGGTGGTCCTATTCTGAGATACTCTGACACATCATTGAAATACCCCTGTAGCAAATATACCATTACTGCCAAGAAGGCCAGGCAAAAGGGAAAATCCTTAATACAAAGCAAACTCATGAAACAGAGGAATCAAATCTACTAAACCTGAAGATAGGAGTCTCGAGGAAGAGCAATCTGTTGCTCTAAACCAGGTTCAATCCTCGTACATAATGCCTAAAAATGAGAAAAGCAAGCAAAAAATTAATAATGAAATGATAGACAACATGTATATATAACACAGAGGATTGGACAACCAGAACACAAAACACAACAAATAGGATAAAAGAAACAGTGACTTACAATGCTTGCCAAAGCAAATGCAGTAAAGACAGCAATAACAACAACTTTGACTCCCCAGAGGCTAAGGACGCGTGCATGAACTTCCTACAAGATAAATTATTTGCAAACACTATAACAATAACAAAGGCAACACTATACACATATAGTTATCCAAACACATCCGTTCAAAAGGATATTATCCTGATTAAAATTCAGAACATAAGATAAAACCATCCTACATTCAATAAATGCACAGTGCCTCATCCCAACTTCAGTGTCACTGAAACCAAATTTCTCAGCCATTTTAGCCCAATAAAACTCATACTTAAAACTTGTACGTATCAACATGCTAGTTTTACGTAACCTCCCATAAATTGTGGGTTCTCTTTCAATTTCCTTTCCTTTCACTTTTGACTTCACAATAAAAAATCCCAAGGCCCAGACAGCTCGAAACCAGGTCAATCTCAAAACTAGTATCCCAAAACCACCGTCCACACACCCAACAGATGAGATTAGGTGATAAAATGCTAGTAAAACTAGCTAATTATTTTAATGCCAGTAATGCACTTGGAATTTTAGATACTTTCACCATAATACTGAATAGTCTTTAAAATGATAGCTCACAGCATTCTGCCAGGCACAAACACTAGTATATGCTAGTCCTCCACTCCCACACCATACTTCAAAAATTTGACGCACCAACTGCCATTTTCCACCATTCGAAACATCAAAGTTATCAATATAAGAAAATTCAGAAGCAATGCAGTTGTCACTAGGCCTCCCAACAGACATTTGAAGTACCATTTTTATTTATTTATTATTGAATAAGAAAAGAAAGAGATACAAAGAATTCCAAGTACCATCTGTCAATCATCATGTTGGACATTTCTGTATTTTGACACATGTTAATTTGTAAAACATCAATAGTTCGACACATATTCACAATCATTTTCCATGTAAATTATCTTTATGCAATTCAAAAGGAGTGCCAGCATGCAACTGGTTGTCAGCATCATCACTGATTCATTGATGCAACAGCAGAGATGGCAGGACAATTTTTTTGTTTCTAAGAACATCAAAGTGCCAGAAATATATTCCACAATAGATTATATGGTGGTTAAAGTTGCACATGCTATGGTAGGGTAGCATTATAAAGTTGTCCCCAGTCTCCATTGAACTTTGCCAATCCTCTTGAACTTAACCTTGTTAAATAAAGCAAATAAAAAGAGCCCACCAAAATTACCTCCATATATCGAGCCAGCAATCCAGGACTCCTCCGATTGCCTACAACTAATTCATATGTTTCAATCAGAATTTACACACCAATTTACAAAATGGAAAAGATACAGTGCAAATGTAACATTGTGAAACACACGGCACATCTAACCCTATATGAAGATCCTTAGCAAATAAATGGAAAAGCAAGTGAAAGCTTATAGAAGTACCTTCAACAGATTCTACAGAAGATGAAGGGACTTTTAAGCATGGAAAACAGTCAACCCTGTTATCCTCAGCTCTCAAGATATCAAAAACTATCAAGGCAACAAAAGCAGTAACTTGCAGAAGGAAGTCCAATAGAACAGCCAAAGCTATAGGTACATAAAACAAAGGGGTTATCAAACAGTTATTTTTTAGTTAATCAACCAGGACATCAAAATAAAAAATAAAAATTTCACACCAGCAAACATTGAAAAAACACGGCATGCCGGCATAGAAATGAAACTTCCAACTGCAAATGCAAGAACCTCAGATAAACTAGCTAGTGTTATTGAAGGACCAACTTCGACAAGGGCATTGCTTATTCGCCCTTCTAAAGGCAATTCCTGTGGTTGTCGTTTCACAGCATGTACCAATATACACATGTTATCCACTCCTACCTATAAAAAGAGAAAAATATTTGAAACAATGAAGTTATTATCATAGAATGCAACACTAGAACAAGTACACAGAAGAAAACATCTTTAATGATGAGAAAGAGAGAACCATATGTTAAGTCAAAAGAGAAAAAGAAAAAAGATCATAAATCAACATATATTGAGGCAAATGAGAAAGAGAGAAGACAGAACTTGTAAGATTCGCTAGAATGTTGGACCTAAAGAGTACACTAATCTAATTATGGATATCAATACCAACAAGCAAATGTGATTTATAAGTTGTAAGCCCGACTGATATGCACCAGATATGCATGTTCCTCCTCTCTTTTCTTTTTCCTTTTGTGTAATACACACACATAAGGAAGAAAACAAATGCAAATAATAGCAAAGAATAATATGTCAGATAATCAGGCATTAAACACAGTATTTATCATTTTTTTTTTTTTTGCATGTAATCGTTGATCTAAATGGTTCTATTAGATTTTGTCATCCTCTTAGTCCAGCAGAAATTAAAATGTGTTTACTAAACTTAACAAAATAGCTAAGAGAAGATTTATAGGCACATTTTGCAATTTTTTCTTTACAAAGGGAAAAAAAATGCCACCTCAACAAAAAAAATAAAATAAAATAAAAATATTTAACTTCTTTAATTTCCATCTATTCCATTAACTCAACAGCTGGAAACAGACAATAAATAAGGACTTCTGCTACCAACTCAGTAAAGAAATCTAAACAGTGATATCCTCAACAGTACATCTTTAGGCAAGTGGCATGATTCAGCAACAAAGCTCAAACCTGTTCCTCTAGGAAGTGCTAATGTTATAATTCCAATCAAGTTGCCAACAATGATAGTGATAACAATTACAGGTAGTTGATGAACTCCATATATATATGCATATATATTTTTTTATAAACTCCCTATACTAGGGTAGACACGTTTGAGATTTGCTTACACATTAGCATTTTAAACCCTAACTTCATGAAAGTAACCGGTATTAACAAAATCCCAATGTCTAAATCAAAAGCTTTAGGACATCTAGAAGCATCACATAATGACCATCAAGTTTAAAATCCAAACATCTACAGACAATGCCTGCCTAACTTAGAGATCCAAATCAAGAGTTTCAACAGATAAAAGAGGGAATGAGAGTATGCAAGATGACACAAATCTCCATGCATACGGTCAAAAACCTTGAAAATTTAACTCTCTAATATTTCCAAAAATAGAGCCAATTTCCGGTAAAATGCTTTAGACTTACCTGGGATGTTTCCGGTGAGAGAGGAGGTTGGCCCACGACGCCGAATCCTCTTCCTCGGTGGTCTATCCTTCGAGTTCTAGAAGGAAGCAGTGGATCAGAGGAGGCATCGGCGGTTGGGTATTGTAGAGCGTGGATTAGGCCTTTGGCGGGAAGTTATTTTGGTCAACTTCGAGGTGAGTTCGGCTCTCACCAAACTGCGATTGGCCTCGAGTAACGAACAACCCCCATCCTTTTTGGGTCGTTTGGATGGCAAGAGTCGGAGTGTGGCTATCTGGGTTCGTGATGAGGAGGCTGGTAGGCAGTCGTTTTAGATTGTGGTCACCATTGTAGGTCATCGGCATCAGGTTTTTATCCCCGCCTCAGAGTTTGGGGATGGCTGGGAGAGTGTGGTGTTGGTTATTGAGGGCTTTGCTAGAGGCGAAAGCTGGAATGCGAAGGCTCGCGCTGGGCCGAGGGTATCAGTGGTGAAGAGAGCAGCAACGGCACCTCTGGTTGTTACGGACAAACCAGTTCAAGCAATGGCTGAAGAGGGGTGGTTTGATATACTGAATAGGGCTTTGGTGGGCTTAGTGGGTATGGAGGGGGATAAGGGTGTGGGGTTTTCTGTGATGACAGAGTGGGTTGGTCGATGGTGGGGCTCGTCACGTAAGGTGGAGATCCAGCTAGTAGGGGGCCAAGACTTTCTCTTTGTGTTCCCCTCTCATCGAGACGATGAAAATGTGTTGCGACGCCGGTGGGTTGTTGATGGCCGCGACCTTCGTCTGCGATGGTGGTCACTGTCAGTTTTGTGTGATAAGGGCAACCCAACGCCGTCAGAGGCGACTATGTGGGTGCGGGTGTTGGGCCTACCCATTCATCTCCGAGGGCTGGCTACATATAGGGCCATCGGTGACCGTTGTGGTGGTTTTATGCAGACCGATGAGCTTTCGGCAGATCTCGGCGTGGTCCGACTGCAAGTCCGGCGTCATGGCATCATTCCAACTAAGATTTCGCTACGATGGGAGGATTGGCTGTACGTGATTCCTCTGTGGCCGGAAGTTGGTCCTACGGTTGCCCCGATCTCGCTGGCGGGGGAAGATCGTGGGGGTTTGTGGCTGGTGAAGGAAAGTCAGCAGTGACGACGTGATGATAGGCGGAATTTTGGGAATAGAGGATGTTAGACTTATTTATTTGGATGATTTATTTAATTATGTTTTAATTTATTTGGAAGAGAAAAATAGAATCAAAATTTATTTTGATGATTTATTTGAAAGAGAAAAATAGAATCAACATTTATTTTGATGATTTTATGTTTTAATAAAATCAAAAATTATTTTGTCTCATTATTTCTCACCTAAACCTTTATCATTTCCTGAGTAAACTATCATGGATGACCATTGAGTCATTGACAACATCATGAACTAATCTTCAAGAAACTGTCCATCCATTCATTATTTCATCAGTTCCTGAGTAAACTATCATGGATGACCATTGAGTCATTGACAACATCATGAACTAATCTTTTTATTTTTTCCTCTTTCTCTCTCCCTATTGCACACCGCTCTGGGGCCAGGGGGTGGTGGGGAGACAGATTATGTTTTTAAAATGTCAAGAAGAGACCTCCAATTAAAGAATAAGACTAGAAAACTAACAATAGATCTGAAAAGGAGATAACTGAACAAATAACCAAGATACAGCTAAAAAACATATCATAAGTAATCATTGTTTTTATCTACCAAATTCAGCACAAACATGATGGCCAATCCAAAAACCTAGCTGCAAAAATTTAACTTCATAAATGTCAACTCATTTATGCAAGATGTTAACATCCCATGATAAAATAATAAAAATAATAATGGTTAATTTGATATGATTTCAAGCATGGGCAATGCTAATGGCAATTGAAAGCGAGTACAACAAAAATCAGGACAAGGAAAGTGTAGAAAAAGCTCATTGTTAAATTCCACAAGGGAGATGTTTTATACAGAACCAAATTCGAATTCAAACAACCAATCATTCTACTACAATGCCAAATTTTGGCTTCATGTTCCAGATGCTTTATATGAGTTATTTGAGTACCTCCACCTCTAATGTTATTTCACTTTCAGATGCATAGCATTTTCCATGCACACTACTTGCTTTAAGAAAGAACCACAGCATACACTAGAAGTTTATGTCAAGTTGTTAGTTAGAAGATTATGCACAGCATCATAATGTGCTGCATGTGCATATAATCCATTAAGGCTTCATTTTAGTGGTGTATTCTCTTCGACAATCTTTCTATCAATATTTCTAATTTTAAACTTAAAAAATTTGAAATTATGAGGAATGTTGCAGCTTGATCAACTACCCAAAAATAACAAAAGTTGGCTCAGAGTCCATGCTACCTGTAGATCGTAATGGGATATGTACCCCAAAACAAGACAACTAGAATACTTCTTTAACAACTAGATAAATAACTTACAGCCAAAACCAGGAACGGGATCACTTCGATAATTATTAGTGTAGACTTTACTCCAATGGCGCTAAAAAATCCAACAGCTCCGAAGACAGAAAGCAGAACTATCACAATTCCCGAAAGCGCAAGTAACACCTGCAATTCAAGCCATTAAGCATGGAAATTCAGAAAAGTACAAATAAGTTTTAACGTTGATCAGAAGTGTCAAATATATATTTCAAGAGCAAATGTCAAAAAAATAAAAGTTTCTATGACAATATATCATCAGAGGTAACTAAATGGGAGTTCATAAAGTCAGGTGGATTTTAAATTATCATGGAGGCATCTGCCCAAATTCGAGTCCAACAGAAGTCAGGTAATTAATTTATCACTAGGAATGGCAAATGTAGGAATTCTGGCTGAGCTTGGTCTCATTGGTCATCCGCCTATTTGGTAATAACCTCTCGTCATAACAGTCTCTCCATGTGATTATTCACTTGCAGATCGCAGCTTTGACTGCGTTGATGGACATATGCTCTCCTAGATTTTGCACATTAATTTCCTTATAATGTATTCTGCTTGTTTTCTACATTTGGCAACACACCAAGGAGCTTGAGGACATCAATGGTGAGAGACCAACACAGTACTATATACCAAAGGATAAAAAACAAAAAAATAAAAATATCAAATATTGAGTACTTAAATTGAAAATCAATCATTCAAGCAATACAAAACTTCACAAAAGCCTAAAAATTTTAGACCAACAAAATATGAAACAGCCTTCCTCGCAGGTTTTAGAACAACTAGATGTATACTCATTTTGGATTCTGACAATCAATTCTATTGAAGTCCTTCAGAAGACTCAGTTTGGAACAAAAAAACATAAAAGGGAACATCAAATGTATTTTACATGCTGAACTATAATGGTGAACTATCGAATGTCCTTACTCAGTAATTCTGACTCATAGTCGAAAACGACAAAATATAACCAAGTAACCAACAAGAATTCAGAAAGAATCATGCACAATGCTAGCAACTAAATACCTAAGTCATCAGAATACAAAGATATTCACAAAATCAAAGGAGAAGAAATAAAATAATAATAATAATAATTGAAGTCACAAAACCCAAGTACTGTACCCATACAAATTCCATCACAGAATATCATCCCAAATAACGGAATGTGCACTTTTGCGCCAAACAATGGAGTTAATTGTATAATTTGAGGGACTGCTTCCCTTTCAATCATAACAAGACAGCTTATTGCACTTGCTAATTGGATTAACGATCTTTACTGAGGGTACTATTCCCCAAGCATTTTGGTTCCTGGCTTCTTTGAAAAGGTGCATCACCGCCTTTGACAATTTGTCAATAAAGATACGAAAATAGAACTGGAAAAAAAAAATGAAAATGTTGTGCACGATTTGTCACTACTCCTTAAGTCATCATCATTTTGTGGGTACTCTATAAAGTGACCTTACATATGAGATATACTTCTCACAGAGAGAGAGAGAGAGAGAGAGAGTAGTGACTGTTTTCACGTGAGACCCTGTTGAATGTAAAAACCTATAACTTACTCCACTACCACTACCACCTACTACCACCTACCTACTCCACTCCATTAGTGCTCCACAAGAAGTAAGTGATCCATTGTTAGTGTAATGCTCCATTAGTGTAATGCTCCACTATAGTTAGTGTAATGCTCCATTAGTGTAAGTGCTCCATTATGGCAACTTGTTTATTGCCCCTATTGTCTCCTTCTCCTCTCTATAAAGAGAGCTTATTCCTTGTAAATGAAAAACATTCAACAAGATATTGAATACAATCAATCAATAATACAATACATTAATTTCCTACATGGTATCAGAGCTAAGTTAACAACTTAGTAATTCCGCTTCACCGGCGGGCGCAGCCTCGCCTTGGCCGCCCGCCGGACAAACCCAAATTTCCTAATTTCTTCTTCAATAATTTTATACCATTTCCAGAAGTGAATTCCCTTTCTTTTTCAGGAAAGAGCCGTAACCTTCGAAGTTCAAGACCTTCTTGGCAACATTGATGAACAGTAATTTTCTGTTCTATCTGTCTTCTGCTGCTGATCAAAGCACAAAGACCGCCTCACTGTCTGGTTCATTGATGAATCAGCAGTTTCAGGTCTGCCCAAGTCTTCTTACTTTTACATATTGAAATATCCTGGGAGTGTTCTAGATTTCCTGCAACAGAATTGCATTGGCTTTGGAGTTCCTCAGTCAGCTTCACATCATCTTCAATGTGTTGTAGAGAAGATTCACGGTACACGCCATCAAGATCAACACTGAGCACCACCACAAACGTTTGCTCAAGTCCAGAGGCACCACTTCTCTTGTTAGCCTTCCTGCCTTCACCTTTGCAACCATCCCCGATGGTCTGGCTCAATCACGTTTGACAGATCCTCACCTGATGTTGACACGTCACCACAACAATCTGATCTTGCCAAGTCACCATCCCCATTTCATTTCCCTCCGGACTATCCATTTAAGCCACCTAAGGTTGCATTCAAGACAAAGTTTCTCACTCCAACATCAACAGCAATGGCAGCATTTGTCTTGATATTTTGAAGGAACAGTGGAGCAGCATTTGTCTCTCCATCATCACTCAACTTTCATCATTACTACTCACACTTTACACCCACCATCCCATGTGCTGGTTTTAAAATCCACCCACTAAGAGGGCATTTGATTCACCGGTTCTTGGAAGATCCTTTAATATCGTTGTCTTTCCATAAAAGATGATGATCACCTTGCTGCTTACAAGCTGGAAACCTTGCTGCTTGTTATCCATTTGAAGAGGTTCTCATACAGCAGGTCAATGAAGAACAAGCTGGAAACCTTCATCAATTTTCCTCCTGTACATGAACTTATTTTGGGGTCCAACAAGGATGCCATTTCAACCAGGATGTCTTCTTCGACAAGCACAACAAGTATGCCATTTCTGGTGGTTCGGTTGGTTTGATTTTATCGATCTTTCTTTTTCCATTAAAAAATATATATATATATATACCATATCGATTTGCACACCAAACCTTCCCTTATTTTATTCATCTCGGGAATCAACCCCGATCACTTTTTTACACAAAAAAAAAAAAAAAAAAAAAAATCAACCACAACCACCACATCAACCAGCCTCACTTCTTCGCCTCTTCAGCTGTTCGCTTCCTCTTGCCTTTGTCTTGGGCGTCTCTTGCCGGTGCTGCCTCCGTGTTTCCCACGCCGCCGAGCACGTTCACTTGCCGTTGCTCCTCAACTGTCACATATGGCGGCCCTCCAAATCTGAGCATCACGGTGGCCTTCCGCTTCAGTTCCTTATTTTCTGCCTTCAGCCCACATATCTCTGCTCGGGCATCTGTATACATGCGCTGGAGCAGAGCCAGTTGGGCGTTTAACTGCTGCACCTCAGTTGTTCTACTCTGAAGCCGGTGCGACAGGTTGTTGACCGCCGTCATTGTCTCAACACAAGACCTCAATGTATAATAATTGGCCTCAATATCAGATTGAGCAGCCATTATCTGCTCAACTGGCACCATCGATAGTTCAAAGGCGCAAAACCAGGGGGGCTTGGTTGAGGTTCAAGGGCTATATTCTGGGTGTGGCCTCGTTGAGGTCGGGAAAGAGAGTAAGACCACGGGACGAAGAGGCTGGGCGGGAAGAAGAAGCCATTTTCAGGGCAACAGAGTGTTTCAGCGAAACAACTCTCAGAAAAACAGAGTGTTTCAGCAATACAACTCTCAGAAAACGAAGAGTTTTTTCAGAGAGTTTTTCAGAGGTTTCAACTGGTTTGTCTCAGTCTCAGCCTCAGCCTCAGCCTCAGCCTCGCCTTTGTTTAAATAGGCAAGGCAGACACGCGCCTCACGCGCCTCTCAGCGCAAGACGACAAAGCGGCGCGCATTTTGATGGCTCGACTTTTGATGGATGTCGGGCACACCTTTTGATGGCACGCCTTTTGATGGCGCGCCTTTTGATGACTCGACTTTTGATGGCTGTCGGGCACACCTTTGATGGCACGCCTTTTAAGGGTCCGACAAGACTCTGTAAACTGTCCCGACTTTGATTCCGGTTAGCTTCTATATGGGTCCGACAAGACTCTGTAAACTGTTCCGACATTGATTCCGGTTAGCTCTTATATGGGTCCGACAAGACTCGGTAAACTGTTCCGACATTGATTTCGGTTCTCTTCTACAACAGTCCGACATGACCCAGTAAACTGTTTTCTACAACGGTCCGACATGACCCAGTAAACTGTTTTCTACAACGGTCCGACATGACCCCGTAAACTGTTTTCTACAACGGTCCGACATGACCCAGTAAACTGTTTTCTACAACGGTCCGACATGACCCAGTAAACTGTTTTCTACAACGGTCCGACATGACCCCATAAACTGTTTTCTACAACGGTCCGACATGACCCAGTAAACTGTTTTCTACAACGGTCCGACATGACCCAGTAAACTGTTTTCTACATTGGTCCGATATGACCCCATAAACTATCTTCTACAACGGTCCGACATGACCCCATAAACTGTTTTCTACAACGGTCTGACACGACCATACAGTGTCTCCTATCCTCTTTTATTTTATTTGTCATTTTATTTTTCCTGTTTTGTTACTCTCTCCAAACTCAAGTTGGTTAGTTCCTAACCCCTTGAGTTTGAGGGGGGCTGTTGAATGTAAAAACCTAACTTACTCCACCTACCACTACCACCTACTACCACCTACCTACTCCACTCCATTAGTGCTCCACAAGAAGTAAGTGATCCATTGTTAGTGTAATGCTCCATTAGTGTAATGCTCCACTATAGTTAGTGTAATGCTCCATTAGTGTAAGTGCTCCATTATGGCAACTTGTTTATTGCCCCTATTGTCTCCTTCTCCTCTCTATAAAGAGAGCTTATTCCTTGTAAATGAAAAACATTCAACAAGATATTGAATACAATCAATCAATAATACAATACATTAATTTCCTACAGACCCTCTCCCCTTTTTATATAGAGCTTCCCTCATTGTAGAAAAATGATATTGAATTTGCAGTACTTTCATCTTTGGGGAAAACATCCATTCAATAGAGTTGATTTCCACCCTTGAGTTATGATTTGGAAAGATCCTCTCTAACATTTTTCAGCTTTCAGAGATGCACCATACGTCATTCCACTGCAGGCATAAATCCATCCTAGCCACCTCATGAGCAGAACAAAGGACAACAAAGGCCCCGTTTGGTGTAGCTATTAAAACCGATTATAGATTATAGCTTAACAGATTATAGCTTAACAGATTATAGATTGTGACTTTAATCAGAAGCTGTTAATCTGTTTGATGTAGCTGTTGGATTATAGCTTTAAGTCGCTGAGTAGTGTTTGTTAAATAAGCTGTGAAGTAACTTTTTCAATTAACTTTTATTTTTTGTTATTCATTACTTGTTTACATTTCTCATAAAAAAAAATTAATAATAATAATAATCTATAGTCCATTTGGGTCTTTTTCTATTTTTTTTTTTTAAAAAAAAAATCTAAGAGTATAACCGTAAATTAACATATCCACAGCAGAAGCTGATAATCAGAAGTAAGGGGTGAGCAGCTTCTCAGAATTAACTTTTTTGAGTTAAAATAAGTTGTTAGAATCAGAAGCTGTTTGAAATAAGTTTAATCAAACATTCCAAAATAACTTTTCTAAAGCTAAAAGTTATAAGTTGGCTCAAAAAAGCCCAAACAAACACCACCAAAGCCCTGCACCCTTGACAACAGCTTAAGCCACAGGTAAACCTTGTGGAGCTTAGACGAGGTCTGGTAGCCTCTTTCAGGCTCTGACAGGCTGTTAACATTTGCGACATAATACCGGGTCTATTAGGCTTCCCAGATGGTTAAATTCAACTCCCTATAATTGGGGTCATTTACCTCACTTCATTGATCCACTCAACTCAGGCAATGCATAATGCCTAGTAATAGGCCACCAAATTTTTCCACAAGGTTTATTGAAATGGCAGCAATTAATAGAAACACAACCCTGATTGAGCTTTGTGCCCCCAAGGACAAATATTTTAATAAACTTCATTATCCAGGGACAAAGATATGAAAACTAGAATTATGTCTTGAATGCACATTATATCAGAGACCAGATAAACTCCTGACTAATTTCTAAAAACTGATGCACGGGTACCTCTACTGGGCCAAAGAAATTGTTAAATTCTTTGAGTATGAAGCCAAAAATGTCAGGAAAAAAGATAGAAATAATAGTGGTGAAACAACATCAGTAGGATGTGAAGGTCTAGTAAAGGAAAAACTGAACATTCTGACGTTCAAAGAGAGAGAGAAAAAAAAAGTTATCCTCAGTAATGATTATACATACACACACACATATATATTAATAGAGAGGGAAACCTGAAAAAAAGTGAAGTTCTACCTTGGACGAAATGTAGAATGTAGACAAATGCGGTGCATCTCCCAAAGTCACTGATATGTAAGCAAACATTACAAGATAGCTTATCTGATAAGAATTGGGAAAACAGAGTAAAGACAAATTGTCAGAAGCAAATTTGGGCCCTAAGTGCTTAATTATTGACAAGGATTTATTAGTTTCAAGTACAGGACACATAAAGAGGAACCAATCAACAGGTAATACATATACACACCAATTTTTTCATGACTTACTAATATAGTTACAACATCAGCAGTACTTTCTCTCTTCAATTCTTCCTCAATTGAGCTCTCAGATGAAAATGACAGAGTGAGATTGCTGGACTGCACCATTGGAAGCAGCTCATCCTGTCATCATAGTTTGTTCATTATCATGCACATCTAAGTATCTGAACAATTTCATAGTGACAGATTGAGCAAAACATCATACTGAGAGAGAGAGAGAGAGAGAGAGAGAGAGAGAGAGAGAGAGAGAACTATTATATTGTACAGAACACGACAAAGAGGACAAAGTATAATTGCAATAAATCAACATACTTACTACAGTGCAGAGCTAAATGGATGCAGGGTTGGGAATGAATTTTATTTTATTTTATTTTTTAAATAGCTATCTCAGTTACAGCTGTTCAAATCATCTTCACACAAGTGGGTTGGCTATTTCTGGATCTTGGATACAAAAAGCATAGGCAAAAAGCATTGATTATGGCCCCTTTGTGCCTTGTGTGAATAATTTGGGATGAATGAAATAAGAGGACTTTTTGTGGAATGGAAGAACCTCTGCATAAAGAGTTCATTCATACCTATTTTGTACAGCTGGATTTCGTGGCTCAGATGTGTTGGGGAGTTGTGTGGATCTAAAGAGTAAACATATCTTTTGAGACCTTAGCATATGTTTTGCTTCTTTTATTTATAAATTTTAATTGATAAAAAAAATTAAAAAAAGAATCCTCAATATAATAACTGGAACATTTTTCGACTTCCTGAAGTATTTTTATAAGAAGAAGATATGGAGATGCATCATAATACATTCAGCATTAAGATCAAAATGCAATAAAAAAATGTGCCAATTATACAGAAATGAAAACTTAGAAATATAAAATCTACAATATCTGAAGACAAGAAAGACAACAATTATTGACATGAAAGAAATGAACCACACAAGACCTTCACTAATTGTATGAAAGCCTTTTCCCAAGCCACTGCCATCCCATTTTCATTGCCCGTTTCATCAACTGCATTATTTACTGGGTAGGTTACAACAAATGCGGAAGCCTGAAAATTAACGATCATTATATGATTGTTGTATCGTCCAATAGCTAAAGAAAGGGATGGAATAAATGCAGAAGCCTCAAGAAACAACTATTGTGTGTGATCAGTATGTACTCATGTATACCTAAGCAGAGGAATGAACTATTACCTCAGAGTAATTGTTCCCTGAAAATCCCCCTAGCACAGTGCTTGGGTCAAGGGGGGCCTTAAATGCACTCATACATGTGTCTGAAGAAGTGTAATGCTGAAATTTGGGAAAGCCAGTTAATGAAAACTTAATGTATTGAACAATGGATAAATATTAGAGTAATGCAATGCTATTCAGTCAATCTCTAGATGGGAGTAGGAAAAAGAAAGAGTATGTTAATGTTAATTTATAATGGTTATAATTTATAAGAAAAATGTCTAGTTCAAATTAAATTAATGTTACTATGTTAGTGTTTGTTAATTTTGATTAAGGATGAATGTAATATGAATGTACATAACACATAAAAATATATTATAAATAAATAAAATCGCCGTGTTCGTGTCCCCATTTTTTGAAAATTACTGTGTCCCGTGTCCGTGTCCATGTCCGTATCCGTGCTTCATAGATGTCAACTCTTTAATTCATGAATATATGAATGGTATCTATATTGTCACACTTGGACTGTAACTTATGGCAACTGCATTTTATCAGTAAAATCCCCTATTATTGGTGGCAAATTCTAATAAATAGACCTACTTCAAATTTCTTGATAAAGGATGCCATGTCACTATTTTTTTTTTTTGATAAACAACAAAATTTTATTAAAAGTGAAGAGAGAGGACAAGAGGTCCTCTTACAAGGAGAGAAAAAAGAAGAAGAAACAGCAAAACCAATTACAAAACTCCAAACTCTAAGAATAGCAAACAGCAGCCCAATCCCTAGAAATCAAAAACAAAGGGACTCCTTTAAAAGGAGGAGATACAAAAGCCCAAAAAGAAGCCAAATATTCAACCCTATCCACAAAGCTTCTACACTTGCTACCTTATCCTCAAAAATCCGAACATTCCTCTCCGACCATATTACCCAAAAAATAGCAAAAACAATGCCTAACCACATTGATTTGGCTTTCTTGGAACTCCCGAACCCATCAAACCGAATAAGAACCATATGCATACACTCCCTTGGAGCAACCCACTGCACATCACATAACCTGAAAAGGCGCTGCCATAATGCTGAAGCCACCGGGCAATGAAGAAAAAGATGAACCACTACCTCCAAATTACTCTTGCACATCACACACCATTGGGGGCAAAGAGAATGATTAGGCCTTCTCCTCTGAAGAACATCATTAGTTGTAACACCCTTTTGAGCCAAAGACCACATGAAAAACTTCACTTTATGAGGGGCACCCGCTTTCCAAAGATTCTTATGCAAAGGGAATAAAGGAACCGATGGATTATCAATAATCTTATCGAAAAAGGATTTGCATGAAAAGACCCCAGAAGAAACAAGATTCCACACCCTACAATCAGAGTCGAAGAAAGAGAAACCCCCCCAAGCGCAACCAACAAAGAAGCCAATTCCACCGCCTCCCTATCATTCAAGTTTCTAATGAAATCAAAATTCCAGGACATGGGAGCCACAGACGAGCAAGCCACCGACGCTATAGACACATTTGAAGAACGAACCAACCTATAAAGAAGGGGAAAAGATCTAGCAACGAAATATCCCCTAACCAAATGCATACACTGGATGCCATGTCACTATAACTCCTATAAATGCATACACTGGATGCTGGAAAGTTAATAGAATAACTTAATAGAATCGCAGACATGAACATAGAAGAGATGGATTATTATGAGGGTGGAAAAAGAGAGAGAGTCTGCTCTCAAGAGCAGTACATGACTTCTCCAGCCTCCATACAGCAACTAGTTGCCAGCTGTAGGTCATTCAAGAAAATAAACATATTTTAGGTTCTTAATGGAGAACCATTAGACAGACAATACATCAAGAAGACTAGGAAATGGATGTTAAAGAGTTAAATGGATGCTAAAGGCACTTATGTAGTCCCCACGTATATAGGTTAATACACACAGCTAACACAATTTTTTTGGTAGTCCCTAAAGATCAACGTATCCAAATCTTTTCCCATGCCTACTGTCTTTATTCTTAAGCTCTTTCCTAAAATCAACTCATTTAAGTCACCTTCAGCTTACATCATTTGATAGGCATTTTAAGCTAAATGACTTTAAACTCAGAAAGAATACTTTACACGCACATCATTTTATGATAAATCTTAATACTTTGTTCTAAGAAAGGATAACATCCTTAGACCCCAGGCAACCAGAATGTAAAGCTTTAGTTGAGAAGGATATAAATGTACAAGGTATACGCTGAGGTACAAACAAGAAATGTGAATACAAGAACAAATGAATACTCATAAGAGAGAGAGCTCTTTGATTTTATTTATTTATTTGATAACTAGTTAGCTCCCCGATTTTATTTATTTTTTTGATAAGTGATTAGCTCTCTGATATTATCTTTTTCTATGTTTACTTATCTTCTTTTCCTTAATAATTTCAACACTAACCTTTTCTAGAAAGGGTCTAAGTAATTGTTAGAAGAATGATTTCAACCATGAATAATGCACATGCACATAACTGATCAACTGCTTCATGAGCAGCCACAAATGTGAGCTATTTGAATGTAATATTTGAGCATCATTACTGAGGTGACAATCCTCTTAATATTAATTTAGAACTAATCAATGTATATAACTAGTTTCAAATTTCAATCAAGCTAATTAAATTCTCAAAACAAGATGGATGTCAAAATGCACACCTGAAAGCAATACACAGCATGTTCAACTCCCCCGTAATCATCAAAATTATCTGGATCCATTTTGAAATACTGTTACAAAAGTGATTCCATGTTAACACTTGAAAGATAGATATCATGTTAGCACTGCATTAGAATCACCAGTTTCAAAAAAATTATAAAAAGTAAATAATCTCCAAGAGCCAAGCTCCTTCCCATTCAATGAAGCAGATGGCGTTCAAACATCACCAACTCTACTTGATACATGATACAACAAACATAAAACATTCCCGATTCCGACATCAGGACTATATGCTCATTTAAGACAAGGCAACCCAACCTGTAAGACACTTTGAGTGGCACAATCTTCGTCAAGAGGCTTCAAGCAAATATCAGTCAGAGATACCAGAGTGCCAGAATAATTTGCACGTATTCCATCTACCTGTCAAAATGAGAAAATAAACAGATAGATAGCATTGCCCAATGCAAATAACACATAAACTCCATTTGAATAGTAGCCAAGACTCAAAACCTTCTCTTGTACATCGAAGAGCAACTGCATATTATCCTCTGTTATAATACTATTTGATTTGCCATGCTCTGGATCTGGTGTGGTTGCTATTATGAGCTGAGAGAGAGAGAGAGAAGATCATTAGCATGTCATTTGTTATCATAGCAAGTGCAGCAGAATGAAGAATTTCATGTTACTGTATAGTGCATACACCATCATTGTAAAAGAAGGAGAAAATTGTCTAAAGAAGAAGATTAGGTAGCCAGAAAATCAAGATCATATTTAATCTTTGAAGAGTAAAATGTTCAGAATGCAAGATTTCTCCTGGCCCAAGTGTCTAAGTAGATTTTTATCAACATAGCCAAGTATTTAAGTTATGGATTGGTGAATGGCATTAAATTTGGAAGGCGGCTGCAACATCAAGACTACACCTTACGCACTGCTATTCAGTTAGCAAACCTTCACTTCCCCAAATTTACCATAATCCTGGAAACTGAATTCATGGCAATTCATGGTTCTTTTTCGTCTAATGGTGAATGTTTTACAAAGCTAAGGCATCTAACATTTCAACAAATACACACACAAAGCATTTCAATTCATATGCTTCTTTCAAGCTGATCCAGCAGCCCAGCCACCATTGCAATCCTGCACATTATAATAATACCCTTCGCAAATGATAACAATTAACAATTGAAACAGTTGTTCAAATTTCCCAGAATATTTTCAGCCTATTCAGATTGATTTTGTAGTTGTCTGTTACTATTCCTGATTAAGACATGCTTAGCTAGTAACAATTTCTATGGATTTTGAATAATCAGAAGACCACAGAAAAATAGACCGACCTAGTTTCAAACTCAAGTTTCTCTAGGCCTGGTCAACAATCTAGAGATACTTATTGCGTTTGGGTTTAGACAAGTGTAACCAGAGCAAGGATCAGAATCTCATTTCAGTGTGTTGTTTAAGTTAGCTTGGCAACTGAAACATTTCGGAAACATAAGGGAAATGGAAAAACAATTTGTAAACATATGAAAATGTTTGGAAACAAAAAATAATGCCTAAATAAATGTTTATACATTCTCAATAATTAAATCATTGAACATATTGAGGTTTATAATCTCTTTGCATAAAAGGAACAAGTGTATAATCTGGAAGTAAGCTATACTTATCCCCCAAAAAAATGGGAAAATAAGCTCAATGCGAACCAAGAATAATTAAATTAATGTCAAACAAATTAATCTCATCAATAAAAAATGCAAAGAATTCTAAATGTGCATACATATGGTTTGAGCCAATTTAGATTTTACAAAATTATTTTTTTTTTAAATTACCAATATTAAGAAAAAAAGGCCAAAATTTTCCATGGTGTGGGAAGTCCTTTGGGAAATTAACGTTAAATGTTGCTTTTAAAAAAAAAAAAAATAGATAATTTAACAAGACTATGCTTCAATACAGGTCCATGAATATTAAAAGCTTATAGAGAAAAGGTTTAAAGGGCTAATTGGGAAGGGAGGTTTTCCATCATAAGAGATAACAACAAAAATAAGTCAATAAATTAATTAATTAAGATTCTAGTAGTAGTTGGGATAAAAGAAAAATAAATAAAAACAAAGACAGATAGGCACACGCATCCCAAGTGTCCAAATTGAAAAATAATTAAAATAGTAATATAAATATGACACATTCGAGCTTGTGTCCTTACGTGTTAGGGAGTGTTTGACTCCTGCTGGTGATCGAAGCCTGTTGGTGTTCGACGCAAACACATCACCTTCTTAGAGGTGTATTTGCTTCTAGGATGATGAACATTATCAACTTATGGTACCAAGAAATGAGTTTGGGGGAGTGTGGAAAGAGCTGATTGTCCCTAGTCATCAATTTTAACTTGGTCACCTATTCATCCACTTATAATGTGTAGCCAGCATCTTGCACCTAGACATCAATCGCACTTGGCCAAAACTATGGGTTGTTAAGGAGACTTGGCACACCACCCACAATTTGTTTTTGGAGTCACTAATGATTATGCATAGTGATGATATCAATGATGATGATGATAACGGCACAAATTGCATCAATTGCTTCCCTTGGTCTGGCTTTTCAAAGTTCTTATAGATGTTTCATCTCTACTTAGCTGATGATGGTCACAATGACAACAACAAAAAACAATAATATCACCGGAGTGGAGTGCCATAACAGACCAATTTTGGCTGAAATGAAAATTGAAAGATATGAGAAACCAACTAAACAAGAACCCTCCATTCAACCTCAATGAATTGAACAGGACTTGTTCAATAAAATGTATGAAAAATAAACAATAAGGTATTAACAACCTCATTAACTGGAGTGTTATGCTCAAACATGATAATCATAGGAAACTGTTAAAAGAAGGTACATAAATAATGGAAAGGGAAGACAGATCTTTCCCAGCTAACACAAATGTTAACAAAACAAATTTTAGAAGAACTGCACAAGATAAGAAACAAGAAAAAATAGCAGCAGTAAGCAAAATAATAACACCTGTTCAATTCTGTAAAAAGGAGCTAGGTGGCTGTCAAAAAAGTGTTTCTCTTCTGCTGCCTTACTCCCATGACCTACCCACAGCTGCAATATTGTCCATGACAAAAATGTGACCAAGTTTCAGTATAACAGGCAATGTCATTTATACAATTATTTGTGTCTAAAGGACTAGGTAAACATGACCATTTGGAGTCCTAACAACAAATTAGTTGGAATAAGCATGCAAGGAATGATCTATTTCACAAACTCTATACAATAGAAATACTATGATACCTTCTCAGGCCTTGTCTCCACCTCAAAACAGATTAGACCGAAACAAAGTATAAGAACAACTGCCAATGATGAGCACAGCACAAGTGTGGGATTCCTAGCAACCCATGTTCCGTATTTCCTGAACACAGTATCCAAAATCTCTCAACGTTTACAGCCAAATAAAAGAATACCAAAAAAATATGATAAATAATGGCATAGGTGTCGACCTGAAAAACCTTGACATGTAACCTTGAAGAACGGATAGTTGGACCTCACTTGTCATTTGAGGATCCATTTCATGCACCTTATAATTACCAAACAAAAAGAAAAGAAAGATGCATATGAGATCAGCAAATCTATAAAAAGATTAGTATAAAATGAAAATAGACAAGAACTGTACCTCAACTAAAATCACACAGCACATAAAGAGCATTGTACCTCTCTCTCACTCTCTCTGTTTGTGTGTGTGTGTGTGTTAGCATACATGCACATCAATTCAGAGATATTAGACCACGGAAATATAGTACACAAAAGCAAGCACCTTCATCTCATCCTTCTGCACATGAACATCATTCATTTCACCACCATCTGTATAACTCAACAATGGTTTCATGCTAGATGAAGATATTCTCCTTTCTCTCGTCCGATTAAACAAAGCCCATCCAAAAAGTGCAGAAACCAAAATAATGTACAGGATTCCCAATGAAAAATCAATGCATTTGACCTGCCAACATCAATCAACAGTCTTATGCCCAAGTTCATGAAATACATTTCATGACAAAATTCACACACTAATAGACAATTACTTTTACAATGCCCAGACAGTAATTAACATATTGCAACCAAGACAAATTCATGAATCACTATAACATCCAACAAAAAAGTGGAAAATCTGCTTCACAACTCAAACCTTAAGAGACCCTATTCTGATGGAGCATGGATCCTTTTTTGGGGGAGAAGGAGGCTCTAAATCTGAGCACACAGGAGAGGCAGGGCAATCCCCACAAGAGCATCCCAGTGAAGTGTCACCGCAAGAATAAATAGACACGTTCATGAGTTCCATTCCAGATGATTCAGGAATCCTTGACTGAAAGTTAATGGCATAAGGTGAACCAGGCAAACCAAAATCAGCTTGCTGACCAATAAATGCAAACCATTCTGGCCACAAAAAAAAAATGACATGTTAGTATGGAGACAAGCATACACTTACATATGGTTAGAATCATGCAATTCACACTTCAATTTATACGAGTTTCAACCAAAATGATTCGAATCCTGTTGTTGAATCTTAAATTCAATGAATCATACAATTCAATTTGTGTTTCACTATGATCCGCTATGATTCAATGCAATACATTTCAATTCAATTCTGATTTTGGTTTTGGTTTTGTTTGCATAATGCATGAAACGGCATCATTGTCACCTCACTATCAAGAAATAAAAAAATAGATCAATTAGTTATATTGATATTTATATCATTTTAAAGGAATGTGTGTTTTTTTATGTATATACATATATATAAATTATATAGGATTCGTTAGGAAACTCAAAAGGATTGTATATTCTATATGAAAGTGAGTGCAATAAAAAATGTACAATCTTTTTAAGCTTGCATAACATGTGCCCTAAGGGCACACGTCAACAAAACCCAATTATATATTATATTTGTTAAGCCACCAATTGTCCCAAAAGCTTAAAGTTGTTAGGAAATGGACCCAACAATGTATATCAAGATATCCAACACCCTCCTTCACATGCAACCCTATCTTACATTTGGAGATGCAAACAGAGAACCAAACAGAAAGTGAAGTAGACAACCAATCAAAAAGAGAAGCAGACAACAAAACGGGACCAAATACTAAATGCCAATGGAGAAACTTGAACCCAAGACCTCTCAACTTGAGCTCTGATACCATGTAAAGTCACTCATTATTCCAAAAGCTTAAGTTGTTAAGAAATAGACCCAACAATGTATATCAAGCTATCCAACAATATAAAATAAAGTAAAGCTTATGATTCACGATACATTCATGATTTAATAACTATGCCAAGCAATTAAACATTCCATGTATTACACAGTCTCGGGTAGAACTCAACCCCAAAAGCTAGCTAAAGAGGTGAGGTTGCCCTCACGCGTATATACTTAATATTACTTTGGTACTCGGGCGATGCGAGACTTCGCTTCACACCCTCTCTCACGCCCAACGTACTCACTTGACAGCACCTATGGCATGCAGGCGAGGGACACACACCCTACCTATCCTTGAGTACTCCGGCTCTGATACCATGTTACATAGTCTCAGGTAGAACTCAACCCCAAAAGCTAACTTAAGAGGTAAGGGTGCCCTCACGCTTATATGCTTAATATTACTTTGGTACTCAGGCGATGTGGGACTTCACTTCACATCATGTTGTACTTGAATGTAAACAACTAGCTACAGCCTACAAGTAACTAGCTCAAGCTGAATGGAACGAACAAGAAGGGAAAAAAAAACACACACACACTAGAGCACCATAAGACCTTATTGCTTTTGCTGATAAGGATGCTGAGACTTATCTACAAATTTTCTCCACTCGTTATACAGGGGGTGTTTGGGAAGAAGGCTTTTTAGCTTTTTTGGCTAAAATAGCACTAAAAGACAAAATAGGCTAAAATAGCTAATAAGACAAAATATCACATTAAACCTATAATTATTCACTTTTTCTCTCACAAATATCACATCCAACTACAAAAAAATCCAACTATCTTCCCAAACACAAAAATTTTGGCCTCCTAAAATAGCCAAAAACTAAAATTGCCTACTAAAATAGCAACTTCCCAAACATCCACACAGTAGTATACTAGTATCCAGCCCAAGTGATTTAAAGCTATGTTACATGGACTCTTCAAAATAAATCAAATACCCGTGTCCGACACCAGACACTTAGACAAGGGTATGGGATATGTGTCGGATACTTTCAACGGATACTTCTTATATAATTGTATATAACACTATTATTATATGTACATATTGTTGTATAATTGCTATAAATGTCATTTTGACACTATAAGTTAAATATAATACCATTTTATCTCACATATTAGATTAAAAATATAAAAATATGACATTTTTTTGCCGAGTCCGCGTATCCTTAAATTTATGATTTGATGAGTCCGACCTCTAGATACATACCCGCACCTGACACCCGTACCCGAGTCCATGTAACATAGATTTAAAGTACAACATGGATTAAAAATTGGGATTATGATCAGAGTATAAGATTCTCTATCATACATTCTATCCTAGTGCTTATGCATCTAAAAAATTACATAAAAAATTGTTGTGGTGGTGAAATTTGGTGTTTTAAGAAAAAAGATATTTTCAAACTCAATTGGACCATCATTGAGAAAAGGAAAAAACCACTGTAACTGTTAAATTATGTCAACTACTGATTAATAGTGTTAAACCAACAAAACCGATACTTGTGATTGCATATGTATGTGGGAGTGAAAGGGGGCAGAGAGAGACAGAGAGCTGCAAACTGAAACCAGAAGTCACCTTTAAAATTCTGAGCACCTGCACCAACAAATTCTAATGCCCGTGTATTCATAGTCCCAAACTTCACATCTTTGCAGGAGTTATATAAACCTTCTCCAAAAGTATCAGTCACAAAAAAGTCAATACCGTCGACAGTGAGGTTGCCTTTAACCTGAAAAGCAGAACATTAATGACAAATCCATTAAAAAGTGAAGAATAGGTAAACAGCAAGCGGTACACCCTTTCATCATGGATAAACAGGCTATATACATGAAAGTGTAATAACTTAAATTCAATATAACTTATTTGACATTATAATGCCTTCTGGCACTATAAAATGAAGCACACCCACAAAGTTGTGAGATTAGGAGGCATGCGCACCATGTCATGTCATGAACAGTAAAACCTAAATTCAAACAGGAAATGCCACAGCTCCATTGCCACTTAACTTAAATAAGGCAAGAATTTATACCAATGCACAAGGCCACCATGGCACAAGTGGTCATGAATTATGACAGTAAAGTAAACCCACATTGCATCATTAATTGAATTGTCAAATCGGAGTGATGGAAAATCATATCAAAAATGCATCCGTCCCCCACAAGGTAAGAACTAAATATTACACCTTGTTGCCATAAATTGTAATTTGTATGCCTGACCTTGGAAATGGAAGTCACATTGATGAATAGACTCTGATTTGGGGAGCAAGAAAGCTCACAGAAAAGATTTAAGAAGTTCCTTAAGCATGCTGGGCAGCCCACAAGGAAAGGAATTGCCTGCAACAAATTGAACTAATTCAGAAATATGCAAATGTCATCAGATGGAGAGATACTAGTAAGTCAAATAGAAGTCACATATGTAACATTCTCAGCTGAGCAGGACTCACATGAGACCCTAATAGGGCACACATTTCTAGGAAGGAGGGGAAGAGAGAGTGAAAGAGTATGGCCCCATACCATGAATTAAAACTACACAGCTAAAAACCAAAATTGTCTCATTCAGAAATAATCAACCATTATAACACATTATAGCTGAAAATGGCATGACAGTCCACCAAAAGCAATTCCAGACAAAATGCAGCATCACGCAAATAAGAGGACCACACATTCCAAGCAAGACTGTCACATATACCACCTTGTCCCAGGCCATCCAAAGGAAAAAATAACTGTTTTATATGGCATTAACTTGGTATCACATGTGCCAGAGTCACCTTCTACCAAAACCAATGCAGTCGTATGTAAACCTAGAGCAATAACTTTCAGGACCTATAGTCAAGAATGTGAAATACTACTCTCATCAAGGGTATTTACCCCACTAGGCAACCATATGCTTCAACCTGCATTGAATTCCAGGCCTTTGGTTGAAGGAAAAAGTACATTGAACCTACACCAAGTTTTACCACAAAAAGATTTTATAGATTGAGCAAATGTGGATTTGTTTAAAATTTAATTCATGGAGTATGAATGGCAAGAGTGTTTATAGCACCTTCCTCAATATGCACACATACACCAGTCCCCTAAACAAATATAGTTGCCTCATCCTTAAAATTGGAACTTTAGTGAACTAGATAAACATGATATTTTAACTCCAGTACAATTTTAAGTTTATCTGATAGCTTACAAAGACATGGCACAAAAGAAAAGGACTCAAGAGTGTGGAATGAAGTTGTGGAAACATCACTAACATAGTGGGGTCAAAACATCCAAACACCAGTGTGTGAAAGATTTTTTATACAATAGTGATAACATTATGGGCAACTGCACTTGTGTTGTATTCCAGATATTCGGAAAGAAAAAGGGAGAAGAAATTAATGTGCTTGAAATGGTGGCTAATACAGGAAGAAAATGTTTTAGAAACATAGTTTGTTATACAAAATCACAACCAGAATAATGGCACAGCCGTATTAATGATATTATGATATGTAGTGATGTGTATGTTATTTTGAAGTGAGTGTAGCAAAATGACCTACATCATTCTGTATGAAAATTCTATAAATTAATTTGTGTTTAATTGTATTATTCACATAATAATTGATTCAAGCAGCAAGAGAATCTACTTACTTGTTGAACTTGTGCCCGCAATGTCTCGAATTGGGCCTCTGTACAACAAACATTTCCACTTATTGTTGGACACAGGCTTTGGATTCTCGCGGAAAACAATTCATCAGGCTGCAAAGCATATTAAATCATGTTATAAGTCCCATCCCATCCCATCGTGTATGCATAGTTTTAAAATTTGAATTTTACGGGTAGGAAAAGGAAGTAGAAAACAGAAGAAGCTGCAGAGAAGTAAATGGTCGTGGAAGTAGAAATTGAAGCATATCCCGTTTTACCTTCACAGATGGAGAAGCATAAGGACAGTTCAAAACTTTCCCATCAGTTCGTGCTCCACAAATATCATACATTGCACAGTATTCTTCAGAATGCCTTTCCCTGATCAGAAGATCAAGCGTAGTAGTGATTCCTCAAATACAACAACAAAACTGGGTGAAAATATAAAAATGTCTGCACTAAATTCAGCTATCATGTATACAAATCATGCGACAACTGAGCCCAAGGAAAACCAAGAAAACAAAACAATGATTATATCACACTGGGCACTAATAAGCATTGATTGAGTGGAGATGGGACCAAAGCAACCAACCATACCCACTAAAAATAGAAAGAAATTGCTGATCACCATTCTCTGGAGGAGGGAGTAGAGAAGCGAATACAGACACCTGCAACAAAAAAACAAAAACAAAAAAAAATAAAATAATAAATAATCAGTCAAGAGTAAGATAAAACATAAGAATGAGGCACTTCTAATTAATTCAATCGCATCATTGACCCGTATGGTTTCCAATAAACTACTACACTAGAAGAAAAAGAAAGTGTGAAGCAGAATTTTGAAGAGAAGAAAGTAGCTGCTGGGTATGAAACCCTCAAATTACAATTCAACTCCAGATATGTATGTATGTGAATTAGGGAAGAAATTGATTGAAATTGCGATCAGGAATGTAAAAACAAAATTATAAACAAAAATAAAAAACGCTTTGCCTGAAAGAAGAGAATTGAAGAAACAGAGAGAAGAGCGAAAGAGAGCGCCGATTTCCGGGAGGAGAAAGCCATCATCGTGTTTCCGATCCGATCATTGATGATAACAAAGCCAAAAATAATGATCGAACTCGAACAAAATAGGGTTACTAGTAGACAAAATGAGTCAAACACAAAACCCCAAGCCCCCAGGGTTTTAATCCTCTGCCATTCGGTCTACACTGCACTAGTGTCTAGAGGCGGTTACTATAAATAAGAATAATGTTTGAGGGCCCGAAATTAGGGGCTCAAAATTGGCTCAAAACCCAAAACGACGTCGTTTTGGGTTTTGATTTTTGTTTTTTTTTTTTTTTGGGGGGGGGCCCTTTTCTTCCTTTTCTTTCTTTCTCTTCTTGCAGAGGCGAGAGAGAGAAGAGTAAAGGCGTCGTCGTCGCAGCTCGTCAGCGTCCCAGCTCGTTGGCCGATCTCGCAGCTCGTCCCTCGTCGCTCGTCGGTATCGCAGCCCCACCTCCACCTCCGCCTCCACCTCCACCTCCGCCTGATTTTGTTAGCCCCTCCAGTCCAGTTCTTCTTCTCCTTCTTCTCCTCCTCCTCCTCCTCCTCCTCCTCCTTCCCCCTAATTTCGAGCCCCTATATTCGGGCTCTCTACCATTACTGTATAAATAAACAGCAAGAAAAATGAGTGGTAGCTTGAGAAATGTGGCTCGAATAGACAAAACGACGTCGTGTTGTCTTCTTTCTTTTTTTTCTTTCTTTCTTTTTCTTTTTCTTGCTTCAGTTTGTTTGGGTCCCTAATTTTTTGGTTTCAGTTGCGTTTTGAATCAGAATAGAGAGAGAAGACAGAAAAGATAAAGAGAAGGAGAAAAGAGGTAGAATGAAGATGATGATCTGAAGAAGATGATGATGTTGATTGAGGGACGAAGACGAGGAAGAGGCGGTGGGTTGGAATCGATTGCAGATCTCCTTTTCTTGACACCCCACCCGGACGCAAATCGAAGACGAGACTCCGATTTGAAGATTAGATTTGGAAGATTGAGCAAGATTTCAGCCACTTCTATCTCATCTTCATCGAACAAATACCAGAGACTGCCATGAGTATATATTTTTTTTTTAGTTCTTGTTTTCTGTATATTTATTTATTTTTTACTTGTTCTGGATCTGAAAAAAAATAAAAAAATTGTTGATGATGGTGATGATGTTTATGTTGTTTTCTGTATATACATATTTTTTTTAGTTGTTCATCAATTTTTTTTTTTTTTGTTGATGAAGATGATGATGATCTGGATTTGAGGATTAATGGTAAAAAAAAAATAATTTGTTGATAAAGATGATGATGATGTTGAAGATGATGAAGATGATGATGATGTTATTGCTGATTTCAAAATTTGAGGATAAAGGAAAAAAAAAAAAAAAAATCAGACCCAGATCTGATGATGTTGATGAACAAAAAAAAAATTTGTTGATGTTGATCTTGATGGAGAGATGGCCAGATTCATTCTCACATCATTCTCGCATTCATCATTCATCATTCATCATTCATCCAATGCCTTTTTTTTGTACGAGAAAACAGATTCATTCTGGCATCATTCATTTTAAATTATTTTTTTTCAGCCTTTTCTTCTTCTTCTTCATCAGAAAACGCAGAGAAAAAAAAAAAAAAAAAAAACACCAAAACGACGTCGTTTTGGTGTCGAGCCACAGTCGGGCCACAAACTTTCGAGCTACGAATCGGAACTGAAACAGCAATGGTTGAAGCCCACAATTTTTGTGGCTCAAATGGCTCGAAATTGTCAAAACGACGTCGTTTGAGCCACAAAAATTGTGGCCCTCAAACATTTTTCATAAATAAAATCAACAATAATAAAGAATCCTAATTTTAAAATTTTAAAGAGACCTCTAGTAATGTGGTAAGAGGAAAAGAAGGAAAAAAAAAAAAAAAAAAGTGCTACTATTAGCATTCAATAAATTATTTTGGATTCCTTAATTTTTAACTTTTTTTTATTACAATAATAATCTCAAATAAAATTAATACAAAGGACATCATTAATTTTAAGATACCCCATCTCACAATTAAACCTACACACCTACTACATTATGAATTAGGGTTTATGAGAGCACTCACTTCCATCACCACCCATTCATCTTCTCCAAATCTCACCTTCAAAACCTATCCATCCTCAAAACCTTAAAAATCCTTTGGTAGCAATATTCTTGCGGTAACGGTGATAGCCATTTGATTACCTATACTTCTCCGACAATGACAATGAGTGAAAGTTTATTTGGCAACCACAACTCCATAAGACAAGAGGAGTACAACAATAAAAACTTAAAGGATGTTCATAGTTTTGATGTTGTTCTTAACTTAGAGGAGATTGGCCTTGCAATGATAAGTTTCTTGAAAAAAAAAAGACAAAAATAATAAAATTTGTTCGTCATTTTTTCATGATTGAACTCTCGAACATATGACTGAAATTCAGAAACACGAACCCGAATATTGTTTATTTGTTCAGGAATCAGTAACCGAACATTTATTATTTGTTCGGAAACAGGTAATCGAATATTATTCATAGGTTCAAACCTATTTTACTGAGAAAACTAAACCAATTATTATAATTTTTTCTACAAGAAAATAAATTATTATGAGAAAACTAAGAAATTATGTGTGTGTATATATATATATATATAGAGAGAGAGAGAGCGCATACCAAATGTGACAATGGTGGATGATGCAGCAAAAACAGTAATCACTTCTTCTTCTTTGGAAATGGATTTTTTTTTTTTTTATTATTTTTTTGTGGGGGTGTGCATTCAATGGGTGAAATGTTTTCACAAAGATAATTTTGATATTATTTAGAAGAAAAAAATAAATTTTAAGGGTTTCAAAATTTATAAGTAAGGGTCCAAAGAAATGGGGTACAAAATAATTCATAGGGTGCTAATAACACCACTCAAACAAAAACATAGACACACACATTACATCACATGTGGGTTCTACTCCTTGTCACATCACTAGAGCTCTAAAATTAGAGTTCTCAATATTTATTCAAATAAATTTTCCTAAACGTAAATGATAGGGAAATTCTATTTTCACACACTTATTTACCTCTGTGCACACACTTAATGATTTATTTTTTATTACACTTTTGTCCTAAAATAAAATTACTAAAGTGTCCTTATCTTCTCCACCAAAACCCTAATTTCTTAACTGTGGAGGCCGAATATCGGGAGACGTAAAGAGGCCGAATAGTTGGACCTAGAGAGTCAAAATTCATATATCGCATTCGGCCCCGTCTTATATACAAATCCAGAGGTATCCTATTCGGCCAAATAACCAGTTGAGTAAAGGGCCGAGTGAAGGGCGACTTGCAACAAAAGGAGCCGAGTAAATAGTTATACGACGAATTGAAGGTGGGCCCAGCCCTGAAGCCCAAGAAAGAAAAGATATAAATAGAAGAATATCATCCAGAGAGAGGTATGTGAGAATGAGTACACTTAACTTAAGATACAAGCAATCAAGAGAGTACATACTGACTTATCCGTCAAAGTGCTAATTCTGGCACCCTCGACCGGAGTATTTATTCATTTTCAGGTTATTAGCTGAGGATCTCGAACGTCCCAGTGGATCAAAAGAGTATTTTCAAAACCACTTCCCCACAATTGGCGCCGTCTGTGGGAATACTCAAATACATCCATGGCGGGCGTAACGGAAGACCTTACGATAGTCACTGACAAGACCACACAGAGAGACGACCTCACTCCAACAAACATGCTTGGACCGGAGACTATCACCGTAAGACGTGTCTTGAACTTCGACTCACTTGCCCAGAACTCGCTCTTGACCTCAGCACATGAGACAATGCAAGCAATTATGGAACAAGCGAAACAAAGAGAACAGAGACTGGAAAACATGATCGCTGAGAACGAGCGCCTCCATCAGGACTTGGCCTTGGAAGTAGCAAAATCCAATCAAGCTACACGCCAAGATCCGGGACGACCTCTAAAAGCGGGTGGTCGAAGACCTCGAGTTCGGAAGCAATATAGTGACAGCGACTCTGACTCATTATCCCCAGAGCCCAAAAAGAAGGGATGACTCGAAACTACCAGTTCTTCTGAAGAGAGTCCACGTGTAAGGCATAAGCGAAGACGAAATGGTTCAGACGAAAAAGACCAGCACGATCCTTTCGTGCGACGGATCTCAAAGGCAGCGCTACTAAATAAGTTCAAAGCCCCGTTGTTCACCCTGTACGATGGGAAATCGGACCCCACTGATCATATACGTCATTATAAGCAAGGCATGACGCTGCATGCAGATGACGAGACTCTCATGTGCAGAATATTTCCGAGCAGTTTGGGGCCATTGGCCGTCAGATGGTATTATAAGTTGGAGCCGGCGTCGATTAAGAGTTTCCATCAACTACAGAAATCCTTCAAGACAAGATTTATCACCAACGAGGTCTAGCCTGGCCATTACCGCCTTTAAAATGGGTTTGCATTCTGATAGTGCTCTCCGCAGTTCCTTGACTAGAAGACCCCCCAAAACAGTCTGGTCATTGATGAAGAAAGTTGAGGAATACTGTAAAGTGGAAGATGACGCCTTACGGGTTAAAGCCAGAAACATGGCCAACAAGACAGCCCCTTATGAAATTGCTCAGCCGTTAAATTTTGTACCGCCTCAGAGCCCTGAACCACGGCATCGGGCTAAACGAGACAAGAGACGGGATTCTCACCGATCAAGCGACCAATGCTCCCACCGAGCAAATGAACAACTACAAGTCGATAATAGGCGCACAAGGCGCGCAGACAAGAAATATACGGAGTTGTCAGAGCTGATCAGCGCGGTTATGTCCAAAGTCTAATACCTTCCATTCTTCAAATAGCCGTCCAAAATGGTGGGACCTCCCGACACAAGAAGATGGGATAGGCGGTACGAGTATCACAAGGATCACGGCTATGATACTGAGAGTTGTTATGCATTGAAGGATCACCTGGAGGAATTGATACAAGATGGTCGGCTATAACAGTTCGTCCGAAAAGGCAACTCAACCAAAGCAATAGCCTTATGACAGGATTCACCTCCACTCGGCGTGATCCACATGATATACAGCCTGCCAATGTCATCTGCGGTGCATACGATTCAGTTGAATCCCGACCCTCAAAATCAATTCACTCCGGCTAAACAGCCCCATGAAGTTGCGAGCATTGTTTTCGATGATTCAGATTTGGCCGGAGTGACACTTCCCCACATCGATCCCTTGGTAATCGAGTTATGCGTAAATCGATTCACCGTTAAGCGCGTACTCATTGATCTGGGGAGCACATCGGAAGTTATGTATTACAAGACATTCACCAAACTCGGCTTCTCCGAATCGGACCTTTCTCCAGCTCCTTATCCATTATTTGGCTTCAACGCCAATCCAGAATACCCGTTAGGGAAAATCACACTACCCGTTCGAGCGGGCTCCCGAACAGTGGATGTGAAATTCTTGGTCGTCAAGCTGTCATCGCCATATAATCTCATCATGGGGCGAACTTGGTTGCATACTATGCAGGTCGTGCCAAGCATCTATCATCAGCTGCTACGCTTCCCGACAGAACGCGACATTGAGCAAATCCGTGGCTCCCAGAAATCGGCACAAGCATGTTATCTCCCTGCTGGAAAAACGCCAAAAGGGTTGTAAGTGAATTCTATTGAGGTGCCGGATCGAGAGAGCCTCGACGATACTGGGCGGCTCCTAAGTGAAAAGGCCACAGAAGCCCTAGATCGAGTTGAAATTGACAGAAACCCAGACAGGTTTTTCATGGTCGGCGCCTCCTTGAATCAAGCCGACAGGTAGCAGCTAATTTTCTTCATGCTCGGCAACCTTGATGTATTTGCGTGGACTCCATATGAGATGCCGGGTGTAGATTCGTCTGTTTCGCAGCACCGTTTAAATGTTGACCCTAAATGCAAGCCGATTATTTAGAAAAGCCGGCAGTCAGCCGTAAAGCACACTGCCGCCGTTGTTGAAGAGGTTGACCTGTTGTTTGACGCCGGGGCAATCAGGGAAGTGACCTACCCTACATGGCTCTCAAATACTGCGGTTGTGAAGAAGAAAAATGGGACTTGGCGAATGTGCGTTGATTTCACGGACCTAAACAAAGCCTGCCCCAATGATTGTTTTCCCCTCCCCAGAATAGACCAACTTGTAGATGCGACGACACGCTATCAGCATATGAGCTTCCTCGATGCTTACAGAGGCTACCATCAAATTGTCATGCATCCGAAGGACCAAGACCAAACTGCATTCCTCACCTCAAGAGGAACCTATTGCTATAAGGTTATGCCTTTTGGGCTGAAAAATGCAGGGGTAACTTACCAAAGACTAGTCACTGCCATATTCAAGGAGTAACTCGGCCACACTATGGAAGTGTACATTGACGATATGGTGGTCAAGTCCAAAGAAGAGCGAACTCATCTAGCCGATCTGGAATAGACATTTGGCATTTTACGCAAATACAAAATGAAGCTAAACGCTTCCAAATGTGCGTTTGGGATCGGCTTTGGCAAATTCTTGGGTTACATTGTAAACCACCGAGGAATTGAAGCCAACCCGAGGCAAATCACAGCAATCTTGGAGCTCGGCTCCCCTCGTTCAGTGAAAGAGGTTCAAAAGTTGATGAGGATGACTGCCGCACTTAACAGGTTCATCAGTCGGTCCACAGACCGCTGCCGACAGTTCTTTCATACTCTACGGCAGGGCAAGGCTTTTGAATGGACCTCCGAGTGCGAAGCCGCTTTCAACGGCCTCAAGACCTACCTCCGGTTAGTTCCACTCTTGACAACACCTTCAGCAGGCGACCCGCTCATTTTGTATCTGGCGGTTTCTGACCGGGCCGTCAGCGCCGTACTGATAAAGGAAGAGCTGGGAGAGCAGCAGCCAGTGTATTATGTGAGCAAGGCAATGGTTGACTCCGAAACACGCTACCTTCCGTTGGAAAAACTCATTCTGGCCCTCGTCATGGCAGTAAGAAAGCTGATACATTACTTTCAGGGGCATACCATCGGGGTACTAACGGACCACCCCCTCCGGTCGGTACTCCGTAGTGCAGAAGCATCAGGGCGCGTTTCAAAGTGGGCTCTTGAACTCGGCCAGTACGATATTCAGTTTCTGCCTAGAACCTCAATCAAGGGACAGGTGCTTGCCGGGCAAGGCTTTTGAATGGACCTCCGAGTGCGAAGCCGCTTTCAACGGCCTCAAGACCTACCTCCGGTTAGTTCCACTCTTGACAACACCTTCAGCAGGCGACCCGCTCATTTTGTATCTGGCGGTTTCTGACCGGGCCGTCAGCGCCGTACTGATAAAGAAAGAGCTGGGAGAGCAGCAGCCAGTGTATTATGTGAGCAAGGCAATGGTTGACGCCGAAACACGCTACCTTCCGTTGGAAGAACTCATTCTGGCCCTCGTCATGGCAGTAAGAAAGCTGATACATTACTTTCAGGGGCATACCATCGGGGTACTAACGGACCACCCCCTCCGGTCGGTACTCCGTAGTGCAGAAGCATCAGGGCGCGTTTCAAAGTGGGCTCTTGAACTCGGCCAGTACGATATTCAGTTTCTGCCTAGAACCTCAATCAAGGGACAGGTGCTTGCCGACTTTGTGGCCGAATTCACTGGGGGTCTTGTCGACTTCAAGTCTGATGAAATTCAACCTAAGCCGAACTGGAGAATTTATGTTGGGGACATTTGACAGTTATACTGTGATAGATCGTCCAATCAACGAGGCAGTGGGGCCAGAGTAGTGATAATGGCTCCCGACGGGGCAATAATTGAGCAGGCTGTCAAACTCGGCTTCGAAACATCAAATAACGAGATCGAGTACGAGGCCCTGCTAACCGGCTTGCAGAATGCACATCTCTTAGGTGCTCAGCGTCTGCTTATATTTTGTGATTCAAGATTGGTGATCAATCAGCTAAAGGAGGAGTACGCAGCAAAAAACGATCGTATGGCCGCTTATATGAAAACGACAAATTCCTTGCTGACAAAATTTGACCATCATGAATTGAACCAAATAACCCGTGACCAGAACACACATGCAGATGCCCTAGCTTACCTAGCCTCCACCATTAACTCAGAGATTAAACGGACCATTGAAGTTGGTTTCATCCCAGAGCCGAGCATTAGCCTTTCTAAGGAAGTCCAGGTCAATGTTATAGAGTCAGGACCGAGTTTGATGGACTCCATTGCTGTATTCCTGTCTTTTGAACAGCTCCCAGCGAACAAGAAAGAAGCGCACAAGTTGCGAAACAAAGCCCTGCGATACTACTTGGATCCGCAAGGAAAGCTTTATAAAAAATCCCTTCCGGTCCATACCTGGAATGCGTTCATCCGGACAAAGTTGAATCACTTCTGACCGAAATACATGAAGGCAGTTGTGGCGCCCATTCTGGCTAGCGCTCTTTGGCTCATCAAGCTGTAACACAGGGGTATTACTGGCCGACAATGAGAGCCGATGCTGTATGCTACGTGAAAAAGTGTGAACAGTGCCAGAAGTTCTCTCCTTTGACTCATCTACTTGCTGAAGAGTTAAGCTCTATAACCAATCCTTGGCCATTCGCCCAATGGGGACTTGACATCGTCGGACCACTGCCTCGTATCCCGGGTAACAAGCGATTTTTGATTGTCGCGACAGATTATTTCACAAAAAGGGTAGAAGCGGAAAAACTAACGCACATCCGAGATACCGACGTGAAGCGTTTTGTATGGAGAAATATCATAACACGATTCGGCATTTCAAGAGCACTTATTTCAGACAACGCCACCCAGTTTGATTGCGATGTCTATAGGGAACTGTGCAGCAAGTATGGTATTTGGCCCTACTATTCCTCCCCGGCTTATCCACAGAGTAACGACCAAGCTAAAGCCTCCAACAAATCTATTTTAGACGGCATCAAGAAGAGGCTGGAGAAAGCTAAAGGAAGATGGGTAGAAAAGTTGCCAAGTGTGTTATGGGCTCATCGCACTACTCCAAGGCGGTCCACTGGGGAGACGCCGTTCGCTTTGTGCTTTGGAACGCAGGCAATCATCCCCTTGGAGATCGGCCTCCCAACTTTGAAATCAACAGTTTTTGATTTAGGCCGAAACGACATAATGTTGGCCTTGGATTTGATTCTGATTGAAGAGCGGAGAGAACGCATCCTTGCATCCATGGCATGGTACCAGCAGCAGCTTGCTAAGTTATATAATCAGCGTGTTCAACTGTGCCACTACACACCAGGAGAGTTGGTCCTGAAGAAAGTGCTTCCCGCTGCCAAGAATCCGGCCGACGGAAAATTGGGTCCTAACTGGGACGGCCTTTATCAGATCGACTCAGTCGTGGGAGTAGGGGCATATCGGCTCAAAGACATGTCTGGGAGAAGTCTGCCATGGCCTTGGAAATCCATACATTTACGTAAATTCTATCATTGACCCGACTTGTGGGGCTTGATACTTGTACATATTTCACTTTTGAAATGCAAAGTTTCCTGTTTCCTCATCGCGCAATTCAGTTCAACAGTCTCTGGATTCGGAGCACCCTTTGTGGATATCACGATTGGCCAAGCCAAGTCTCCGGATTCGGAGCCCCATTGGTGCATGACATTTTTGGGCCGATTAAGCCTCCGGATTCGGGACGCCCTTCGTGGATATCATGATTGGCCAAGCCAAGTCTCCGGATTCGGTGCCCTATTAGTGCATGACACCTTTGGGCCGATTAAGCCTCCGGATTCGGAGCGCCCTTCGTGGATATCACGATTGGCCAAGCCAAGTCTTCGGATTCGGAGCCCCATTGGTGCATAACACTTTTGGGCCGATTAAGCCTCCGGATTCGGAGCGCCCTTCATGGATATCACGATTGGCCAAGCCAAGTCTCCGGATTCGGAGCCCCATTGGTGCATGACACCTTTGGGCTGATTAAGTCTCTAGATTCGGAGCGCCCTTCGTAGATATCACGATTGGCCAAGCCAAGTCTCCGGATTCGGAGCCCCATTGATGCATGACACTTTTGGGCTGATTAAGCCTCCAGATTCGGAGCGCCCTTCGTGGATATCACGATTGGCTAAGCCAAGTCTCCGGATTCGGAGCCCCATTGGTGCATGACACTTTTGGGCCGATTAAGCCTCCGAATTCGAAGCGCCCTTCGTGGATATCACGATTGGCCAAGCCAAGTCTCCGGATTCGGAGCCCCATTGGTGCATGACACTTTTGGGCCGATTAAGCCTCCGAATTCGAAGCGCCCTTCGTGGATATCACGATTGGCCAAGCCAAGTCTCCGGATTCGAAGCCCCATTGGTGCATGACACCTTTGGACCGATTAAGCCTCCGGGTTCGGAGCTCCATTCGTGCATGACACTTATGGACCGAATAAGACTCCGGATTCGAAACCTCGTTCGCGCATAACACTTATGGGCCGAATAAGACTTCGGATTCAGAGTGTCCTTCATAGATATCACGATTGGCCAAGACAAAAAGCCTCTGAATTAGGGGCCACATCCGTGCGTAACACGTTTGGGCCGAATAAGACTCCGGATTCGGAGCGCCCTTCACGGCGAAAGTTAAAGCATACAAATATTCAAAGTGAAATGCTTCGTTAAGTTGAGCTGGCAAAAACCGTATACACAAATTAAAGCATACAAACATTCAAAATGAAATGCTTAATTAAGTTGAGCCGGCGCAAACTGCATAAAGAAATTAAAACATGCAAACATTCAAAATGAGATGCTTAATTAAGCATGCAAACATTCAAAATGACACGCAAACATTTAAAACAAAGTATTTTATTAAGTTAACCAATAGATACATAGATGACGCCCAATCTGTGTTGGAGCGTTTACAATATATTCAATTCTATTCGGCATCACCCTCGTCATCGCTCTTCTCAATTTCGAAAGCGCCAAAAGGAAAGTGATGACGTTGATATAATGGCGACGCCGATTCAACTCTTATTCCTTGGAGTGCCTCTGCGGCTTGGAGAGCCTTAATCCACCCATGCCTAAAGCCCCGATTCTCGCATCGGCATACCTCCTCTGCAAGTTTCTCCTTGGTCTTCTGTATCCCGACTTTCCGGCTGTCGTGGAAGCCCTTTTCATAACCCACAAACCTTGCAGTCTCTACTGCAAACATGTTTGTC
Source organism: Camellia japonica (assembly GCA_030407325.1). NCBI lineage: Eukaryota > Viridiplantae > Streptophyta > Magnoliopsida > Ericales > Theaceae > Camellia > Camellia japonica. The sequence continues at coordinate 180,871,575 of JAPPVO010000029.1, forward strand.
GTATCTCTATCGGCAATCACGTGACTTATCAGCCGTTGGGTCACTCTTTCCTCCACGATCGGGTTAGATTGACTGGCCGCATACGGCTCGACAGTTTGGGCCTTCCTCAACTCACGCTCAGCCTTCTCCGCACGAGCCTCCAAGGTTCAAATTCGTTCGTCATTCTTCTCTATCGCATGCCGACTTCATAGGCGATATACAGCCCTCTCACTGCCCCATGGATGCCCTCTCGAAACACTTCGAAATCCTGTCAGCCAACCATCGACTATTGGACTTCCGGTGGAAAAATCTATCGAGCGAACTCGACTGCTACACCTGGGTCGTTAACAATAGAATCCGCCTCTATCATTGGTTTATTCCTCACAAAAATAGCAAAACTCAACGGTCACGGCGTCGCATCAGACTCATTTCTCGATCGCGGTTGAAGGGAGTTGCCCCGTTGCTGTTTTTCCCTTCAGGGTGATTTGCTTCGACGACTTGGGGGCTGACATTTTTCCCGTTCCCTGGACGTCCTACTTCCCATGCATGTGAGCTCGCTGCTGCGATTCATTTCAGTATCAAGCTCAGCCAATGTCCACCTTTCTCCTCTGCTGTTGAAGAACTGTCTATTTGACATGCGTACTTATCTAACCTTCCGCAACAAATTGATTTAAATTGAGTCTGAACACAATAAGTGAAATTACGGGTGCGAAGAACCCATCCCATTTATTCCTAATGCGTGCAGCGCCCCCGATGCGATTTCATTAATGCTAAACTCCAAAAGGATGCCGATCGACGTGCGTCGCAGCCACTCCATGAACTAATCATATTCGGCTTTCGGAGTTCATACATTGGCTGAGGCAATGGCAGATTTATTAATCTGATCGGTCAAATATCTAAGCCCGATGCTGATCGATCTATGCTGCAGCCACTCTATGAACTAATCATATTCGGCTTTCGGAGTTCATACATTGGTTGGGGCAAGGGCATATTTGTTAATATGATCGGTCAAATATCTAAGCCTGATGCCGATCGATTTATGCCACAGCCATTCCATAAACTAATCATATTCGGCTTTCAGAGTTCATACATTGGTTGGAGTAAGGGCAGATTTATTAATCTGATCAGCCAAATATCTGAGCCCGATGCCGATCAATTTATGCCGCAACCACTCCATGAACTAATGATATTCGACTTTCGGAGTTCATACATTGGCTGGGGCAAGGGCAGATTTATTAATCTGATCGGCTAGTCGACGGGGATAAATTACTAAATTGCCTAGTTATCTAATCGGCAAGTGTACACGAATGTTTTATCCAAGGTAGCGAAATTATTAAGTTGCCTAGTTATCTAATCGGCAAGTGTACACAAATATTTTATCCAAGATAGCAAAAAGCAATACCATTCATCAATAGCAAAATCAAGCACAAAAAATAGCAAAGTGCAAAGGAAATGAACACAAACTGTAGCCATTTTACATATGAAAACTACTAAACAAAAAGCTACAAGTTCACATGGAAATGCCTAGCAAAAACTTAAAAACTGTAGTCATTTTACACATAAAAACTACTAAACGAAAAATTGCAACAATACATTCAAAATCCTTAAACAAAAACAACTAAAATGTCGCCCTAATCAATCCTCGGAGTCAGACTCCAGTGGCTCAACGTCCACTTGCTCGTATGGAATTGGCATAGCCAATGTCACATTAGCAGCAGCAAGGGCTTTGAGTCAGCCGTGTTTGAATCCCCGATTTTCAAATTTGGGGGCTTCTTCCACATAACTTGCGAGGGCAGTGCTTTGCCCAGCCTCGTACGCCTTGGAAGCCTCGGAGGCAGCTACTTCCTTTGCCTTCTTCGATTCTTCCAAGTCAGCCTCCAGTTTGGCAATAGCCTCTCGGGCTAACTTGAGCGCATTTTCGCTCGCATTCGCCCTCTCCTAGGTGGCCGATCTGAGCTGGTCTGAATTTCTCGCCCTTTCTATCTCGGTATCAGCCCTTGCACCTTCCATCTTCGCCCTCGTTGCTTTGAACTCGGCCCTGCTCCTTTAGCCCTCAACTTCCGATTGTAAACGGCCAATTCGTTCGATGGCGTCATGTTGGCGACGGCCTATATCGGCTATCCTTCCAACCGTCTGCAAAACAGGAAATTAAAACCAAAATAATATATGCATAAAAGGGAAAGACAAGATCAAAGAATATACCAAAAGAGCCGATTGAGCGGTTAAAGCTATTGCCAACAGATCCGGCTCTGCCTGGAAAGTCGCCTTGTCAGTCGGCAATGAGACCGACGCAGCCATACTTAACGCCACGGTTGGATCTTTCATAGCCGACGCGTCAGAGGAGATCGGCATGTTTTTTTATCTTTGGTTAAACGACAAAAGGCACAACCACATCTGACTCCTCTAAACGCGGTCGTTTGTCAGACTAGTTTTCTTCAGAGCCGGCCTCGAACTCGGCAGGACGTTTCTCCGACCTTCGCTCAGCCTCCTAATCCACCTGCACAACCGTCTCCGCCTCGGCATTTCGGGTTTGAGCCGTCTCCTCCTTGATAATAGGCAGGGAGGGATCAGCATCGGCGGCGGGTGGCACTTCCAATCGAATGGCCTCTGTTCTCCTCCGCACGGCTATTCTTTCAGCGTTTTTCTGTTTGGCGAGTTTTGTGAGGGACAACCCGGCCATGTCTTCAGGGTACGCATTGGGAAGGTCTTCTAACCCAGTAAAAATGTCGTCGAAGGGAAGGTTCTATCGGCCCGAAGTGGACAGAGGGTTGGTTGAATCGAGGCCGGCTTCCTCAAAGGCCAACTTCAAAGCCTTCTCTACTTCGGCTTCGGACCGGCTTAACTCTTCAGCAACCCCAGCTACCTCTGCCTGCTCCGAGTCGGATCCGCCCAAACCAACTTGCCGCAAGTTTTTGAAGTTGGTTAAAACAAGAGCCGTAAGAAACTCTTCGCCCTTCGGAATTGGGATGTTTTCTGCCGTCGAGAACATTATATACGTCGGCTCGTATCGAAGAAGAATATGGGCCACCCTCCCTTATTTCTGAAGGCTTGGACGGCCGAAGCATTTGAGTGCGACTTCAATTTCTGCAAGAACGGCGTCGTCGGTTGAAATCAAACCTGTAATAACCCTCACCACTGTTTACCGATAAACTGTTGATTACCGCCAAACCGAGACTGATTTTGATTGATAACTGAAGTAATCGAAATACTGAACTGACTGACTGAAAATTGGAACTGAATTGACTGAGCATATATGTTAATTTGCATTCTATCTGTTTGACTATTTGATTATCTGTTCATGTTGTCATGTTTAAACTGTTAATTGAAGGCCTTATCGGCGGCCGAACCGGAAATCGATTGGTGTTTCATGATCAGTAGAATTTATGTGATTTAAGGGTGTATTTATCTGAAATGTGATTTGGTATGATTAATTAGAGTAAATTAAGCCAAATTAATAGAGTTGCCTTATTTACCATAGTGCCATTGAGTGGCCCACTACTTGAATCATCTTTGAGCCTCATTACACTCATGCATACACATTTCACCAAGCCATACTTCTTGTTCTAGCTGATTAGAGAGAGAGATAGGAGAGAGAGAGCTTGAGTTCTTGAGTTTTGGCTTGGAGGTTGAGAGAATTGAAGGATTCTTGCATTTTTGGACTTCTACACTTGAATTCAAGACTTAAGGTAGATTCATTGCTGTAACAACCCTCGTACTGATTACCGATAAACCACTGAATTAGATACTGATTATTGCTAAACTGGACCGCTAATGACTGATAATCGAATTAACTGAAGTGGTGAATGGACTGATTGAAATCGAAACTGAAATTGAATAAGTTTATTTATTAAATTGCATATTGCATCTGTTTGATTTATCGATTATCTGTTTGTGTTTATGTGTTTAAACTGCTAATTGAAGGCCTTATCGGCGGCCGAACCGAAAACCGTTTAGAGTTTTGGGATCAGTAGAATATTTGTGATTTTATGGTATATTTATCAAAAATGTGATTAAGTACGATTAAATTAGATTAAGTTAAGTTAAACACCTAAGTTACCATAATTACGAAACTGCCATTGAGTGGGCATTTGTTTAATCTTATTACTTGAGCCTTTACACTTTGTTATACACTTAGCAAACAAACTCCTCAGGCATTCTATTGAGCTCAACCGACCACAAGAGAGTTAGAGAGAGAGAGAATTGTTCTTGTTGTTTTGGCTTGAAATCTTGAAGAAATTGAGGTGTAGTTGCTAATTGAGTTCATCAACCTTGAATGCAAGGCTTAGGTAAGGATTTTACCTTCTTAATGTTGTGTTCTTGCATGATTCATGCCAAATTTGAGAGTAGAACCATGAATTAGTTCTATAATGTTGATTTGGAGCTCATTCCATGCATGCATTGGGTTTTGAAGAGTTTGGGTTGATTTCTTGGCAAAATGATGCATGCATGTTCATGTTGATGTTTAAGACCATGATTTTATCTTGTTTTCAAAGATTTGAGCTCATTTGAGCAAGCTTTGAAGCTCTAAATTGGTTTGAAATTCATGCATGTCATGTTGAGTATTGATCATGGAAATGGGTTTGAAATTGAGTTTGTTTAAAACATCATTGGGCTTGATTTTACAAATTGAGCTTTAAAACTTGATATTCTATGTGTTTACAGGATTTTTCCCAGAAAATAGGCCCAAGGGGATCGAATTGGGAGCATCAAAGTTGAGTTTTGAACTTGGAGCACAAACCTGGATTTTCCAGATTTTTGCAGTCCGCTCGAGCGGGGGAAGTGACGCTCGAGCGGGGAAATCATGCTCCCAGCACTTTCTTCGACTTGTTTTACAGTCCGCTCGAGCGTAGAAATGCGCGCTCGAGTGGAGAAATCATGCATCCAGTACTTTGCATTGTTTATCAGACCGCTCGAGCGGGGAAATGTACGCTCGAGCGGGGGATTGTGTGTCACGCTCGAGCGGGGAAGTTGGAGCTCGAGCGGGGACCTTTGTTTGCTTGTCCGCTCGAGCGGGGAAACCTGCGCTCGAGCGGAACCCTGTTTCACTGAATTTCTGAAAATGTTTTCTAAGCACATCTTTGCATCCTCATCCCATTCTAGGCATTCTTAGGCCTAGTTTAAGACATCTTAATGAGGATTTAGATGTAGAACACACCGGGGCAAATTAGGGATTTAATGATTATCTCTCCCAACTGTGAAACTTAGAGTGTGTTCATCCTGTTAACTGTATAGGGTTGGCGACTGGAGAGACGCGCTCTAGCACACTGTAGCCCAGAACTCTGTGAGTAACGAATGTGTAAAGATATGTTCAAAATGGTTATCTTTTGAATACTGAACTGAACTGTTTACTGCACTGGTATTATTTACTGAATGAATGTATGTCCTTATTTCTGAACCGTACTGTGGCATCCTTAGCACCTACTGTTACTGACTGTACTGCTACAAGATCTCTGTCGGTTCCCTTGTGGAACCATACTGTTACTGAATGACTGGCCATCATTACTGTTCGGTTAAGCTCTTGTGTTTTCTTCTGTTATCATTACTGTCGTCTAAGACCTAACTGTTTACTGTTATGCTAATGGATGTACCACATATGACTGTATAACTGTTCTGACTGAAAGACTGAAATACTGTTTAATGAACCGTTTTCATTACTGTAAGGACATTACATTCTTAACCTCTTTATACATTATGTTATTCACTGGGCTTTAGCTCACTGCTCATATATATATGTAGGTTCCCAGCAGCCAGACCAGAGCTAGGAGCGTGGGTTGGTTCCCAGTTTTGTCAAGCCAGCCAATGTGCCTCACAGCGAGGTTCCGAGCCTGTTATGCTAAGGCTTAGGGGTGTTTTAGTATTTCCCTTTTGTGTACTGTCTCACTGTTTTGTGGTGACCGAACGGATTGTATAGACTGAATGTTTACTGTACTGTTATCGAGGGATTAGGTTCCCATACTGAATGTTTGTATATGACTGTATAGACTGTACTGTTCCGATCGGTATGAATGCATGAAAAATGTTTTTGGCATACAGATTTTCACAGCTCAATGGACACTAGTTATTTACTGTATTGCCTTCCGCCAGGCCCTGAACTCTGTTATACTGTATTACTGTTAAGCAGGCCTTCGGTAATCACGGATTACTGGCCGGTTACGGTGCTAAACCCATAGGGCCGGGTTTGGGTCGCGACAATTGCCTCCTTGTTTATGTTTTGAGTTGATTTCTTGCATGTTTAGAGTGAGTTGAAGTCTAGAGCCAATTTATGGCTCAAATTGTGGTATTGAAGCTTAATTGTTGCATACATGGCTATATCCTTGCATTTTGAGGTTGATTACATAGAATTTGGTTCATGGATGTTCATAATTTTGCAATGATCCATGTTTTCAACTTGTTTTGGAACAATTGGCTCACTAGAGCCTCAAATTGAAGCTTTGAAATGATTGAATTCATGCATGTTTGCATGTCCTTCATGTTCATGAAAATTGGTTTGAAATTGAGATTGAATTAAACACCCTTGGGCTTTGATTTACCAAATTGATCTTTGAAATATATAATGTTATGTGTTTACAAGTGTTTTCCAGGTTTTTAGCCCAAGAGGATCGAAATTTTGCATTTAAACTTGATTTTTGAGCTTGAGGTTCAAATCTGGGATTTCCAGATTTTGGACCTACGCTCGAGCGAGGAAGTCCACGCTCGAGCGTACACTCTGTGATCGTGCCTTACGCTCGAGCGAGAAAAGTTACGCTCGAGCGTGAAATGGGTGCATCCAGTACTTTGCATGAGTTCACAGTCCGCTCGAGCGAGGAAACTCACGCTCGAGCGAGGACTTGTGTCTTACGCTCGAGCGAGGGTCGAGCGTCCATCGAGTGTAAATTTGGAGCATCCAGCATTTTTACTGTAGCACACAGTTCGCTCGAGCGACGGAATTCACGCTCGAGCGGAGCTCCTTTGTCTGCATGTCCGCTCGAGCGTAGAAAGCCACGCTCGAGCGACACCCCTGTTTTCTGAAAATTTTGTTAAGTGTTCAAAAGTACATCTTTGCATCCTCTTTCCATCCTAGGCATTCCTAGGGCATATTTAAGGCATCTTAATGAGGGTATAGATGTAGAACACACCGAGGCAAATTAGGGATTAAGTTATTATCTTTCCCAACTGCGTAGCTTAGTGTGTTCAATCTATAAACTGTGTAGGGTTGGCTTTCCGATGAGACGCTCTAGTTCACTGTAGCCCAGAACTCTGTGAGTAACAATTGTGTAAAGATATGTTCAAAATGTTTATCTTCTGAATACTGAACTGATATTGTTTACTAAATGAATGTATGTCCTATATTCTGAACTGTACTGTGGCATCCTTAGCACCTACTGTTTACTGTTACTCTTACAGAGATCTCTGTCGGTTCCCTCGTTGGAACCACTACTGTTTACTGATCGATGGCCATCATTTACTGTTCGGTCTTTAAGACTTACTGTTTACTGTTATGCTAATGGATATACCACATATGACTGTTTACTGTATTGAACAACTGATATACTGATTTAATGAACTGTTTTCATTACTGTAAGGGCATTCATTCTAAACCTCTTTACGCATTATGTTATTCACTGGGCTTTAGCTCACTGCTCATATATATATGTAGGTGTACAGGCACCGGATCAAAGCTAGAGGCGTCGGGGTAAACTCCAGTTTTGTCAAGCCAACCAATGTGCCTCACTGCGAGGTTCCGAACCTGCCAAGCTATGGCTTAGGGGTGTTTTTATTTCGTCGTCTGTCTCTGTACCGTTTTGTAACACTGTATAGACTGAACATTTTGCTTGTACTGTTTACCGGGGATTAAGTCCCCGTTCTAACTGGTTGTATATGATATGCATACTGTTTTGTACTGTTCTGTATAAATGTATGAAAAATCTTTTTGGCATACAGACTGTCACAGCTCATTGGGCATTATTTATTTACTGTATTGGCTTCCGCCATGCCCCTGTACTCTGTTATACTGTCTTACTGTTAAGCAGGCCTTCGGTAATCTCGGATTACTGGCCGGTTACGGTGCTAAACCCATAGGGGCGGGTTTGGGTAATGACAAAACCTTTCTTCAAATCGTTCCCTGCACAAGCAAAACTATGAGACCGCAAAAATGAAGCCTTGTAAATATAAGAAAAATGAACGCAATGAGCTATATGGCCACCTGGTTCGCCCCTCTATCTAGGAATAGGATCTAGGCTGTTCTCGCCTTCGCTGAATTCCCAGTTACCTCGAACAACGACCATGACATCATCGACTCGCTTGCCAGAGCTGGAAAGCATAGTCACTAATTGATGGTCGATGTCCTTGGCCCTAAGGAAATAGCGTCCGTGCGGGCCAGAAGACTTGGCTAAGGCATAACAGTGTCGAATAGCAGGTATGCCGAGGTTAATCCTAAGGTGACAGTTTAACTCTATAATCCCCATTACGATTCTAAAAAAGTTGACATTAGGTTGGGAAGGGATTAGACCCCAATGGCGAATGACAGCCCTAAGGAGTGGATGAAGCGGGAAATGGACTCCGCCCTTTGCAATTGATAAGAGAGGGAAGACGATTGTGCTTTCATCAGCCCTCTTCATGTCAAGAGTGCCGTCTGTCACAAGTGACAGACGGACGTCATCAAGGATAGAAAAATGACGTCGAAAGCTAGAGACTCGATCCGCAGAGAGGAGGACTTTCAAATGCTTTGCCATTTTTATCAGCCTATAAGAATATGCTAAACTAAAAACAAACTAGGAAAAGAGGATTCAAAGCAGAGAGGGAGATAACTTACTAGAGACGGAGAGGACAATGAAGGATAAAAAGAAGTTGCAGAGGTGAGTCGGAAGGCAGTCCAAAAACTTCAAGCATCCAACAATGTATATGTATTTGAAGAGACGATAAAATTTTAAATCACAATAAATTGAAGCGTACGAAGGGGCGGGAAGTTGAAATGATGACCGAAAGGCGTGTACTCTGACATCCGCGTTGGAATGAGGTTAACCGCTGAATTTCGGCTCTGACTTTTCGAGTTCGAAACCAAACACACTAGCTAACTGTCGTTAGTGGAGTGTTTGTGGGGCAATTGTGGGGGCCGAATATCGGGAGACGTAAAGAGGTCGAATAGTTGGACCTGGAGAGTCAAAATTCATATATCGCATTCGGCCTCGTCTTATACACAAATCTAGAGGTACCCTATTCGGCCAAATAACCAGTTGAGTAAGGGGCCGAGTGAAGAGCGACTTGCAACAAAAGGAGCCGAGTAAATAGTTATACGACGAATTGAAGGTGGGCCCAGCCCTGAAGCCCAAAAAAGAAAAGATATAAATAGAAGAATATCATCCAGAGAGAGGTATGTGAGAATGAGTACACTTAACTTAAGATACAAGCAATCAAGAGAGTACATACTGACTTATCCGTCGGAGTGCTAATTTCGGCACCCCCGACTGGAGTGTTTATTCATTTTCAGGTTGTTAGCTGAGGATCTCAAGCGTCCCAGTGGATCAAAAGAGTAATTCCAAAACCACTTCCCTACATTAACCTTAACCCTAGCTATTGCCCACCGCTATTGTCACTACCACCATCAACTCTGCTATCATCTTCTTTGCCGCAAAATCGTCATCTCCTCTCTCTATCTCTCTCTTGGGTTTATGTAGTTATGGCGTATAACATACTTGTGACTGGTGGTGTTCGGTATATTGGAACTCACACGGTGCTTCAATTGCTTTTGGATGGAAATGCATAAACAAAGACCTCTTGCCATATCCTCTTTCCACTTAATTGAAGTGGCGGTAATTTTTGTTGTTCCTTCGTCTAGATAGGTAAAAACCTTCATGAGCTATGTGTCTTCAAAGTAAGGATTGAGACTAAAATTTTGATGAATATATAATAAACAAAATTTAATAACTTATGTAAATCCATAATTAAACATAGATCTAACCAACATGCCACTTGCAATGCCTCAATGTAACAAATTTTTTTTTTAAATGAATGAAAATTCTTTTTAAGACAAAAGCAGAGAAGAAGAAACAACACTAACAAATGTAATATTGTAACCCGACTTATGTAGACACCCAATTTTTGACGGCCTTTTAAGACTTGGATGATCTTGCAGGTACAACCGGTGGCGAGGCTGATTGCTCACTGAGTGCTTAAAGTCCGTGGTGGAATGTCATAGGTTTGAGTTTTCCAAGCCCTGCATCATTTTTGCCTCATCTTTGGACCATGCTTAGGTCCTTTCAAATTGAGATTGGTGATGGCCTGCCAGCCTGTTTTGAGGGCTGTCGGCCATTGATATGCCTGGCGGGCACCAATGAACCTAGTGATGGCCGGCTGGCTAGCAATGTTTCAGCAGATATTTTGTGATATCTATTTGCATAGATTGAAGCATATTCCAACACGTGTGTGACTGGATCTTTGTGAGGGGATTTTGTATTTTCTATATATAGGAGCCCTCTCTTGCATGTAGAAAGGTTAGAAAATTTTGAAGACAAAAAAATTCTCTCCTCTCTAGAATTCCTCTCTCTCTTCTCATTTTGTGATTTAAGTCTAGTTTCTTTACACTTTTGCACATCAACCCTAAACCAAACACTCTCACCTTGGAGCTAAGGTCTCTTGAGGTCATTCTTGAGCTCTAGAAGTAGATTTTGGCTTGATTTGGTTTGACTTTGGTACCTAAATTGCATATTGTCTTCAAGAGGTAGAACACTTGTGTTTTGAGCTTTATTTAAATACTTGTTTTGCCATCTTTACATGCTATTTTTGAGCTGGTCTTGACCTCCTAAAATCTCTATTTTTATAGTTTAAAATGGTGGTTTGAGGTTTATTTGGAGTTAGGGGTGGTCCACCATTCTTGTTGCTTGATTGTTAAGTTGTTGTGCCATCTTTCAAAGCTTTTAAATCAAACTTTTTGGCTTCTTAACCATTGAAAATCAGAGTTATTTTAGTGGCAAAAACCTTGTTTTGAAGTCCAAAATTAGAGGGGTTAGCCTCCCATCCTTTTGTCTTGTTTGCATGCGTAGATAGCTTAACATGTGACCATATTTTTCTAGCATTTTGTGACTTGATCTTAGCATGTTTTTGTTACTGTTTTGACTTGTTTTACCTCTGTTTGGAGCTGGTTAAGTCCCTTGAGCTTTGCCTTGCATGGTTGTAGTGCAATTTCCTTATTAGTTTGATGTTTAATGCTTTGATCATCATTCTTATGAGTTGAAAGCATGTTTTAGTGCTTTTTGCATCCTAATTTCAAAACATACAATCTCTGCAACCTCCCTCATTTCATCATTTTTTCATTTGCTTTGAGGGTTGGCTAACCTTCGGGTTATGTTTAAGCTTGAGATTGAGACTTGTGCTTAATGGTTTTAATCCTCTTTTGGGGATTTCTACTAACCAAAGGCATGATCTCTCTCTTATCTTAAGTCATCCCTTGGTTGACACTTCTCTCATTAGAGGACTCTCACCAATGGACTAAACCAATTAAAGAATGAGTTGGTAATTTAAAATGGGTAAACAAAAGTGATAAGTAAAACTTGAGCAAGATAAGTATATGTGTTGCATTACATGTGTTCAATCGGATGTTATATTGAACACAAGGAAGATTGGAGCATTTCATACTCAGTGATGAAATGAGCCAATCTCTTGGTCTCTATTGCCCTTGATCATGCATGATAGGATTGTGGTCTTTCGAGTCATATTTGTGCATTTATTGAAATTGTACAACTTAGATCTTTGGCCATCATGCAATGAAATTGCTTAATTGGTGGTTTTGGATCCAAGTGTGCCACTCTTTTGAGGTTTTGAGATGATACGGAGGGGTACAGTACAAATATACTCTTGGAAAGACCTTCATTTTGCTCTGTTTGTGTTCTGTTACAGTGTGGAGACTTAGAGCATCAGTGGCCGGCAAGGCCCTATCCATGGACGGCAAGGCACTCTTTTGGCCGGCAGGGGGCCGACAGCAGCCATCTATGGCTGGCAGGCCACTGGTGCAACCCTCAACTAGTGTTTGGTAAGGTGGAGCAGAAAGGTTATGGAGTATGTTTAAACTCTGCAAACAGAGCCTCTTAAGAGCAAAACGGAGGGCTTTTCGGGGTGAGAACCGCGTGCATGCATTTTCTACTTCTCGAAGCAGAGTAGTAGCAGCATAGTTTAATATGTTAATTACTTAGTTAATGTGCATTGGTTGTTGTAATAATTAAGTAGCTTAGCTTAGCTATTTCTTTATTTTGTTTTGTAATAATTAGGCTAATTAGATTAGTTTAATTAGCTTAGCTTAGATTAGCTTAGCTCTTATTCATTCGGACCCTCCTTCGTGAGGGCGCAATGTTGTAATAAGTGTGCGTGCGTGCGTGTGTGCATGTCTTCCAACCCCGCGTCTTTCTCCTTTTTATTTACCGCTTTTGATGGTTAGATTAGGGATATTTTCAATTAGCATACCTTATGCTCGCATGTTTGCATCAATTCGTTTGTCTTGCATGCACCAAGGCTTGGCATATCATTAAACTGCATTATTGTTTCAATACTTCTTTGAATACGTGTTTCAAAGCATGCTATCAAAGTGTTGCAAATACCATGATTAGATAGCTGAGCCTATTTAGTTGCATTATTGCATGTGTTGTATTAGTCATTTAACATAGTTAGGAATCATGCATTTTTCTAACTTTGTTTTTTTTTCCTAACTTGGAGTACTAGGTGAGTTTTACGCTTTAGTATACTTGCATGAGTGTAAGTTTTGCTATTTTAGCATGCTTGTCATGAGGCTATTTGCTTAAATACTTAACTGCATGAATGCCTGTGGATAAAGGCTTGTTGTTTGAATTAGAACAATTCAACGAATGCGCGTTTTAAGCCCACTTTGTTGTGGCAAAATCATGTTTTAAGCTCACTAAGTTCGGTGGCAAAACCGCATCTTTAAGCCCACTTGAGGGTGGTAAATTCAAACCATTTTCGAAAACAAACATGAGTTGAATTGTTCCAAGTCTTGCAATTCTAGTCTATACTTGCTTGTGCGCGTTACATAGTAAGGTTAGATTAATAACCGGAATAAGAGCACATAATGTTTATAAAAAATTATATCATGATTAGTAGAGATCGATCTTTGATCGGGTGAGCGGGGGTCTCATTTCAGGACCTTCCCCTCTCGTACCTAAGTTCCCGAGTCGAGGCAACTTTGGTGATGACGGACATGTGGCCTTTGACACGAGTCAGGATTTCCTAAATTTTCCAAAAATAAAATATTTAGGTGGCGACTCTGTAATCTGGCAAAGCAGTCCAATTTTGATATTATTTGATTGAAAATCGATTTTCCAAAACGATTTGCCTGATTTGGACTCTTTGATGTTTATTAGTTTCACATTGCACTTGTGAGACAAAATTCAGAACCGCGGGAGTCCCAACTGTGAGGCCTTTCTTTTCAAACCCTTTCCGAAAGGCGGGGGAGCGAGAAAAAGGCGAGTCCACAACTTGTATGGCCTAAATCTTTCTTTCCATAAGGTTCATATATATATATGTATACTATGTGTTTGTATATATGTCTGTGTGAGGTTTTGATGTTAAAAGTTTGGATTTTTTTAGTCTAGAGAATGACTAGCGGAGAGGTAGAGGGAATGGCGGAGGCGGCGACAACAGTAGAAGGGGGTTGAAAAGGGGTAACTTAGAGCCACCGACATCGTCGATGCATGGTCATGGACGACAATAGGCGACGGGTGACAATGGGTGTTGGTTTAGGGTTTCAATGTTAAAGAGAGGGACATTTTTGGCAAAAAAGATTGTACATTGAGTAAAATTACAAAATTCAAAATTAATTGGTGTATGTATTGAAAGAGAATGTGGAGTAAGATATTTTGGTATGTGAAAATAGAATTACCCTAAATGATATGCATCATTTATATTTTATGATTTATTTGTGCCCCTATTTCTCCTTCGGTTGAACCGTCTCATTTTTCTATTTCTTTCAAGGAGTAGCGATTATTTAAAAAAATAAAAATAAAAATGAAAATCATATTGAGTTAAATTTTGAAATATGAAATGAAACTCAATTTATAAATAGGTTTAATTTTAAAATGTGAAACCAAACCTAATTTATTAATGTAATAGTTGCACATTATTAGCTTATAAGAATAAGAAAATTAGGTAATAATAATTGTAACAAATCTGAATCATTTTTTTACTCTCTAGTAAATGTAAAAAAAAATAAAACCCATTGAAATAATTCATCAATTTTATCAAGTTGCATCCCATTGCTCGAAAGTATAAAGAACTTGTTTTGGAATATCCCCCCCCCCCCCCCAAAAAAAAAAAAAAAATTTGGAATATAGATATATAAATAAATAAATAAAAAATAAAGAAAATATAGAATTATTTTTTTTACTCCACCCCCTTATAAACAAATACACATCAAAATTTATCTCGGTATGAAAAATTAAGTGTGTTGGATTCATCTCCTAAATGCTTTCGAGGCAGATTCCATATCATGGCACTTTCAATACAAGTCAATATATCCAAAGATTTGAATCATAAAACAAAACCCCTACCAATCACAAACCCATGGACCAATCTTTCAATGCTAATTATTTTCCCAAAATGAATGCAGGCCTCAATTACTTTACCATTATTTGCCCATCCATTTCAATTTCATTCTTGGATACCATACCATCTCTCCGAAAGAACTGGAAAGCAACGTCAGCTTCCTCACTTCGCAATACATAGCCCCCAATCATCACCCTCCCTCCAAGCAATCAAATCTCTTCCAGACATTTCATCATGCAGTTTTTGTGCAATCTCCATTTCAAATTTAGCATACATACCTAAAAAAGAGTTGTGAACAGAAGCAATCGCCCGAAAACCATTAATAAATATTTGACAGTGCATCTTCATGTCAACAGGACAACCAACCCCAAAAAATAAACACCCCGAAGAAAATTGCTAAACTTATGGGAACACTCTAAAGAAGTAGTAATGAAACACAAAACTTGCACTATCTGCGCTCTGGCAGTCAAAACTGCATGAATGTTAACAATTTATCATGTTAAGAGAACATGACAACTTCTCTGAGAACAACAGTTTTAAAATTTCTTTTTATTTAAATTTTCTGTGAAGTGATGGAAATAAAGACTACATGAGAGAGAGAAGTAAACTTTACTGAGCTGACCATGAAGGCATTATTCTATTCATTAATGTTGCAAGCTCGAAGATAAGAGTTATCAAACATTACATATCTAGACCAGTATGACTTGTATTTGGAGATGGCCAGATCCAACCATGGTTTATTGTTTCCATTGTAATGGATGACAGCAGCATTCTCTATTTCTGTTTTATTAAGGGCAGGATCATAACCTAGTCCCAACACATGCCAGCTCCGCTCCAGTGGATACATCAGCTTATAGAAAGTTATCAGCCCAGGTGGCAATGTGCCCAGTTTCCAGAGGGTTCTATCCTCATTCTGCAAAACAAATATCTCCACAAATCAGAAAATTATCACTGAAGTCCAACATAGAAGAGAAGAAAACGGATAGCATTTCTTGGGGGCAAGTGCACACAACAATGCAATTGAAATACTTTTCTTGATCAGAACTTATACAAGAACATATCCTCCTTTAGAAGTTGTATGCACCGCTAGAAATCTAGAACAAGGAACAGAATCTTTACAGTTGTGATGAGAAAATGGTAATATATTTTGTTCCATTCTAGAAAAGGGGGGTTACATCAGAATTATTTTTCCTTCTAGGTGGGAGGAAAAGGATTTGTGGGATTCGATGAGAAGCAGCACTGCTTTACATAGGCTATTAGAAACAACAAACTCTCAACACATGCATGTGATTAGGAAAGAACAAAGCATGAAGGAAACAAATAAAAAAACTGTGCACGTGTATGTATCGCTCCCAATCAAAGATTTCACACAATAACACTCTGTTCAGGGAATGCATGGAGAAAGGGAGATTGGACGCTAATATGTTTCCTTACCATGTTTTGCCAACGATGATATATTCCCGTAATGTCTTGCTTCCTCCACTCCTTCAAATCAAAAATATTCATGCCAAATGCCCAACCGCAAGCATTTGCATCAAAATTATCAGAGATCTTCGGATTAGAGAAGTTCAGATACTTGTCAAATCTATGAAAGCTCTCCTTGCAGGTCTCTACTGCACCGTTTACCATCCCTTCAAGATTAACAGACCAGAGAGGTGTCAGATCCTTCTGAACTACAATATCATCGTCCAAAAACAGGATTTTATCCAGCTTTGGGTAAACTTCAGGAAGGTAGAATCTAAGGTGATTCAGCATGGACAAATATTTTGGATTCCTATATTTGAGATTGTCAGAGCCAACAGAGAGGGAAGACGCTTGATTTGCCTTAAAATAATATTCTTTCATTCGTGCAGATTCAAGTTGACGCAGTACAGGGCAGTAAGAAGAATTGAGCCATGTGAAATCATCAACATTCTCAACTTGGATTGCTGCACCGGCAGGAGGGTAGACAAGAAACCACATTTTCATAGCTGCAAAATTCAATTTATCCGTTACAATATGGAAAACATGCTTTTCAGGCTCCTTTGCATTTAGCACCGTAGAATTGACAACAACAGATGCTGCAAGTACATTATCAGAAAAGATAGCATAATGATAGAGAGAAGTATCTTCAAGTTTGTCTTTGTTGGGAAATCCCTTGTTTTCATAACTCTGAAGGTAATAGTCTGTTGTGAGCTGTAGAGGCAGGCAGTGTAAGGGCTTAGGGACTACTTTTGCAGCAAGCTGAATTAAGAATGCACTCTTTTTCCTCAGCAAATTTACATTCAATTCTGTGGATTGAAGCATGGCCCTTAACTTCCTTGCGACTATAAGACAGTCATAAAATTGGTCCTTGGCTATAGATAGAATGTGCCCCATTGCTTTTGCTTGATCAAGTGCACTGGATGAGAGGAGAAAGAAAAGGTCCACATTAGGACCAAGAGAGGACATGTATGCTTGGTAACCCAAAGAATAGCAGCAATATTTATCAAAAAACAAAGTGGCAATACCTCGGCTGAAGCTCAGCATCAGAACTTGCATCTCCAATGGCATAATGATTTGCTCTGGAGTGTTTAATGAGGGAATCACATAAACCAGATTCATTCTTAGCTTTTGCAATGCTTGCGTAAAGCTTTGCCATGATGATCTGATCACGCATAAGTTTCAAGGTTGAATCAGAGTTTGGGTTTTCATATTCTTTTCTCCATATACTGTATTTCCCCTTGACAGTGGTATCAAGCTCTTTAGCTCGTTCAATAGCAGCTGCTTGCATCTGGTTGTCAATCTCTTTGTCCTGTCGAATTAGCTCTGCAGTACGGAGATCCCTCCTCTGCTGCCGCAACATCTGAAGTGCGAGAAACAGTCATGATACAAATCAACCAATAAACACATACAAACGTACATAATGTTCTTGGAAGCATTTGAAATTTTACCAGACGCTTGAGCTTCACTGGGTTTATAGTAGATGTTTGTGGCTGTGGCATTTCACCTCCAGACTGATGCTCATCAGTAGAATGATCAGCATCATCTTCAAATCTCATATCAGCTTGAAATGACTCTTCTAATGTCTGATAGTGCAAAATAAATGCAGATAAATTCCAGTTAGTAACCTGGGAATTATGAGTTCAACTAGTTGAACATTGGCATAGAGCAATATGAACCTTTCAGTCATCATAACATATGGTTTTCACAGCTCGTAGAATGTTTGACTTGACGCAACTAAATGTTCAGCCACTAATATCAGTTTTTTCTGAACAATATTTCAATCTTGAAGTGGATGGTACTACCTGGGAACTTTTTGGCTGGTCAATGTTTTCATCAGTGGGGCTTCTCCAGACCCAGGAAGCTGATAGGTCCCTAGACTTCACAGTCCTGATTCGAACAGAACCAGAAGTGTCGCTGTATGTCACAATAATATCAATATCCTGCAAAAATAAAGTGAAATTAGCATCATTAGTCATTACACTAATGACAAACATAAATTGAACAGAATATGCTTAGTACCTTTTCATCTGGTGGGTTGCTACCTGAAGCAGATTTCATGTGACCTTGTTCCTGCCCAGCCATCAGTTGGAACACATGAACAAGGACAAAAATGTGCATGTGACATTCGACTTGTCAATTAAAAAACAATACACAAGAAAAATTATATGCTAAAACTAACCTAACTTAGCAGTTTTAATTATTTTTTACTCTAAACATGCTTTATTGACTATATTTACAAGTTTTAAGCATTTTTAGTCTTTTTAGCTACATTTATAATCAGAAATAATTATTAAAAGGAAGTATGTAAATTCTTCTTGACAACGACTTATAAATAGTATAAAATTAACTACCTATACTATAGTACACCATATCTATTAATTATACAAAAATACAACAAATCACTGTAAACCCCAATATAAATGATTTTGAAATATGACTCCAATGTCCACTAACTTACACAACCATCATTACACTTCAAAATCACGCTGCCATCACTACTGTTATGGCAACCACTACTGTTACTTAAAACTTTGCACATAATACTTCATAAGTTGTATCATACCTACTCATTGTATTTCCTTGATATGATGCCCAGGGACTGAGCATTAGTGAAGTTGGACAAAGGGGATGAGCAACATGTCCATGGGACACCGTGCAAGGGTGAGTTGGCCCTCATGTGTCCCAACCCTCCTGTAAAATGATAATCTCCACCTTCGCAAAAGGATATATATACATGAGAACCAAATTCACCACCTCCAAGTAAGCTCAAAGACTCTCCATTGTCACTCATTCTCTCTATCTAAGACCACCTCAATTCTCACCTCCTCCACCTCCAATGGTCTTGTGGCATCTTAGTGCCTACCATTATTGTCCACAATCTACCTCACTAACAACCGCTCACAAGAATAAAGAAATGCAACTTTGCTATTGGTTGCAAGAGTCTTGCTTTAACGTTGGAAGATGCACATGATATAATAAAAGATTTCAGTTATGATAACACTATCAATATATCATAATTACTCAAGTATTAGCCAATAACATTAGCTATGGAAAATGCTATAAAGAAAGTTGAGAATGAAACCTTTATGCCAATACATTGAGGACAATCATACAATGGCCAATATGTTTTGAGATCTCTTTGCCTGGAGGGGAAAAAAAGAAAGCGTAAGGATACACAATTATTAAAAAGAACATCTTCAATTTCGTGAAACAGTCACAAAACCCAGTAGATCCATCTATCAACAACAAAGATGCTTGTGATATCTTACACTGTTTGTGTATCTAATAAATCTGCTCCAGCAAGAGCAACATGAATCATGACCTGCATGGGTGCACAGGATACATAAGACACTACTCTTGGAAACCCAAACTATACAAAATATTTCTAGAGTACAAATATTCATGTATAAGAATATGCTAGAAGAATAGCTCAATTCCAATGCTATTGTGGAACAAGGAACAAGTTGCCAATAGTAAACTAAAAAGTGAAGTACTTGAAGAAAAGGCCTAAATATAAACCAAACGACAGTTATCAGAAATAAGACATAGTTGACTCTAGCTTGTGAAGCAAACACAAACATATTTAAAATAAGTATATGTATATGCAACTATAAAAAAAAAAAGTTCAGGGATATCTTATAAGAAGATTTTAAAAGAGCAAAATGTAAAATTTGTTTGCAGGTATTTGCACAAGATGACCCCAAAAACCCTCAGTGGAACTCTAAGACTAATGGTTTATATT
The DNA here is from genome assembly GCA_030407325.1 of Camellia japonica. Lineage (NCBI taxonomy): Eukaryota > Viridiplantae > Streptophyta > Magnoliopsida > Ericales > Theaceae > Camellia > Camellia japonica. The sequence continues at coordinate 180,891,283 of JAPPVO010000029.1, forward strand.
TTATTTTTATTTTTTTCTCTTGCTTCTTTTTACTTTGTTTTGTGCACTTCTCTAGTGCATGTTTTTATCCATGTTACACGGACTCAATATAATTGTCAGGTGTGAGTATATATCCAAGTATACGATTTATTTATTTCCCATGTTGAAAGATATGGGGACATGGCAACATATTCATATTTCTAAATATACATATTTTATTTTCTAAGCAAGATATCATAGAGCATTTTATAAATAATATGGAGATCTTATGCATGGGTTTATGGTAAACTCAAATTTGCTAAATATGTTTAATAAGTGAACATGCAACTATGCATCCAATCCCATTTGATGGTGGTGTTAGGGGAAGCGGTAAACCTAGATTGACGTGGACTAATGTTGGTAAATAGAGGTATGAATCTTCTGAATTTGACTAACGAAATGACCTTGGATAGAGTCGAGTGGAGAAGAAAGATTCATGCAACCGACTCCATTTGATGGGACTTAAGGCTTAGCTTGGTTTGGTTTGGTTCAATTTGGTTTTATGCAACTATGCATCCAACAAGGGTATATCATATATTTATAAGAGTACATGTAACATAGGTTTTATTTTTTACACTAGTTAATTGAAGTAAGAGCATGACCCCAATATCCTAATAGGACTGATTGGGAAAATATTCCCAAAGACAACCAAAAGAGCACAATGTAGAAAACGTAATCCATGTTTGCAAGTTATTATTATTATTATTATTGAGATTTTTAGATGCATTACCGGATAGGAAATCTGACCATATATTATATCCACCAAAAGTAGAGGATATGTAATACTAGCCTATGGTATTGCATATCCCCACCATAGATATGGATCATTTGGTCAAAAGTAAGTAATCACTCCTGTCTAATCCATGTTATAACCTAGCCTAACCAAACACAATAAAAGTGACTCCACACACAGTATATATACAAATAAATCATCATATATTCTAAGCATATGATAGAGATCACATTCTTCAATTGGCTTGAATTAACCCTAAAACATCTTATAAGACAATTTGTGGCAGCAATCACATAATGAAGGGAAGCATCAGCATTGATTGAACTTGGTATGGCAAAAACCCTAAAAGTGGTAATGAAAGATAACAGTCATAAGAGATGAATGAGTGACAAACGCAACAGAAGCAAAAGGAATAGGGAAGTGGTAATGAGTAACAAGAAGAAGAGGATCGAATACAGTGAGTAAGCACAAAAGAAGAGAAAGAAATTGAAAAGAATGCTGCATACCAGGAAGATGACGAAGAGAATTATTGGCAGATGTGTCCAAAGAATTTTCATCGCGGATGGGAGAAAGAGACGCAAATATTAAATAATCTACTCTCTCTCGCTCTCTCTCTCGCTCTGAATGAATGAATGAATGATTGCTTTGTTATGTATTATTGTTCTGTGTTTGGATCGTTTACCGCCTTTGCTCCTCCGACAGTTAGCTCAAGTGCAGGCAGGCACTTCTTAGATCTCTGACTCAAGATCACGATCAAGGTGAATAAGCTCTTTTAACTTGCAAACATACAAACTAAAAACTATATATATACATTATTTTTGCAATTATAATAAATAACTGCATTACAAAAATGGAGGCCTTTGTTGATCTTATTTCAGTTTATTTTTATTTTAGTAACACTTATGTATAAAAAAACATTTAGAAAATTTTTAAAATCAATTTTTTTTTAAAAAACAATTATTTTTTTTGTTGTAATTTTATCATTAATAGTAAATGTACTTAAAAGCAAAATCATAATAAAAATTTTATTTTTAGTGGATGTAACTTGATATTTTTGTGTTACAATTAAAAGCTTTTCATACTATCACTTCTCCCTCCCCACTTTTTAAGTAAGTGTCTGGAGTTTAATTTTTTGTTAGTTTTTTTATCAGTTTATTTTTGGCTTTAGTAAATATTTTTTTAAAATAAAAAATAAAAATATTTTATGTTTCTAAATTATACTGGACGAAACCAACTGGATTTTTTTTTTAATTTCAAAAAAAAATTAGAAAAGGAAAATAATAATAATAATAATGAACCTTTTTTGTACTTATTTTGGCTATTCATTTTATTTTATTTTTTTGGAATTTTTCAATAAAAAATTACTTTCTAGGTTCGTTTACACAAGATGACTTAAAAATAATTGAAAAAAATAGATGGCTCAGCCACTACAAAAATGTTTCTACATTTAAGTTCTATTCCTAAACCCTTGTCATATTGAACTCTTGTCATATTGAACGCATTCTCCTAAACTTGTAATATTCACTCTCAAATGTTTGTAAAAACAAACATTCATTTGCGTGTGGGACTCCCTAATGTGCAGTACTAGTAATATGTTTGCTTTGGAGTATTTTTCCTTACAGTAAATACCATTGATTAAATTTTCATTTTATTCCTCTTGCGGATTCAAATGGCTTTATTTATGGCTTGCTTTGCTTCTGTATTCTTCCATTTATTAATTTTGTACTAAATCCGAACTAAATTTTTTATTTTTAAATTTTTTGGATCTTATTGGTGACGAGTTAGACAACAAACAACCCTGACCTTGTCTGCAGTTTTCTTCGCTACTGCGATGAAACCATAATTGAATTCCAATGTCTTAAAGTCTCTAACATTGTCAACAAGAGACTTTTGCCAAGCAAGAAAGATCACTATAGATAGATTGGAGCACATACATTGATGGGTCTAAATGGAATCTTGAAGCGATGAGAAGCTCAATAACCATTCATAATCTCATCAGTAGGAAAATAGGCAACACAGATACACAATAATACAGCTTTTGAATTATTAGCAGTGGAGACCATAGCCCTCCCTGCTGCCTCCTCCCGGACAGATTCACTCCAAGAGCTTTAGATTTATAATGAAGTAAACACTCACTCCGTAGCAGTTCACTATGCTCTCTTCCAACGAAAATTACAAACAAAAAGATAATACTCGGGAAAAAGTAAAATTGTTAGTCATGAAAAATTCTAGTTGAAGGTTATTAGCTCAATATGTGTACCAAACTCGATAAACTGTAGTGCACTCTGTGTTTAGATGGGAAGATTCAACCAACTTATTAGCTGATTCAACAACAAACAACATATAATGCTTGACAACAATAAAAGCTCATCACAGCTGAGAAATTCAACCTAGACCAATGCAAGTTTTCTTTGAAGGATCTAGTTACCAATGAAGCAGAGTACAAACTGAAAGAATGATGACCCAAATTGTGTTTTTCTAATGCTGACAACTTCTAGTTCTCATATCACTTATGCACTATTGGCTGCGAAACAAATGACCAAAGCATTTCATGAAACATTCAAGATGATGTTTGAATTTCATGGAATGCATCAAGGTGTATAGAAGCGGCATATTTCACTCATTCAATGAAACTTTAACATCTCAGATAAATCTGTGGATATAAAAGACTTTTGTGAGATGCTGTGCATCATGCCAGTGGCAATGTTGATTCCATCATTATTCGAGTATATATTGGGATTATAGAAGATGCATTAAAAAGAAGATAGTAGAAGGAATATTCCAAAGCCATTACTTGGGCACAATATACAAACGCCTAATCATTCCACAGATATGGCATAACAGAGTGAAAACATATCTTGCAATTATTAGATTCCTATGGCCTTTCTTCCACCACTTGTCGCAAATAAATATAATGATATACCTATTTATGTGCATGACGACGGTTATCATCTAGAATTTATACCAGCTAATGATATTGGAAAGTGAAACCAAACTATGAGAATCTTTAAATATGTAATGCTAATTGATGATATTGAACCCCCGAACATTTGAACAGAAAAAAAAGGGAGAGAAAGATAAGAGGAAAATGCATAAAGTAAGAGGGGAGGATGGAAAGGTATATAGTAAGTTAGACCCTCTGAAATCTTAATTCACTTGAAAAGCTGCAAACGTATATCAAGGGCATTACAAAAGCCCTATTATAGCTATGTTTAAGCAGTAAAATAGAATGGAGAAGTACACACTTCAAAGCTGCAAAAGTTGTGTATAAAAAATGATATCACACCAAACAATATCATCCTGGTGTATAAGTAATGATTTTATGTGACCATAGTAATTATCAAGCACAAGTCAACAAACCAATAGAAATAATTACATTTCGACTCCTCACAGACTCATCCATTACATACAATTCACCAATAGAACAACAAAACTCGTTACAATTTTTAAGATGCCTCTTAACTGAAGAATAGGGACTCATTTGATATAAGAAACAATCGCATACGCATTTAAAAGCTGCGAAGTTACCCTGCTCGTTGTGGAAGTTGATAGGACTGATTTCCATCTTGCCTAAGGTGATGTTGAGATCGATGGTGCAAAGGCTGTTTGCCACGTTGATAAGCAGTACGATGTGCAGACTTGATTCTAGGCTCCTTGGTTTTTTCATTGTTTGAATCTATACGTTCCAGAGTCTCCACAACTTCTTTCATTGATGGCCTTGTTTTGGGTTCCGGTCCAAGGCATTTTAGAGCGAGCTGAGCTATTTGCAGTGCAGCTTTGGAAGGATATTTCCCTTCCAACCGGCTGTCCATTATGTTTTTCAACTTTCTTCTGTCAGCTAAATATGGTTTGACCCAGTCACCAAGATTATGTTGCCCACTTGGACGGTTTGCATCAATTGCACGTAAGGCTGTTAACATCTCAACCAATACAACACCAAAACCATACACGTCGCTCTTCACATACAAATGCCCTGTTTAACAAGCATAATATTAGTATAATGACACACCATTTTGACGGGTTTAGTTCGTGTGCCTTTGCTTGATTATGGTAATCATTCAGCCTTAAGAGTCTGACGCTTGAAAAGGCTCAGAGGACTACCTGTGGCAACATATTCTGGAGCAGCATAGCCATATGTTCCCATAACCCGTGTTGTCACATGTGATTGACTCTCCGAGGGACCCAATTTTGCCAAACCAAAGTCGGATATCTTGGCATTGTAGGACTGCCAAAAAGAAATATGTATGTCATGCCAAGTTCAAGATATTATGCTTTACCTTCCTAAAACCTTCTACTATAAGAAAACATTTTTTGCTCTTTTTTTCATCTAATAATTGATTGCAAGAAAATTACCCCATCGAGCAATATATTTGAAGCCTTGAAATCTCGATAAATTACATGCTTTTCTGATGTGTGCAAAAATGCCAGGCCTCGAGCTGCTCCTATCAGTATCTTAAGCCGTATGTCCCATGGAAGTGGCTGAACAGCAGAGCCCCCTGCACAAATCAAGCCACGAATTGTCTGGTAAGCCAAATGAGTAAAAGAGAAAATCAGTTTGCACATTGCTAATGATTGCACATCTTGCAGTAATGTTAACATAATTACTTGTATAAGCTCTTACTTCCAAAAAGGTGGTTCTCCAAGCTGCCCTTTTGCATGAACTCATAGACAAGGAGTAGCTCTTTATCTTCCCAACAATAACCCAATAGCTTAACAAGGTTAGGATGAGAAAGCCTTCCTAAGAAATTGACCTCAGACTGCATGAATATTGAACAAACAAATAAGCAGACTGAGTTCATAAGGATTTGAATCAATGAAAGTAATTGGTGAAACAACTAGTTATCCCAAACAAAAAATAAAAAGAAAAGATTAATATAAGAATTTACAAATATCAACTGCCATTCAAAGCAAAAGTAAGATTAAAAATATCACACAATTAATGTTTCCAAGAATGCAGAACAAATCTTGTACATAATCTCAAGAAATAACTAACTATTAGATCAGTTAAACCAGATCAGAACTGGGCAGGGCAGCCCACTGAAAACCGCATCAGAACAACTCTCAACCATTTACCTAAAAGCAATTTGACTTATATGTTCACAATTCATAATTTTTTTGTGTACTTTTCTTCTTTTCCTATTGCTAAATGTTTCTAAATGAAACAAAAAGCAGGGTTTGGGAAAACCTTTGTCTTCACAATCGAAATCAAGAGTAGCAGTCAATGTGTGCTGCATGGTGTGTCAAGTACAACTTGCTTATTACGTCATTGATCGCACTCACCCTAAATCAACCCAATAGTAAAGTTGTAGGCTTAGACAAAACTGAGAAATCTCACATAAGTGTCAAGCTCTAACAGATAAAGTCAAAGAATTTAATTTATTGAAAGGCTAGAAAATACTGAGAAATCTTACATAAGTATTAATTTTGTGTAGGTTGAGTTACCTGCCATTCCTGAAATCCTTGCAAGCTCTCAGAGTTCAACTTCTTGACAGCCACGACCGTTCCACTACTGCTCTTCGATGGCACTCTCTCATCAAGCCAACCCTTATAGACTTTCCCAAAACCTCCTTCTCCCAACACCGTATCAGTTCTGAAACTTTTGGTAGCATTCTTCAGTTCTAAAAAACTGAAGATCCTTAAATTGGGGGTGGGTAAGATCTGCCCATTCGGGTATGCGTCATCGGAGCCACTCGCTACCGAGAACCGGCTGTTCCCGGAGATGGTGCTTCCATCTGAAGATGTAGTGGTGGTGGTTGTATGAGATATCCCTACTGTCAAATTGCAATAAAGTCCCACAAAAACAACCAAGTCAGTCAAAAATGTAATACTATAACCCAGCCAAATAATTGGCAGAAATCATGAAATGTAGTAAAATTACATGGTTTGATTACGAGAATTGAAGTCAACGACAGTTCTTTTCTTCTTTTCTTTTTTTTTTAACACCAATTATACCCAAAAGAAGGGAGGGAGAACGAAATCAAATGAAATATGGCAGCAAATGAATAAACTCTTGGAAAACAAACAAAACCCACAAAAGAAATTAAACAAATTAATGGAATAGTGCACTAAATAAAGAAGAACTGTTGTGAAAAAGCAGAGCAAATGAATAATAAACAGAAACTAAAAAAAATAAAAAAGATAACACGGCTTTTGATTGATGGAGTACCTGAAGTACTGAGCTGACCAGTGGTGGTAGGGCTTTGGTTATCCGAAGGAGAAGCCCAACAAATCCCCATATGAACCAACCTCTCACAGCCTCACTTTCTATCTATCTTCTTCTTCTTCTTTTGTGTCTGTCTCTCTTTCAGATCGCAAATCTCAACAGAGATGGGGATATACTTCTTCCTCCAGAGTGAAAAGAGCAATCAGAAGTAGAAAGAGGTTTTTTTTGATGATGGTGAACGAATGAACGATCTTCAAGAGCTCTGCTTTGGGAAGTCCTCTCCTTCGTCTTCTTCTTCTCTTTTTATCTTTTAATATTGTTTTCTTGATGTAGGAAAAAATAGGATTTTGACTAATAACTATTTGAAGAAAGGGTAATGAATCAGTACTTTTTAACTTGCTGAGACCATCTCCAAACGGGTCATCAAACTTGGTATTAAATTTAAAATTTTAGTAAAAAAGTTACTGTTTGGAGCTCTAACATTTTCACCAAATCGATATCAAATCGAGAATTCACCAAAAATTTCACCAAAGCGAGAACACGTCCAGATTTCAGCAAATTACTGTTTGTTACCATTGGGGGAGAGGAACCGGTCGACCAACCGGTTGCCCGGCCGGTTGACTAACCGGTTGATCACTAAAAAGTTCAAACAGTTCAAATTTATAGGTTCAAACAATTCAAAAAAATATATATATATATATTTTTGTCTTACCGGTCGACCACTAAAGGGTTCACACAGTTCAAAAAAAGGTTCAAACAATTCAAAAAAAAAAAAAAAATTTTGCCCTTACCGGTCGACCAACCGGTTGTCCCGGCGCAAATTTGATGAAAGTTCACCGTTGGAGCCAGTGGTATCAAATTGAGAAAATTGTCCTGTTTTTCCTCAGATTTGATTAAAAAAGAAGTTCACCGTTGGAGATGCTCTGAGTAGTCCGACTCTGCTATATTTGTCCGTTAACGATTATATATACAACAAACAACTGGCCCTGTTTGGGGAGTGGGTTTATAACTTGTTTTTTAAGCTAAAATTTAAAATAAAATAAAATAAAATAAATTAAAATAGTTAATAAGATATAATATCATATTAAATTTATAATTATTTTATTTTTGTCTCACAAATATTATATCTAATTATAAAAAAATTCAATCATTTTTTTAAATATAAAAATTTTAACCTATTAAAATAATTAAAAATTAAAATAATTTACTAAAATAATCAATTTCCCCAGTGTGTATATATACGGATTGAAAATTCTATGAGTTGGGTACATGTGGGACCTTTTGTGATTTTTTATTATAATTGTGATGTTAAATATTATTTATTGTAATATTAATTATGATATTATTTTAAAAAAATAAAAAATAGGAGGATTGGTTTGATAGAAATGTAATGAAAGAAGACCAAGTCAGTCATCGCTTGCACGGAAGGAAAATAAGAGAAAATTCAATTTTTATAATAAATCAAACAAAAAAATATAAGAAAGAAATGGTGGTGTTGTTTGGTGTTATTAGTCAAACAGAGCCGCGTAGTTGTAATTTTGTTGTACATAAAAGTCAAGTCAATCCCCCCACAAACAATCAACAATCAACAATCAATCTCTCTCTCTCTCTCTCTCTCTCTCTCTCTCTCTCAATTCTTCGTTTTCACCAAAAGATCTCTTATTTTTTTGTCTGTGACTTTGGCCTATTTTGGGAAGGTGGTAAAAATTAATTTTTTTGCTTTTAACCAAGATTTTTTAGAATAATTTAGAAAATTGGTAAAAAGTTGTTTTTTTTTTTTTATTAACATTTATTTATGGTGTCACATCACACTAAAATGACTAAAATATCCCCACCCAACTAAAAAAATTACATTGTATCCAAACTTACTTTTTGTGAATATTAAGGGTAGTTATGTAATTTGCCAACTTACTTTTTCAACTTCCCAAACCAAAGGAAAAACGCAACCTGCTATTTGATCAAAAACGCAAACCTTGCGTTTTTCACCCATTCCCAAAAGAGCCCTTTGTCTCCTCTATCCGAAAAGAACTCTTATCGTTAAAGTTCCTTTCATTTGAATTCTTAGAAAACTTTAAAAAGCCTATAAATTTCAACTCAGGCTTATTTTGAGAATTTATTATGAAAAAATATATATAAAAAATAAAGTTATGATACAATTTAAATAAATTAATAAGTCAATAAATTATTATTATTATTTTTTATCTTTTTAAAAGAGCCTTAATCTTAAACTCGCATTTATCCTAAATCCACCCAATCTTAAAAAACTAATTTTTTTATGAGATGAACAAAACAAAAATAAAAAAATTAATCATCCGGAAAACAAAAGAGACACTAATCAGAGTGAAGGGAGAGTCTTTTCACTTTGTTCAAATTATGATGATGGTTTTTTTTTTTAATGATAAAAACAAAGTACCTGAATATTTTCTTTAAGAGTAAAAGGTTAAAAATATCATATATTTTAAAGGGTGAATGCGTATAATGATTGTGATTATCTATTCACAGTCCATCCACTCAGCACTCAACCCAAATAAATAAATCAACAATGCATCAATTATGTATATATATATAGAAAGAGTTTATCATATTTAAAAAATAATAATAATGATCAATTTTAATAGTTTTTAGCTATGGTATATTTTATATGTATGTATGTTGTAGATTTTTTTCCATTTTTTAACCTAGTCATTAATGGTTGGTAAAAAACCACCAAGTTTTACATGTATATGTTACAAAAATTATTATAATTTTATGATTCATAATTCAATTTATATTTTTCAGTATAAGTTTTAAGTAAAATAATTTGATTGAATTTTAAATTGAGTAAATTTTACAATTTAATTTCATCATTTACTATGATTTAAGCCATTCAAATATTTGTATAATATATGAAACGACTTTATTTTTATAAAATAAAATTAAAAAAAATAAGAGATCAACTAAGGCTCAATTTGAGAATTTGGTTAAAAGGCAAAAGCCGGCTTTTAACCTATTTTTGGTTACACCACCTCTCTATTTTTTTTTACACATTTTTTCAAAAAAAAAATTAAAAAGTCATCTTTTAATCAAATTCCCAAAACAACCCTAATTGATATATGGGATTTGTGTAATGTTATGGTATATCATATGCAAGTTATAACATTTGTAGAGTTGATTACTATAAATGTCATAACTCAATTCTATGAGATAACTAAAAAATAATAATTTATTACAAAATAACGAAATGAAGGTTGCTGCTGTGCCATAAGGCATAGCAGCCCTATTGTAAGGGTCTTTAGGGGTATTTTAAGGGTTTATTTTAAAGAACCAAATTATTCATATTATAAAGTTTGTCGAGTATATCATCTATGTAAAAAATCAAATTAATTGGATATTAATAACCCAATAATCAAGTCCTAATTTGTAACATCCCAACTTCCAGACCTTTAATAAATCATATCAACCACAAATTTACAATTCCACATATACAAATCGTGTTCATAAATAATTTACACAAATATCTCTAAAATATAATTTATACAATTGTCTCAAAAAATATTTATCACAATGGTGGGCCCTGAATAGTTAACTAAATTAATCCTTTAAATGCTTAAACTTCAATCGCCACTAAATTATTTCGCACTTGAAAAATAAATTAATTCAGAAAATATACAATACGACAGGAATAATAATGTTTGGATAGAGAATAAATCAATAGGGATCCAATAAATTACGATGTTGCACAAGCAAATCGATTCGATAATCAAGTAATTTACCAAATTGCATAAACACTTCAACTAAACATATGATAACTTGTCTAGGATCAAATATCCAGTCCTACTCAATACATGACTAGTGAACGGCCTCACTCATCTCACCCAAGCACAACGATTTATCTGGACATATTTGTGCAAACTACTGATAGGATCCACACGATCCATGTACGGAAGCATTTCCACGTCTCTTAGTCAGACAAAGCAACATTGTCAACACAAAATAAATTTACAGGAAATTTATCAAATGACCTAAATAATCAAACATATCAATAAAGAATAATTTCACATAATTTATCAAATGATCAATATAACAAACAAAGGTCAAATTGGAAGTAATTACAATGAAAACTTTGCGAAGAGATTTAAAGAGAGTATATTGTATATCACCCGAATTACCTTAAAACAATCTCCTCCGTTATCAACACTTTAATCATATGATATTACTCCATAGATATTAAGAAATGGCGGACTAAAATTCTAAGGCATAAAGTATGTGAGAACCCAAATATAAAAATAAAATAAAATAATAAAATAATTATTATTTTACAAACCTCAAATATTTTACTTGTAAATCTTAAGGTGCAAATTAAATATTACTGAACAATCTTTTAATTAATTTTAAACTATAAATAAATTTTTTATGGAAGTCCATAATTTTAAAGACTATTGATAATAATCTTAATAATAGTAACAATAATAATAATAAAATAGTTAGTAAGTGGTCATTTTGAAAATTTATTATAAGACGATAAAACCCTAATGGTTAGATATCATTTCTTTTCTAAACTACCCTAGCAGCAGCCGTAAGATATAGAGAAAAGAGAGAGGAGGGTGTCTTTTGTGAAGGAAATTAAAGAAGGAAAAAGGAGTTGTTGTATTGGTAAATATTTTTTATATATAAGCATGTGTGTTGTTTTCTTTAATTAAGACCATGGTAATCATTGAGTTGTTCAAGTCATTGTTTTGTGTGGATGATGGATGGTGGCGTGAAGCTAAGGGTTGGTGATGGAAATTTTGGGTTACAATGGTGGATGGAAATTCTTGATCCTAAAATTACAAATTTTAAAAATCAAGAAATCTTATCAAATTGATGAATTTTGAATTGAAATTTTTACAGTAGATTAATTACATATTGAATTGCATACCAAAATTTTCTTATAATTTTTGGGAGTCAAAATCCATATACACTGATGTGTTCAAATTTGTCTAGAAAACTGGTGTAAAACAATAAATTCGGAAGTGTCGTTCTCATTGGGTGTAAATCCGAAATTATCAAATCAGCGTCATTAGAACCGGTTATGAGTCTAGTTTCTTACATTTTTGACATTGCGTTGATTGCTTGTATATACTAAGAGAACTATTAATTTCTTTGAAATGCTGTAGAAAACAACCTACTTTGATATAATTAATTGTAAATAATTATTTTGATAAGCAAATCAAGTGAAACCATTTGAGTTTGAAACTTATGATATATTAGTTGATATCTGGAGGGTTTTGAAATTTTTCAAACAATGTTAAGTGGATTTTGTAATTTTCACAGTTAGTGAATAAATTGGGAAAGTTTGTTTAAAATTCTGTTTTATCTTAAAGTTACTTTTAATTAAGTTTCGATTTAAACCCATGTATTGGGTGATTTTAGACCTTGAAGAACATGAGCTTAGGTAATATTTAAGAGTAACGGTGAGTTGGGTTGAGCCGTCTTAGTACGCTTTAGTTTGGGGTTACTTAATTTCTTATTCTTTAGTATTTTTAAATTAGTAGTGAAGTGTAATTTTCATACTTGGTTCAAGGCACTAGTTAAACTTTATACTCTATTCGAGAATGACATTATTCCATTTTCGGGTGAGTAGTTGCATGCTACATATTTTTATAAATGTTTCCCTACCATAAACTGTTGGAAAATTTAATTGTTGTTTCAGCACTAAATTGTTTTAATAAATTATTATATTATCAATGGAATTAAATTATTTTTGAAACATATGTAAACTTGGCATGCTGTAAATTATTTGTTATGGTCTCATGTTTATAATGGTGAACTACCATGTTTTACGAAACTGAATTGTATTGATTATCGGGACCATATGTATATTTTAGTCTAGAGAAATTATTCCACTGTGTGTGGTGACTCTGGTCACTAGGGAACAGATTCGGGTTGGGCTGTAATGACTCTAGTATTTAATGATTGTAAAGAAAAGACCTAGGCTAGGTTAGGTGACCTTCAATCGGATCATCTTAGAGAAAAGGCCTTGGTTGCCACCCCGATGATGACACTTGATTCGATATTGAATCCAACGAGTTTATTGCCTTGAGAACTGTGTAGTATGTTACTTGTTATTCTTGGTACCCAGAAAATTATTGGTGTTCATGTTGTAATCTGTTTTAAGTGGAAAATGTCATTTATCATGTTCTTTAGAGACATGAGTATTTTACCTGTCAAACTGTGGAATCTTTTTTTTGAAACATATTATCTTAATCAAAAGTGTATGTCAATCTAGTTTTGTGATATATATCTTATTTTGAAATTGAACCCCGTTTTCAAAACTATATTTACCATTCATGTTGCTACTAACTGAGCTATCAGCTGACTTAGTTGTTTATCATTTCCAGGTGTTAGAAGGACTTAGAGTGGACTCATGGCATAGCAGGGACTCAATTACATGGACCTCTAGGACATTCATTTTATTTTTTTGTTTTAGATTGTTATGTTAAGTTTGTGCATATTTATTTTTATTTTTATTAAAGTTCATTTAGGATTATTTTGATATGTGGGTTGTTTATATCCCATGAGTTTGGATGGTATTGATTACGGTTGGTTTTGCCGTTTATACTTGTGACATGTCACTAGATTGAGTTTGGTTATTTATTATCAGACTATTTTATAGTTGTTCAATGTGATTATAGATTCGTGTTTAGGATTGCGTGTGCCTTAGGCTAAGATCGTGTGGGCCACGACCAGTCATACATGAGTTTGGGGTCAATGCAAAAGTAAAATAGAATATCAAATTTAAGAAATGAATAAAATGATGAAATAGAGATAAAAAGAGATAAATAAGTTAAGTTCTTATTTAAAATTTTTATCTCCAAATTACTATAATAAATTATCAATACCACTCTCTAAAATGTTTAATACCTCAAAAATGTGGATTTTTACATAATTATTTAAAAAAATATTAAAATTATGTCAACCATTTATTTTTTTAAAAACAAATGTGCTCTTATTATAAGATTATATACGTCCAATTTAATTTTTTTTCTTTTTTTGCATAAATGATTTACTTGACGAACTTTACAATAGAAATGGTATAAATCATCGAAAAAAACTCATAAAACACTCTCAATGGGCCTCACAGTAGCCTGATGTGTCATAAGGCACAGTAGGAACACCAACTCCCAAACAACACATAAATTATAATAAAAAAGCTTTTGGATTTATAACTAAAATAATGTCACAACCAATATTACAACGAATTATAACTAACACTCTAAGGGTGTGTTTGATTGGGCGGACTGGAAAAGGGGGGATTAGAATCCATCGGACTTAAGTCCTGGGACTGTGAATCCCCCGGACTATTTGGTCGGATTGGATATGTATCATGTGTTTGTTTTTTCATGGGATTAGATGTCTGGAAAGGACTATTTTCAGTGAATCCAACGTTTGGTTGGACGGACTGGATATGATAAATGAACAAAAGACTATTTTGCCCTTTTTCAATTAATTATTTTTAATAGGATAATTATTAAATAAAATTATTTTTGGATAGGATAATTATTTGGTCGGATTATTTTTGGACTGGATAGGATAATTATTTTTGGACAAATGAATCCAACGTTTAATTATTTTTAATTAAATAAATTTGTTTTTTTAAATTAAATAAATAAATAAATAAAATATCAATAAAATTTGTTTTAAATCATTACTGTATAACAAATTATTATTTTTTTTACATACAAAACTTTACTGTGTGGTCCAACTTTACATACATGTCATTAGTGAATCCAATTTATTTTTTTACATACATAACTTTACAAAAAAAATTTTTTACATACACAATTAAATAAATAAATAACCACTAAATTTGATTTAATAAAATACTGTATAACCTGTATAAAAAATTTATATTATTTTTTTAATTAAAATTTTAAATAAATTTTAAAATAAAACACCTATTACAATTTAAATAATGAAATTAAATAAATTATAAACAAAATTTTAAAATAAAACATCAATAAAACATCTATAAAAAATTATTTAAAAAAATTAAATAAATAAAACATGACTAAAAAGTTAAATAAAATTATTTTATTTTTAAATTGAGACATTTAAATTTTATTGAATTTTATTAAATATAATACATAATTAAATAGTAGAGGGTCAAAATGGTCATTTCATCATCTAATCCAAATAGTGATTAGTCCCCCACATTCTGTCCCACCCCCCCAGGACAGGATAGTCCCCCATATGGGGGACATGGAGTCCGGCCGGACTCCATGTCCGGCGGACTAAAAAAAAATCAAACGACGGATTAGGAGTACTATTTGGACTCAAGTCCAAATACTGGATAGTCCCCCCAATCCCCCCAATCAAACACACCCTAATAGGTCATATAAATATCACAAACGTCGTAATTAGGGGTGCATATGATACACAACTCCAAAGAGAATGTGTAACATAGAATTTCCCATATGATTTTATTTATATATACCTATATACAATTTAATTACATTTATATTTATTTTATTTTAAGCACTATATGTATATATATAATTATATGTAATGTTATATAAAATGAATTTTAAGATTCATAATTTGACAACAATAGTTATGAAGAGAAAGTATAACAAGGCCTCGTTTTGCTAAAATTGTCGTAGTTCATTTGACAAATTTATTTATTTTGCTAAATATCCATTTTAATCATTCCAAAGAGCTATTGAAAAAGACAAAACGAAGAATTAGTAACTTGTCAAACAAAATTTACTTTTTTATTATTTAACTTTTCTATAAGTTTCTTTTAGTTAGCTGTAAAAGAAAGCTAAAAATAACGTTGAAAACAAAAAGTGGAATTGGAAGCTGAGTAATCAAAATTCAATTAAATGTGAAAATGAAGATGTAAGTCAATTTTTTTTTTAAATGTCATGCTAGTTTATAGTTATTTATTGATATTACCCTCGAGTTCTATACTTTTGTGTTATTTAAAAATTAACAACTTGCCCAATAGGCCACAGCCCACCCATCAGCACAGCGTAGCACAGGTGATTGAAGACCGGCCGCATAACAGAATTTGACTTTATAGTTTTGGTTTCATAGCGGCCCCCCCCCCCCGATTTCATATTTCTGGGATTTTAATTTTGTTTTGTTTTTCTGTTTTTTGTTTTTTTTTTCCGTGTGTTGATGGCGTGTTTTTAAAAAAGTAAAAAATGTTATACAATATGATAAATGTGTCTGATTTATTTTTTTTTGGTTGAAAATTTTCAATTATTTTGGTTGAGTTTGAATCCAAATTCAACTGGTCTCCTAATTTTGGTCCTTTTTTATTCTTTACCTTAATTTCTGAAAATGACGCGGGTTTGGGCTCAGCTGACTGATTCAAATCAGAACCATCCTTATCCTTTGATTATGGGGAAAACAACTTGTATTTAAATCACATTGCAAGTGTTTTGACAAGAGAAGAATTAGGATTAATATATCTATATAATAAAGTAGGATGATTTTTGAATTTATCTTAAACACATTTGTCCTATCAGATCTATTCAAATTATAAAATAACAGCTGAGATATATTTTTCAAAAAATATCCTACATGTACATTATCTATTTTTCCGCTTCTCTCTCTTATTTTCTCATTTTCTCACCCATCATTCTATGATTCCATGATCTCACATTCCTCTCTCTTTTATTTTTATTTTTTTATTTTCTCCCATTTTTTTTTCTCTTTATTTGTTTATTTTTTTATTTTCTCCTTTTTGTTCACTTATTTTACTGTGTGTAGTGGAGATTAAATTAATGAATTTTATAATCCACAAATTAAATGAATTTGAACAATTAATTATTATTTTTAAATATATTGAATACCTGATAGACTTCATAAATTTAAACCTCATATGAATCTTCAACATCTATATAATAAAGTATGACGCTTTTTGAATCTTCAATATATTTTTGTCCTATTAAAACCTTTAAATGACTTAGATCTGTTCAAATTATAAAATAATGGCTGAGATATATTTTCTAAAAAATGTCCTACATGTACATTTTCTACTTTCCCACTTCTCTCTCTCTTACATTTTCATTTTCTCACCCATGATCCCACCTTCCTTTCTCTTTATTTTTTTATTTTTTTATTTTCTCCCGTTTTTATTTTTCTCTCTATTTATTTATTTATTTTTTTTCCTTTTTGTTCAATATATTTTACACATATTTTTATACAATGTATGTATGCCCCGTAATACACTGTGACATTACGGGCATACATACAATTTTCATATAATTATATAAACAAAAGTAGTATTGTATGTATGCCCGTGGAAATTGTATGTATGCTAGGCACATCCATCTATCTATCTATATATTATATAAGCAAAAACGAGTTTTCGTGAGGAGTTTTGTGAGAACTCCAAAATTTTATAATAAATTTGTGAGAACTCCAAAATTTTAAAAAATAAATTTAAATAGTGTTGGGATTATAATTATATTTTAATCCTAACATTATTTATACAGTGCCTTTAGGTACTAATTATATAAGTAAAAACAATATTGTATGTATGCCCGTGGAAATTGTATGTATGCTAGGCAAATTTATCTATCTAGCTATATATTATATAAGCAAAAGCGAGTTTTCGTGAGGAGAACTCCAAAATTTTATAATAAATTTGTGATTTTATCAAATTAAAAAATAAATTTAAATAGTGTTGGGATTACAATTATATTCTAATCCTAATATTACTTATACCGTGCCTTCAGGTACGGGTATACGCTAGTTTATATATATTGCGAGAGGCTTCTCTCCAGTTTAAATAGTAGATTGGAGCATACTGTTGAGTATGTAGGGCTTATTAAGAGTCTTGTTTTAATGATCTAAACCATCCAATGTGTAGAGTTCGTCGAGTACTTCATGCATGCAAAAAAATCACATTGATCGGATATTGGTAGCCCCTTAATCGGAACACATTTTTGTCAATGGTAAATGTGATTTTAAAAATAAATTGTTAACAAAAATGTGTTTCGATCAAGGAGCTACCGATATCTGATCAACGTGATGTTTTACAACTATTAAGTACTCGACGAGTTCTACGCATTAACTGATTCAGATTATCGAAACAGAACCCGTGGTGGGCACACGGGCTCAATTGCACGCTTTAATTCACTGTATAGACTAGAGAAAATCCTCTTCCATATATATTTATTAGAATATCACCCGTATGAAATAAAATAATATGTTATTTAATAAAAATATGATAAGTATATTTGATTTTTTTATATTATGTAAAATAAAAGTTAAATGGAAGCTAACTAATCGAAATTTTCTTAATTATTTAAAATTAAGAAAGTAAAAAAAATAAATCATATGAGATATTGATCATAAAGTTTCTCACTAAAAATCTCACTTTGCTTATATAAATAGGAGTATAAGATTCAATTCATATAAGTGAAATAATACACTTTTTCCTTCTTTTCTCGATGTGAGATTATAAAATAAAAGTTAATGAAAACTAGGCAATGGGAATTTTCTTAATTGTTTAAAAGTTAGCAATTGTTCGGGTGAGAAGTTTATTTCAAATCAAGCAATGTTAGCAGTTTAATCTTTAATTAGGTCAATTTTTAATTTATTTCAAATCAAACAAATTTAACCAATATATTTTGATAAAACCGCTAAAATTGCAGTTAAACCAGCGAATCAGTTAAACCGAAAACGGTTCACCCTATAGTTAGATCAAAGGACCAATCAACTTATACAAAAATTAATGGGCAAATTACACAAATAGTCCCTATAGTTTGGGGCTTGTGTCACTTTGGTCCCTGACTTTTCAATTGTGACACATTTGACCATGAATTTTGAATCTTGTTCCAAATAAGGACAATTGAATATATAATTAGATTTTTCAAGGGTAAAATTGTCAATTTGACAAAATATAAACTAATTTGACAAAAATAAATGTCAAACAAATATTTTTGAATTTTAAAAAATTATTTCTACCTACTAAAAATAAAATTATGTAAAATTGATAAATCTTTTAGACATTTTTTTTTTTTACCAAATTAATTTTTATTATGTGTTTGGATGATGATCATGTAAAATTAATTTTTAAAAATTAATCATGTAATTTTTGTTAATTTTACATAATTTTATCATTGGTGGATAAAAATAATTTTTAAAAAATTAAAAATATTTTTTTGACATTTATTTTTATCAAATTAGTTTATATTTTATCAAATTGATGATTTTACCCTTAAAAAATCTAATAATATTTTCAATTGTCCTTATTTGAAACAAGATTTAAAATTCAGGGTCAAATGTGTCACAATTGAAAAGTCAGGGACCAAAGTGACACAAGTCCTAAACTATAGGGACTATTAGTGTAATTAACCCAAAATTAATTAATTAAAACTTTTAAATTTTATTTTAATTTTAAAATTTAAACTGTCTTGAATCGAACATACAGTTTAAAATAAAAGTGAAACAACTCATTTTTTCCTCATTTTCCTGATGTGAGATTGTAAAATAAAAGTTAACAGTTGTTTGGACGGGAAATTCATTTATAATCAAGCAATCTTAGTCGTTCAATTTTTAATAAGGTCAATCTTAGTTTATTTCAAATCAAACAAATTTAAGCAATATATTTTAATAAAACAGCTAAAACCGTGGTTAAACCAGTAAATTAATCAAACCGAAAACGATTTAACCTAATTAGCTAAGTCAAAAGGACCAACCAATTTACAACAAAATTATTTAATTAAAACATTTAAATTTTATTTTAAAATCTAAACATTCTTAAACTAAAACATGTACGATATTATAATATTAAATGAGAGTATAAGGTTGCGTTTGGTAGAGTTTTGTAAAAATGATTTGAGAGTATGAGTTGTATTTTGGGTTTGTGAGTTGTGGAATTATGATTTGAGTGTAGAAAATTTGCTTGGTTATGATTTTTGAATAGAGTGTTGAATTAAGTTTTGAATTGAGTTTTGAAAGTTTGATTTGACATGTGAAATAAGAAAATAATATTAATCAATTTTTTAATTGAAAATACTACAAAGGAAATAATATTTTTTTTCAAAATAATATTCAAAAAATTTAAATCATAAATATTTAAATAATTTAAATAATCTAAAAAATTTAATAAGTAAAAAATTTAAATGAATATTCAAAAAATTTAAATCGTAAAAATTTAAATAATTTAAATATTCAAAAAATTTAAATAACTTAAAATGTTAATATTTTAAATTTAAAAACAATTCTACACTCAAATCGTAACTAAACACATAAAACAAAACTCAATTAAAAAATTATTTTTAAAACTCATAACCAATAGTTTTGAATTATGTGTTTGGTTATGAGTTTTGAAAAGTAATGATTATGTTTTGAATTGAGTTTTGAGAAATGAATGTAGAATTGTGATTTGAAAGTTCAAAATAAACAACACACTCAAATCAATGGGTGGAACTATAATTTAAATTGCTTACCAAACAGAGCCTAAGATTCACTTTATATAAGTGAAACAACTCACTTTTTATTTCTTTTCTCGATGTGAGATTGTAATTATTTTAAAGTTAAATATTATGAGAGTTTCAAAATTTTATACAAAATTATTTTTAAAATCAAAACGTCTATGTGGAATTGTACAGTAAAAGTTAAATTGAAGCTAACCGATAGAGATTTTTTTAATTGTTTAAAATTAAGAAAATCATAAAATAATAATAAATGGTATAGATTATAGTGCTCCTCACTAAATTATTATTATTTTTTGCTTATATAAGTGGGAGTATAAGATTCACTTTATATAAGTGAAACAATTCACTTTTTCCTTATTTTCCCGATGTGGGATTGTAAAATAAAAATTAAATAGATATATACATTGAATTGTAGATTGAAATTGTGTTTACAAAAGTACTTTCACATAACACAAGTGATATGCTAAGAGTATTGTACATGTGTTCTTAAACACACAAACAAAAAAAATTGATATTAATTATAGGGTTTCTTACTAAAAATATTCTTTTACTTATATAAACGGAAGCATAAGATTCACTTTATATAAGTTAAACAATTCACTTTCTCCTTATTTTCCCGATATAGGATTGTAAAATAAAAGTTAAATAGAAGTTAATCAATGGGAATTTTCTTAATTGTTTAAAATTAATGAATTTCAATAATTTATATAAATTTGAGTATAAGATTTACTTTATATAAATGAAATAATTCACTTTTTCCCTTCTTTTTTGTTTTGTTTTGTTTTGATTTGGGATTGTAAGATAAAAGGTAAATGGAAGCTAGCCAATGAGAATTTTCTTAATTGTTTAAAATTAAGAAATTTCAATAATTTTAAAATAAGGGTTTGGACTTTCTAGAAGGCTTCTCCCTTAAAACTGCCTTTATAAGATTCATTTTATATAAATGAAACAACTTACTTTTTCTTTCTTTTCTCGATATAGGATTGTAACACTTTATATAAGTGAAACAACTCACTTTTTCTTTATTTTCTCGATGTGGGATTATAATTATTTTAAAGTTAAATACTATGAGAGTTTCAAAATCTCATACAAAATTATTTTTAAAATCAAAACTGTGTGGGATTGTAAAATAAAAGTTTAATAGAAGCAAGCTAATGAGGATTTTCTTAATTGTTTAAAATTAAGAAAATCAAAAAAATGAGTGTGAGATATTTTTTTCTTCGAACAGAGAGTGTGAGATATTGATCATAGAGTTTTTTACTAAAAATCTCATTTTGCTTATATAAATGAGAGTGTAAGATTTACTTTATGTAAGCGAAACAATTCACTTTTTCTTTCTTTTTTCCAATGTGAGATTGGAAAATAAAGGGTAAATGGAAGCTAACCAACGAAAATTAGAGAGGCATAATTTAGGTTGGTGAATTTATCATATTCGATCATTTTGTAAACTCATATGCATATTAAAAAAAATCAAATTCATTCTAAAGTCATGTTCATGTGATTTCAATGTATTTAATTTTAATAAAAATATATGATATATTTATAAAATTATATATGTCATTTATTTTTTAAAATTAAATATAATAAAATTACGTGATTATAAATGATAGTCTCGCTCAAAGTAAATCGAACTTTAATTTGTTCACAATGTTACTAATAAAAACTGAAAATAAATCAAATTCAATCAATTGACCTCTTCTTTTCTCCAACATGTACCTTACTACATGGTCATCCATATGGTCATATAATCATGAAATTAACTTGCATCACTGCATTTGGAGCAAAATATTATTTTAAAAATATAATTAATTATAGTTATGCAAGCAAGATAGACCCAATTTGAAGAGATGGGTGACTTGCTCCAAATTTTGAAACCCTTTCATTATAATAATAATAATAATAATAATAATAATAACATTAAATATTAAAAAAACCTTTAAATTATATAAATTGGCCTCATATTAGAGAGGCATATTTTTACCGTACAGTTTGGTGAACCATCAACCTAAACTATGATAAAAACTTCCGACATAAACTATCCCAACTTAAACAATTCACTTTTTCTTTATTTTCTCGATGTGAGATTATCAAATAAAAGTTAGTCAATGGAGATTTTCTTAATTGTTTAAAATTAAGAAAAGGGAAAATTATTGATAAATCCCATTTAGAAGTGTTTTAACCCAAGAAGTCCATGAATGAATTTTTTAACCCATTTAGTCCCATGTATGTATAGTTTTATTCCATAAAGTCATTTTTCTTGATTTACACTATTTTCTTGGACACTTATGCCTTTATATTTAATTTTGATACCCTTATAAATATTTTTTGAACGGTTAGCAATTTTATGATGTGAACATTCATATTTTAAAATTCACATTGGTAGAAATGTAAAATTGGCCCATGGGCGGCCCGAAACCCGCGCCGCGAGCCGGGCGGCCCCGGCTCGTTGACAATATGAATATTCACATTGACATGTTAACATTCACATTAATAGGAGTGTAAAATTAGCCCGCATCCCGTGGCGGAGCGAAACCTGCCCGCGGCCCATGGGCGGCCCGGGGCGAGCCCGGTTCGGCCCGTTGACAATGTGAATATTCACATTGGCATGTTAACATTTACATTGATAAGAGTATAAAATTGGCCCGCGGCCCATGGGCGGCCAAAAGCTCACCCGCGGCCTGGGGCAGACCCGACCGTTGACAATGTGAATATTCACATTGATAGGAGTGTAAAATTAACCCGCGCCCCGTGGTTGCCCGAAACCCGCCCACGACCCGTGGGCAGCCCGTGGGCGGGCCCGGCCCGGCCTGGCCTGTTAACAATGTAAATATTCACATTGACATGTTAACATTCACATTGATAGGAGTGTAGAATTAGCCCACGCCTCGTGGCTGCCCGAAACCCGCCCACGGCTCGTAGGCGGCCCGGCCAGGCCCGGCCCGGCCTGTTGACAATGTGAATATTTACATTGACATGTTAACATTCACATTGATAAGAGTATAAAATTGGCTAGCGGCCCAGGGCGGGCCCGACCCGGCCCGTTGACAATGTGAATATTCACATTGACATGTTAACATTCACATTGATAAGAGTGTAAAATTGGCCCGCAACTCGTGAGCGGCCCGAAACCCGACCGCAGCCCGAGGCGGGCTTGGCCCGACCCGTGACAATGTGAATATTCATATGGACATGTTAACATTAACATTGCCCGCTACCCGAAGCTTGCCCGCGGCCCGAGGTAGGCCCGGCCCGACCCGTTGACAATGTGAATATTCACATTGACATGTTAAAATACACATTGATAGGAATGTAGAATTGGCCCGCGACCTGTGGGTTGCCCGAAGCCTGCCCACGGCCCGGGGCAGGCTCGTTTGGGTCCGGGCCCAAGCATGTCCGAGACCCTAGGTTAGGGCCTAGGTCATCACTTTGAAGCTCGGCCCGGCCCATCGGCCCGCTTAAGGTCCATTCAAGGCTCGATCCGAGGCCCAGCCCACGCCGAGGCGCAATGTATTTTTTTATGGAAAATAATAAAATTTTGGTAGAAAAAATTAAAAAGAATTAAAAAAAAATGGTCAGGCCCGCCCAAGCCCGACCTAAGCTCGAGGCTAGGCCCAAGCCCACTGGCCCGACCCGAGGCTCGATCCATCGGCTCATCCAAAGCCCGAATACCCTTGTGCCAGGGCTAGGGCCTGGGCCTAATTTTTTGGCCCGTGGACCGGCCCGACCCGGCCCGAGAAAGACTCGTTTGGGCCCAGGCTCGAGCCTAGTCCGAGACCCTAGGCTAGGGCCTGGGCCATCACTTTGAAGCCCGACCCGGCCCATCGGCCCGGTTAAGGCCCATTCAAGGCTCGGTCCGAGGCCCGGGCCGCGCCGAGGCCTAGTGTCTTTTTTTGTGGAAAATAATAAAATTTTGGTAGAAAAAATTAAAAGAATTAAAAAAAAATGGCTAGGCTCACCCCGGGCCATCCACGGGCCGTGGCGGGTTTCTGGCAGTCACGAGGCACGGGCTAATTTTACACTCCTATCAATGTGAATGTTAACATGTCAATGTGAATATTCACATTGTTAACGGGCCAGGCCGGGCCAGCCCTAGGCCGCTGGCCAATTTTATACTCTTATCAATGTGAATGTTAACATGTCAATGTGAATATTCACATTGTCAACAGGCCGGGCCAGGCCTGCCCCGGGCCGTGGGCGGGTTTCGGGCAGCCACGAGGCGCGGGCTAATTTTACACTTATCAATGTGAATGTTAACATGTCAATGTGAATATTCACACTGTCAACGGGCCGGGCTGGGCCCGCCCCGGGCCGCGGGCCAATTTTATACTCTTATCAACATGAATGTTAGCATGTCAATGTGAATATTTACATTGTCAACGGGTCGAATCGGACCCGCCCATGGGCCGCGGGCGGGTTTCGCGCCGCCACGGGACGCGGGCCAATTTTACACTCCTATTAATGTGAATGTTAACATGTCAATGTGAATATTCACATTGTCAATGGGCCGGGCCCGCCCCGGCCATACTCGAATTTTTCTAGGCACCCACGAGGATCGACATGGGCCGGGCCCCTACACATTGACGATATGAACATTCACATTGACGGTGTGAACATTCACATTAGGGGTATTTTGGTAATTATGTCACCCATATGACTTATTGAAACATAAGAAAATAATGTGAACTAAATGAAACATAAGTAGATGAAAAGGGTATTTTGGTATTCTTATCTCAAATAGGACCTAATGGAATAGTCAAAAAGAATATGGGTTGGATGGAATAAAACTCTTAGAAAGTGGATTTATCAAAAGGCAGTGGCTTGCCTCCAGTCCAGATCTGGATTGGAGGGTCCAGTCCGGCCCATTGGGCCTATTTTTGAGCCCCTTTTCGATAATCCAAACCGTTCATATTTTAGGGTTCGTTGAGTACATTATCCCTGTAAAAAATCACGTCGATCGGATAACAGATACTATGTATTCGGATCACTTTTTTATGAACCGTTAATTTCTAACCGTCCATTTTTTTCCAAACAAAAGTAATCCGAATACATAGTATCTATTATCTGATCGACGTGATTTTTTACAGGGATAATATACTCAACGAATCTTAAAATATGAACAGTTTGGATTATCGAAAAGGGGCCCAAAAATAGGCCGAATGGGCCGGACTGGACTGGACTGTCATTTTCTAATTTATTGTCTTTAGTTTGAAGATCTCGAATATCTTGTTTAATTCGATTAATTTCAGATTGTAAATCTTGAAGAGTAACTTCTTTAGTTTTAGTTTTAAATTTTTCTAAAGTTTTAGACAAACTAATAATCGGTTTGTTAATCTTAGGTTTAGTTTCTGATTGGAGCATTAATCCTTTTAACTTATCAATATATTGTTGTTTCAATCGAGGATCATCTAATTTACTAATTAAATCGATTAAAGCAGATTCTTCTTGACTATGTTTGGTAAGAACAGAGATTTGTTTAACTGGTTTACAACAAACATCATTACATCCTAAGGTGATTTGATTATCAGAATCAGAATTATCACTATTAGAAGGGGAATTAGATGTTGATGGAGGAACAGAAGAGGAATCATTATCAGATTGATTTAATTGAAAGATTTCAAATAATTGAATTTTAGATTCATCATTAATTTGAAGTTGATTAACTCTATCTTTGAGTTTTTGTTTTTCTTTACATTTATTAGCATAGTGACCTTTTTGACCACAGTTATAGCAAGTAACATCCTTGTTAGATTTTGGATGTGATTTAGGTTTATGATATTTCTTTTTAGGTTTAGTATAAAATTTATCATTAGATTTAGATGGTGAATAAGGCTTCTTGTATTTATTATGATATTTGGATTTATATTTAGGATATTTGGAAGATTTGTGTGATTTCTTTCGAGAGGGTGCAATAGGAGGTAAACCATATTGTTCACAAAAATTACCTAATTCATATTTAGCTTTGTGTTTATCTTTAGTAGCCTTTTGACTGAGTTTTAGATCAATACACATTTTTAATCCTTCTTTTTGAATAGTGCTAATTATATCACCATATGTTAAATTATCATATTCAATAATACCAGTAGGGGTACTAAGAACATCTCGAATTTTATGAGCAAATAAACTAGGTAATCCATTAATAAATTTTTCTTTCCAGAATGATTTAGTACAGTCTTCTCTTAACATAACTCTAGAGGTGAATACATCTTTATACCACCTAAAGTCACTTAAGGTTGGACAGGTAAGATTACTAAGTTGATCATGTATGCGAGAATAAATATTAGTTGGGGTGCCTATGAAATGTCTAACAATAGTATAGATTAATTGGTTAATACCATCAGGGTGGCAACATCCGATATTTTCATCAAAAATAGGTAAACCATTTTCATCAGTTTGATTAGCATAGATTATAGATTCACGTTCAGTTTCGGTTAAATATTTCTCCCACCATGATTTGAGCATACCAGTAAAACCAGTGGTAATTAAAGTAACAATTTCAGGTTGAGTATATTGAGGATAGTTGGAGAGGTAACTATTTGAGACCATAGATAAATGATTCAATTTTTGGAGGATTTGATCTTCACTTAGACCATCAATATTCCATTCGTATAAGCGTTTAGCAGAAACAGAAAATTGATTATCAACATTATTTTCTTCAAATTGTAAATCAACTGGAGTAGGTTTGGTATACCAATTTTTAGTAGTTTGAGGATTATGTTTGGGATAATGAATTTTGGCAATTTGAGTAGACTGGAATTGTTGTGCTAGTTCATTTATCTCATCATCAGTATCAGATTGGGTAGAGTTTGGATGAATATCAAATTGTTGATTTAAAACAGTAAGACCTTTATCTTTAGAAGGTGAAGGGGTGTCAATTGTTGATAATTTATTAAATATTTTTTCAATAGCTTGAACAGTAGATGATTGATCATTGGTGACTAAGCTAGTTCTCTTAGATCGATTACTAGGTAGGTTAAGTAATGGTGCATCTAAAGGCTGTTTAGAGGGTTGAACAGATTCTAAATTAGTTTCTATTTTGTCTAATTGTTTACCAATTGTACTCAAGCATTGATTCGTATAATTATTTTGTTCAATGACTTTTTTAATTTCATTATCATTTCCAGGTAATTTAAAAGGTGAAGCAGGGATGTCAGAACCCTGTTGAGTAAGGATGATTTTTTCTAAAGGAGGATGACTAGAGCTAACAGTAGTTGTAGCAGAAGTTTTCCATTTATGTTTGGTAATTGTATTTAATTGTTTGTAATATTTATCAACATATTCTAACAGTGGTAATTCAAAACCATATTGAACCATAAAATCATACCATTCCTGGGAAATTTGAGACATTTGAGCAGAATTATATTTAGCATAATAAGCATGTCGTTGAATGCGATTAGTTTTTGATTTAAAATCAATAAGTAATTTTTCAAGATTAGGAATAAATTCCTTTTTGATTGTCATTAATTGAGGATTAACAGGTGGTGTAAATTCTTCAAAATCAGTTTGAGTTGGAGAATCAGTTGAAGCAACTTCTTCTTCGGGAAAGTGAGTATGTGTTGAATAAACAGGTTTACTAATTTGGGAAGTTGTAGAATTATCAATTCCTTTTAATTTGTTTTGAGTTGAATTACCAGTAGTTGGGCCTAAATGTATTTGACTATTTTTCCTAAATAATGGAGTAGTAAATATTTCATCTTCAGATTCAATTTCAGTAGGGACACTAGATGTACTATGTCTAGAGGATTGACTACGATTAAATTTAATATGAACAGATCCATCAGTGAATTGAGTAATATTTTTGATATCTTGTGCAGATGATTGTTGTTGATTATGTTTGTAATTTTCATTAACAGTAATCCATTCATCAGGTAAATCAATATTATTCCATTCAATCATTTGAGGGACATTAATATGTGTATCAGTACTACTACTATGGATGAGTAGAGTTTTATCTTTAGGAGATTTATGTAAAGCATGAACATTTAAATTAGTTTGCATACATTTATAGTGAACACGATAAATTAAAGCAATATTATGAGTTTTAGTCATCATATTGGTAAATGAACCATGTAGTTGAATATTTAATGTTAATGCATGTAAAATATTTGGATCACGTAAACTAAGTGTAAAATCAGGAAAACAATTAAAATGTACTGGACCTTTATGAAGACCAGTTTCCATCATACCCATTAAACTGTCATTATAATTAAGAAAACGAGTATCTCTTAAACATAATAAAACAGAAGTATTTTTACCAGTAGGAGTTAATGGATTAAGACCAACTTGAATTAAACCAATATGCATAAAATTGTAACCATTGTCTAAATGTCTTTTAATTAATTTTTTATCAAATAAATGGCAAGTTTCATGGGGTTTTTCCAAAGCATAAACTTGTTCAATAGTTTTAACATGCAATGCAATTTTAAAAACATTCTGTATAAAAGTAGTTTTATAAATTTCTTTGATTTGTAATTTTGGTATATTCCAACCAGTATTAATTTGATCATTTTGTATTTCAACATCTTCTTCATTTATTACTAATCCTTGATTAGGTATGGAAGGCAAAGTAGTTGACCTAGAACTGACTGATGAGTTACTTCTAAATAATCGACTCATTGTTCTGTTTAATTAATCAGTTTTACAGATATCTTAATACAGACCCTATTCTTGTCAAATTATCACAGACCAAAATAGTTTCGTACATACCCTATCCTAAATGTCCAACACTGCCTAACCCTAAGGACTTACTCTGGACAGGAAACGGAAATGGGTGACAGAAACTAGGTGGATAACAGACTGATCTTTTGGGTGATTAAGATGATCCGAAAACGAGATTAATCAAATAAACAATAGGAACGATTAAGAGGAAGAAACTAAACAGTTAGAAATAGGATACAACATACAAATGGCTCTGATACCATTCACGCGGAAGCAGCAAGCAGATGAAGAAAATGGATTACGAAATCAAAGATGAACCAAATTAAACAACAACATGATTGGAAAGCACTTAAACCAAAATATACATTAAAACATTTAATGTATTACGAAATTAAAACATTTAAATAATTACAGAAAATAACTTGCACTTACAATTGTTGTAATCTGCAAGGATCTTAAATAGGTGAACAAAACGGAAGAAGGTAAATCTCACTCAGAGCACTCTGGTTTTTCTTACAAACTGAAGGGTTGAAAATTGAAAGCTTACTGAGTGATTACAATTCATTACAATATATAGAAAATAAATCTAACTATGCAGCATGTGAAGGCAGCTGGCAGCATTGGAGACTGAGCAGAGCTGTCGGTTGCTTTCGGCTGATTGATTGAACAGTTGAGCAGCTTTAACCAAAGTTGATTGTCTGAATAGTGATGGTGAACAGTAAAAGTGAACAGTGGCTTTTACTATTCATCACTTTCGGTGGAACATGTGAATAATGGAATCAATATAGATATAAATTAGCAGCTTTTCTCAAAAGAGTATTGATTGAAGCTAATTTATATGTATAAAGAATCCTAGGTTAATTAAGCATATGGATCCTGAGCATCTTGGAACTCGGGTCGTCCATATGGAATGGATTGAGTAGTTGAACCTTCAGAAGACCGGTGTGAATTGTCTGAACCTTCTTCTTCTTCTGAACTGGTTGATTGGGCTTGGGCTCGATCCACAAGTTGCCGAGCCATTTGGAACATCTCATCCCGGGATGGCTTGGAATTAACTTTGGACTTTGCTTTGAGAGAAGCAGGAGGTGAAATGGGCTTTGACTGGACCTTTGATTTGGACTTGGTCTGAGGCTGAGCTGGTACAACAGGAGCTTTAGCCTTGGATTTTAATTGAGATGATTTGGGCTTGGAGCCACTAGATGAGGGGCTTCCAAGATTGACTGGAGGAAGATTGGGCTGACTTCCTTGGCTAAATGCAGCAGTTGGGTTCTGCTGGACTTTAACTATTGCAGGTGTTGGAGCATATGTATTAGGAGGAAATTCCTCAGAAACAATTTCAATAATGCGGGGCACATTGTATTTGGGCCACCATTTGACTGAGTGTTGACGGATAATTATGTTTTCATCAATCCCATAATGCCATTTAAATATCCATGGAATTTTGTATTTGGATATGAAAGTGAGCAAAATAGGAAATTGTTTTTGATGAGCAGTGAATGGGTAGATAGCAGCAAAATAGGCAATTGTTTCATTAAGGGAACTGGGAAGAATATCGGAAATGGCGCCATAATGTGTCCACCATCTCACAAACCAGGTTGGTAATTCGGATTTGAATTTTTGATCAAAGGAGATGAACCAGGAGTGACTGAATGACTCATTCTGGTATAAGAACAATTTGAACCAGGCATCAATATAATCATGGTAATTATATTGAATAGAATGACCAGGTAAATCTCGAAGCAGATTAGGATTGCCCCATTCTGCAAGGGATACAATGTTGTGAATGTAAAGTGAATGGTATAGGATCTTGTAGGCATAAGTACGATCCTGAATAGGTTTGATCAAAATGGAATGATGGTTGAGTAGGATGTCCTTGTAATAGGAGAGGTTTTTCTCTGGAGGTGAAGAAATAAAATGACATCCAGAGCCAAAGTGAAATTGTGCAATTTCGTTAATAGTTTGACTTCTAGGATGACTAGGTTCTTTGTAGAATATGTTAGTAACATGTGATTTGGTGTATTCAGTTCGAGAGGGCCGAACTTGGTTAATTGGGAGTGGAGTAACTGAAACTGATTGGCTAGAGGCAAAAGGATCATTAGCCAATGCAGATGAGTAATCAGGACGATGAATAGTACCAAGAGTATGGTATCGGTTAATTATGTCAATGGAAGAGGATGGTTTAATTGACTCCAAAGGAGGAGGAACTAGGAGTTGATTAGGTTTACTGGAAGATGGGACCAAAGCCTTAGAAGGAGGCCTTGGGCGAGACATCTGTGAAATATGAAACAAAGATTAGCAACCAGAAAGAAGATCTAAATAATTCTGGTAATAAAACAAATGATTGTAATAATCATGTCGTAAAACACGTCGAGCTTGTAACTGTTGGTGATTGATGTATTGGGCTCTTTGAGTAGTGGGTCTAGCTGATTTAAGGCGGTTAATACGGCGATTAACCTGTTTGATCAAGGTTTGGAAATGGGTAATTTGGGTTTTAACATAGGAAATATGTGGAGTAGCACTCATCCTTTACCCCCCTGTAAAAATTCTCGGGTAAGAAAATCAGGTAGGGAATTTTGACAACCAGGTATATAAGTAATATCAAAATCAAAAATACTTAAAATAGATTGCCAACGGGCAAAAATCTGTTTACTAGCAAGATTTTGAACATCTTTTTCCAAAACATATTTAGCAGATTTGCAATCAACACGAAGTAAAAAATTTTGATTTAAAATATCATCTTGAAATTTTTGAATACATAAAACAGTAGATAAAATTTCTTTTTTAATAGTACTATAATTTAATTGTGCTTTATTCCAGATACCAGAATGATAACGAACAATTTGTTCAGGTGACTGGGGAGTGACTTGTTGAAGCAAGATGCCACCATAACCAATATCAGAAGCATCAGTTTGAATAATTTTAAATGAATGCTCAGTAGGAATACCAAGACAAGGAAGAGATTTAACATATTGTTTAACTTGCTGAACAACAGCAGTATGAGTAGAAGACCAAGGAGGAGGATTATCCTTTAACCGATCAAACAGAGGTTGACAGATTTTCCTAAGATCTTTATAGAACTCAGCAATGTAATTGAGGGACCCTAAGAACCGTTGTAGTTGAGTTTTATCAAGGATTTCATCAGGAAATTTAGACGCAAACTCAATAGAGCGACTAATTGGCAGAATAGTATTATGGTGAATATCATATCCTAAAAACCTAACTTTAGTTTGAAACAATTTAATTTTAGGAGCAGAAATGACTAAACCATGACTTTTGATTGTATAAAAGAATGCAGTTAAATGTTTCCAATGGTCACTAATTGATTTGGAAAAGATTAATATATCATCAATGTAGACAATTGAGAAATGACTAAATGGGTTAAATATGTCATTCATGATATTTTGAAATTCACTTGGAGCATTTTTTAATCCAAATGGCATAACATTCCATTCATATTGACCAAAAGGTGTATTAAAAGCAGTTTTGTATCTGTCTTTAGGATGAATTTGAATTTGCCAAAAACCACTTTTCAAATCAAATTTACTGAAAATAACAGCTTGATTAAGTCTCTTAATTAAATCTTTTTTATTAGGAATAGGGTAACGAATCCATTCTAAAACAGCATTTAATGGTTTATAATTAATAACTAAGCGAGGAACACCTCGTTCTAATTCAGCATTTTTATTAACATAAAAAGCAGGACAAGACCATGGTGATTTACTAGGACTGATAATTCTATTTTTTAATAGTTCATTAATTTCTTTTTTACACATCTCTAATAATTCATGATTCATTTGAATAGGTCTAGATTTAGTAGGTATTTGTCTTTCATTGAAACCTTTAATATATGGCAAAGTAACTACATGCTTTTTCCTATGCCAAAATGCAGTAGGTAAGAGCATCTCCAATGGAGCTGCTATATCAGTTGCCAAAGCTAAAAAATGGCAGAAATGGCAAAAATCAGTCTCCAACGGTCTGCTATTTCACTTGCCAAAGATGGCAGATGCCATATGTGTTCTCAAATATGGCAAGTGAAATAGCAGATGCCAACCTTGCCAGATCAGCAAAATCCAACAGAAATTGGCACCAAATTCAGTTGAGAAAACAACAGAATTAATCCAGTAGGGAAGCTATTTTCCAAAATCAAACCCAATTTTTACAATCAAGCAAATTTCACATGAAGACAAATCGTGTATATATATATATGATCAAACCCATGAAGACAGCTTGTATATATATATGATCAAAATCAAACCCAAAATATATATATATATATATGATCAAACCCATGAACCTCTGCTGACCGTATATATATATATATATATATATATAAATATGTGATCAAAATCAAACCCAAAACATATATATATGATCAAACCCATTAAGACATAGCAAACCGTATATATATATATATGATCAAAATCAAACCCAAAACATATATATATATATATATATATATGTATATGAAGACAAATTTTTTATGGAGACCAAAACACATAACGACAGAATTTTTTGATGGAGATCAAGACAAATCAATATATATATATATATGCAGACAGATCAAAACATATATATATATATATATAGATGAAGATCGTACCAGAGACGGAGAGTACACAGATCGGAGGGAGACAGAGTCAAACCAGAGAGAGGGGGTTCCGATCTTGGAGGAGAAGGGGGAGATCGGGTTCCGATCATGGAGGAGAAGGGGTTCCGATCTTGGAGGAGGGGGTTTCGATCTTGGAGGAGAAGGGGAGATCGGGTTCCGATCCTGTGCTCTGTTTGGTTTGTGCTCTGTTTAATTTCGGCCATGGAGGAGAAAACACAGTGAGAATGAGAGGGAGATGAAGAGCTGTGGAGAAGATGAGAGGGAGATGAGACTGAGATAGATGTATGGCAAAATAGTGATGGGTCAGTGTAAATAAAAGAGCCGTTGGGCTCTGTTTGGTTTGTTCAACCAAAAAAAAAAGTATTTATTATTTTAAGTTTTTATTTATTATTCAATATTATTTATTTTATTTAAATAATGTTTTGATTTTCAATTAATAATATTTTTTTTCAATTTTTCAATTTTTTTTATTTTTTATATTTGTCTAGTTGGGAATAATATAAATATATAATTTTTTTAACAAACAGGTAAAAAAATGTCACAAAAGACAAAAAATAAATAAAAATAAAATCACAAAAAACCCATATCCAAACAACACCTACAAACTTGAAGGAAAAGTTGGTTGAGATTTGCCATATATAGCAAGTGACCATTGGAGCACCATTGCTATAATTTGGCAAAATAACACTATTCATTGCCAAATTATAGCAATAGCAACCCCAATATAGCAACAACCATTGGAGATGCTCTAAAGATGAACAAACAGTTGATTCAAGTTTTAATTTAAAATCATGAATTTGAGAAATAAGAACTGGATCAGTTAGCTGTTGATCAATTCTTTTATAATTAATTTCTTCTTTAAGAAAATTAATGTGTCTAGTTAATCTATTAATAGTATGAGTAATAGAACAATCTTGTAATTGATTTAATTCTAACATTTCAGGTGGAAATAAGAATTTAAATGTAACAGGTTGACCTAAAACATGAGTAGTTATTCCTTCACTAGAAGTGGTAAAAGGATATAACAAAGATATGAACGGTGTACCAAGAATGATTCGATCCGTCATATTTTTAACTAAAACAAATGTAGTTTTAAAACAAACATTGTTTTGACATACATGCACTTTAGGTAATTTATATTTAATATACATCTTACTACCATTAGCAGAAGTTAATTTCTCTTGACATTTTTCATAATATTTAGTAGGAAGTAATCCTTCTTGAATGCAATTTAAATCAGCACCAGTATCAATTAATGCAACTAATTCTAACTCAAAATCTTCAACTATGATTTTAATTTTTGAATACCATTTCTGCATATAGATTTTATTGAGCAAATTTAAACGTTTATCTTCAAGGTTAGTAGCGTGAGATCGGTTATCAAATAGGAGTTTAGCTGGATTAGTATGATCAGAATCAGGGTCAGAATTATGTTCAGATTCATGTGGTGATTTCTGATTAGGTTGAAAATCATTTAAGTTTTGTTTAAGTTTTAAATTAATAATTTCATTTTCTAATTAATAGTTTAAGTTTAATAATTTCATTTTCCCATTATGTTTAAGTTTTGTTTAAGTTTTAAATTAATAGTTTCATTTTCTAAGTGAGGAGCTTTAGGACTGGAGACAGTCCAGACCCTTATCAAAAAAGCTCCATTAAGAAAACTAGTATGAGATATTGAAACTCCCATAAAGCTCCTCACTTAATGGGATGAAAGTATAAGATTCTTTTTATATGAGTAAAACAACTCATTTTTTTAATTTTTTTCCCGATGTGAGATTATCAAATAAAAATAATTATTTAAAATTAAGAAAATAAAGAAAATTAGAATGAGAATTTAGAGCTCCTAGAAGGGTTCTCACTAAAAGGTGTCTTTTTCTTATATAATAAGAAAAATGCTTCAAACCACTAATTCAACACCACTAATGACGTGGCATCATGTGAACTCCACCACTAATGTGATAGTTTGGCCTTTGTTGTTGTTGTTTTTATTTGTTTTTTTTTTTGGCACTATTACATAATTAGAGCTGCTTTTAGAGGTTGTGTATTAGTGATCTGAATTGGAATATAGATAGATTCTTCAACATCTTGCTATACAAAGTTGTTGTTTGTCAAAAACTTTTTTTAATTGACTTTTTAAAGTTGTGACTTTTTTAGTTTGGAATTAAAAAGTTTGTTTAGCAAAAGTTTTTTTGATTTTTATGAGAGAAAAAATAAAATGATTATAGTTTGAATGTAATAGTTTATCTCACTAACTTAATCAGCATATTTTGTTTTTTTTTGTGTTTTTTTAGTTCCAACTGAAATAGCCAACAATTCTACCTCCTTCCATTAGCTATTCCTCTCACTTGTTTTGAAAATAAAATTTTAAAATACATATTTATATACCAATATAAGTTAATTTTTTTTTTTTTTTTATTTATGAACAAACAGTTTGGTTTACATTATTTTGGACTGATTTATTTGGTAAAACTATAGTCATATAGGGCTGAGCAAGAAATCTGTGAAATCCGTAATCCGATCCAGTCCAGTCTAATCGATAGGTTTGGATTGGTTTTTTGAATCTGTGGTTCGGTTC
This sequence comes from Camellia japonica, assembly GCA_030407325.1. Taxonomy (NCBI): domain Eukaryota; kingdom Viridiplantae; phylum Streptophyta; class Magnoliopsida; order Ericales; family Theaceae; genus Camellia; species Camellia japonica. The sequence continues at coordinate 180,927,454 of JAPPVO010000029.1, forward strand.
CGGATTGAAGAATTAAAAATCCGTAGTCCACGGATTGGTTCCAGATTGAACCCCACGGTTCCGGATTGGAACCGATCCGGACCGTATACAAATAGTCTATTTTTTTATTATACATCCTCCCCCATACTATCTTCTTTTATTCTATATAAAATCTAAACTCAAACATAAAATCGTATAATATCTTCTTTTATTACTTTTGTTTGTTAGTTTTTAGTTTTAATTTGTAATGGTCTAAATACTTATGATGAAACTAGTTTTCTTATGGTTGTTTAAATTCTAGAACAGTATGTCGCTATTATAGAAAAACATGTTGTTATTGTGAAACTAATATAGCGCTATATTTATATTTTTATAAAATTAAAGTGTTATATATATATTTTTGTTATTTAATTATGTGAATCTGTGGTCCTAAACCGATCAAATCCGTATTTAAATGGATTGGTTCCATGATTTAAACAGATTGGATTGGTTCTAATTTTTTAAAAACCGTAAATAACAGATTGGTACTGATTTTACCCCAATCTAATCCAATCCGGACCATACTCACCTCTATAGTCATATCGTTCGTGTTGGAAGTAGTGAGTGAGTGAGTGATATATAGTTGGTGCAGAAAATGTCATCCATGAATTTAAGCGGGATCGGTGGCGCCAATTACATTGAACCAGGGAACTTGGTCCCATTTCTCCTGTTTTCTTTTTCTATAATTTGGGAAGTAACCAATAGCTGTTTTTTAACTCTTTTTTCTTTTTTTTTTTTTAAAAAAAACGTACAAAAATAAAATAAATAAATGATGTAATTTAAAAAAATCAAAAAGTGAATAAACTAACTTTTTTTAACTTATTTTTTAAAATAGGTCACTGGGTTAAGTTATTATGTCAAAGAACTTCAATTCAATGTATGATAAACTGTTATCTATAAGCTTTCCCTACATGAAGACACGTCTTCCATTCCTTAGAAAGTCATCAAACTACTCTCTCTCTCTCTCTCTCTGATAATTGATTACGATTAGTTCATCTTACACTTTTTTTTTTTTTTTTTTTTTGGGTTGACAAAATCTTAGTCGTGATTTTGTGAGTGTCGTTCACGGCGGGTGACCCTGGTTCCATATACTTTGACTAATTAGTATACTCCCTCTCAGTTTGGCCCCACCATTGCCATTCCACACCCCCCCCCCCTTTTTATGTCATTTAATTTTATTTTTTAGAGTTTGCTATCCTTGGTAATAAGACTTTCATTCTCATACATTTTTTTCCCCTTTTCTTTAACTAAGATCTCATTTGGAGATTTAAAATTTTAGTTAAAAAGTCACAATAAAAATTATCACATCACTCTCTCTATTTTTTTTTTCGTATATCTTTTTAAAAAAAATTAAAACAATCAATTAAAACAATCAATTCTTGAATAAAGCCTAAGTTATTTATGAGGGGAAACAATAAGTTTAACCCAACAAGCTTGGAACAAACATTTTATGACCTGCCACAAATACTCCTCAAAGAAGAATCCAAAAGAGAATATTTTATGATACACGTTAAGTTGTCGTTTGGCAATAATTTTTTTAGAATTTGAACTTTTTTGGTTTGAGACTAGAAAGTTCGTTTGGTAAAAATTTTCTAATTTTTTATATTTTTGTGAGAGAAAAAATGAAATAATTATGATTTGAATATGATATTTTATTTTATTAACTTATTTAGCCTATTTTATCTTTTGTACTTTTTTAGTCCCAACTGAAATAGCCAAACGAAGCCTAAGATTTCATCTATGTGTGAAGTATCATGTGATTTTAATTTTATCGTATTCTCAATAAATAAAAAATCATAACATATATTATGTGAGTTATAGATGGTCTTTTAATTATTGAACAAAGTCGAGTCATCATCTATCACTTGTGAAATTTTTTTGGAAGACCACTTAAATAATACCATATGATACTTTGAGACTACTCAATAATTATCAATAGTTTGAAACTAGGTCTGTAAACGAACCGAGTCAAGTAGAGTTTTGTTGACCTCGAGCTCGGCTCGTTTACTTATTGAGCTCTACCTCAACTCATTAATATTAATGAGACTTGAATTTGACTCGGTTCGGCTCGATAATTTTTTTTTTAATGTTATTTATATTGTTTAAATAAAAATTATTATTTATATTATTTAATATATAAATAATATATTTATCATATTGTTTAAATAAAGATAAACGAGTCGAGCTTGCCGAACCAAGCTGAGCCTTTAACAAGCTAAGTCGAGCTTGTTCATGAACAGTTTAGCTCATTTGCAGCCCTATTTGAAACGACTCATGATTGGGAATTAGAGAGAAGTTGATTTCAAATATCACCATACTTTACTAGAAATAATATGAAATTACAACTCATAATTATTAACTTTCAAATTTTTTATTTTTATTTTTTATAACTGAGTATCTAAGTCAATTTATACACACCTTGACTAAATTTAAAATTATGATATATGCATCAAAAGAGAGTCTTAAAACATTCTAATTAATAGTCCATAGAAATTTCCTAGGTAAGAAGAAGAAAAAAAAATGGCACTTTGATGGCTAAGTCTGTGTTTCATAATACCAAATAATTGCTACGGATGGCCCAATAGATTGACATGGATTAGTATCCAAAATTTACTATATAGATTTAACCACCAACATAAGCCCATAAGCCAAGGCACAAACCTCTTTTGAGAACATGAAAAAAAATTAATTTATTGATTATATTATCTCTCTATTTTTTTTTGTATGTTTTTTTTTTTTTTTAAAAAGTACATAAATTAATTTTTTTTCTTATTTTTCAAAACAAGCCAAAATGAGCTTTTTGTTTGAATTTCATAACAAAGCCTCTATGACCTCTAAAAAGTGGACGAGGGTTATCATTTACATAGGAAATAACTTTGTCATTAAGGTCCCTAATGGCACAAGTTTGAGCAAATAAAATTAACTTCTCTTTAATTGTCCATAAATCTCAAGAATTGGATCTCCAGTTTTATAAAATTAAGAACAATGTTTGAAACCTCTATTTGATATTGTCCAAATCAGTCGAGTTATTTCAACTCAATGAAAAAAATAATAATTTCATACAAAACTTACACAATGATACCAAAAGAGGCGGAATCAGCACATATAAAATAATAATACAAATAACAAACGTACAAAAATAGTAAATACAAAATAATGACTTACTATTGTTTACTGAAATGAAGCAAATACTTCTTCAAAATACATAGCTTGAAAACAAATTTGCAGAATATTTAAATTACAGAGATAAGTATTTGTTTGAGGTACTAGAATTCTCAAATTTTCTAACTCTATTTTACAATTGACTAAAGAGGCTCTTTTATAAGCAAAAGAAGTTATTGTGAGCCTTGTGAAGGAATCTAACTGAAAGAAGTACATGGGAGCCAGCTACAACTTTCGGTGAGTGACTAAAAGAGATGGATGCTTTTAACTTTAATCAATTTGTCTGATTGATGAATAGTGAATAGTAATTTTTACTTTTTTTTTCCCTCCACTATTCATTGCTTTTGGTGGAGGCATGTGACTGAGGGAATCAATACAGATATATATATCAGCAGCTTTTTTCTCAAAAGAAGAGTATTGATTGAAGCTGATAAATATAGCTATATGGAATCCAATGACTGTATCTGTAACACGTCCGCGGGGGGGGGGACCTCGCTACAGTTCGGACTCTATTTTGTGTTGCGGTTCTAAATCTGAACCAAAGAGTCCAACTCTGGCAAATCGTTTGAAAAAACAGATTTTTGAAAAGTAGTGCCAAACATGGACTGCTTTGCCAGATTACAGAGTCGCCACCTAAATATTTTGAAATGGGAAATTTAGGAAACCCTGACTCGGTGCCGAAGGCCACATGTCCGTCATCACCAAAGTGACTTGGCTCGGGAGCTTGGGTACGATCGGGGAAGGTCAGCTATGAGCACCCCCTTTCGCCGGTCCGAAGACCGGCCTCTACTAACCGTGATATCCTTTTTTGAAAACATTACATGCTCTTATTCCAATTATTAGCCTAGAATTACTATGTTATGCGCACAGCAAACAAGTATAGACTAGATTGACTAATTTGGAAATAAACATTGCATATCCGTTTTGTCTCGAAAAACGTGTTGGTTTTTGTGCTACTCGCAAGTAGGCTAAAATTCGGATCTCAACGAGTTGTTCCAACTCAGGCAATCTAACCTCCACCCACAGGCATTCAAGCAGTTTATCACACATAAGCATTTAGCCGCATGGCAATCCTATTGTCATGGCAAACATTCACACGCATGCGATATGCTAAAGCATAAATACTTACATCGTACTCCGTGCCAAAACAATAACCCGGTTAGCAAACATGCATGACCTGGTTCATGTTAAGTGGCTAATGCATCGCATACAGGAATGTAATCTAGACAGGCTCGGCTATCCTAAGCATGGCACATGAAATGCAACAACTATCACGTATTCAATTTTGGAATTGAAATACAATGCAGTTTGCATGATGTGCCGAGCCCGATGCATGTAGACAAATGCATGGATGCACACATACATTGCATAAGGTATGCTAATTTAAAATGCCCTAATTTACCACTGTAAGCGGATAAATAAAAGGGTTAGAAAGAAATGAGGATTGGAAGACATACATGCCACGCACCCACACTTATTACATTTTTTGCCCTCACTCGGAGGGACCGAATAAATAAATAATACAGACCCGAAAGAAATAAACGAATAAATTAATTATTACAAAATTCTAAATATTGAAATCAAAGCAAATAAATAAATGCAAAGGGGCCTCAGCCCTGCCTTGGGATGCGCGAATGATGCGTGCTCGATCCGCCTTGCCCGGAAAAGCCGCACCCTAACACTGCTGTCTCTGTTTTTACTGCTCTGCCTCTCCAAAAATTCTCAACATTCTGGAACATCTTCCAAATAGTCTGAAATACCCCACCGGCTGGATAGAGTGATCATCGGCTGATCCATTAGACCGCCGGCTGCTTTTGATGTTTATCGGCACAAAAATAGTGCCGGTCGGCACTATTTACTGCCGGCCGGCAGAAAATTCCTGTAGAGGACAGATTTTGACAGCAGCAGCAGACAGCAATGCAAGGCATGGTTTTTTGGGCATATGTCAGCATGTCCAATACCTCCTATCATATTTAGGGACTCAAGGAGGCATGGCTCTTGATTCTAGGGCTACCAATTATGCATTTGATGCATGATACCCTAAGGGACCAAGATTGCTATTTTGGTGTAAAATGCATGCAACACAAACAAATGAAGACTAAGTCCCTATCATGTGGAGGTCAAGGGCCTTAGTGACATGAGGATTGAGATAAGTTTTCACCACTTAAAGTGTGAACTCCTCTCAATCTTCATGCTTGGTTTGACAACCCCAACCAAGCCATGGAATGCAACTCATGCAAGCATGCATCAATAATGTAATATGGCATAAAGATGCAAACATGCCAAATGCTATATGACTAATGCAATAAGCATGCAAAATGCTAGAATACACAAGACATAAAGGTCATGCAAAGAGGGACCAATTAAGCATAGGACTAACATGCATTCAAAGCCTCATTAATCAAGCATGCAACAACTATAATGTAAACATGCAAAGGTGGACTAAGCACAATGAGGCAGCCCTCAAAACTCCCCGAAAACAGTGGCGAAATGGATTGAAATCATGGACAAGATGGTATGCAAACATGCAAACATAATGGCCCAAAACAAAGGCATGAACAAGAGGCTTCCCATCACCACTAACATGACCACTCACGGCACATGTTGAACAACCAAAAAAAAAATTCAAGCATGCAAAGTACACCCAAAACCCATCATATGATAGTCCAAAATACACTAAGTATGCGAGCATGCACAAGGCCAATTCCTAAGCATACAAGAGCATACTTTTAAAGCATGAACTAAGCCACATATACCAACATATAGACATGACTAATGGACTGAAATAGGGTCTAATATGATGCCAAATCAATAGATCAAAACAAACTAAACATGCTAGAGCTCCATACAAGCAAGGCTTACAAGCCTAACATGCAAAATACACACACTAAGCATACCAAAAGTGTCAAGGACAGTGGCTCACAGCCCTTTTTTACGACAAATAGATGCTAATATCTTCATGAGATCAAGCTAGAACATGCAAAGAAACATGGCTCAAAGGCATGACATACTTCTAAGCATAAGAGAGCACTTCAAAACAAACATGAGAGGCATGCAAGAGGCCACGAAATCAACTAAAAACAGAGATCAAACATGACCTAAAACACATAATAAAGCTCTGAAATGAAGCTAAAACAAGCATGCATACATGTTATGCTATGAGCCTAAGACAAAGGCATGCAAAGGACCAAGGGGAGAGGGGTGTCTCTCCCTTAAATGAGGCTCGAAAATAACTCCCTCACCACTGAAAACCCACTGGTTTTCAGTGGTGAGAAGGCCAAGAGTACCAAGCAAACAAGGGCTTAAGCAAAGGCTCCAAAAATGGCCATACAAGGCCTAATAAGATGGACCTTTGCTCAAACCACAAAAAGGCCTTAATGAAGGTTCAAGAACAAGTAAAAACAAGACTTTTACATGTTAAACACAGATCCAAAAACACAAAGTAAAGAGGGTAGAAAGTTGTTGCAAGAAAGGGGAATAAAAAGTAAAGTGTTTACCCTTGAAGATCCCTTGAAGCACAAAGGTTCCAGCCACTCTCTAGTGATCAAAACCAGCTCAAAACCACAGCAATCAACCTCCCAAGTCTCTGAATCTCAAGCTAAGGTGTAATGGTGTGTGTAAAGGAGCAAAACTAAGACAAAATCACACCTTTTGACCTTAGATCACACACACAAGGGGAGGGAG